>JAFEMH010000278.1:0-600000 GCA_022495995.1 Adenophora triphylla var. japonica
ACATCCTTATATGTGATAGTGACTCTTTCCCTGCTCATCCTGCCTCTTCCTCGAAAGAACGAGCCCAAGGCCATGGCATGGCGGGATAACCCAGAACATGGCCTCACATCCTCCCGAGTCCCAAGGATATGGCACCGTGAAGATCTCATAGCACCACGCTTTGTGATGAAAAAGAAGATAGTGCACGTAACAAAAAAAAAAAAAAAAAAAAAGAGTCCTACTACTAAGTCATCGTCCACTTTGGCACCGCTTTGGTAAAGACTTCCTGCATCCTCGGCGCCTGCGGCCGCCTCATCATCCTCGATAGAACCCGGCACCTTCCTCGATCGGATAATCCAAGAAGTCCACGAGGAGTAAGAACGAAGAAGAGGAAAAGAGAGAAAGGCGAGCCATCCCTCCCTTCTCCTTGTCCGGCGCTCCGAGGCGCCCCACGTCCTCAAACATTTCAACAACTTCAGTCGGAGGCGCCCACGTCCTCAACTTACCTCAACAACTCGGTCGAGGCGCCCACGATCCCTCAGAACAATTCCAACAATCTAAGCCGGATGCGGCACCACGTCCTTAACACCTCGAGCAGACTCTACGTCGGGCGCCCATTGTGATTGAATGTGTGTCAAAATTTTCCCATTTTTATTTGAAAAAAAATCAACGAAACGGAGTCGCCACGCCATTTTAATTTTGAAGGGCCAAAAACTTTGAAAAAGCCCGAGATCAGAGATTTAGAGTTCGGAGGGGTCATGTTACTGGCGTCGGGAAGGACGTTAGTGTGCACTCCGACGCGCCTCGTAAAGCGAAGTCTTCCAAGCTGGGAAAATCATTTTGTGTGTGTGTGTGTGTGTGTTTTGGCCAAAAATAAGTTGGAAATTCAGAAAAGTAAAAATTGGGATATCTTTTTAAGACTTTAAACTGATCCCATGAATTTTGGAAGATTTTTTTGGATTGAGATTTGGTACTCAAAAGACCTTTTGAAGTTGAGAGCCATTTCTGCCAGAATGAAAAGAGAGCCCAGTAGACCTTTTGATTTTGAGAAAGGGATTCAAGTGGTCTTAAAAACTTCATAATCTGGATAAACTCAAGAGAATGAAAAGTTGTTCCTAGACTACCTTAAATAAGGTTTATGCGAAGGAATTTTTCATTTGGAGAAGATTTGAGGGGGTCAAAACCTTCTGGAAACCTCAGATATGAGATTCTGGATTCCCAGAAGCTGATGAACTAGCCTCTGAAAGAAAATTTGAAAAAGAGGGAGTTTTTTACTCACCCAAAAAAATAAAGTAAAAATATGTGTATGGAAAGATCTGGATGTTGGCTACAAAAAAGTATTTTGTGTAGTCAACACCAAATTCCAAGTTAATCTGTGTCCAAAAATTAAGACCATGGACTGAGGTCTGAGAAAATTGCTACCTGGATGCAGCAACTCTCTCAAGAAAAGAAAATATGACGATTTTAAGGGGTTTTGCATCCATGCTTGTCCCCATTTCCCTAGGTTTTGGTTAGTGATCACTAGACATTTTAGTGGTGAATCCAACTATGCACCAAACCATCCTTAAGAATACATTAGGACTAAGCATTTCATTTGGCTTGGGAAGGGGATTTTTATCCCTTTGAAAATGAGATTTTATGCTTGAAAATGGTTTTTAGGGTTTTTGAAAATGAGTTTTCTTTGCAAAGAAAAGTAAGAGAAATTGAAAATAATGTTGATCTTTGTAGAAGATCATCCATGGAAGATGGTCTTCCATGGTGATCTTCTTAGATCTAGAGCAAGAAGATGAAAGAACTACATTTTGTAGTTTTGCAAATGCATGCATGGTTGAGATTTAGGGTTAGGGAGAAGGAGGGTTTACCCAATCTTCCTTGTGTTCTTTGAGTGCTTTGGCTTGTATGTATGAAAGTGTTTAGGGCTTTAGCATATGAGAGTGAGTGGATGAGTATGAATTGGGAAAAGATTGGAGAGAAAATGGTGACAATTCAAGTGAATTACTCATTGTTTCTCTCTCTATATTTCGCCGAAGGTTCGGTGCAAAAATGTGTTGTTCACTCCTTATTTTTTGTGGGATTTGGAGGGCTCAATTTATAGCCCTCTGAAATTGCAATCATGTGTCCGCGCGGATGGGATCCCTCGGCGTGCCACTTGCTCATTAAATGCGGCTCCGAGCTTACTGGACAAGGGGAATATTTCTTTTCAAAATTCAAATTGACCCGGCCAGATTATGTTTTCGACATTTCTATTTGTGGTTTTATTCTTTTGTTTTCTTTTTTTTAAAGATTCTTTTTAAGGTTTAATCCTGTAAATAACAATGCCCAATTTTACCCTCACTTTGTTAGGAAAAGTTAGGATTGTTAGGAATTGTTAGAAATATTATAACTTTCGTTAATTTTCTAACGAAAATTCTAACAAGCTCAAATTGGAGCTGCCTTACACCCACGTCCTGACAACCATTTTCAACAACTCGGCCGAGAGAGTTGCACCACGTCACTTACTATCTCTTGACGGAGGCGCGCACCCCACATCCTTACTCTTATCTCGGACTAGAGGCGACACCATTTCCTCGTCATCTCGGTACGGAGGCATACTGCCACATCCTCAAGCTTCCCCTCCTCACTGAAAGGCGCATTCTCCTACGTGAGGTAACACAACAAAGAATATGTCAATAAACTTGAAATGGCAAGAAACGAGCTGTAATACAACGCTACATCAAGGAAGAATCCTAACGGCCACGGCATGATTCCTTTCTAAAAAATTCCCACTGAAACAAAGTTCTTACATGACTCACAAAATACACCATCAAATGCAACTTAGGTCAGGCAGTATCGCCTTGTAGAATAGTCTCAACTTAGTGGTCATACTTTCTGAGGGCTAGATCGCAACTTTTGAGTCCCAGGTCCCGGACGCCTTAGAATAGTCCTCGGCTTAGGGTCGTACTCCTGAACTGGAAGGTCGCAACTTAGAGTCCAGGGCCTCTTGCAGAATAGTCTCAACTTAGGGTCATACTCCTGAACTAGGTCTCGAATTTAGGTCCGGAACCGCCTTAGAACGGTCTCGCACATGGGGGTGAGACACCCCAAAGCAGTCTCAACTTACCAGATATAGACACCTTCAGAAGAAACTCAACTTAGATTCTCCTTGCCACTTTCCCGGCCGTCATCGTAAGCTTTGGAACTCTAACCCACTAAAATGGCAAAATAAACCACGAAAACGGACAAAAACGCCTGCAAACACGGAATTCCAAGGTGCAAGAAACGCCTCCACACTCGCACGCGGTTACACCATCCCACCCGGATTATGATCCAGCCTGGCCCTAAGGCTTTAAATTACCAGTCAGGGAAGACCGCATCAAATCTCCCAAATCATTATCCGTAGTCCGGAAGGCTTTAAATTACCCGATCCGAAGAAGAAGCCGTATGAAATCTCCCAAATCATATATCCGTAGCCCTGGGAAGGCTTTAAATTATCCGGTCCGAAGATCGTATAAATTTCATGCAGAACATTATCAGCTTCACGAACAAGCCCGATCACGTCCACTCACTCAGTGGACACCTTGACACGTTCACTCACCTACATTTCACTCCTCACGGACTTCCTGGGAACCACGTCCACTCACCATGGACACCCGAACACGTTCACTCACCGTGAGGACACCGACACGTCCACTCACCATTTCAGCTTAAGCCAGGCCTTGGACACCGAGCACGTCCATTCACCATCCTACGCATGGAAGACAGGCAATCCAACATTAGTCCGCTTACCACATCACCTCCAAGGGGCACCACCACGCCCGCATACACGCTGGCTCATCACCGCCTCTCGAACTACTGATCGGGCTTCGATTCCTTCTAGGGATACTTAGGAATCCTATCAAAGGGTCCAACCAACCGACCTAAACTGGTCACACCCAGACACCACCACGTCCTCATAGCCAACCTCAACGATCACCTTAGGACACCACCACGTCCTCACAACCGACCTAAACGGTCACACCTTAGGACACCACCACGTCCTCACAGCCAACCTCAACGGTCACCTTAGAACACCACCACGCCCTCACAACCGACCTAAACGATCACACCTTAGGACACCACCACGCCCTCACAACCAGACCGAACGGTCTCCTCAGGACACCACCACGTCCTCACAACCGACCTAAACGGTCACACCTTAGGACACCACCATGTCCTCACAGCCGACCTTAGCGGTCACATAACAGCAGGACACTGCCACGTCCTCACAAATAAACCTACGCGGTCACCTCCTCTCCAGCACGCGATCCAGATCAGGACCCTTATCTTATCGATGACCCCACTTCCTCTGTAAGTGACGTCGTCGAGGGGCTTCTGTAAGTACCCCAATCTGGATCACCCCTCATTCGATGCACGGGAAACACCGCAGACTCACACAAACATGATATTGAACACCCGTAGCCTTCAAAACCCCCAAAAACCACCAACCAAACCAAGGGGGGGCATTCTGGGATAAAAAAGTACAAAAGGACTTTTTAGGAATTTTGAAAAATTTGGAAAAGCAACATCAGTCCTTGCGGACCACTTTGCTTCCAGACACAATTATTACAAATCCTCTTAAAGTCCACAATATTCCCTTAAATTCGGAAAAACCAAACATTTGGTTTTGCTAGATGAGTCCGTGCGGACCATTTTGCTATTTTTCCATGGCTATAAATAGAGGGCTCCCCCCCTCATATTTCACACACCTCCTCTCTTCTCTCTCTCCCCCAGCCTTCAGGCATCCTCTCTAAGACCCTTCGGGGCAATCCCGGTCCCTTTCGGTTCTCTCCGGGGCATTCCGAGGCCCCTCGTGGTACTCTGAAGACCTGTCGAGCGCTCCCGAGCTCCTCCAAGGCACTCTCGAGGCATCCCGAAGCCCTGACAGTCCATCTCGAAGCCTTGTCGGTCCATCCCGAGGTATTCCGAGCCATCCCGAGGCGTCTCGGCCCATTTTGAGCACAACCGACGATCTCGACGCACGCCAAAACTTTGTCCAAGCGCAACCGACGATCCTGATGCACGCCGGACCTCTGCCTGAGTCCAGTCAACGATCCCTGCGATCCCAACGCACGCCAAAACTCTGCCCGAGTACACACCTGACGATCCCAACACACGACGAAGCTCTGTCCGCATGACCGCACATCCCGAAGCAATCTCGGTCCATCCCGAAACACTATTCAACACTCAAACACTATTCCCAAGCCAAAGACAGACAATAACCAACATTGGTAAGGCTTCTTTACATCACTATTTCAATACATTTCAATACATAGCGTACGATGTAGACATCCTATACAACATGCATTTTTAAAAAGCACACACACACACAACTTTTAAAGAAAGAAGGGTACCGAAAGACTCATTTTTACGAGGCGACTCGGGTGCGCTCTACTATGCCCTTCCTGAGGAGTAATCTGACCTCCGAACTCAAAAATCTCATCACATAACAACAGTTTTTAAACTAAGCCTTTTTTCAATGTTTTGGGCTAAATCAAAACGGCGTGGCGACTCTACAAACAAAACGCAGCGAGCGAGATGCTGGGGCCCACGCACGAGCCGGATCCGGGTAATTTCAAGACCGCCCTCAAAGAAGAGCTTAATATCGCTCTCGGACAGGTCTACAATCTGCTCGGACATCTTTCTGAACCGAGTGTTGTAGGATTTGGTGGTTTCTATGGTACCCTGCTAGACCCTTATTAATTCAGTTTTTTACCTCACGGGATTGCCTGCCCTATCAAAAGAGTTTAAAAATATATTCCAAAATTGATTATAGCTTTTGATGGACTTCAGCTTAAGGGCCAACATCCAAGATAAGGCCTTGCCCGTGAAGGAGGCAACTAAGGCTTTACACATTACGGCCTCATCCGAGGAGAATAGGGCCATCTCTCCTTCAAACCTCCCCATATGACATTTTGCATTGGTGGAGACATTATAGGTTTCTATTTGAGGAGGTTCCCCCTCTGGATTGGCGCGTTGGTAATCTTGTCCACAAAGGAATCCATGGTGCGGCCACATTTTGTGAAGCCTTGCTGGTGAGTTTCCCGCATTTGATGCATGAACTTGATAAAATCAGGGTTCGTGCCAACCATTTTTGGCTTTTTGGAGTGTGAAATCACGGCCTTCCCCTTGACTTTAGCCGTGGGTTGTGCTTTGGATTTCTCGGGGAGATGAGTAGATTCTGCTCCCTCTCCTATCTCCTCATCCTCTTCCTCCTCGTGACCGCGATCATCGAGGGTTGGCTCTAGCCTTTTTGTCCCCCTAACTTGACTAGCTAGAGATTTTGTATGGACTCATTGGGTGAACCTCTGGAAGCCTTCCTATAGGGGGATACCACTGTTGGCCTCCAGCTCTACCAACTCTAATTGGGCATCATTTATGGCCTCTCTCAGCCAGAGATTGGTTTCTCTTGAATATCAACTCAAGAGTGATAGGAGATGTGGGGTTTTTTGGTTTTGGATTTTGGGGGGCTTTTTCTCTACGGGCAGCCTCAAGCTTCTCCCTAAGGTCTCTTGAGAAGGAGTAAGAGATCATTGACTGACAGAACGACCACCCAACCTATTAAAGGTTGAGATGCTTGGTCGGATTTAATTGTGAGGGAGAAGTTTGATTGTTACCCGGAGGAGTGAGGTAACCAGCAGTTTGAAGAGTAGTGCCAGTTATTTTCAAAGGAGAAAAAGCTAAAAAGTTATTTTTTGGATGTAAGTGTTTGGAAAAGTGTTTGTTTCGAAAAGACTCAAGATTATACGAGAAAAACTAAAGCGATTCCCGACAATGGAACCACTGATGACACTAAAGCTTTTGGGGTCTCACTAAGTACGAATGTCTGGCTTATATGAGATGATTGTACCTATAACATAACAAAAACAAAAAGCACCGTTAAAGACTAAGCCGGAGTTTAATCCAGCTCAGGCACTCGGGTGTGAAAGTAAGATCTCTAAGGTTTTAACAACTGAGAATAAAACTTAGAAGGTATTAGTGTGTTGTGTGTTAGGGTTTAGATAATGTGGCTTACAATAGTCATTTTACCCTTAACTTGTCCTTGAAAACAAGGGATAATATATATAGTATGAGGGAGCTGTTGATGACGTCAACCTTGTAGCAGATGTTTGCCTTTTAACATAGGACACGTGTACGCGTCTGCTTGGCTCGTACAATAAAGTGAGGATTACTGTAGAGGAATGTCTCTGATTGGACGAGGATACGGGAAGCAGGCGACTGTTGGTGCGGCACCATACGCGCATGAAAGGCGCCTGAGCCACCATTTAATGTGATAGTGACAGATATGTCCTTGATGTCGAGAGGTACGAACTCCTTCGTATTAATAGCCTTGACTTTAATCGGGAATCTAGTAAGAATACCGTGAGTATGGCATGAGACCGTGGTCAATATGGTCAACGCGGTCTTGGATAAATACGATCATAGCCGGCACCGGTCTTGGGATTGCGGTCTTGGTGACCTCGGTATTGTTGATTGCGCTCTTCATGATCGCGTTCATAGGGATACCACGTCATAATTGGCTTTCAGAACAGATCGAGCTTTATGCCCGATCTGAAAGGCACGGGCTCATCAAACCGGAATTAATTGGCCACAGTAAAATAAATGAAAGTCATTAATCTCGTCACTTGATAGGTCAGCATACATAGAAATTGTGACATTAGGGCATCCTTACTCATAAATCCCTTCAAATGGTTTAGCTTGTCAAATCATCACTTTTTACCTTCTCATTTCTATAAACCTATAACAACTTTTTTCCACACTTATAAACATTTTCAAAAGCTTTTTAAAAACATTTTTTTAAAAAAATTGACATTTAGTTTTTAGGAAAAAAAATTAGCTAGAAAATGAAAATTTATTTTGGTATAAATGATATACCATTATCTTTTAAAAGAAAAATGTTCAATTTTTGCAAAAAAAAAAAAAAAGGAATAAACCTGTCGAATAAATCGTAAACAGCTCCACAGGCATGAAGCGGTTCACACATTCTCCTCTCTCTCCACCGCTGATGTGGCTGCTACTACGTACCCAAAAACCTCTCTTTTCTACCACTAAGGTTGCCCTATACCCTTCATTGCAGTAGAGAAATAAGTATATATGGGAGCAACTGCCTTAGCTTGACCATTGTACTTTGTGCATGTTCTTAATAAACTAAACCAAGGTTTTAAAAAGCGATAAAAGGACGTTGACGCACGGAAAGGGAAAGCCTTACGCCAGGCGCACTAGGCGAATTAGTTGGGATACGAAACCCAGCGCTAACTGTACATGGGAGAGAGGCCAAGACCTGCAGCGGCCTTTTTAACACTGAACTAAACTAATACCTAAGATTTACAAGTGAAGTAAGTTTTACATGAAATTTTTAACTTCAAATTAGATTGTGAATAATGTTCACCTGGAGAGAAAAATAAAAGACTTGTTTATTGGGACCCACTAATCTTTTCATTTATATATCAAATGTACTACCATGCCATATTGCCATTCCATATATACACAACTTTGCTTTCATATCTATTCTCCTATTCTGCCTTTCCCCCACCCCTGCATTTATACCTAAGATTTACTCACTTTTCTCCACACACACACACGCACTTCCATGGCTTTCTTTTTTCTCTCACTTGTTGTCATTCTTATAGTTCCTTCAGGCTTTGGTGGCTACTGGCCACCTTCACCTGGCTACTTCCCAAGTTCCAAATTTAGGTCTATGAGCTTTTATCAAGGTTTTAGAAACCTATGGGGTCCTAATCATCAACGTATTGACAATAATGCCCTTGCCATTTGGCTTGACAAATCCTCAGGTTAATTTTTAAGTTAACTTATTGCCTTTTTAAGTGCTTCATTTTAATGTGTTACATGTGTAAGAAGCTCACTTGTGACACTATATTTTTTTTAATATTTTGTCCGTCTCAAAATAAATGTTAAACAAGAAAATAAACTCATTTTTTAATGAATGAAGGATTTATTTCATTTTCTTGATGATAATGTAATTGCAGGAAGCGGGTTCAAGTCGGTTAAACCTTTCCGATCTGGGTATTTCGGAGCCAGCATAAAGCTTCATCCCGGTTATACTGCTGGAGTCATTACAGCTTTCTATGTGAGCAATGAAATTCAAGTTTTAGTTCCTAAATATAACATGTACTCCCTTCGTCACAGAAAATATAAAAATAAAAATAAAATACTATTTATAAAATGTTTTTTATTAAATACTAATAATATAAAAAATACAGCATTTGAGAGCTTGCATGGGAGTTTTGTTTTTTAAGTAAGTGTTGCACTATTAGTATAAAGAGTTATTAATCAATTTTAATATAATGTTTTTTATTAAATACTATGTATAAAATGTTTTTTTTCTTTTTTTTTTTTTTTTTTTTTGTGAATGTGAATGTGTAATTAATTGATGGGATGCAGCTCTCAAATGCTGAAGCACATCCAGGACACCATGATGAAGTTGACATAGAATTTCTGGGCACAACATTTGGGAAGCCATACACATTGCAAACAAATGTGTACATAAGAGGAAGTGGAGATGGAAATATTATAGGGAGAGAAATGAAATTTCCCCTTTGGTTTGACCCCACCAAGAAATTTCATCAATATGCTATTCTTTGGAACCCCAAGGAAATCATGTAAGTTTATTTTATTTTATTTTTATTTTTATTTTTGCCCCCATTTCATTTTTTCTCACTTATTAATCTCTTATTTATGTGTGCCATTCGGAATTGTTTGCTATCAATTTTGGATCCAAAATTATAAATGTTAGTTAGGGATTTTTCTTTTTTTTTTTGATGAAATTACTAACAAAATCCAGTTAAATAATGTCAAAACAGAGATATAAAATTGAGGTGTGTTCATTCGATGTGAAAATACATTTCATTACAACATTGGTATGTGTGATTTAACTGGATTTTATTAGCAATTTCGTTAAAAAAAATATTGGCTAACATTAAAAACTTTGAATCCTAAATTAACAAAATTGGAATATCAAATCTCGATTGACACATTTCCCCCTAACCTTTAAACCCTAATCTGTCATTTTCCACTTATTTATTCGTACGTCTATCGATAATGAATACTCTCTCCGTCCCATACGTCTTAGGACAATTTGTCATTTTTGACGTCTCACTCAACTTAGTACATCCCAAAATGGCACGTTTATATTATTTTTATATTTAATGAGACTCACTTGTAATACTCACAACAACAATCCCCTTATTATTCCTTACCTCATTCTCTTTCATATTTTACATTTCATACTTACAATACCTCCTCCACTTATTCTCTCTTCTCTTATTATAGATTTCATAATGTCCGGCTTCAGGGGAGAAAATCTTAAGTCAAATGGGATGGAGGGAGTATATATTTACAATTTAATGATAAAATTCAATAAAATAAAAAGTCATAAAACTGAAGATGAAGATTAAGCATAATAATAAGGTTGAAAGTGTCGGTAGAATTAATTTTATAATTGAAAATTTCAGATTCCTTGTGGATGATGTGCCAATAAGAAGTTATCCAAGGAAAAGTGATGCTACATTTCCACTTAGGCCAATGTGGCTATATGGATCCATATGGGATGCATCTTCTTGGGCTACAGAAGATGGAAGATACAAAGTTGATTATAAATACCAACCGTTCGTCGGAAAGTTCACGAATTTCAAAGCGAGCGGTTGCACCGCCTTCTCTCCGTCATGGTGTCGTCCAGTGTCCGCCTCTCCGTTCCGCTCTGGTGGACTCACCGGACGGCAACTCATGGCCATGCAATGGGTACATCAACACCAATTGGTATACAACTATTGCAGTGACCATAAAAGGAGCCATTCCCTAACCCCAGAGTGTTAAATAAATAAAGTCACTTATAAAAGTGAAAAAAAATAAAATAAAAATTATTTGGGGAGAGGGGGTGTATTGAGATGTGACAACAACTTGTAATTATATGCAAGGTGGTAGTTGAGCTTGAGCATCCAAGCCTCCAAGAAGAAGAAGGCCTCCAAGAAATATTGATGGTTATATTTGTGTGTGGTATTTTTGTTATTGTCTTTGTTTCTAAATGAATGTAAAAATGTCAAATTTGAAAAAAAAAAAATCGACATTCATTTAGAAATAAAGGAAGTATTATTATTGTTTATAGGGGTATTTGTGACATTTTCTTGTAAGAAAAGTGTAGGGTGAGAGGTGAATTAAAGGTAGGGATGGGGTGAAGCCAAAGGCAAAGGCAAAGGCCAAAGGTATGGGAAGGGGTCATGGGGTTTGAGTTAATGCATCCATTGCTTGTCATTTCTTATTATTAAAGCAAAAGGTCTTTCATTTATAATTTATGATAGTGCCATAAAAAATTGGTGCATCTAATAATTGGTCATGCTTGGATGCTTTCATTTCATTTCTTTTCAATTGTTACTTCACAGTTAATTAATACTCCATTGTACACCTATTTAGGATCCGGCACTGCTCCTGCCAATTCTTCATGTTGCAAGCTGTGATGTACTCCCTCCGTCCCACTATACTTGACACTTTTTTCTATTTTGGGTCGTCCCACCTCACTTGACACCTTCCAAAAATAACCTAATTTTTATATTTTTATATTAGATGGACCCCATCACTAATTCTCTCTCTTCATTTTCCACCACTCAATTTATTCAACCAACATCACTATTTACTCCACTCATTCTCTCTC
The DNA here is from genome assembly GCA_022495995.1 of Adenophora triphylla var. japonica. NCBI lineage: Eukaryota > Viridiplantae > Streptophyta > Magnoliopsida > Asterales > Campanulaceae > Adenophora > Adenophora triphylla. The sequence continues at coordinate 11,660 of JAFEMH010000278.1, forward strand.
TTCATTTTCTACCACACATTTTCTTTATTTAATTGTTTCTTCTTAGTTTCCGTGCCCACCTCAAGGGTGTCAACTATAGTGGGGCGGAGGAAGTATGTCACATACTTTTACTTTTTTAATCGTGACAGCGCCCAAAAATCGTAGAACATGTGTTTACATTCTACCGACTTGCATCGGGAGGAGCATATCGCTCACCGTGAGCTTGAAAGCTGCCAAATTCCGTTCTTATTTACTATGGTCAAAATCTTGTAAAAACTAGTTTTTTCGTAACATAAGAAAAAAACTAGTTTGAAAGCATTAAGTCTAACTAATAAGATACTTATTTAAAATAACTTATTTTTAAAATGAGATACCTATTTATTTTGATAATGAAATGAAAGCGTCAAACTAGAATGAGAATATGAGATGAAGATATTTTAAGTGATTTACGGTGAGAATGATGATTTCGGTAATAAGACCGTAATCGTAGACAGCCATCACAAATTAACTCACTAAAAAACTTTCACAGGTCTGAAAGTTTAATAAATGATTTGATGTTTAGTAGTATGATGTGGGATGAGAGATATCACAATATCTCCACTCATTGGCAAGTCAATCAATACCTATATCGTACTCCCGAGCTAACTCGCAAACCTTAAAGCCGAGGTTCCGTTCTTATATCATTTGTAACAGGCCCGAGTCCAAAGTCCGATCTGCTACGCAGACACCACACACTAACCTATTAATCACCTACGCATTTGAGTTAAGCACAACCCATCGTACGATTTCAAAAGTCCAATTTCAAAAATCCAATTGATGATTTGATATTTAGCAGTAGTGTATGAAATTTGTATATAACACAATCAATATCCATATCTTTCCGATGTGTAAAAAAAGATCACTAAGTATGAATATTTTTTTAAAAAAAATTTCGTTAAAATTCAATCAAATTAACCAGTAAAAAATTAACTATCATTCCAATCAATGCTCACGTCTTTCCGATTCGGTAATGTTTATTTATCAAACATCCAAATTTCCTGGAACTCACTAGCTCCATTTCTATCATCTCTGTCACTTCCTCACAAAATTTGCCATAACCAAAGTCAGCACCACTCCCCCTTTCCAACCACCAACAACATCATTCCGATTTAAATCACAATCAATCACTTTTGGATGAAGCTTGACAACGAAGGGTTTTATAGTAAAACTTGGCCCCTTCACAATGTATGCCAAGTCATTCTCAAACCTATCACGATCTCACGTTCACAATAGAGACTCCTAAATAATGCGACTATAGGAAGACATGTTGCATTATTTCTTCAATCTAACATGAAACTAATTACATAGAGATGCATTATATGAATTCTAGAATTATAAGAGCGTAAACACTGATATATGAATTATAAAAAAATATTAAATTAGATAGAGATGCTTTTTGGTTTCTTTCAATGACAAGAAACAAAACTTAGGGCTATGAATGAGATGATATTAATACCCCAAATAATAGAGAAATATGATATATTTGTCCATGTACTTAGCTATTAGACTCAGATATGTTCCTCATCTTATTTTTCTGCACATATATCCTCTTATGAACATTTAATTAGGGTAAATTTGACCAAAACTAACTTTTCGTCAAATTTTTAACAAAATGGTTGACTATGATGGCTTTATAATAATTTTGCACATCCACGTCATTTAAATTGGCCAAATAAGCTTGCTAACCATATATAACTAAACTACGTCGTTTTACCCCTTGAAAGAAAATCCCTCCGAATGACGTCGTTCCATCCTTAATTTTCCAGCCAATATCCTCCACCCACCGACCAGCACTATCATGCATCACCATCAACCTCCATTTCCCAAATCGAAACACCACCATCAAACTTCCTCTCCTCCAGTTTCAACACCCTGTCACAGTCTAAAATTTGAAATGAAAAAACACAAACTTTACTGAACTCTTCAAATATTCAAAATTCAGATCTAACTTTAAACTCACATTTATAAATAACACACGCACACAATCAAACACAAACATTATACAAGAATAAACTTTGGAACTCAACAAAAAATGTAACTAAGATGTAGGATGGCTTAAATTTCACCGAAGATAACTCAGATCTTGTAATCACCGAAAATAATGTAAGGGAGTGAAACAACCCTAAAAAGATGTAGATCAAAAAAATTGACTTTTAAGTGATTGAAATGGTGAGAAAAGGGGGAGCACGAGATAAGAGGGCGAGGAGGGGAGACAAGCGGATGGTGGCGGATGGTGGGATTTGGACGGTGTTTCCGGATATTCTTTGTCCAGCAACTTTCGATTTGGGAAATGGAGGTTGATGGTGGTGCTGGGCGATGGGGGGAGGATATTGGCTGAGAAATTAAGGATGAAACGACGTCATTTCGAGAGATTTTCTTTCAAAGGGTAAAATGACTTAGTTTAGTTATGTATAGTTAGCAAACTTATCTGGCCAATTTAAATGACATGGATATGCAAAATTACCATAAAGCCATCCTAGTCAGCAATTTCGTTAAAAATTTGATAGAAAGCTAGTTTTGGTCAAAGTTACCCTAATTAAATGTTAATACGAGGGCATATGTGCAGAAAAATAAGATAAGGGGCATATCTGTGTCTAATAGCTAAGTACGGGAACAAATATATCATATTTCTCCCAAATAATATATATGAGTTATTTACCAAAAACTACTTTTAAAATATGAATATTACAAAAAAAAACTCACAAAAGTTGAATATTATCAAAAACTACTGGATAAAGAGAATGGACCAGAATACCCCTCGCACTCCCTCACACACGTGCACACACGTGTATTAACCGCCTCTTTCTCTCTCTTCTATTTTTTCCCCAAAATTTTTAAAATACAATATCTAATAATCTAATAATCGAAAAAATAATTCAAAGACACTGTTTTAATCGTATTGTCAATGCGAATCAAACAAGTACACTCATGATATACTTTAAATTTTAGAAACGAAAATTCCTTTGTATATCACTTTTTTAAACCAAATACCAACTATAAAAACTCTTTAAAAAACTGATAAATTCATTTATTAGTTGTTTAAGCCAAACACTTGGTACAAAATCCTTAAATTAACAGATAAATGACATTTATCAGTTGTTTAACCAAATACCAAGCACAAAAACTCTTAAAAAACTGATAAATTCATTTATCAGTTGTTTAAGCCAAACACTTGCCACAAAAATTCTTAAAAATAACTGATAAATGACATTTATCAATTATTTAAGCAAATACCAAGCACATAAACTCTTTAAACAACTGATAAATTCATTTATCAGTTGTTTAACCCAAACACTTGGCACAAAAATTCTTTAAAAAAAACTGATAAATGACATTTATCGATTGTTTAACCAAATACCAAGCACAAAAACTCTTTAAAAAAATTGATAAATTAATTTACCAGTTGTTTAAGTCAAACACTTGGCACAAAAATTCTTAAAAATTACTCCCTTCGTCCCACTTCAATTGGTCCATTTTCCTTTTTGGGACGTCCCACTTCAATTGATCCATTCCATAAATGAAAAGTTTTCCATATATTTATACCCTTATCATCTCCACATATTTACAAAAAAATCAATCATTAACTTACTATTTCTCCCACTCATTCTCTCTCCTATTAAATATTTTTAACTTTTACATTCTCTCTCCTATTCCCTATCACACATTTAACTTTTACATTCTCTCTCCTCTAATTTCTACCCACTTTATTCATTTTTCTTAAAAATCGTGAAATTCACCCCGGGATCAATTGAAGTGGGACGGAGGGAGTACTTATAAATGACATTTATTAGTTGTTTAACCAAATATCAAGCACAAAAACTCATTAAAACAACTGATAAATTCATTTATCAATTGTTTAAGCCAAACACTTGATACAAAAATTCTTAAAAATAACTGCTAAATGATATTTATCAGTTGTTTAACCAAATAGCACAAAAACTCTTTAAAATCTATAAATAGGCATCTCAACTCGCCCTTTTAGCCCAAAATAATGCAAACATATACTTTCTCTCACTACAAGTTTCTCTCTAGAACGAATATCTTATCGGGCAAATTGCAATTTGGTTATCTATGTTTATGTAACTGTTGCAATTTGGTTCCCAACATTGAAAAAGTTGCAATCGGATTTCTAATATTGACATTTTGTTGCTAATTGGTGTAAAAATTAACGAAATGTTAGTTTTTTGACAAAATTCAAGTCCTGCGACATGCACTTGAATTTTTGAGAGTCATAATGGTCATTTAATATTAATTTCAACCCCAACACCACCGATCACTACCACTATTAGCACCATAGTCACCACCACTCACTACTTTACGTGTTTTTTTTAATTCATTTATATTTTTGAATCGTTTTTTTTTTTCATTAACCAAGTGTTATAAAGCTACATTATTTTGATGTTAAAGATTAATTTATTTCTTTTTCCCCTGCGAAATTATTAGCATGCCCCTTAAAAAGTTATTTACATGCACACGACTTTAATTTCGTCAAAAAATTAACAATTTGTTAGTTTTTATACCAATTTGCAACAAAATGTGAATGTTAGGAATCGACTTGCAACTTTTTCAATGCTGTGAACCAAATTGCAAAACTGATACAAACATATGTAACTGGATTGCAATTTGCCCTATCTTATCTTCATCTCTCTCAACCACACCGTTTGGCCTTTATCCGGTCTTACTAATCGGTTGACAAATATCTTTTTCTTTATATTAAAGGAATCTGTTTCAATTAAGGCGCCAGATTAATATCCTTCGCCTTTTTTATCAATCAAACTTTGAGTTTTTGCAAGGACATTTTTGTGATTAGAGCGAGGGAACTCGTGATCGACCTTAAAGTTTCTACTGTTTGGAGATTTTTAACACGTTTTCAGGTGCGATTTCTATTGAGATCATGCTATTTGCGTTTAATTTAATGAAGGTGAATTTGATCACTAGTTGATTGTTTGGCCGATGACAGCTGATGTGATGATCTTGATCTCCATGTTTATTTGTGTGATTGAGCTGGTGAGATAGAAATCAAAAGTTGGTCGCCGGAGGTGAGGGAGGGGTCGCGCCGGAGGTGGGTTGGGTAGAGAGAGGAAGTGTGCATGTGTATTGTGTGCAACAAGTAGTTTTTTGTAAAATTATTTATATTTTAAGTAGCTTTTGATAAAATCACAATTTACATAGATATTTTTTGTAAATTGCATGTTTTTAAATTAATTTTTGGTAAAAACTCATATGGGTCACAATCATGGATATAAGGAGGCTTTAATTTTGTTAGTTCTTGAATGTTAGTGTGTTTAACTAACAACACAAGAATGTCTCCTAAAAGATGGTAAAATAATTATTTACCTTTCTCATTCAACAAATAACCTTTAAATAGGTAATACAAGATAACTAGGAAATCTTTCCACTAATCTCGCCTAATTGACTATATACTTGATTTACATTTCAAAACATACTAACCATATATACTGACTAATATATACCGAATAAGATAGGATATTATTCTAACACTCCCCCTCAGTCAAAACGGGAGGAAGACGAACACTAAAACTGTCACGAAAGTCCTTGAATAGAATCAACGGAAGACCCTTCATAAAAATGTCTGCTAATTGATGGCGAGACGGAACATGATAAACACGAACTTCCCCTTTAGCAACCTTTTCACGGACAAAGTGGATATTCATTTCAATATGTTTGGTATGCTGATGCTGAATCGGATTACCCGAGAGATAAATGATGCTAATGTTATCACAAAAAACCATGGTTGCCTTGCGAATAGGACAGTGTAATTCCAGTAACAGGTTGCGTAACCAACAAGACTCCGAAACGACATTAGCAACCCCGCGGTACTCGGCCTCCGCGCTAGAACGAGAAATAGTTGCCTGCCGTTTAGCGGACCAAGAAATAAGATTGTCACCTAAAAACACACAGTATCCCGAAGTAGATCGCCTCGTGTCCGGACAGCCTCCCCAATCCGCGTTCGTATACGATACAAGCAACAAAGTAGAAGACGGATATAAGTATAAACCATACTGACTAGTACCCTGAATATACCGAATTATCCTTTTCAATGCATGCATGTGTTCTTCCCTAGGGTCATGCATAAATAGACACACCTGTTGCACGGCATAGGTGATGTAGGGACGTGTGAAAGTCGGTATTGAAGTGCACCGGCGAGGCTCCTATTGGAAAAAATAGTGGGTGTGAAGGAAATTTGAGATTATTTCCTAAATGGGTTATTTGTTAAATGACCAAATTGATTATGGATTTGTATTCTACTCCATGAGAACATTAAAATTGAATATTTATTTGTCCAAGATGGTTGATGGATGAATGAAATATTAAGGCTCAAAGATGATGGGTTGGAAATGGGAAAAAGAAGTTATCCCACATTGAATGGGAATGTGAAAGTTAGATAGTTTAAATACTACAACACTTTATGTAAGGAGTAATTGTGTGTGGCATAGAGGCTCTCTCTCGCGCACGGGTGCGCAGGGGGGGTTCAAATCATGGTCCAAAATAGGCTTGGGGCTACCAAACTCATGTGCGTACGCGTCCTGCGGACACGAATGTAGCACCGAAATGGCCTATCCGCGCAAGCCCACCTTTTGCTAAAATTTTGAATTTTTGATTTCAAAATTTAATCCGAATTTTGATTTTAAAATTTAATCCCATTTACCCATTGTAACTGAAACTGAGTTAATGTCGATTTTGATTTCTTCCTTGTAACAGCCATATCAGAAACAAATGCGAAATTATGACTGTAATAATTTCGTGATTATGTTGGATTGGCAATTTTCGATTCAAGGCATCTATAAAATGGAGTCTTCACAAACTATTTTACACACCAATTTTCCTGCAACTTCTCTCACTCTCTCTTTGCTGCATATTGTTCAATCTTCATTTGGCCTCCTTGCATACTGCATCGTGGTGATACTGTCTAGGCACACTGCCAATTCGCCGGGAACTTTAGGTGCAAAGTGCCCCCGGTCCGCACGTTCTATCCTGAGATACTCGCGTCCAAGGCAGCCTCAAGCACTATTGGTGAGGGGACGAATAAGTCTTAAGGAGACTGATTCATCAGGGCTCGTGCACAACCAATTTGTTGCTGCCATCTTATTTCTTCATTTCTAGTTTATATTTCTGTTACAGTTTATATTTTCTATTCTGTAATTTTATTTGTAATTTATTTTCTTCTGTAATCGCAACTTTGCTAACAATCTTAAGACTTATTCCTTACAGAAGGGAACGAGTTAAAGAAAACATTCAGACTAATAATCTGCTTCTGTTTCAGAAATGGCAACTGAGACTAACAAAGCTGGAACTGAAACTGTGACTGTGACCCAAACTGGAACTGGAAATGGCTCTGGTTCTCAAGGAACTTCTATTGTGACTAATCCTCAAACAGTGCACATCTCAACCCCCCATGCTGAAAAGCCGGAAAAGTTTGTTGGCCACGACTTTAAGAGGTGGCAACAGAAAATGTTTTTCTACTTGACCACTCTGAATTTGGCTAAGTATCTGAAAGAAGATATGCTAGTTGTGGCTGAGAATGAGACGGATGTGACAACCGTGGCTGCGGTTGATGCTTGGAAACATGGGGAATTCCTTTGCAAGAACTAGGGGTGTCAGCGGTTCGGTTCAAACCGCGGTTTAAGACCAAACCGAACCAAACCACGTGGTTTGGTTTGGTTTTTATACCTTAGCGGTTCAGCTCGGTTCCAAAAATTTATAAACCATGCGGTTCGGTTTGGTTTGCGGTCTGAATCCTCCAAACCAAACCAAACCGAACTGAACCGAACCATTTCGAGCTGAACCGCCAAACCGAACCACCGAGCTGAACCGTCAAACCGAACCACTGAGCTGAACCGCCAAACCGAACCACCAACTCCTCCATATTTAAAATTGTGTTTGTTTGAAACAATACTATAATTACCCTAAAGTCACAACCCTCAACCAAGCAATGACTTGGATTATAAATAATGAGAAAATACAAAATTAAGATTACACAAATGACTTGGCTCATATCCAAAAAGTTGAAGAATGCCAGGGAATACATTTGTGTACACATTACTCTGAGGATCTCTCAAGTCCAACCAAAAAATAATCAACACCTCTTCAATGAAAGGATGACTCTCTTTCCATCCACAAGGAAATAATCACTGCCTTGAAGCTTCAATAATAACACAAAAAAGTGCTAACAATTGAGGAATAAATCGTAGCAAACTTAAAACTGAATCTCTGTGACCTTTAGTCTGTACGTTCATAATTATCAGAAATTTTTTCTACTCTTGTTCATAATCACTGCCTTGAAGCTTCAATAATAACACTTTAAGTTTTAAAGTGTTTTTATAATTTTAATATATCTTTTACATAAATAGGTAAGGAGGAACATTTGGAGTTTGGACATGTTTGTGGTTTGGACCGCGGTCTAGACCGCAGTTTGGACCGCGGTCTGAACCGTTTAATGAAACCGCGGTATGAGACCGAACCAAACCAAACCGAGGTGGTTTGGTTCGGTTCGGTTTGAAAATTTCCATGGTTCGGTTTGGGATTTCTCCAAACCGATTACTAGCGGTTTGGTCTCTAAATTTGTCCAAACCGAACCAAACCGAACCATTTACACCCCTAGCAAGAACTATGTTCTTAATGGCTTGTCTGATTCTCTCTATAATGTGTATAGGGGGAAGAAGAATGCTAAGGAACTATGGAAGTCCTTGGAACACAAGTATAAAATTGAGGATGCGGGAACAAAGAAGTTTATTGTTGCCCGTTTCCTTGATTTTAAGATGGTGGACTCTAAGACCGTGAAAACTCAAGTTGACGAGTTACAAACAATTTATCATGAGATTGATGCCGAGGGCATGGTTCTTAGTGAGAGTTTTCAAGTGGCTGCAATGATTGAAAAGTTGCCTCCAGCTTGGAATGATTTTAAGAACTACTTGAAGCATAAGCGAAAGGAGATGAATCTTGAAGGGCTCATTCTTCGGCTTAGCATTGAGGAAGGCAATAGAGTTGCCGAGAAAAAGTTTAACCCAAGTGTGGCCAAAGCTAATGTGGTGGAGCATGGCCAAAGCTCCAAAGGCAAAGGCAAAGGCAAGGGTAAAGCTAAGGTTGAAACAACTAGAAGGTCGTTCAACTTGAAGCCTCAAGGTGGGGTTTCCAAGAAGAGGTTCACGGGAACTTGTTACAATTGTGGTGGTGAAGGCCACAAGGCGTCAACATATAAGGCTCCAAAGAAGGCTCATGAGGCAAACATGGTGGAAGACATTGCTAGAGATGTGTCCGATATGCACCTTGCGGCGGTAGTTTCCGAGGTAAATATGGTGGGTTCGAATCCAAATCAGTGGTGGATTGACACCGGTGCTACTAAACATGTGTGCTCCAACAAAGACATGTTTAGTACGTTTGAAGCTATGGAAAATGGCGAAAAGTTGTTTATGGGGAATTCGGCCACTTCTGACATCAAAGGTCACGGGAAGGTGGTTTTGAAGATGACATCCGGCAAGGAATTGACTCTCAACAATATACTTTATGCGCCCGATATCGAGAAGAACTTGGTGTCCGGCTCGCTTTTAATTAAGCATGGTTTTCGTATTGTGTTCGAGTCCGATGTTGTCACTTTGTCCAAGAATGGAATATTTGTAGGAAAAGGTTATGTGAATGATGGGATGTTTAAGCTTAGTGTTATGGTAGTGAAACCGAATGTAATGGCTACTAAGCCCAAAGTTAATGAAATGAATAATTATTCCGTTTACTTGCTTGAGTCTTCCCATTTGTGGCATGGTAGATTAGGACATGTTAATTATGATGCTATTCGTAGATTAATTAACTTGAACTACATACCAAAATTTAAAGTTGATTGCAAACACAAATGTGAACTGTGTGTTGAAGCAAAATTTACAAAACCTTCATTCCATTCAATAACAAGAAATAGTGAACCACTCGAGTTAGTTCAGACGGACTTATGTGACATTAAATCAACACAATCACGTGGTGGCAATAAGTACTTTATAACCTTTGTTGATGATAGCACAAAATATTGCTATGTGTATCTTATCAAAAGTAAAGATGAAGCTATAGAGAAGTTTATTCTCTATAAAAATGAAGTTGAGAATCAATTAAACCGGAAAATTAAGGTGCTAAGAAGTGATCGTGGTGGGGAATATGAGTCTCCATTTGAGGCAATTTGTGCTCAATACGGAATTAAACATGTAACCACGGCACCTTATACACCCCAACAAAATGGTGTTGCCGAACGAAAAAATCGAACATTGGAAGAAGCAATGAATGCCATGTTGATAAGTTCGGGATTACCTTCTAACATGTGGGGAGAAGTCGTGTTGTCGTCAAATTATGTGTTAAATAAGGTACCTCGAAAAAAACTAAACAAAAGCCCATATGAATTATGGCATGGAAGAGCACCATGTTATAAATACTTCCGAGTGTGGGGGTGTCTTGCGAAGGTAGTTGTACCTCCACCTAAAAGGGTGAAAGTTGGTCCTAAGACTATTGATTGCATATTTATTGGATATGCACAAAACAGTTGTGCTTATAGATTTCTTGTTCATGAATCGAAAATTCAAGATATACACAAGAATACTATAATGGAATCAAGAAATGCTTCTTTCTTTGAGAATGTGTTTCCGTGTAAAAGAGATGAGGCAAGCTCATCTAAATGGACGTATGATTCAATAGAAGAAGAAGGAGGAGAAGAAAATCGTCATGAAAATGATGAAGCGGAGGTAGAACCTCGACGTAGCAAACGAGGTAGGATAGAAAAATCCTATGGCTTGGATTTTCTAACCCACATGCTTGAAAGTGAACCACAAAGTTATAAAGAGGCCGTGAGCTCTTCGGAAGGACCTTTGTGGAAAGAGGCCATCAAAAGTGAGATTGATTCCATTTTACAAAATCACACTTGGGAACTAGTGGATCACCTCCGGGAAGTAAAACACTAGGATATAGGTGGATTTTTAAAAGGAAAATGAAGGCTGATGGAACCATTGATAAGTATAAGGCCAGACTTGTAATAAAAGGTTACAGACAAAAGGAAGGTCTTTATTACTTTGTCACGTATTCTCCTGTTACGAGAATTACGTCTATTAGGATTGTACTTGCAATTGCCGCTTTGCGAAATCTTGAAGTACATCAAATGGATGTAAAAACTGTCTTTCTAAATGGAGATTTAGAAGAGGAGATTTACATGGAACAACCAGAGGGATTCTCTGCTCCAGGGCAAGAAAATAAAGTGTGCAAGTTAGTGAAGTCATTGTATGGCCTCAAACAAGCACCAAAACAATGGCATCAAAAGTTTGATCAAGCCGTGATTGAAAGTGGATTTAAAATCAATGAATGTGACAAATGTGTCTATGTTAAAAACACTGAAAATGGCTATGTTATTTTGTGTCTTTACGTAGATGACATGCTTATCATAGGAAGCTGTGATAAAATGATTAAATCCACAAAGAATATGTTAAACTCGAAGTTTAACATGAAGGATATAGGTGTAGCGGATGTGATCCTTGGTGTGAAAATTTCTAGAATATCCAAAGGACTTGTACTAAGTCAATCACATTATGTGGATAAAATTCTTGAGAAATTTAACAAGGATGACGATAGAACGGCAAATACTCCAATTGACACAAGCCTACATTTAACGAAAAATCGAGGCGAACCTGTGTCTCAATTAGAGTATTCGAGGGTCATTGAAAGTCTAATGTACTTAATGAGTTGTACAAGACCAGATATTGCATATGTTGTAAGCAAACTGAGTCAGTATACAAGTAATCCTGGGAAGGACCATTGGAAGGGTATAGTGAGAGTGCTAAGGTACTTAAGATATACTCGTAATTATGGATTACACTATACTAGACATCCAGCTGTAATTGAAGGATATAGCGATACTAATTGGATATCAGATATCAAAGACTCTAAGTCTACGAGCGGATATATATTCACATTAGCCGGTGCTGCTATATCATGGAAGTCTTCTAAGCAGACTGTTATAGCCAGATCCACTATGGAATCTGAGTTTATAGCATTAGACAAGTGTGGTGAAGAAGCCGAATGACTATGCCAATTTTTAGAAGATATTCCAAAGTGGAACCAGCAATTTGTATACATTGCAATAGCCAATCTGCAATTGGTAGGGCACAAAGTCATATGTATAATGGTAAGTGTAGACATATACATCATAGACATAATACCATATGACAACTACTCTCAACTAGTACCATATCTATTGACTATGTGAAGTCAAAGGATAATTTAGCGGATCCGTTAACGAAAGGGTTAACAAAAGAGGTAGTTGAACGTTTAACATTAGGAATGGGACTAAAGCCTCTTCAGAAGTTAAACACGGCGGAAAACCCCACCTAGTTGACTGGAGATCCCAAGATCTAGGTTTTCAAAGGGACAACCTAACTGTTAAAAGACTTGTAGTGTCACTGTGGGGGATTCATCCCCAAACCCATTCCTTAAGTGACATCCCGAAAGGAAAAGGTTAAGCATCTAGCATTTAATGATTATTACGCATCAAAAATGTCGAGCGGGATAATACGGGTTAATTATAAGAATCACCTATGTGAGAGAGAAGTGTGGCCGCTTCGAGGAGAATTGCGTGAGGCTCAATTCTTAGACCCTCTCACAGAACCAGGCATTATGTTCAGGGCCATGAATGAACATAGTCATGAGAATTGAAGTGTGTTAGGGAGATACCTGTGTAAAGTATATGATCGGCTACACAAAAAGCTGAACAGTTCAAGGACATCGTGTCTACTGATTAGCGAGTAGAGTAAATATATTTTACAAGGGAAGGTTCAAAGGGCAAACCCCTACCTATCCTATGCAGGTGTCAACTGTCGGACTTTATCACCATTTCCTCATTATTTCCTTCATGTGGGGGATTGTTGGAAAAAATAGTGGGTGTGAAGGAAATTTGAGATTATTTCCTAAATGGGTTATTTGTTAAATGACCAAATTGATTATGGATTTGTATTCTACTCCATGAGAACATTAAAATCGAATATTTATTTGTCCAAGATGGTTGATGGATGAATGAAATATTAAGGCTCAAAGATGATGGGTTGGAAGTGGGAAAAAGAAGTTATCCCACATTGAATGGGAATGTGAAAGTTAGATAGTTTAAATACTACTACACTTTATGTAAGGAGTAATTGTTTGTGGCATAGAGCTCTCTCTCTCGCACGGGTGCGCATGGGGGTGCAAATCATGGTCCAAAATAGGCTTGGGGCTACCGAACTCATGTGCGTACGCGTCCTGCGGACACGAATGTAGCTCCGAAATGGCCTATAAATTTTGAATTTTTGATTTCAAAATTTAATCCGAATTTTGATTTTAAAATTTAATCCCATTTACCCATTATAACTAAAACTGAGTTAATGTCGATTTTGATTTCTTCCTTGTAACAGCCATATCAGAAACAAATGCGAAATTATGACTGTAATAATTTCGTGATTATGTTGGATTGGCAGTTTTCGATTCAAGGCAGCTATAAAATGGAGTCTTCACAAACCATTTTACACACCAATTTTCCTGCAACTTCTCTCACTCTCTCTTTGCTACATATTGTTTAATCTTCATTTGGCCTCCTTGCATACTGCATCGTGGTGATACTATCTAGGCACACTGCCAATTCGCCGGGAACTTTAGGTGCAAAGTGCCCCCGGTCCGCACGTTCTATCCTGGGAGCTCGCGTCCAAGGTAGCCTCAAGCACTATTGGTGAGGGGACGAATAAGTCTTAAGGAGACTGATTCATCAGGGCTCGTGCACAACCAATTTGTTGCTGCCATCTTATTTCTTCATTTCCATTTTATAATTCTGTTACTGTTTTTATTTTTTGTTCTGTAATTTTATTTGTAATTTATTTTCTTCTGTAATCGCAACTTTGCTAACAGCTCCTGTAATGGGACGGATCCGAATAGGGGTAGGTGAGGGTTTGCATGAAGCCATTCCCGCTCATTCAATAACTTCCAAGGCATATTTTCGTTCGGATAAAAAGAAGCGACCCTTTGTGCGAGTCACGGCAATGCCAAGAAAATAATGAAGAGAGCCCAAATCCTTCATAGCGAACTTGATGTAAAACACAGCGGAATAGATAAACAAGAACGGCCTAAACCAATTCTTCTGCAAGGAATCGCAATTCCTTAAACAATAATCTCCTAAAAGATTATTCTCTAAGCCAAATTAATGATTTAGATAAACACACAAAGTGTAGGGTTTGTAAACTAGCAAAGAAATTAATTGATAAAAAGATTTCCTATTATAAAAGCCCTAGCAATCTATTTATACTCGCAAATCCTAATAAATAAAGGAAAAGAAATAAAGAAAATCTAATCAATAAAGGAAAATAAATAAAACCCTAATGACTTATTTAAAACCCTATTGACTAAAATATCCCTCGTCTCAAACTATTAAAAGAAATAATAACGATAATAATACGAGACGAATCCAAAATAAAACAAACTAATAATAATAAAACAAAATCATCACCACCGTTAAGCATGTAACATTAATTCGGCATGCACGGTCGTGCTTCCCTCTAGGCGCGGCCGTGCACTTTGTTCTGATCCTCCTGTTATCCGAGTTGGACCACCTCGTGCTACATCATTTTCCTCTGCTTGAAAAGAACTCGTCCCCGAGTTCTCATCTGAGGTCTAAAAAGTTCATTCCTACCTAAAAAGATACTTTGAATAAATTAAAGTTTTTCGTGCAATTTGTCGTAGGATAATTGTTTTACCTTCCCACTTGAAAATATATTTGGAGTAAATTCTTCTTTTCAGCACACTTTGGTGTAGAATATTTTTTTTCGAATAAAGAATTATCCCTTCTTGCATTGTTGGAATCGAATAAGAAACATCTTCGGCAACGTATTCAAGAAATTCCGTATGCTAGATTTGATTTTTCCACAACCATCTTGTAAAGATCCGTTCCATCTTCAACATCCTTCTTCTCTTCAACAACGCTCAATTCTTTCTCTATTACACAAATCATGGTCCAAAATAGGCTTGGGGCTACCAAACTCATGTGCGTACGCGTCCTGCGGCCGAAATGGCCTATCCGCGTAAGCCCACCTTTTGCTAAAATTTTGAATTTTTGATTTCAAAATTTAATCCGAATTTTGATTTTAAAATTTAATCCCATTTACCCATTGTAACTGAAACTGAGTTAATGTCGATTTTGATTTCTTCCTTGTAACAGCCATATCAGAAACAAATGCGAAATTATGACTGTAATAATTTCGTGATTATGTTGGATTGGAAATTTTCGATTCAAGGCAGCTATAAAATGGAGTCTTCACAAACCATTTTACACACCAATTTTCCTGCAACTTCTCTCACTCTCTCTTTGCTGTATATTGTTCAATCTTCATTTGGCCTCCTTGCATACTGCATCGTGGTGATACTGTCTAGGCACACTGCCAATTCGCCGGGAACTTTAGGTGCAAAGTGCCCCCGGTCCGCACGTTCTATCCTGGGATACTCGCGTCCAAGGCAGCCTCAAGCACTATTGGTGAGGGGACGAATAAGTCTTAAGGAGACTGATTCATCAGGGCTCGTGCACAACCAATTTGTTGCTGCCATCTTATTTCTTCATTTCCAGTTTATAGTTCTGTTACAGTTTATATTTTCTGTTCTGTAATTTTATTTGTAATTTATTTTCTTATGTAATCGCAACTTTGCTAACAATCTTAAGACTTATTCCTTACAGAAGGGAACGAGTTACAGAAAACATTCAGACTAATAATCTGCTTCTGTTTCAGAAATGGCAACTGAGACTAACAAAGCTGGAACTGAAACTGTGACTGTGACCCAAACTGGAACTGGAAATGGCTCTGGTTCTCAAGGAACTTCTATTGTGACTAATCCTCAAACAGTGCACATCTCAACCCCCCATGCTGAAAATCCAGAAAAGTTTGTTGGCCACGACTTTAAGAGGTGGCAACAGAAAATGTTTTTCTACTTGACCACTCTGAATTTGGCTAAGTATCTGAAAGAAGATATGCCAGTTGTGGCTGAGAATGAGACGGATGTGACAACCGTGGCTGCGGTTGATGCTTGGAAACATGGGGAATTCCTTTGCAAGAACTATGTTCTTAATGGCTTGTCTGATTCTCTCTATAATGTGTATAGGGGGAAGAAGAATGCTAAGGAACTATGGAAGTCCTTGGAACACAAGTATAAAATTGAGGATGCGGGAACAAAGAAGTTTATTGTTGCCCGTTTCCTTGATTTTAAGATGGTGGACTCTAAGACCGTGAAAACTCAAGTTGACGAGTTGCAAACAATTTATCATGAGATTGATGCCGAGGGCATGGTTCTTAGTGAGAGTTTTCAAGTGGCTGCAATGATTGAAAAGTTGCCTCCAGCTTGGAATGATTTTAAGAACTACTTGAAGCATAAGCGAAAGGAGATGAATCTTGAAGGGCTCATTCTTCGGCTTAGCATTGAGGAAGGCAATAGAGTTGCCGAGATAAAGTTTAGCCCAAGTGTGGCCAAAGCTAATGTGGTGGAGCATGGCCAAAGCTCCAAAGGCAAATGCAAAGGCAAGGGTAAAGCTAAGGTTGAAACAACTAGAAGGTCGTTCAACTTGAAGCCTCAAGGTGGGGTTTCCAAGAAGAGGTTCACGGGAACTTGTTACAATTGTGGTGGTGAAGTCCACAAGGCGTCAACATGTAAGGCTCCAAAGAAGGCTCATGAGGCAAACATGGTGGAAGACATTGCTAGAGATGTGTCCGATATGCACCTTGCGGCGGTAGTTTCCGAGGTAAATATGGTGGGTTCGAATCCAAATCAGTGGTGGATTGACACCGGTGCTACTAAACATGTGTGCTCCAACAAAGACATGTTTAGTACGTTTGAAGCTATGGAAAATGGCGAAAAGTTGTTTATGGGGAATTCGGCCACTTCTGACATCAAAGGTCACGGGAAGGTGGTTTTGAAGATGACATCCGGCAAGGAATTGACTCTCAACAATATACTTTATGCGCCCGATATCGAGAAGAACTTGGTGTCCGGCTCGCTTTTAATTAAGCATGGTTTTCGTATTGTGTTTGAGTCCGATGTTGTCACTTTGTCCAAGAATGGAATATTTGTAGGAAAAGGTTATGTGAATGATGGGATGTTTAAGCTTAGTGTTATGGTAGTGAAACCGAATGTAATGGCTACTAAGCCCAAAGTTAATGAAATGAATAATTCTTCCGTTTACTTGCTTGAGTCTTCCCATTTGTGGCATGGTAGATTAGGACATGTTAATTATGATGCTATTCGTAGATTAATTAACTTGAACTACATAACAAAATTTAAAGTTGATTGCAAACACAAATGTGAACTATGTGTTGAAGCAAAATTTACAAAACCTTCATTCCATTCAATAACAAGAAATAGTGAACCACTCGAGTTAGTTCACACGGACTTATGTGACTTTAAATCAACAGAATCACGTGGTGGCAATAAGTAATTTATAACCTTTGTTGATGATAGCACAAAATATTGCTATGTGTATCTTATCAAAAGTAAAGATGAAGCTATAGAGAAGTTTATTCTCTATAAAAATGAAGTTGAGAATCAGTTAAACCGGAAAATTAAGGTGCTAAGAAGTGATCGTGGTGGGGAATATGAGTCTCCATTTGAGGCAATTTGTGCTCAATACGGAATTAAACATGTAACCACGGCACCTTATACACCCCAAAAAACGGTGATGCCGAACGAAAAAATCGAACATTGGAAGAAGCAATGAATGCCATGTTGATAAGTTCGGGATTACCTTCTAACATGTGGGGAGAAGTCGTGTTGTCGTCAAATTATGTGTTAAATAAGGTACCTCGAAAAAAACTAAACGAAAGCCCATATGAATTATGGCATGGAAGAGCACCATGTTATAAATACTTCCGAGTGTGGGGGTGTCTTGCGAAGGTAGTTGTACCTCCACCTAAAAGGGTGAAAGTTGGTCCTAAGACTGTTGATTGCATATTTATTGGATATGTACAAAACATTTGTGCTTATAGATTTCTTGTTCATGAATCAAAAATTCAAGATATACACAAGAATACTATAATGGAATCAAGAAATGCTTCTTTCTTTGAGAATGTGTTTCCGTGTAAAAGAGATGAGGCAAGCTCATCTAAATGGACGTATGATTCAATAGAAGAAGAAGGAGGAGAAGAAAATCATCATGAAAATGATGAAGCGGAGGTAGAACCTCGACGTAGCAAACGAGGTAGGATAGAAAAATCCTATGGCTCGGATTTTCTAACCTACATGCTTGAAAGTGAACCACAAAGTTATAAAGAGGCCGTGAGCTCTTCGGAAGGACCTTTGTGGAAAGAGACCATCAAAAGTGAGATTGATTCCATTTTACAAAATCACACTTGGGAACTAGTGGATCACCTCCGGGAAGTAAAACACTAGGATATAGGTGGATTTTTAAAAGGAAAATGAAGGCTGATGGAACCATTGATAAGTATAAGGCTAGACTTGTAATAAAAGGTTACAGACAAAAGGAAGGTCTTGATTACTTTGACACGTATTCTCCTGTTACGAGAATTACGTCTATTAGGATTTTACTTGCAATTGCCGCTTTGCGAAATCTTGAAGTACATCAAATGGATGTAAAAACTGTCTTTCTAAATGGAGATTTAGAAGAGGAGATTTACATGGAACAACCAGAGGGATTCTCTGCTCCAGGGCAAGAAAATAAAGTGTGCAAGTTAGTGAATTCATTGTATGGCCTCAAACAAGCACCAAAACAATGGCATCAAAAGTTTGATCAAGCCATGATTGAAAGTGGATTTAAAATCAATGAATGTGACAAATGTGTCTATGTTAAAAACACTGAAAATGGCTATGTTATTTTGTGTCTTTACGTAGATGACATACTTATCATAGGAAGCTGTGATAAAATGATTAAATCCACAAAGAATATGTTAAACTCGAAGTTTGACATGAAGGATATGGGTGTAGCGGATGTGATCCTTGGTGTGAAAATTTCTAGAATATCCGATGGACTTGTACTAAGTCAATCACATTATGTGGATAAAATTTTTGAGAAATTTAACAAGGATGACGATAGAACGGCAAATACTCCAATTGACACAAGCCTACATTTAACGAAAAATCGAGGCGAACCTGTGTCTCAATTAGAGTATTCGAGGGTCATTGGAAGTCTAATGTACTTAATGAGTTGTACAAGACCAGATATTGCATATGTTGTAAGCAAACTGAGTCAGTATACAAGTAATCCTGGGAAGGACCATTAGAAGGGTATAGTGAGAGTGCTAAGGTACTTAAGATATACTCGTAATTATGGATTACACTATACTAGACATCCAGCTGTAATTGAATGATATAGCGATACTAATTGGATATCAGATATCAAAGACTCTAAGTCTACGAGCGGATATATATTCACATTAGCCGGTGCTGCTATATCATGGAAGTCTTCTAAGCAAACTGTTATAGCCAGATCCACTATGGAATCTGAGTTTATAGCATTAGACAAGTGTGGTGAAGAAGCCGAATGGCTACGCCAATTTTTAGAAGATATTCCAAAGTGGACAAAGCCTGTGCCAGCAATTTGTATACATTGCGATAGCCAATCTGCAATTGGTAGGGCACAAAGTCATATGTATAATGGTAAGTGTAGACATATACGTCATAGACATAATACCATATGACAACTACTCTCAACTAGTACCATATCTATTGACTATGTGAAGTCAAAGGATAATTTAGCGGATCCGTTAACGAAAGGGTTAACAAAAGAGGTAGTTGAACGTTTAACATTAGGAATGGGACTAAAGCCTCTTCAGAAGTTAAACACGACGGAAAACCCCACCTAGTTGACTGGAGATCCCAAGATCTAGGTTTTCAAAGGGACAACCTAACTGTTAAAAAACTTGTAGTGTCACTGTGGGGGATTCATCCCCAAACCCAATCCTTAAGTGATATCCCGAAAGGAAAAGGTTAAGCATCTAGCATTTAATGATTCTTACGCTTCGAAAATGTCGAGCGGGATAATACGGGTTAATTATAAGAATCACCTATGTGAGAGAGAAGTGTGGCCGCTTCGAGGAGAACTGCGTGAGGCTCAATTCTTAGACCCTCTCACAGAACCAGGCATTATGTTCAGGGCCGTGAATGAACATAGTCATGAGAATTGAAGTGTGTTAGGGAAATACCTGTGTAAAGTATATGATCGGCTACACAAAAAGCTGAACAGTTCAAGGACATCGTGTCTACTGATTAGCGAGTAGAGTAAATATATTTTACAAGGGAAGGTTCAAAGGGCAAACCCCTACCTATCCTATGCAGGTGTCAACTGTCGGACTTTATCACCATTTCCTCATTATTTCCTTCATGTGGGGGATTGTTGGAAAAAATAGTGGGTGTGAAGGAAATTTGAGATTATTTCCTAAATGGGTTATTTGTTAAATGACCAAATTGATTATGGATTTGTATTCTACTCCATGAGAAAATTAAAATCGAATATTTATTTGTCCAAGATGGATGAATGAAATATTAAGGCTCAAAGATGATGGGTTGGAAGTGGGAAAAAGAAGTTATCCCACATTGAATGGGAATGTGAAAGTTAGATAGTTTAAATACTACTATACTTTATGTAAGGAGTAATTGTTTGTGGCATAGAGGCTCTCTCTCGCGCACGGGTGCACAGGGGGGGTGCAAATCATGGTCCAAAATAGGCTTGGGGCTACCGAACTCATGTGCGTACGCGTCCTGCGGACACGAATGTAGCTTCGAAATGGCCTATCCGCGCAAGCCCACCTTTTGCTAAAATTTTGAATTTTTGATTTCAAAATTTAATCCGAAATTTGATTTTAAAATTTAATCCAATTTACCCATTATAACTAAAACTGAGTTAATGTCGATTTTGATTTCTTCCTTGTAACAGCCATATCAGAAACAAATGCGAAATTATGACTGTAATAATTTCGTGATTATGTTGGATTGGCAGTTTTCGATTCAAGGCAGCTATAAAATGGAGTCTTCACAAACCATTTTACACACCAATTTTCCTTCAACTTCTCTCACTCTCTCTTTGCTGCATATTGTTCAATCTTCATTTGGCCTCCTTACATACTGCATCGTGGTGATACTGTCTAGGCACACTGCCAATTCGCCGGGAACTTTAGGTGCAAAGTGCCCCCGGTCCGCACGTTCTATCCATGGAGACTCGCATCCAAGGTAGACTCAAGCACTATTGGTGAGGGGACGAATAAGTCTTAAGGAGACTGATTCATCAGGGCTCGTGCACAACCAATTTGTTGCTGCTATCTTATTTCTTCATTTCCAATTTATAATTCTGTTACTGTTTTTATTTTCTGTTCTGTAATTTTATTTGTAATTTATTTTCTTCTGTAATCGTAACTTTGCTAACAGCTCCTGTAATGGGACGGATCCGAATAGGGGTAGGTGAGGGTTTGCATGAAGCCATTCCAGCTCATTCAATAACTTCCAAGGCATATTTTTGTTGGGATAAAAAGAAGCGACCCTTTGTGCGAGTCACGGCAATGCCAAGAAAATAATGAAGAGAGCCCAAATCCTTCATAGCGAACTTGATGTAAAACGCAGCGGAATAGATAAACAAGAACGGCCTAAACCAATTCTTCTGCAAGGAATCGCAATTCCTTAAACAATAATCTCCTAAAAGATTATTCTCTAAGCCAAATTAATGATTTAGATAAACACACAAAGTGTAGGGTTTGTAAACTAGCAAAGAAATTAATTGATAAAAAGATTTCCTATTATAAAAGCCCTAGCAATTTATTTATACTCGCAAATTCTAATAAATAAAGGAAAAGAAATAAAGGAAATCTAATCAATAAAGGAAAATAAATAAAATCCTAATGACTTATTTAAAACCCTATTGACTAAAATATCCCTCGTCTCAAACTATTAAAAGAAATAATAACGATAATAATACGAGACGAATCCAAAATAAAACAAACTAATAATAATAAAACAAAATCATCACCACCGTTAAGCATGTAACATTAATTCGGCATGCACGGTCGTGCTTCCCTCTAGGCGCGGCCGTGCACTTTGTTCTGATCCTCCTGTTATCCGAGTTGGACCACCTCGTGCTACATCATTTTCCTCTGCTTGAAAAGAACTCGTCCCCGAGTTCTCATCTGAGGTCTAAAAAGTTCCGTCCTACCTAAAAAGATACTTTGAATAAATTAAAGTTTTTCGTGCAATTTGTCGTAGGATAATTGTTTTACCTTCCCACTTGAAAATATATTTGGAGTAAATTCTTCTTTTCAGCACACTTTGGTGTAGAATATTTTTTTTCGAATAAAGAATTATCCCTTCTTGCTTTGTTGGAATCGAATAAGAAACATCTTCGGCAACGTATTCAAGAAATTCCGTATGCTAGATTTGATTTTTCCACAACCATCTTGTAGAGATCCGTTCCATCTTCAACATCCTTCTTCTCTTCAACAACGCTCAATTCTTTCTCTATTACACAAATCATGGTCCAAAATAGGCTTGGGTCTACCGAACTCATCTGCGTACGCGTCCTGCGGACACGAATGTAGCTCGGAAATGGCCTATCCGCGTAAGCCCACCTTTTGCTAAAATTTTAAATTTTTGATTTCAAAATTTAATCCGAATTTTGATTTTAAAATTTAATCCCATTTACCCATTGTATGCTTGGCGAGTTATTGTCGATTTTGATTTCTTCCTTGTAACGACCATATCGAAACAAATGCGAAATTATGAGCGTAATAATTTCGTGATTATGTTGGATTGGCGGTTTTCGATTCAAGAAGCGGCTATAAAATGGAGTCTTCACAAACCATTTTACACACCAATTTTCCTGCAACTTCTCTCACTCTCTCTTTCTTTGCATATTGTTCAATCTTCATTTGGCCTCCTTGCATCTTTGCATCGTGGTGATCTTGTCTGCAGGCACCTTGCCCGATTCGCAGGGAACTTTAGGTGCAAAGTGCCCCGGTCCGCACGTTCTATCTGGGATACTCGCGTCGAAGAAGCCTCAAGCACTATTGGTGAGGGGACGAATAAGTGTTAAGGAGACTGATTCATCAGGGCTCGTGCACAACCAATTTGTTGCTGCCATCTTATTTCTTCATTTCCAGTTTATAGTTCTGTTACAGTTTATATTTTATGTTCTGTAATTTTATTTGTCTTCTGTAATCGCAACATTGCTAACAATCTTAAGACTTATTCCTTACAGAAGGGAACGAGTTACAGAAAACATTCAGACTAATAATCTGCTTCTGTTTCAGAAATGGCAACTAAGACTAACAAAGGCCCAGGCTGAACCTGTATTTGTGACCCAAACTGGAACTGGAAATGGCTCTGGTTCTCAAGGAACTTCTATTGTGACTAATCCTCAAACAGTGCACATCTCAACCCCCCATGCTGAATTGGCCACGACTTTAAGAGGTGGCAACAGAAAATGTTTTTCTACTTGACCACTCTGAATTTGGCTAAGTATCTGAAAGAAGATATGCCAGTTGTGGCTGAGAATGAGACGGATGTGACAACCGTGGCTGCGGTTGATGCTTGGAAACATGGGGAATTCCTTTGCAAGAACTATGTTCTTAATGGCTTGTCTGATTCTCTCTATAATGTGTATAGGGGGAAGAAGAATGCTAAGGAACTATGGGAGTCCTTGGAACACAAGTATAAAATTGAGGATGCGGGAAGAAAGAAGTTTATTGTTGCCCGTTTCCTTGATTTTAAGATGGTGGACTCTAAGACCGTGAAAACTCAAGTTGACGAGTTGCAAACAATTTATCATGAGATTGATGCCGAGGGCATGGTTCTTAGTGAGAGTTTTCAAGTAGCTGCAATGATTGCAAAGTTGCCTCCAGCTTGGAATGATTTTAAGAACTACTTGAAGCATAAGCGAAAGGAGATGAATCTTGAAGGGCTCATTCTTCGGCTTAGCATTGAGGAAGGCAATAGAGTTGCCGAGAAAAAGTTTAACCCAAGTGTGGCCAAAGCTAATGTGGTGGAGCATGGCCAAAGCTCCAAAGGCAAAGGCAAGGGTAAAGCTAAGGTTGAAACAACTAGAAGGTCGTTCAACTTGAAGCCTCAAGGTGGGGTTTCCAAGAAGAGGTTCACGGGAACTTGTTACAATTGTGGTGGTGAAGGCCACAAGGCGTCAACATGTAAGGCTCCAAAGAAGGCTCATGAGGCAAACATGGTGGAATACATTGCTAGAGATGTGTCCGATATGCACCTTGCGGCGGTAGTTTCCGAGGTGAATATGGTGGGTTCGAATCCAAATCAGTGGTGGATTGACACCGGTGCTACTAAACATGTGTGCTCCAACAAAGACATGTTTAGTACGTTTGAAGCTATGGAAAATGGCAAAAAGTTGTTTATGGGGAATTCGGCCACTTCTGACATCAAAGGTCACGGGAAGGTGGTTTTGAAGATGACATTCGGCAAGGAATTGACTCTCAACAATGTACTTTATGTGCCCGATATCGAGAAGAACTTGGTGTCCGGCTCGCTTTTAATTAAGCATGGTTTTCGTATTGTGTTCGAGTCTGATGTTGTCACTTTGTCCAAGAATGGAATGTTTGTAGGAAAAGGTTATGTGAATGATGGGATGTTTAAGCTTTGTGTTATGGTAGTGAAATCGAATGTAATGGCTACTAAGCCCAAAGTTAATGAAATGAATAATTCTTCCGTTTACTTGCTTGAGTCTTCCCATTTGTGGCATGGTAGATTAGGACATTTTAATTATGATGCTATTCGTAGATTAATTAACTTGAACTACATACCAAAATTTAAAGTTGATTGCAAACACAAATGTGAACCGTGTGTTGAAGCAAAATTTACAAAACCTTCATTCCATTCAATAACAAGAAATAGTGAACCACTCGAGTTAGTTCACACGGACTTATGTGACTTTAAATCAACACAATCACGTGGTGGCAATAAGTACTTTATAACCTTTGTTGATGATAGCACAAAATATTGCTATGTGTATCTTATCAAAAGTAAAGATGAAGCTATATAGAAGTTTATTCTCTATGAAAATGAAGTTGAGAATCAATTAAACCGAAAAATTAAGGTACTAAGAAGTGATCGTGGTGGGGAATATGAGTCTCCATTTGAGGCAATTTGTGCTCAATACGGAATTAAACATGTAACCACGGCACCTTATACACCCCAACAAAAGGCTGTTGCCGAACAAAAAAATCGAACGGACTTGTACTAAGTCAATCACATTATGTGGATAAAATTCTTGAGAAATTTAACAAGGATGACGATAGAACGGCAAATACTCTAATTGACACAAGCCTACATTTAACGAAAAATCGAGGCGAACCTGTGTCTCAATTAGAGTATTCGAGGGTCATTGGAAGTCTAATGTACTTAATGAGTTGTACAAGACCAGATATTGCATATGTTATAAGCAAATTGAGTCAGTATACAAGTAATCCTGGGAAGGACCATTGGAAGGGTATAGTGAGAGTGCTAAGGTACTTAAGATATACTCGTAATTATGGATTACACTATACTAGACATCCAGCTGTAATTGAAGGATATAGCGATACTAATTGAATATCAGATATCAAAGACTCTAAGTCTACGAGCAGATATATATTCACATTAGCCGGTGCTGCTATATCATGGAAGTCTTCTAAGCAGACTGTTATAGCCAGATCCACTATGGAATCTGAGTTTATAGCATTAGACAAGTGTGGTGAAGAAGCCGAATGACTATGCCAATTTTTAGAAGATATTCCAAAGTGGACAAAGCCTGTGCCAGCAATTTGTATACATTGCGATAGCCAATCTGCAATTGGTAGGGCACAAAGTCATATATATAATGGTAAATGTAGACATATACGTCATCGACATAATACCATATGACAACTACTCTCAACTAGTACCATATCTATTGACTATGTGAAGTCAAAGGATAATTTAGCGGATCCGTTAACGAAAGGGTTAACAAAATAGGTAGTTGAACGTTTAACATTAGGAATGGGACTAAAGCCTCTTCAGAAGTTAAACACGGCGGAAAACCCCACCTAGATGACTGGAGATCCCAAGATCTAGGTTTTCAAAGGGACAACCTAACTGTTAAAAGACTTGTAGTCTCACTGTGGGGGATTCATCCCCAAACCCATTCCTTAAGTGACATCCCGAAAGGAAAAGGTTAAGCATCTAGCATTTAATGATTCTTACGCTTCGAAAATGTCGAGCGGGATAATACGGGTTAATTATAAGAATTACCTATGTGAGAGAGAAGTGTGGCCGCTTCGAGGAGAATTGCGTGAGGCTCAATTCTTAGACCCTCTCACAGAACCAGGCATTATGTTCAGGGCCGTGAATGAACATAGTCATGAGAATTGAAGTGTGTTAAGGAGATACCTGTGTAAAGTATATGATCGGCTACACAAAATGCTGAACAGTTCAAGGACATCGTGTCTACTGATTAGCAAGTAGAGTAAATATATTTTACAAGGGAAGGTTCAAAGGGCAAACCCCTACCTATCCTATGCAGGTGTCAACTGTCAGACTTTATCACCATTTCCTCATTATTTCCTTCATGTGGGGAATTGTTGGAAAAAATAGTGGGTGTGAAGGAAATTTGAGATTATTTCCTAAATGGGTTATTTGTTAAATGACCAAATTGATTATGGATTTGTATTCTACTTCATGAGAACATTAAAATCGAATATTTATTTGTCCAAGATGGTTGATGGATGAATGAAATATTAAGGCTCAAAGATGATGGGTTGGAAGTGGGAAAAAGAAGTTATCCCACATTGAATGGGAATGTAAAAGTTAGATAGTTTAAATACTACTACACTTTATGTAAGGAGTAATTGTTTGTGGCATAGAGGCTCTCTCTCGCGCACGGGTGCGCAGGGGGGTGTAAGTACCCCAATCTGGATCGCTTTCCATCCCAGCATACGACAAAACAAGGGGCAAACTTTCGGAGGTCATAACTCCTTCATACGAACTCCGATTGAGACGTGCCATATATGGTTAGAAAGCTCTCAACGAGAACTAGCTTGCCATCACAATTACAAAATGTGGAAAAGCATGGAAGTCCGTACGGACCTCTTTGCTCCTAGACATCATAATTGCAAAATCCGCTTAAAGTCCACGAGATTCCCTCAAATCCTGGAAATCTAAAATTTTGGATTACCTAAGAGGTCCGTACGGACCTCTTTGAAACATTTCCCACACTATAAATAGAGGGCTCCCCCTCTCGAAATTTTCACACATTTCCCTCTTCTCTCCTCTCCCCCCAGCCTTCAGGCTCCCCTCTAAGACCCTTCGGGGCAATCCCGGCCCCTTTCTGATCCTTCCGAGGCCTTCTGAGCTCCCTCGTGGTGCTCCGAAGCCTCTTCGAGCGCTCCCGTGATGCTCTCGCGCTGCCCCGAGGCACTCTCGAGGTACTCTGAGGCCCCTCGTGGTACTCCGAGGCCTTGCCTGGTCTTTCCCGAGGTGTCCCGGCTCTTTCCGAGTCAAACCGACGATTCCAACCCACGCCGAACCTCTGCCAGAATCCAACCGACGATTCCAACGCACGCCGAACCTCTGCCCGAATCCAACCGACAATTCCAACCCACGCCGAAACTCTGCCCGAACGCAGCTTACAATCTCAACTCACGCCGAAACTGCGTCATGAGACAATCGGCCCCTCCCGAAGCAATCCCGGTCCGTACCGGAACACTATTCCATCCTCAAACACTATTCCCCAGTGGAAGACAGACACGAACCAACATTGGTAAGGCTTCCTTCCATTACTATTTCAATACGTAGTGTACAATGTAGACATCCTATACAGCATGCATTTTAAAAAAAAAAAACACACACACACACACAACAGTTAAAGAGTATTAGGGGTATCCGAAAGACTCGTTTTTACGAGGAAACTCGGGTGAGCTCTAAGATTCTATTATTCTCTTCCCAAGGAGTCATCTGACCTCCGAACTCAAAATCTCATCACACAAAAACAGTTTATTTCTAAACTGATGCCCTTTTTCAATGTTTTGGGCTTAATAAAAACGGCGTGGCGACTCTACAATTGCGAAAACAACGGCGAGACACCTCCCAACTAACGCTAAAGCGTAATAAGCCAGATGCCAGGGCGCGAACGCGCTGCCTCTCGGATCCGGGCGACTTTCCCGAAAAGCGACAAATGCGAGATGCACAGGGCCTCCGCGCGCGAGCCGGATCCCGGGTAATTTCAGTTGGTGACTCTACTGGGGAGAATTTTGTTTTAAAAACTTTTAAACAAAACAAAAGATTTTTAAAACAATGATGAGGGTCAAACTTTCATATTACCCCTTTCTTTAACTGGTGTGTGTGTGTGCATGTGCTTTACTTTTTTTTATTTTACAAAAAAAATACAAAAAAATGCATCAATATACATTTGTGTACATATATTTAAAATTCTTCAAAAACTACTGTTTTATTCAGAAAAAGAATTTTAGAGACCGCACACTACTCGCGTTGCTACCTCGGTTACACCGCACACTACCCGCACTGCTGCCTCGGTTACACCGCACGCTACGCGCACTGGTGCCTCGGATACACTGCACACTACAACCCTTAACCCGGAGTCGTCTCAGTTGCAGTCCGTTTGGTCTTCCTAGGCCTCTTGGATGCGCACGGGATCATTCCAAACATCCCATCCTAGCCAAGCATCAACCCTGCACGTTTGAGTCTTGAGTCACACTCTGTCCAGACTCGGTTGGTTTTTACCCAGTCCGTGTCATACAAGCCTGGATACATATCCCATGCCGGCCATTTTCTGAGTCGAAGCTCGGAACTCAAGATCCCTTGCGCAAGCAAAGTGATGAAAGGTCATGCCAAAATCTTGACCCGATCTTGATTTTCCGAAGCTACACCCAGACGATGTTCCATCCCGGATATACATCCATGCCCACATGACACCATGTCATCAAGCCTTTGATACGTCAGCCATGACGATATGACCCAGCCAACGCCTAACGTCACAGATCCCTTGCGCAAGCAAGGTAAAGAGAGGTCATGCCAAACTCTCGACCCGATCTTGACTTGGGTGCCGCCGGCTCACTATTCACATGGCTAACGCATTAAAACGAACATGACAGGCTCGGTCCTTAGGTTCGATTTTTCTTTAGGCCGGTGGAAACCGCTTGCCCTATAGGACCCTCGCCCGGCCGTCCACCCCGAATGTCGAAATACAAGTGCAAAACGAGGGGCTTATAGCCGCACAGATGGTCTCCACTGACCCAGGATCTAGCATAGTTGCGAAAAAGAAGAGCAATCTTTTCCAACCTACCTAGGATTCTGAGAAAACACTGTTTTAAGTAAATTAAAACAACAAAAAAAAAATAGAAAAGCGGAAATTGCATGTCACATGAGCTTTCCCCCCTTCATCCACAAAGGTCTTCCCATATCTAAACCTTACCCGTCACCCCCTCCAGTGAACCGAGAGTGGTTGAGAGTACCCTATCCGCCTTTTCGTGCTCGAGGTCACAAGGTCCGACAGCCCTTCCGATTCAGCGGTCCGAACAGTCCGCTACTCCCCCATGGCGGAATCAACAGATAACAGTGAGGGAAACGGAACCCCGCCCCCGGGAAATTTCCAAACGATGGAAGAAGTTTGGCAAGCTTTTAAGGATCTCGAGAAACGCCAAGAAGAGCAGCAGGCTTGGATCGAATATGCGTCGCAGAACCGTCGCGGTTCCCCAACCTGATGGGACCTTTGTTCTCATAGAAGACGAAGAAATACCTGCTCCCCGGGTCATCAAAGCTATCAGCAGGTCCCACCTCCGCCAAGCCACGGAAACCTAGCAATGCAAAATAGCTCCCACTCAGAGCTTAACTCGGCTCCCAGGCCAAGCGGCTCCGACCGTCAACCTCGACACCCGTTTTCCGCCCCCGCTCTGTAAACTCAATATCACCAAAGACACCTATGGGCCCGCTCCCTCATGTCCTAACACCTCTCAATATCCCCTGGAATTCAATCCACGTGCCTCTGTATGAGCCCCGCAGCCCACAACTTGAAATCCCGATATTTATCGTGTGATAGACATCCCAAGCGGATATCCTAACATTTCAAACCTTCCACCCGCTGGATCGCCACTGGGATAATGAAACATTTCCCAATTCTCAAACACAACCCTTAGTGGTCCGGGCAATTATGCTCCCAATTTCAATAATCCAGGATACGGGTTGGTATACACCCAACTGCCTCCCCGAGACTCCCAAATGGCAATCCCATTAGTTAATCCACCTCCAAACAAGAAGAAAGAGGTTACTAGAGCAGTTCGCTACATCCAAAACGGAGCCCAAGTAAACCGCGATCAAGCACCCCCGAGGAACAACAATCCCCCTCGCATACCACAGTTCCAGCATTTCGATAACCTCGGGATGCCCTTGAGCCAAGTCCTCGAGATACTAGTAAAGAGGAACATTCTCAAACCCCTTGAGGATTTCCAACCAAAGTCTCGCAAGCCCAACGTGGACATGAGCAAATGGTGTGCTTTTCACAACTTCCCCGGCCACACAACCGACCATTGCTTCGTGTTGAAGAAAGTGGTCTAAGGTTTAATTAAAGAGGGAAAATGGGAATGCCCCAGCGGTTCCAACACAATTGGAAACCCTTTCCCTGTAAATGACGAGGTAAGCATGGTGGATAAGTCCTCTGCAAATTCCCGTGATGAATGGGGACGTGAAGATGGAACCTGAGGCTTCCGCAATGAAGAATTCGAAAGAAGGAATCCAAGGATGGTTATTCCCCAACAATACTTTTCGGAATCAAGGCACACCAAGGGATGGATCGAGCCCTCCCCAGAAATAAGACAGTTCGAGACAGACCGAGCAAGTGGCAGCGTCAAAAACGGCGCAACTTTCACAAATGCGGACCCACAACCAGCAAGAAGAGACAGGACGAGAAGCTTGGACTAACCCCCCGTCTCCTAGAGTCTATATTCAAAAATAAAAGATCCCGAGTCTGTCGTATTTTAGTTCGAGTCTCTCGAGTCGTCTGACGGCCTCACGCCTAAAGATTACGCGTTTGTAGCAAAAAACTATGTTTCCTTACGCTTTGAATAAAAGTTCGACCTTTCTGAGTATCCCCTCATTGCCACTTTAACAAATGATAAATTAACTAATCAAAACAGTTAATAATGATTCACTTGATAAAGACGCAGACACATTAATGAACAATGCATTAAACAAATCTTTAAGCATGTTGTCAAACGAGAGGAAAATCGGGCCCAAGCTGCCGAGAAGGTTCTAACCAAAATGAATTTGGGAACTGCTGAAGAGCCCAAAGAGACGCAAATCGAAAATTCGCCGATACTTCGCCCAAAGAATATCGTAGCCCTCCCTTCTCCCCCTTCTACACTCTAAAAAAAAAAAAAAAAAATCATACGGTCGAACCTCGTTCTAGTACCTTTCTCATTCAATCAAGTCCTCCTTGGACATTGTAATTAAGTCTTCAATTTTCCATACATAAGTCTTCTTTCTTTTCTTGCTAGACTTGGGACATTATTTTGCACCCCACATTACATTTAATGAAATGGTTTTGTTCTATGTGATCACTTGCATTGCTCAACAAGTAATTCCACAAATGTTTAATGCTTTGATTAATTGGTGTGAGAAAGTTAATCGATAGCTCCCCATACACCTTACCATACCCCCACACAAAGGCCTCCATCAAGCCATACACTTTCCAAAACATGTCCCCACCATCACCTTGACCAAGTCAAACGACGGCGGCAACATCAAAGGACAACAAAAGGTCACTCAACATTAAAAGATTGACCCCATCTCGACAACAATCTAGGGGCTTGCCTTCGCCCTCGTGTGCATCAAGAAAGTTCAAGCAGGGGCTTGCCTTCGCCCTTATATGCTTCAAAAAAAAAAAGCTCAAGCAGAAGCTACACAAAAAAAAAAGAAAAAAGAAAAAAAAGGCTCAAGCAGAAGCTACAAAAAAAAGAGCTCAAGCAGAAGCTTCAAAAAAAAATGAGGTCAAAGACCCAGCGCCAACGAACAAGAAGCAAGGGATTCACTGAAACTGTCGTCAAATACGACTTGTCAAGGAATCACCTCAAGGCCCGTGCCTCATCATTCAACCTTTCGAGCATTTTCGCCAAAGGCCGCACAAATACTCATGCCCTGGCCCCAAAGCCAAACACGGTTCAACCCCGAACTACGTCGACCTGAGCTCCTTGTCTTAAGGGGAACGTAGGCAACCAGAAATGGTCCGGTCATAAACACATACAAATCCACAAACCCGGTCTCATCAATGACATCTCCTATACACAAACCTTCTTTCACACCAGATCAACTCGATCCTTGATACCGGTTGACTTTCTCCTCGTGATTAATCAAAGCATATCAGGTTTAATTATTGAATAACCCGAACATAAACAAAGGGTTTTAAGCAAACAAGTGATCATTGTGAACAAATCAAGTTTTCAGATGTCTCGACAAGTCTTCTTTTTCTACAAAATAGGACAATAGAGCTAAACACTAATTTTCTGTCAGCAAGGGCTTCCATACAAGCTTTTCAGTGCTCATACTCTCTCAAAAGAGTCAAACCCAAAAGCATTTTCTTTGTGCCCACATCAAATAAGGCATTCACACAAAAGGGGACCCCTCCCCCCATTTTCAAAAAAATAAATACGCCCTTGCGAGTGTACATTTCTCCCACAAAAGAGAATCGAACTACGCAGACCTGAGCCTCTCAGTCCGAGGGGAACGTAGGCAGCCTTCATTAGTTCGGTCTAAGGAATACACAAAATTCCAAAAATTGACGACACCAAGGCTTAGGCAAGAAGCAAGCAAGAGATTTTGCGTCTCGACAAAGCTTTAAAAGTAAATCACAAATCATCACAGTTAAAACACTTCTTGATGAGTTCAAGCACGGTCTACTCTCAAACTCAAAACATGCTAAAAAACGACTTAAAGCATTTAACAATCAATGTGTCTGCGATGACGATGAATGGATACTCAGTGTTTCAGAAGGTCATTCCATGCTACTCGCGTTTGGCCCTTCATCACTCTTTCCTTTCCTCCCTCGTCCCCAACGAGTCTTCTTTCATTCCTCATGAGCGAGTTCTGTCTCCCTCATTCCGAGATCAGGAGTCTTCCTTGTCGTGTCAAACAATCTAGCAGCTCTCGGAGCATTGTTCACTCGTGCCTCGGCTCGGATCTACTCCCTACGAGTCTGCAAAAGGGGACCTCTCCCCGCCAGTCTGTCAACTCGAGTCCCGTAGTCAAACAAAGCGTCTCCCATGACATCCTGAGGGTTAGACCAGGCTTCTGCACTCCTAAGGCTATAGCTGAGGCGACAATCTTGCCCCAGAATTGCTTCACGCCTGCTCCTCAAAATCACTTGGGACTGCCCAACATGCCGCTCGTACCAACCCAGGTACTCGGTGGTGGTCAACACAACACTCTCCCAGCGTCGAAGGAGCACCACATGAGGGAAAGCGGAATACTTCCATACCCTCAGAAAATACAAAAGAGCATCTAAAGCTGCCAAGAAAAGCAGGGGCTTCCCCTACACATGAACCGGTCCCCCAGCGTCAAGCGATCTACACCGTGGAAGGTTTCCCCCGAAACCAAAGGAACGATATCCTCGCCCGCCCGACAATGGCCGACCACATCCAACAGAGCCCCGTCACATATCCTGAGGTAGCTAACCCCAAAAAGAGTGGCTATCAAAGCAAACGCGTCCCTGGAGACATCACTCCCGTCACTGCTCATGAAACTGTCAAAGCTGCTTCAGCCCCCAACTGCTCAGAAAACCTACCAAAGCTGCCTCAGCCTCCACTAACCACAAATGCATTCCCAGCTCATGCGACATGCACAAAAATAATAATAAGCTAGCAACAATTCCTAGGTCAATCCCGGGAATCACAAATACGTAATTACATCTTAAATAAAATACTTTGCTGTGCAAATACAAGTGTTTTATTACAGGTACAAAATGTCTATTACTCTACAAAAAAAAAGAAAAAAAAATGGACAGAGGGAAAGCAAAAGAGCCCTAATCCGACTCATCATCATCATCCTCCACAAATGAGAAATTCGGCATCTCGGCGCCTCCGCCAGCCACCTCATCATCCTCGGTGAACCCAGCACCTTCCTCGACCGGATAATCCAAGAAGTCCGCAGGAATAAGAACGAAGAAGGAAAAAGAAGATGAGCCATCCCTCCTCTCCTTGTCCAGCACCTGAGGCGTCCCTCGCCCTCAACAAGTCCAGACAGAGGCGCCATCTCGCCCTCACCACAAGTCCAGACAGAGGTGCCACCTCGCCCTCACCGCAAGTTCGGACAAAGGCGCCATCGCGTCCTCATCCTTTCAGCGACTTCGGTCAAAAACGCCAGCGCATCCGCAGCATTTCAGCAACTTCGGTCAGGGGCGCCACACGTCCTCAACATTTCAACAACTCGATCAGAGGCACCCCATGCCCTCTAACACTTAAGCAATTCAGCCAGAGATGCCACCACGTCCTTGTCATCTCGGTCAGAGGCGCCCCACGTCCTCAACAATTCAACTTCCTCCTCACAAAGGCGCCTCCTCCTGCAGGTAAACACAACAAAGGTATGTCAATAAACTTCAAACGCAAGACATAGCTGTAATAAATCCTACATAAAAGAAGAATCCCAGCACGGCATGATGCCTTTCCAAAAATTCCCATAAACAAAGTTCCATACAGGATCCAAAAAATGCCCATCAAACTCAACTTAGGTCCAGACGCCTTAGAATAGTCTCAACTTAGGGTCATACTCCTGAAACTAAACCCCAACTTAGGTCATACTCCTGAACTAGGTCCCAACTTAGGTCATACTCCTGAACTAGGTCCCAATTTAGGTTCATACTCCTGAAACTAAACCCCAACTTAGGTCATACTCCTGAACTAGGTCCCAACTTAGGTCATACTCCTGAACTAGGTCCCAATTTAGGTTCATACTCCTGAAACTAAACCCCAACTTAGGTCATACTCCTGAACTAGGTCCCAACTTAGGTCATACTCCTGAACTAGGTCCCAATTTAGGTTCATACTCCTGAAACTAAACCCCAACTTAGGTCATACTCCTGAACTAGGTCCCAACTTAGGTCATACTCCTGAACTAGGTCCCAACTTAGGTCATATTCCTGAACTAGGTCAAAATTTAGGTTCATACTCCTGAAACTAAACCCCAACTTAGGTCATACTCCTGAACTAGGTCCCAACTTAGGTCATACTCCTGAACTAGGTCCCAACTTAGGTCATATTCCTGAACTAGGTCCCAACTTAGGTCATACTCCTGAACTAGGTCCCAACTTAGGTCATACTCCTGAACTAGGTCCCAACATAGGTCATACTCCTGAACTAGGTCCCAACTTAGGGTCATACTCCTGAACTAGGTCACAACTTAGGTTCATACTCCTGAACTAAGCCTCAACTTAGGTATAGACGCCTTCACACAAACTTCAACTCAGGACATCACCACGTCCACTCACCACAAACCTCACTACTTCACCACAGGCAGCCCGGAAGGCTTTAAATCACTCAGTCCGGGAGACTGTATAAACCTCCCATATCACAGTCGACCTCGGCGGTCACAAACCATCTTCTAAGTAAGATTGCACACCCTGGACACCACCACGTCCTTACCACTGACCTCGGCGGTCACACGACACTTCAAGGCACCACCACGCCCGCATACACTCACAATTTCACGACCTCTGAACTATGACCAGGCTTGATTCCCGCCAGGGATACGTAGGAATCCTATCACAGGGTCCAGCCATCGACCTATACGGTCACCCAGGATGCCACCACGTCCTCACCATCGATCTATGCGGTCACCCAGGACACCACCACGTCCACCCATAGAGTCTCAGTCGGAGGACATCTCCCGTCCTCGTGCACTACAACACTCACCCCACACCTGAACTACGATCAGGCTTGATTCCCGCTTAAGGATACGTAGGAATCCTATCACAGGGTCCAGCCAACTAGCCTAAACGGTCACACACACAGGACACCGCCACGTCCTCACGAACCGACCTACACGGTCACCTCCTCTCTCACCACGTGATCCAGATCAGGACCCTTATCTTATCGATGACCCCACTTCCTTCATAAGTGATGTCGCCGAGGGGCTTCTGTAAGTACCCTAATCTGGATCACTTTCCATCCCAGCATACGACAAAACCAGGGGCAAACTTTCGGAGGTCATAACTCCTTCATACGAACTCCGATTGAGACGTGCCATGTATGGTTGAAAAGCTCTTGACGAGAACTAGCTTGCCATCACAATTACAAAATGTGGAAAAGCATGGAAGTCCGTACGAACCTCTTTGCTCCTAGACATCATAATTGCAAAATCCGCTTAAAGTCCACGAGATTCCCTCAAATCCCGAAAATCTAAAATTTTGGATTACCTAAGAGGTTCGTACGGACCTCTTTGCAACTTTTCCCACACTATAAATAGAGGGCTCCCCCTCTCGAAATTTTCACACATTTCCCTCTTCTCTCCTCTCCCCCCAGCCTTCAGGCTCCCCTCTAAGACCCTTCGGGGCAATCCCGGCCCCTTTCGGATCCTTCTGAGGCCTTCCGAGCTCCCTCGTGGTGCTCCGAAGCCTCTCCGAGCGCTCCCACGACGCTCCCGCGCTGCCCCGAGGCACTCTCGAGGTACTCTGAGGCCCCTCGTGGTACTCCGAGGCCTTGCCTGGTCTTTCCCGAGGTGTCCCGGCTCTTTCCGAGTCAAACCGACGATTCCAACCCACGCCGAACCTCTGCCAGAATCCAACCGACGATTCCAACGCACGCCGAACCTCTGCCCGAATCCAACCGACAATTCCAACCCACGCCGAAACTCTACCCGAACGCAGCTTACAATCTCAACTCACGCCGAAACTCTGTCCGCAGACAATCGGCCCCTCCCGAAGCAATCCCGATCCGTACCGGAACACTATTCCATCCTCAAACACTATTTCCCAGTGGAAGACAGACACGAACCAACATTGGTAAGGCTTCCTTCCATTACTATTTCAATACGTAGTGTACAATATAGACATCCGATACAGCATGCATTTTTAAAAAAAAAACACACACACACAACAGTTAAAGAGTATTAGGGGTATCCGAGAGACTCATTTTTACGAGGCGACTCGGGTGAGCTCTAAGATTCTAATATTCTCTTCCCGAGGAGTCATCTGACCTCCGAACTCAAAATCTCATCACACAAAAACAGTTTATTTCTAAACTGATGCCCTTTTTCAATGTTTTGGGCTTAATAAAAACGGCGTGGCGACTCTACAATTGCGAAAACAACGGCGAGACACCTCCCAACTAACGCTAAAGCGGAATAAGCCAGATGCCGGGGCGCGAACGAGCTGCCTCTCGAATCCGGGCGACTTTCCCGAAAAGCGACAAATGCGAGATGCACGGGGCCTCCGCGCGCGAGCCGAATCTCGGGTAATTTCAGGGGGGTGCATATCATGGTCCAAAATAGGCTTGGGGCTACCGAACTCATGTGCGTACGCGTCCTGCGGACACGAATGTAGCTCCGAAATGGCCTATCCGCGCAAGCCCACCTTTTGCTAAAATTTTGAATTTTTGATTTCAAAATTTAATCCGAATTTTGATTTTAAAATTTAATCCCATTTACCCATTATAACTAAAACTGAGTTAATGTCGATTTTGATTTCTTCCTTGTAACAGCCATATCAGAAACAAATGCGAAATTATGACTGTAATAATTTCGTGATTATGTTGGATTGGCAGTTTTCGATTCAAGGCAGCTATAAAATGGAGTCTTCACAAACCATTTTACACACCAATTTTCCTGCAACTTCTCTCACTCTCTCTTTGCTGCATATTGTTCAATCTTCATTTGGCCTCCTTGCATACTGCATCGTGGTGATACTGTCTAGGCACACTGCCAATTCGCCGGAAACTTTAGGTGCAAAGTGCCCCCGATCCGCACATTCTATCCTGGGAGACTCGCGTCCAAGGTAGCCTCAAGCACTATTGGTGAGGGGACGAATAAGTGTTAAGGAGACTGATTCATCAGGGCTCGTGCACAACCAATTTGTTGCTACCATCTTATTTCTTCATTTCCAGTTTATAATTCTGTTACTGTTTTTATTTTCTGTTCTGTAATTTTATTTGTAATTTATTTTCTTCTGTAATCGCAACTTTGCTAACAGCTCCTGTAATGGGACGGATCCGAATAGGGGTAGGTGAGGGTTTGCATGAAGCCATTCCCGCTCATTCAATAACTTCCAAGGCATATTTTCGTTGGGATAAAAAGAAGCGACCCTTTGTGCGAGTCACAGCAATGCCAAGAAAATAATGAAGAGAGCCCAAATCCTTCATAGCGAACTTGATGTAAAACGCAGCGGAATAGATAAACAAGAACGGCCTAAACCAATTCTTCTGCAAGGAATCGCAATTCCTTAAACAATAATCTCCTAAAAGATTATTCTCTAAGCCAAATTAATGATTTAGATAAACACACAAAGTGTAGAGTTTGTAAACTAGCAAAGAAATTAATTGATAAAAAGATTTCCTATTATAAAAGCCCTAGCAATCTATTTATACTCACAAATTCTAATAAATAAAGGAAAAGAAATAAAGAAAATCTAATCAATAAAGGAAAATAAATAAAACCCTAATGACTTATTTAAAACCCTATTGACTAAAATATCCCTCGTCTCAAACTATTAAAAGAAATAATAACGATAATAATACGAGACGAATCCAAAATAAAACAAACTAATAATAATAAAACAAAATCATCACCACCGTTAAGCATGTAACATTAATTCGGCATGCACGGTCGTGCTTCCCTCTAGGCGCGGCCGTGCACTTTGTTCTGATCCTCCTGTTATCCGAGTTGGACCACCTCGTGCTACATCATTTTCCTCTGCTTGAAAAGAACTCGTCCCCGAGTTCTCATCTGAGGTCTAAAAAGTTTCGTCCTACCTAAAAAGATACTTTGAATAAATTAAAGTTTTTCGTGCAATTTGTCGTAGGATAATTGTTTTACCTTCCCACTTGAAAATATATTTGGAGGAAATTCTTCTTTTCAGCACACTTTGGTGTAGAATATTTTTTTTTTCGAATAAAGAAGTATCCCTTCTTGCTTTGTCGGAATCGAATAAGAAACATCTTCGGCAACGTATTCAAGAAATTCCGTATGCTAGATTTGATTTTTCCACAACCAACTTGTAGAGATCCGTTCCATCTTCAACATCCTTCTTCTCTTCAACAACACTTAATTCTTTCTCTATTACACAAATAACCTTATCCTCCTCCAAAGCCAAATTTATATTATTTGGTTCTAAATTTATTTCTTTTGAAGAAGTATCTCCACCTACAAAAAGAAAATTATTACTAACCTCCTCTCCTTTGAAACTGTTAGTTAGACTTTCTAGATTCTGATCTACGGATCTGACTGCAAAACAATCTTCTCCGTTGGAATCTGAATTCCTTCCTTTAGCTGGCGGATTACGGTGGAGTGGGTTTTTGATGTAACAACGCCCACATGTCCTACAGGTTCTCTGCAATCCTTTTTCGTTACGAACATCCCCGCTAATTGGGTCTCCGTGGTGGAGATTGTTCCCACGAGCGCCTTGATTTCTTTGTTTTTCACCACTACGACCAACGTTCAAAGCCTCCAAGATCTCTGCGTGACGGTTAGCCGCCTCCATAGATTCTTGTATTCGATCCTCGCACATTGCTGTTAAAATGGCATTTTGATCCTTGCGTGTTGCCACAATAAAAGCATCGAGAAGGGTCTTCATGCTAAATTCTTCTTCGTTGGCCATCTTCCAAGGATCGTCCTGCTCTGATATCAATTGATGTGAAACGCAACGAAATAGATAAACAAGAACAGCCTAAACCAATTCTTCTGCAAAGAATCGCAATTCCTTAAACAATAATCTCCTAAAAGATTATTCTGCAAGCCAAATTAATGACTTAGATAATAAACACACAAAGTGTAGGGTTTGCAAACTAGCAAATAAATTAATTGATAAAAAGATCTCCTATTACAAAAGCCCTAGCAATCTATTTATACTTGCAAATTCTAATAAATAAAGGAAAAGAAATAAAGAAAACCTAATCAATAAAGGAAAAGAAATAAAACCCTAATGACTTATTTAAAACCCTATTGACTAAAATATCTC
The DNA here is from genome assembly GCA_022495995.1 of Adenophora triphylla var. japonica. Lineage (NCBI taxonomy): Eukaryota > Viridiplantae > Streptophyta > Magnoliopsida > Asterales > Campanulaceae > Adenophora > Adenophora triphylla. The sequence goes on from JAFEMH010000278.1 coordinate 51,852, forward strand.
TCATCTCAAAATATTAAAAGAAATAATAACGATAATAATACGAGACGAATCCAAAATAAAATAAACTAATAATAATAAAACAAAACCATCACCACCGTTAAGCCTATAACATTAATCCGGCATGCACGGTCGTGCTTCCCTCTAGGCGCGGCCGTGCACTTTGTTCTGATCCTCCTGTTATCCGAGTCGGACCACTTCGTGCTACATCAGGAACTAAGAGAAGAAATGATCGACTTACACAACTCCTCAAACGAAGCTATCAAAACAATATCGTCAACATATACCAATAAGTAAGCCATCAATTCATCGGCACGGTGAACAAATAATGAATGACCGGAGCGACTTTGAGTGAACCCCAAAGAAGAAACAAAGCCGGAAAATCTCTTAGACCACGCCCTCAGTGCCTGCTTGAGTCCATAGAGAGACCTCTTAAGTAAACACACATGGTCGGGGTATTCTTTGCTACTAAAACCAACTTGCTGATGCATAAAAACCGTCTCATTAAGTTGGCCATGCAAGAAAGCATTTTTAACATCGAGTTGATGTATTGGCCACTTGTGAGAAACCGAGAGACTAAGAATAGTTCGTATAGTCTCCGGTTTGACAACCGGGCTGAAAGTCTCACCACAGTCAACACCCACACGTTGAGTTTTCCCATTACATACAAGATGAGCTTTATGCCGCTCGAAAGAACCATCCGCCATGTCCTTATGAGTAAATATCCACATAGAACGAATAATATTAGCATGAGATGGACGGGGCACCAACTCCCACGTCCTATTTTCAATAAGCGCATTATATTCATCATGTATTACCATTTTCCAATTAGGGTCATGAAGGGCAGTAATGGGATTTTTGGGAATGGGAGATTTCGAAAGTGTGGTGTGTAGACTAAAGGGAATTTTTGATTTAAGTACCCTCATTGACTCCTTGTAACCGGACCAAGACTAACAGGGGGTACAATTGGTGAGGTTGCCGAAACAGTGGGCCGTGGGAGTGAACTAGAGGGGCCAGAAATTGCTGTTGACAAGGGAGTTGTTTGGGCCGGCCCAGGAACAGGAATGTGGGGTGTTACTAACACTATGAGGCTGCTTCCCAGAAGGTTGGTCCAAGGGACTCACCTGGGCGAGTATGAGAGGGGAGAGCCCATCATCCAAAAAAGAATAGGATGTGGGTTTAGAAGTGTGTAAAAAAGAATATGGAAATTTTTCTTCATAAAAAATGACATGACGACAAAATATAATTTTACGAGTGAAAAAAATCATAACATTTATATCCTCGATGATGAGACGGATAACCCAAAAAACACACACGGAGACGATCTAGCTTGAAGCTTGATGATCGTAGGAGAGGGAAATAATGGGTAGAATAAGCAACCAAAAACTCATAAATGACCAAAAGTGGGGTCATTTCGATAAAGAACTTGTATGGGTGAATGAAAACAAAGCAATTTATTCGGAAGAATATATAGTAAATATGTTGCCATATTTGCCACATGATGCCAAAACGAAGGAGGAAGGCTAGCATGAGATAACAACGTACGGATCATATTGTTTATAGTTCGGATTTTTCGTTCGGATTTTCCATTTTGAGGTGAAGTATATGGGCAAGAGAGACGGAAAGAAAGTCCATATTTCGACAAAAATCCCAAAATTGATAATTATCAAATTCGTGTCTATTATCACATTAAGATGTTTTAATGTCTCTTTCAAATTGTGTTTTCACAAATTGGCGAAAAGATAGAAAAGTAGAATAAACATCCGACTTGCGAGCTAGAGGAAAAACCCACAAATACCGAGAAAAATCATCAAGAAACAACAAGTAATATCGATTCCCGGACGAACTTGAAACAGGTGAAGTCCACAAATCAATATGAATTATATCAAACGGAAGTAAAGTACGAGAAGTAGATTGTTCAAAAGGTAGTTTTACATGTTTCCCTTTAGCACAAGCTTGACAAACATAAGAAGACTTAGACCTATTACAATCTATAAATTTATTACTTCTAAGAGAGTTCATGACGGGCGTGCCGGGATGTCCCAAACGTTCGTGCCATAAACTCGGAGATAAAGCAGCAAAGGAAAACTGAAGATTAGTCGACTTTGGGGTTGTAACTGGATAAAGATCGCCTCTACTCTCACATCTCATGAGATGTTTTCCCGTGTGGAAATCCTTCATAGAAAAGCCAAATGGGTCAAACTAACAGACATAGAATTATCAGTGGTGAACTTACGAACTGAAACTAAGTTTTTGATTAATTTAGGTGCATGAAGAACATTTTTTATAGTGAGAGTGGGATGGGACGGTAAAAGTGTGGAATTTCCATAACCCTCGATTGGAATTGAATGATCGTTGCCTACATTTATGCCATGATGAGTGCGTAATTGAACATAGGGTGAGAGTGTACCTGAGCCCGAGGTCATATGAGAAGTCGAGGCCGATTCCATGTACCAGTTCGGAGCTGGTGGTGTCAAACCCAAAGTGTTCATGTGTATGGAGGACTCCACGTCCGTAGGAGAAGTAGATGTAGTATGGGCTTGAGGTCGCTGCCCTAAGAGACTCGGCTGCTGCTGTCATGGAGGGGGGTTAGGACGAGACCACCCGACTACCGTTGGGTAAGGGCACGGAGGGACAGCCCATGAACCAGGCCATGCATTCCAAACCGGCTGCACAGACCCGCCGCCAGACCCACTGCCAAACTTCCCAGAAACACCGCTCGACCAAGACTGATTCCCATTCCAAGCCGAATTCCACCCCTGCGCTTGAGACCCATCGAACGGCCACTGAGGCCCACCTTTTCCAGCCGAACCCGAGCCTTTCTTACCACCTGATTTGTTCGAACCTGACCCTTTTGTTCCATTATTTCTTTTCTTCGATCCATTGTGGTTGGACAAGGGAGGCGCAACTGAGAAAGGGTGGACTGAATCCCGAGCTACCATGGCAGAGGCCGCCATTGTTGCCTTCTTTTGCAAACCAGATTCTTCAAGAATTAATATGGAACGGGCTTGATGGAACTTTGGCAATGGATTACTCTAACGAAGGAGAGTAGCCACATCGTTATAGGCTTCGGTTAAGCCCGCCACCATTTGAAGTACCATTCTGTCATTACCCACCGGAGACCCAACGTTCTTCAATTGATCGGCGATTTGCTTCAATTGTAGACAATACGCTGAAGCTGGCGAAAATATTTCCATGAGCATGGCTGTAAATTCTTGTTCGAGACTAACCGTACGAGAATTTTTATTATCCTTGAATATGTCCTTCAAGGTATTCCACGCCGTCATGGCGGACTGATCTGCCTCTACAATGGTGTTAAGGAGATCAAGTGAGATGGTGCCGTAAATCCAACCCAACACCTTAGCATCCAAGGCCGAAAACTCCTTAATACCAGCATCCATTGTCGGTTCCATAACCTTGGCGTCAGGAACAATATGATGAAGGACCTCTAGAGAACGAGCATGGACTTTGAAAACATCGGCCCACGTCGCATACTGTACGTTCTCTAGCTCAATAGTAACAGAGATGTTATTCCGAATATTGGTGACTGTCATAGCTGGATGAATCGAGCGAGAAGTCAACATGGCTTAAGGCAGAAAGGAGGAACCGAGAATAACAAAGAAGAAGAGGAAAAATAATAATAATACCGAGTAGTAAACACGGAGGGAGGCGCAGCAGATGAAATTGAGTTGCCCTATACCTCTCGTGATACCTTAAAAGATGGTAAAATAATTTCTTGCCTTTCTCGTTCAATCAACAAACGACCTTTAAATAGGTATAATACAAAATAATTAGGAAAACTTAACTAATTCCATCAATCTCTCCTAACTGACTATATATGTGATTTACATTCCAAAACATACTAATTATATATAGTGACTATAAGATCCCATACCACCACGGTGGGGTCTTCGACTGGGATATTATTCTAATTTCTAATATCTCCAAATACAAAGATATGGCTAAGCTCAAGTCCACATCTTCTTCCTTCCAGTTCCACCCATGTCTTCTTTTGGTATTCTAAAAAAAATAATAATTAAGTATTGATAATATAAATGATAATTTATATTGGAATGGTTGGATTGAAAAGTACTCCCTCTGTCCCGACTCAATTGGTCCCTTGGTTTATTTCACGGTTTTTAAAAAAAATGAATAAAGTGGATAGAAATTAGAGGAGAGAGAATGTAAAAGTTAAATGTGTGGTAGGAAATATGCGAGAAAATGTAAAAGTTAAAAATATTTAATAGGAGAGAGAATGAGTGGGAGAAATAGTAAGGGGGTTTTTGTTTTTTTTTAAGTGATAAGTCGAAATCGATTTCATTCAAACGAATGATTAAGAGGCGAATCGAAATAATCAATAAGTTGTTTGATTTTCTATCTGAATTCATTATCTGAAACAGTTAAAAAAAAAAAAAAATTGAAAAAAAAAACGTAAATGCAGTATGAAACACTAAACAGTTTAAAAAAAAATTAATCAAAATCAAATATGAAACAGTGGCTTTCAGAGGCTTTCAGAGGCAATTCAGCAACATTTTAACCACTTAAAATTAAGAGGACTTTAAGAGCCTAACAAGCCTTATTTCAAAAAAAAAAACAAACACACTTATTTCTCTAATCCTCTTAATAAATAAGTGATAAGAGGCAAACAAGGCTTAAAAGAGAAAAACAAATGCCCCCTAAGTTAATGATTGATTTTTTTGTAAATATGTTAACTTTATAAGGGTATAATGAATAGTTTTTTTTTAAATATATGGAGATGATAAAGGTATAAATATATGAAAAACTTTTTATTTAAGGAATGAAACAATTGAGGTGAGACGTCCAAAAAAAGAAAAGTGAATCAATTAAGGTGGGACGGAGGTAGTAACATTTAAGGGTTAGTCTCCAAATATATTGTAGGGCATATAGACATTAGACATGTACATAAATAGCTATAGAATTATTGTGACACTTATTAAAGTCTCCCTTTGACATCATACACATTAAATCCCCTTGTCATATTCAAAAAGTTGAAAAGACACCATGCATGCATAATCAAACTTTCGTTTATTAATCATTATAAAATACAAACTAGCTAGATACTATTCCCTCCGTTTTGAAATGACATTTTCATTTTTTTTTATTTTTTTTTTGTTAACACAAATACAAATTGAAATTGAGCAATAATTTTAAATCGATTTAGTTATATTAATGAAAATTTAAAACTTATTATCGATACACCATTATAAATAATATCAATAACAATTTTTAAATGAGTATTTGAATAATTAAATTAACTTAAAATTATTACTCAATTAAAGTAAATATTAATAAAAAAATAGAAAAATTATTTTGAAACATTGGGACAGAGGGATATATTTCTATAGAAAACCTTGAGAGTGGTGGCAATTGCCATACAATACCTCAAAAATAAAATGAGAAATGCTTTATCTTGACGTTTTGTTTTATTGATGATGTGTTATGTCCAAAATTGAATACATTATCATGATGTATTATAACCATGACATGACCCATCATATCATTAATCTCTAACTAACATCACAAAATTTGCAATTTGCAAAGCTCCAAATTTCTTTCTTCTTTTCAATTTTGTTTTTGTTCGGTAAATAAACAAAACCGACCTTTTCTTGTTTCAAATAAATAATTTATCATTAAATATTAATTAAAATTTAACTTAGTTGATCAAATACAACATTTAACATTTATTCTGTAGGACAGAGAGGGAGTACTATAATAGCAGCCTCAACACGAGATCATATCTTATATACTCCCTATGATAAATGAGTCTCATTAATAAAAAAAAATATTAAAAAGTTTTAATTTTAATCGTATGACACTCAGAATGAAAATTTCGAAATTTTTATGAAAATTTGTTAATTTTCGGATGAGATAAAAATTGTATATAGTATACCACACTCTGTATCACTAGGCACTAGTAATCCAACATGATAATATCGTCTAAACATACAAAAAGTGATACACAAAATAGTAACAAGGATTTACTCTCCCTCAACACTCTGCATAATAACATGCACACAAGTGGGAGAGAGAGAGAGAGAGAGAGAGAGAGAGAGAGAGAGATTATAGCCATTTTACAACAAAAGCGTTTCTATACAAAGAACCTTTGAAAGGTTTATTAACTTCTCCGTTACATATCAATTCTAATATCCTAAAAAAATACATTTAAATTTTACATAAATTACCTCCATAACAAAAAGAAGATGACAATTATCTCAATGTCTGGGACGATGAATCCAAGCATTCGACACCGACTTCTACTTCTATCACTCTGTTAAATTGGTTCAAATCCGAAGTCGAAGATCCCAAATGTAAAGTATACATTCTACACACTATCCTAAAAGTCAAAAACAAGCTGTATATGTGAGCCGGAATTTGTACCTGCAAGGCGAAAAGAAGATCCCGAATCATCAGCATAGAGTTATCGAGTTGATAAATCGGTATTTTTCAGATGATTCTCCAAGTATGTATTTAGCGTATGCATGGTGATAGTGGGCAGTAGAGGAGATCCAGGAACAAATTACAGTGGGTTCACAAAAAAAAAAGCACAAGTGAGAATCGAACTAGAATTATTCTGTTGATTGGGTAAATCACTAACTAGGGCACAACAACATTTTATGTTAAAATGTTAGTAGGTGCACTAGCACCCACTACATGAGGTTTAGGTCTGTGCAGTCTCACTGCTCCCACTGCTCAGAAGCCCAAATAAGTGTAACTCAATATTGCATGTAACACATTATACTAAAAGATGTAACTCATGTATTATACATGCTATCTCACGCTGATAAGATGTAACACATGTACTATAAGAAGTAACTCATATTACTATAAAATATCTATTATTTTTGTGCAGTCCAACTGCACAGACCCCTAGGATCCCCCACTGCATACTCCCTCGGTCCAGAAATGATATTCCTACAATTTTTTTTGTTACTTTGAATGAACTTTCAATATAATTTTATGTTAATTTGATTATCCCGATGAAAATCTAAAAAACTTGTTATTGATACATCATTATAACTATCAATGACACTTTTCAGATTTTCATTAGTAAAACTCAGTTAACTTAAAATTATTGCTCAAAGTTCATTTATCGGGATGGGTAATATATCGTAGATCCGCCAGTGATGTTTGGTCGGTGGGCGGTGCGGTGGATGGTGGTGTGGGGAGGGGGGTTTGATGAACGCCACCAAAGGGGAACAAACACTTGCTTCATCTTCAAACTAGAAAATGCACCTAGCAAAAGTGTACACAAAAATATTACCTTTAGCTTGAACAGAAAAGCTGCACTGTGTCTTCACTTAAACAACCAAGTAATCCAGAGTTTCCAACACCCGTAAATCTCACATCACGAATAGTTTGATTCCGAACCTTAAGACGCTGAACGACCGCTAATGATGTTAAGTCTTGCAAGACCAAGTCGCTTGTAATTTCTTCCGCGAAAGCAAACAGAGGATTACTGTTGTGTCTGGAAATAATGGCAGATTTTGGAAGACGTACGTCATTTACACTTGCATGTGTACATCCTATATTCTCATACTGCCCACTGCATGTTCTGTTGTAAACAACGTGAAGACCGTGGACCCCACGGCCCAGATTAGATGAGGCGGGAGTAGGATAAGGTTGAGATAGGGCCAATGGTGTGGGTATTTCAACTTTTGGACGGAATGAAGCAACTAATTTGTCACTGCTAGAACAAGCAAGAGATATACAAACTCCTTGATCCTCTGTACCAGGAACCAAAACTGGCCTGCACGAAGATTGACATGCAGATAATATGAGACTTCAAATGTATCAAATTCATTGAGCAATCAACAATATTTAAAGGATGGGTCAAATAAGAGTTGAAATCGCCGTCAAGTGTTTCTTAGGACCAGAGAGATTGCTGCCATGGGGATAAATTAGGAGAGTCAAAGGTGTTATTTATCTAAGTTTTTTGGTTGTGCGTTTAATGCACGGGTGTTAGACTAGTTTAAAGGAAGGGTTTAAGAACAAGAATTGGGATCATACATGTAGAATACAGGAGTTTCTTCAAAAAGAAAGATGTTAAGAATCTATGGTACTCAACCAACTAGAGAGTTGAATTCGAGCCCTTCTGAGATGACTAAACAGTAAGCACTCAAAGATAACAGGAATAAATTCAAGGTTTAGTGGGGCCAAAGCATCATAATATAGACTTGATTTAGGAGGAGATTTAAGTGTGTTAGACATGCTTTTTGAGGGAAAAGAAACTATGCTTTCACTTATTAGGAAAAATGATTATTTTTTAAGACATAAATTGATGAAACCCAAAATCTTGTACTCCCCAATTAAATCAATCTTTTAGAGTTGATTCATGTGTCAAACATTAAAGTTGATACCACGAACCCCCTTTATGCTAACCTAGTGTAATACAAACTCTAGACAAAACTTGTACAAGACAGTGACTTGAACTGTCACATTAAAAATGATCAGCCAGTGCACAAGGCTCCTGGAAACTGCTAGGTTAGTGAAAGGCTAATGCATGCTGCCTTTTCTACTCGTTAGATTACATTGGAGCTGCCTAACCAAATTACGGCAAGCACGATCTCTGATTCAATCATTTCCAACTTGCTTAATCAAACAAACAAAGAGAGAGCATTAATGACCTTCTTTGCCTTTTCAAGCGGAATTTTTTTTCCAGCTTTCAACTTCTACCCCTTAAATCAGAAGAAATGGATGACACCTTAACTGAATTGAAAACCAGCAATAATTAGGTGGTGAGCTTCTCTTTTAATAGAGCACAAGTATCGCAAACTGCCTCTGTACCAAAATGTGTGCCCATTTTTTGACATCTATAATACTCCCTCTGTTCCTGAAAGATTGTCCCATTTGCCATTTTAACTTGTCCCAAAAAGTATGTCCCATTTCTAAACTTAGGCATGAATGTTAGTGCAAATCTACGAAGGTACAAGAAGGAGAAGCTCTTCCTTAATAATTGCAAAATGTACAACAGGACAATCTTTTAGGGACGGAGGGAGTACAATACAAGGTCGTATAACCGCCACACATAAGTGGTGGTTCAGATTGAAAGTTGGAAAAGTGATCCAACAGCCCAAATCCTCCCTCCCTCCTTCAACCGTCCGTAACTTTCCATAATCATCCGTAACTTCCCGTAACCGTCCGTAACTTCTCATAACTTCCCAAATCCTCCCTCCCTCCTTCAACCGTCCGTAACTTTCCATAACCATCCGTAACTTTCCGTAACCGTCCGTAACTTTCCATAACTTTTCAAATCCTCCCTCCCTCCTTCAACCGTCCGTAACTTCCCATAACTTTCCAAATCCTCCCTCCCACTCCAACCGTCCATAACTTCCTTCAACCGTTCGTAACTTCCCCTAACTTCCCAAATCCTCCCTCCCTCCTTCAACCGTCCGTAACTTCCCATATTTTTCCATAACTGTCCGCCTCCCTTTTTTTTTCTTTTAAACAAAAAAATCGATTATAAATAAATGATCATTTTTTTTTGTTTTTTTTAATTATTTAGTATATTCCTTAAAAAAAGGTTTAGAGTTTATATATACTCTTTCTTTCAAAAAAAAAAATTGAATTGGGTATTTTTTTTCTTTTTTATTTATGTGTATTCCAATTTGGTTTATTTATTTTTCTCTTTTATTTTATTAGGATCATTTATTTAAGGAGTGTATCTTAACATAATAATTACTATTATATATAATTAAGTTTTTGAACGATTTTAGAATCTTTCAAAAAAAAATGATTTTAGAAATTTTTTTTTTTTAATTATTGTCTACCACATAAGTGGTGGTTCAGATTTAAAATTAGAAAAGTGATCCAACGGCCCAAATCCTCCCGCCCTCCTTTTCCATTTTCTCCTTCCTATTTTCCTTTTTAACTATTATTTCTTTTTGCAGGATGACTTATGTTTTTTTTTTTTTCAGAAAAACCGATTATAAATAAATGATCATTTTTTTTGTTTTCTTTTAATTATTTAGTATACTCCTTAAAAAAAGGTTTAGGGTTTATATATACTCTTTCTTTCAAAAAAATATTTAAATTGGGTATTTTTTTTCTTTTTTATTTATGTGTATTCCAATTTGATTTATTTATTTTTCTCTTTTATTTTATTAGGATCACTTATTTAAGGAGTGTATCTTAACATAATAATTACTATTATATATAATTAAGTTTTTGAACGACTTTAGAATCTTTCAAAAAAAAAAAAATTTAGAAAAATGTTTGTACCTAAATCAATTAAAAAATCATTCGTCATGATTACTTAAGTTTTTTGTTTCGAACCTTTAGTAAAAATAGAATAGGGAATGGGTTATGGATTATAAGTATTATTAATTATTTATATGATTAATGGGTTGGGTTGGGATTACGAAAAAAGAATAATGGTAAAATGGGAATTAAGAAAATGTTTTTTTACAAACCCTAAATGGATAACGGTTCCGGATAATCGACTTCCTCACTCATATTCTCTACGGCAGTTACACAAACAAGTCACCCTCCATCAAAAGTTGATAATGGAACAAAGTAATCATCAGGGTATTAGGCATATTTTTTTATTTTTATTTTTTTTGGGATGGGATGAAGGCGATTTCATCATTTCTTTAATTTGTGTACTGTCACCGTGCCAGTGGTACGGGTAAGAGAATACTAGTAGAGAACAATTCGAGCCGGACTTTTAAGTAAATTTTAGTTGCAAATATACACAAATAACCTTACTAACCACCTTATAGATTTGTAATATTGCAAGTACACATTGGAATGAGATATTTGATAAAGGTGAGTTTAGTGACTCTAAAAAAATGGACGCTCATTTTGGGATAGGAGTATAAGATGCCTGGGGAAGGTATAAAAAGTGATCCACAAATTTTACTTATAATCTATTTTCCGATGGCAGCTGTTGATTGTTAGTGCTTCTAATTAACAAGGAAATGGTAATGTCCAAGCAAATTAAAAATTGAAGATATCACCAGGCCTAAAATACTATGAAGTTATCGAAAACAGGGGACAAGCACACGTTTACTTAATAAAAAACATGAAATAAACTACCTTTCTTCGGCACCACCAAGATTCCACTCACATACGCCGATTGAAGATGCACTTAATACAGTTCTTACACCAGATGTAGTTGAGCCAGATGAAAGGGATTCTACAGTGTGAACAGGATTGGATGCCAATCCACTGATGGATTCAACCGGAGCCCTGGTTTGACGCATATCAAATGCCAAAAGCATTCCATTCTACAAGTAGCAAAAGTGCAAGATTAAAATCACGTGAAAAGCAGCTTGGCTAATCAGCAAAACAATAAAAAGGAAAAACCTGTAATCCTGTGTATATATAATGATCTGTGTTGATATCCCATGAACATGACCAAGCAGGGGCCTAACAGTAAAGAGTTAATCAGTAAATTTATTTACAGTAATGATGGAAGAACAAAACATCAAAAGCTACAGTGACAGGAACTATTTTACAGTTGAACAAACATAGCAATTGTAACAACAGAGATGTTTGGTAAGAATCTGTGTTGATATCCCATGACATGGTGAAAGCAAGTTTTGCCCTTGTAGTAACTAGTAAGTGAACCCCACGTATTAGTATGTTTCCTCTTTTCAGTTATCATATAAGCGCTTAGATCTAAACCAAGTGTAGATCAACATGAAATTAATAAATGAAATTCAAAATTATAATCTATTCCATTTATTTAACGAGAATTCTAATTTGTCCTACTAGTTCTCATGCGCAAGAGTTATATGCTCAAACTGGCCAATGTAAAACATGGAAGAAAGAGAGTGAAAAATGAAAGCTACCCGCTAGTACATGTGAGGCTGGTAAGATAATAAGGGTAAAACAAGCAGAGATTTGAGTGTGAGTGTGAGTGTGGGTGTGGGTGTGGGTGTGGGTGTGGGTGTGGGTGTGGGTGTGGGTGTGGGTGTGGGTGTGGGTGTGGGTGTGGGAGAGAGTGAGAAAGGAAAAGGAGATTAATAGAGAAAATACACGAGAGAAAGAAATGGATCCATAGACAAGGAAAAAAAGTATGATAAAACTAAAAGAAAACGTGTTGAAAATATATAATATTGAAGTACATTGCACACCCAGAGAGTGGCAACAAATAGTAAATGAGGCACATGGTGTATGACAATTTTGAAAAATGAATACCGCTACATTCGAAATAAACCAAAAGGGCCAGATGGAGGAAATGTAATGTCAATCTATATTTTCTCATTTGTTAAGATCACATATTGGCATCAACTCTCTCCGTCCCCCTCCCCCCCGCCCCCCCAAAAAAAAACTCACTGACCTTATTGGTTTGTTTAGAAAGAAAAAACATTTCTAATATAGGATACAATTTATTTGATATCTAAGGGAGGTACAAATGAGTAAAGCTACAATCATATAAGGCGGGATAAATTTTTGGAAAGATTTTAAATTCTGAAAGAAAAATTATTGTAATCCTTTATGAACAACTCAGAAGATTTGTGTCCACAAAGCACATTAGTTACTTAACCTGAACTGGAGTCATGTTTATCTTTTCAGAAAGTTGAGCAGTGCCCACTTTAAAGCAATTAGTAGAGCATTGCCCACAGTTGTTAGTAAGGGACTATAATAAATAGAAAAATAAGCATTACCGGTAAATCATAGCTAAGAATTGTGTTGTTGCTCTCCGAACTGAAACAACAAAAAATGACGTAAAAAAGAATTAACAAAGGACAATATCGGAACCAAGGAAAAAGCTAAAGATTGTGCAGAAGGCAAAGAAACACAAATAAAATTTCAAATTCAACCTGACAGCTGATAATTTCTTCCCCAAAGAAGCCACCAGCACAAGTCTACTATGAGGGGAAACCCGAAGGTCCCTAACAGCTTTAGTATTAGCAGGGAGCTGAATGTTTTCTCTTTCATGAGGAGATAACAAGCTTATCTGCAAAGCCCATGTAAAGAAGCTTGAGGACATTTGTCATAGTTAAACATGCTTGAAGTATGAATGATATCAGACTTTACTTTAGTGAGAACGTGCATTCCCCCCATTCCTGATAGCCTTCCAGCAATAAGAAGAATTTGACCAGAAGCATCCACGTCAAAGTATCGAGCACCTTCAATCTGGAACTCACTCTACATTGATGGACACAATTAGATTAAGGTTACTAATGTGAAGAAACAAACGGTAGGATGTACCATGACATACAAGAAAAAAACATGAATTAGTCTAAGAAACCAATAGCAGAAAAAAGCTTCCATTTGTTGGCTTATCCTGGTGAAATGATGGTTGTTAATTGTAATACTCCCTCCATCCCAAAAAATAGTCCCACTTTCCCTTTTGGGTTGTCCGAAAAAATTAGTCCCATTCTAAAAATAGCAAGAATCTCAGTGCAATTTCAAGATGGTACAAGCACGTAAAGCATCCTCCATAGATAGTTTGACTTGTCAAAAGGGACTTTTTTTGGGACGAAGGGAGTGTAGTGCTTCATTGCCATAAGGTTGAAAATGAATGAAACGTAACCCATGTAACTGTACTTCTCTAGGAATTTGAATTTTAGAACAAGTGGTCTAAAGCATGGAACATTTATGTTCTCAAACAATAATTTTTTTGATCTGAAAATCAAAATTCACCCTTAGAATAGAAAAATATAAACACATTAATAGCTGCGGAATGCTCAAAAACTCACCATTTCTTACATGGGGATCGTAATATTAACTAACATCAAGAAGTAATAATCTACTTTTTCCTAATGACTCAAAATTAATGGGACATCAATAATAAAGAAAGATATGAATGACTGGTGAGTGTGATGACCCTGCTTTGGATCAAACTAAATGGAGGAAAAGGATTCATAGAGCAGACCCAAACTGATTGAGACTAAGGCTAAATTCAGTTGAGTTCTTGAGTTTCTCAAGAATCTATAGGTAATGTTCTCGTTCATGTAAAAACACCTTAAGCACAACCCTATGTAATCGAAGGGCTTCAGTAAATTGGTTCCCCAGTCTCTCCACAGGGTAAGGACAGAAGCCAGCCATTTATTTCCGCCCCATAGAAGACTTTTGTTCCTTTCATTAAAAGAAAATCTCACTATAGCATATAAATAGTGTATAAATGGAAATGAGATGTAATCTTCTATCTTCCAGTAATTTAACCTCCAAAAGCTGCATTTAGGAAAGGCCAAAGTCATTTTCATCCACTGTACTTTGACTCGACTTTCACTTTAACCATTATACTTTCTTTTCTATTCTTTTTCTTTCTTTCTTTTTCTTTTTTTTTTGGCACAAAAACCACTAAAGTTTGGAAAACCTCTCTTCCCGCTCTCCAAATTGTGGATTGGGGCACGGATTTGGGGGCAGGATGGGAGGTTTTCCAAATTACATTGGTTTTTGTGCAGAAAAAGAAAAAAGTTTTAACGGTTAAAGTGGAAGTCGGGCCAAAGTATAGTGGATGAAATGAACTTAGGCCTTAAGGAAAAACAAGAAACCACACGTACCTTTTGGTAATAAACAGCTCACAATATTTATAGAATGGTCAACTCAACTACTCCCTCCGTCCCAAAATGTTTGTCCCATTTGACTTTTTTGTTGAACTTTGACCACAAATTTATGAGAGATTAATCATGTTCATGAAATTCTAAAAGTTGTTGTTGATAATATTATTAATGGTGAATCAATAGAAATTTTTAGAATTTCATGAAAATAATTAAATTGTCATATAATTGTGGTCAAAGTTTAACAAAAAAGTCAAATGGGACAAACATTTTGGGACGGAGGTAGTAAATTACAAGGACAGCAAATACAAATATAAGCTAACAGAGCACAAGACTTTATCAACTCATCACAGTAACACCGAATATCTCAACTTAGAATATAGCATAATTCCATACAAAATCCCAAAACTAATCCAAATTGAGGACTCTGTAACTCATTTCATAGTTATTTGTGCCTACATAATGAGTACTTTTACGAGCACTCTCACCACCAATTGCAGTCTGCCACTCTGTGATGCCAAATGACACAACCCGAGAATAATGTTAAGGGATCTCAGACTACTTACTTGTATAGAAGAAATTTGAACAAGAACAAACAGATGGCAGGGTTACTTTGACTGCCTACCCCTGAGGTTAGGTTAAATTTCAGTGCCATTCTTTTCCTTCAAATCTCTACTTCAATTAAAACTATTGAAGGGGTGGGCACAGGAATTAGGACAAACCTCTGGGGTGGGCAATGATATTAACCCTAGATGGCACAAGAAAAGAACAACATGCCTCACTGCAAAAGCTACCATGAGCAGTATCTTTAAGGCGTCTATAAAAAAAATACTCCTACATCCTAGAAATGAGTCCCATCTATCCAAACATTAGTTAAGCTATTTCTCAATAGCATTGGAATAACTGAAAAATCATAAAAGTCCAGAAGCTTTTCTGTTCTTAATAGTTAGCTAGAAAAGAATAAAATGTTGAACCTGTAATGTAAAGCTGCTCGAACCCCATCCATTGCCAAATTCCGAATCAAGGTTACGACCTATGAGTCATTAAAAAATAAATTAAGCTTTCATCAGACAAGACAGACAATTCACAGCTTGCCATCTATAAAGGTAGTTGATAGAACGTTCACCATGATCTACTTGTCTTCGGTGTCCCGAGCTCCAAGCAACAGATCCCAGCGACTTGCTTTGTCTATCTTCTAGCAAACTTTCCAAATGTTTTGTTCTCTATGCAACCATAAATTCAAACATTTAATAAAATGCATAAAATATGAGCTGGAGGACTATCTTCTTCCAAAACAATTCATTGAGTTCCAGCTTCTATCGTAAGCCTCCTAACCAAGGAACATAATCATTTCAGTGTCTGCGAAGATCCATAAGCCTAAAGTCTGCACTTACTGGCGCCAAACATAAATACCAAAAAAAGGGAGGAAAAGAACAATTTATGTAGAATCTAGTAAACATCTGAGGAAACTTTGAGTAGCTACCTACAGCAAGGGGAAAAGAAAAGTAACTTTGAAATGAAATACGACAATTGACAAAAAAAAAAAAGACTGAAAGGTGTCCAAAATGTAAAGGGTATGCCTAAGATCATCTTAGACCAGATAAGTTGAGCGGAAGTACAGTCAGTAGATATCACATGATAAGGCAAATAACTGTCACCCACTTTTCAATTAACAATATAAACCTCGTATATTTTATATATAAGAACAATATAAACCTCGTCAATCTCAATGACTCTAGTTGTCACGCGAAATGTGAAGGAAACGATAGCTTGGACTACATTTCTAGAGAAGTCAACATGCATAAATATACCTCTTTAAGTTGGTTCACTTTCATTTGCAATTCAGCTTCTATTTTCTGCCACTGGACTTCCTCCTTGCTGTGTAAAGCATTCTATACAAATAAAAGAATGATAGATGCTAGGCATGAAAAGAATAGGTTGCTTCAAATAGAATCAAACATACAATATTACAGGAAAAATGGAGGTAAATTCATGGAGACAATCATATTACAAAACTATGCATAATTTGGGGCACCAATATCACGCATTGAAACCCATGAAAACAGGTATGTCTCAGTAAACCATCAAGCTACTTTGTACCATCTATGACAACACTCTCATTTAAGGGGAAAATGACTTATGAACTTAGAGAGTTCGGAACGTGGCACGCAAGAAAAATGGAAACCTTTTTCAGATTAAAGAAGAGTTGTACAAGAAAGCAAGCTGTTCGCCGATCAACGAGAGTGGAAAAAAATTGTACGAAAGCAGCAGATAAAGAAAATGAATCTACAAGCTGATGAAGCTCTGCCCTTCAATCTCTAGAAAGATCCTTTAAGCATAGAAGAAAACTCTTTCCCACAGGAGAGAAGAAGAAATGCCCGATTTCCAAAAAAAAACTTTACGAGTTGATATTATTAGAAGTTGAAGATATCAAAATTATCAAGCAACTGTCACGATATGTCTTTATCAATTAGTATCACAATAATAAGATAGCCTATGGGAGCCAGAGACCAGAAAAATAAGAAATACTCCCTCCGTCCCGTTTATAGGTTCACCATTTTTAGCATGGCATGCAAATTAAGAAAAAAGGTTAGTGAAGAAAGTGTTGAGTATAAAAGTAAAATAGGAGAGAGAATGAGTGAAGGGAATAGTAAAGTTGATTGGTGTTGTGAGTATAAAAGTAAAGTATGAGAGAGAATTAGTGGGTGGAATAGTAAAGATTATTTGCCATTTTAGGAAAGGTGAAGCTTTTAACGGGACACCCGTTTTGGCAAAAGGTGAAGCTTCCAATGGGACGGAGGGAGTATATGCTTAGAAAGACTTTATCAAACAGTAATTAGGTATTCCACAAAACGATGTTTGTTTCCTTTCGGCTAATTATATCTTGATACCCAAATAATATAGGATTTTGTGTTCACTCTAAACCTTAACAAACTTTAATTTATTGCGCTAGATGCCTTCCTTCTGATTCTCACCTGATGTACAAACAGTATAAGGAGTTTTAGAGCACTCATCCCTGACTTCCCAACTGTCTAGAGAGTTTGAGGAGTAACGTAGTGGCTTAAAGCTCGTATTCTTGAGTATGAGGCATTGATATCTGCACGGATAGCAAGATTCTTTTGGGGTGGAGGTTGATGTTTCCAGTTGTCTAAGAAGGATAATCATATAAAGCTCCAAGATCTTTTCAGGTGAGTATGATTCTCTCGATTGGTAGCTTCCCTGCGCCTCTTTTACTGGCTCCTTTAAAGGCATACACGCAGTATAAGATAACTGCAGATTGACAGGATTTTTTCCATGATACTTGGGCCTACTCAGCACTCCTGTTTTTCCATTTCCAATATTTCGTACTGAGAGAAATCCTTGGCATCTTCCTTCCTAAGCAAATTCTTTACTTTGAGTGCTAATCAATAATATTCCTTTCCATCTAAAAGCAACGGATTCCGTCAATCTCTAATGAATTCGAGTCAGAAATTTCTTTACAAAACCATAACTAAGATAAACCTTTTTAAACAATGCATAGCCAGGACATTCTTGAATTTTCACTTATTATTATAGTTCTTTTGTACATTATTGACTTAATTCAACCAAGAGAAAGTGTTATATGACAGTAAACTTCTTTAACTTCTTAGCTTAAGAAAATGAATTGTGCATTTATGCCCATTTGCCAATAAATTTTCTTAAGGGGGTTTACCTCGTAAAATTCAACAATTAGATAGAAATACAAATATAAGAAAGTTAATTTGTATAACGACAGTTAAAACTTTTATGGATAAATTTGAAATTAGAGTAGTAATTGTTTACGATTAAGATATAACTAATGTAGCCATTAGTTAAGGATGAAATAGTATGAATGACTATTTCTACAATAATAACTGAGACACGGATCATTTCTACGAGTATATAATTTTCTATGCAAAAAAAAGGGAATCGCAAACCCAAAAGTTGCAAAAATAGATCATGATTTTGTAAAATATATTTATAGCACTAACTACTAAATGTTAATCATTCATATTTAAACTGACTCCATCTTCATTAATGTCTATATCTCTGGCATCCAAAAATTAACTAACAAGTATGTGCTCCACCCATTAGGGATATCAACAGTACTCCCAAATAATAAAAGTACATAAAAGTGATACAAGGCACTGCATCTCATGATTCATCAGCTGCAATTACAAGTCAAACTAAAACATTGAAGTAATGCGGCCAAAATATTCTATTTTGATCTTTTATGAGTACAAAGATTAACGCTTCCCAAATGGAGATCTAAATACTAATTCCCCATCTCGAAAGAAAAATAAACTGAGAAGGGAAATGGCATGGACAGGTATGTAATACTCCCTCCAATCTAAAATAAGTGTCCACTTCCTTTTTGGAATGATCAAAAATAACCTTCTACCTTTTATTTTGGAATGCTAGAATGACATGTGTCCACAAGTTTTTGGATGACATCTAGAGCATCAGTATCCACTAATTTCGTGTTTTAAATGGGTCAAATGAGTTTTATTAATCTACGTGCCCCGTCACAGTGGAAACTTATTTTAGAAAGGAGGGAGTAGTAAAAAACAATAAATGAATGCCTATCACAGCCAAGTACTTTGGAACTCATTACCAATCTACTGTAGCCAGTTTTTGGAAATATTCAAAAGCATCCATCTCATTAGAAGGTTTATGTAATAATTATAACACACCAA
Source organism: Adenophora triphylla var. japonica (assembly GCA_022495995.1). Lineage (NCBI taxonomy): Eukaryota > Viridiplantae > Streptophyta > Magnoliopsida > Asterales > Campanulaceae > Adenophora > Adenophora triphylla. The sequence continues at coordinate 71,017 of JAFEMH010000278.1, forward strand.
GAACCCACCAATTGCAATTATCTAAAGGAGGACAGGCCAAGGTCCACAAGTAAGAGCTGAATCTTTTAGAAGATGCATCACTACTTACAAAAGCTTAGGGAATGAGTACCATCCCAAATTCTCCGACTGCGATGATCTAGATAAGGGCATGCCAAGAACAGAAATGACAGCTGAATTTCAGCATCGTTGCCTACTTATAATGTGATATTAATAATAGAGAGCGGATAATGATGTGTCAATGAATTTTAAAGAGAATGAAAAAAGATGAATAAGCTTTCTCAAGACTCAACTTCTCAATGACGAAGGAAAAAGGTTCTTGGTACTCGTTTGGTACTAAAGAATCATGATTCTTTTCCAGGCTATTTACACAAATGGAAAGAAAGTCGTACTAAATCCATCAAGGAATGTAATGGTCATTGTTTCTGTAGGACATGTTCCGTAAATATTAAGCACGTGCTACCGCACGTGATGACTTCTCTATTATATTTAGCATATGGGATCATCTATGTATCTTCAATTATATAAATGAGATGGAAAAGTATTATCTCCTTCCGCTATGTCTAGCGGAAGCTGGTTCTGATTGATTGAGCAAGGTCAATTGGAACTCTTCTACCGCTTATTTTGGGAATCATCAAGGAGTTGTGGATTGGAGGATAGAGTAGCGGAATTTGCCACGGGACCCAATTAAGGGATTCCACGTGGCCTAGTCAGGACGAAAAGGGGAATTGCGGGACTGGTCCTCACAAGGGACACGCGGCATCATTGTACCGCTCCGTACAAACCCAGCGAATAAGGGCTTGACGCGTAGCGGTACGGAAAGCACGTGATCTGCCATGTGCATAGTACGGAGCTGTCAAGCTCTGACCACTATAAATAGCTGGCTCAGATATCGATGTCAGCAACAGTGACGTACATGCCTTACCGCTCCCGCAATACTTGTTCTCCCCTTCCTGACTTGTCCCTACTTTCGCTCCTCCTTCTCATTCCTCTTTGGTGGTTCGTGTGTAACGCCTACTGAAAGCTCTACCGCTTAAATCCTCCTTAGAACCTACATCCTACATTTGGTGACCACAGTGGGAGGTATTCACATGGCACCATCAAAGAAAACCGCATCCAGGAATGCGGAAGTAGGAGGCAATTCCAGAACAACCCAACCCCCACCTGAACCGCAAGTAGACCCAACTAATGATGCACCCATTGTCGAAACAGAATCAGATGAAAGCACCCCCCTACTCCAACCTAACCTTCCCATTACCCAAGCTGACTTTCAGTTGCTTTATGATAACCAAAAGGCACTTTTAGAGCGGATTGAGACCTTAGAGAAGGAAAAAGCCCAAGCTATCAAGGAAGCCGCAAACGCAAGGGAAGCGGCAAAAGGAAAAGCTAAGATTGGTACTGAACCCATTTGCATTGAGGATGACGATGCTGCTAGAAGTCAAAGTAGAGACCCCCTGGAGAACCGCACTATCCCCCCGCAAGTAAACACCCCGTCATCTGGTTTGTTAACATTTGAACAAGCGAGAACACTCTTCTCATCCCGTAGCAATACAAAGAAGTCGTCCGACCATTCCGCCGGAAACCATATCCAGCGTGCATCACTTCGCGCCCTTACCCCGAGAAATACAAGCACCGTGAGTTTACCAAGTATACTGGGAAGAGTCTAATCCTCATGAGCACGTCCAAATGATATTTGGAGACCACTGGGCCGCACGCTAGTAACGAAGCCAGGCTTGCGGGAGTTTCCCACCTCCTCACCTAAAAGCATACACTGGTTTTACCGCTTGCATAAAAGATGACATTTACGATTTCAACGAGCCGACCCGACATTTTTATGCTAAGTTCTTTTATGCCCAAGAAGAGCTCACTATGTTTAAGTTAGCCCGCGAGATTCGTGGCCAAGAGAAAAGCCCGTGGATTTCGTTAAGAGATTTTCCGCAAGATCTCGACCTAGTTAGACCTAAGCACCCGAAGATGAGCTTGTCCAACATCAAGGCCCAAGCAATGGATGAGAACTACCGCCAATTTTTAGCCATTCACAAGTTTAAGACGTTTCAGGAGTTAGCGGATGCCGCCAAAGAATTTAGTACTCAAAATCAGTAGGAGCCGCGTACCTCTCGGGTCTACCGCAGACAAGATGTGGGGACAATTCGAGATATCGAAAGGTTTAACAAGAGACCACTGGAGGTAGCGGTAGCGCAATCTCCTGCAAAAGATCCCTTCAAAGCTGGATGATAGGACGACTAAACCGCGGTTCCAAGAAGCCCCGATTTCCTTTTCCGATGCCGCAAGCTGTTGGATACTTTGCGGAACATGGTGCACAAATGAGATGTGAAGTTGCCTCCAATAAATAACGAGCCTACCGCAAAGAATGTTGAAACACAAAGACTATCGCCATTTTCACGTAAGGGTCACCCATCCTTCCGTAGAGATTGTATCCAGCTGAAAAAGTAATTAACCGATTTATTGAAAAGGGGGCTTTGACCGTAGAGGGAGGAAATAATAGTGTACGGACCAACCCTTTCGCTTCTCACGACAATGAGCAAAAGTCCATTAACATGGCATCTCGTGTTCGAATTGCCAACCGCCGCCAGAAGCCGCACATCGCCCGGTAACTCGACCCACCCGCAGATGACGCAGCCTATAGCGGAATCACTACGCTTACTCCAAAATTCCGCATTTTCTTTGACCACTGGGTTTGAGGCGGCGGCTCGCTGAAGCCACAAGAGCTCGATTAAGGTAGCAAGAGACAATGATCACCGCTTCAAGTACGGGAAGGGGGTTCCCCGAAAGCGTAAAGCTGGAAGGAGGTCGGCTTCCGAAATTGTTTCGCGTACGCCGACATGCAGTGGTCAACACCCGCATAATAGGCCTCTTTATGTTACCGCGAAAATACATGGGGTCGAATTTAGACGGCGCTTATTGATAACGGGTCTGCGTGAATGTCATCCCGTGCGCCACTTTCAAGAAGGCCTGGGTTCGGGAGAAGAAGATTTGCAAAACATAGCATAGCCATAACAAAGCTTTGGATCAAACATAGTTAATACCATCGGGTCCGTTATTATCCCTTAAGTACCGGGAGTTGCGGATGACTTCAACAAAGTTTCACGTTATCGACGCGGATACAACCTATCGCTGTCGATTGGAAGGGGTGGCTTCGCTTCACCAAAGATAAGATTATTCCATCCACTCTACATCAACAGCCAAGCAAAGGAATTGGCTTGGGGTAAGCGCATCACTTTTAGCCTTCCATCCGGCCTTTTCACGAATGGAGGCTCATTCGCTGATGCATTATTTTATGATGAATTTGCGGAAGGTTGCCTTGCACCTCAATTCTCTTCGCATAACCGCAGAATCAAGTGTTACCAAGAGAAAGGCCGAACAAATAACAATGGGAACTAGCAAGCGGATTTGCTTACCGTACGGCCGAGTGATGTATACGGTCAATTTATGATTTGCCGCGGGGGAATTCCCATGCTCATGTGGGACGACCCCCACGAATGTTATGTTATGGCTAAACAAGGGAATAAAGAGAGCTGTATAATTGAAGGTGAACCCGCCGAATTAAGAGATGAACCGCGCCCTCGTGTCCACAAGTCAAAGAAGTAAATTGGGGGAAGGCGTTAGTCAACCTATTTTGTTATCGGCCGACTTAAGCTTTTCGCAAAGAAGAGCAGCTTATCGCCCTTTTCGACCGAATTCAAAGATGTTTTTGCATGGAGTTACGATGAAATGACCGGCTTGGATACCGCGGTAGTAACGCACAAGCCGCACGTGCACCCAACGGCAAAGCCTATCGACAACAAATTCCGCATTTACAAACCTGAGTTGGAAATCAAAATCAAAGCAGAGTTGGAACATATGATTACCGCGGGAATCATCGTACCAATCAACATCCAACTTCGTCAGGTAACACGGTTATTTGTCGCAAAAGGCAAGCGGATGAGATTCGCATTTGTCAGATTTCCGTGATTTAAATAGGGCCTGCCACTAAGGATGAGTTCCCACTTCCCTCTATTGATGCTTTGATTGATGCAACGGCAGGCACGAGATGTACTCGATGTGCGATGGTTATAAGGATTATAATCAAATTAAAATGGATCCCGCGGATGCCGAAAAGACCGCTTTCAGGACTCCATTCGTAATTTTTATTTCACAACATGCCATTTGGGTTAAAAAACGCGGTGCCACGTATCACGGACAATGACAAGAATCTTCCATGATATGCACCACGGCATAGTAGAGTTTTATATGGATGACTTGGTAGTAAAATCTCAAGGAATCCTCACATTCGAGGATTTCATGAAAGTCTTCAGAAGGTGCGCAGAAGATACCTAGTGAAATTAAATCCAAGGAAATGTGTTTTTGGGGTCACTAAAGGAAAATTTCTTGAGTCATATTGTGGATCGCAGCCGGTATCCAGTGGATGCGGAGAAGCAAGGGCGCCCTCTCGATGCGGCACCAAGGAACCAAAAGCAACTCAAGAGCTTCCCGGGCAAGGTGTCCTACACGAGGCGTTTCATTCCCGCACTTCATGGAAGTCAGACATCCTTTAATGGAATTACTAAAAGTTCGAACAAGTTTCAGATGGGAGAGGCGGCATCAAGAAGCTTTCGAAAAGTTAAGCGAGCCCTTAGTTCTGTCAAAGACTACGGTAGCACCGCAACCAGGTTCCCCACTCTTATCAGATTTAGCCTCCACTACAAGGTCCATCGAGCTATTTCGGGCACAAGATCAAGACGGGAAAAGCCAATTTACTATTTGAGCAGAGTAATTTCTAGGTGCGGAAGTTCGGTATAACCACTGAAAGGCATTGTTTGGCGTTGATCTTCGTAGTTCAAAAGTTGCATGCATTATTTTTGGCATTTCCAGAGAAATAGTCACAGTGTCATGATCCTATCCGTTTCCTATTATCTAAGTCAAGATCGGTTGGAAGAGCAAAGAAAGTGGTTCTTGATTCTATCGTAATATGATATTAGATGCACTACCCCGAAAGCAGCGAAAAGCCAAGCCTTAGCAGATTTATTATCCTCTTTCCCAAGCGGAAGCTATGAGCCTCCAGCTCAGAGCCGCCACGGGAAAGCGAGAGCGCGGAAGTTTACGATGAACAAGAATGGTGGACCTTGGAATTCGACTGTCGCTACCGCGAAAGACGGAGTGCGAGGTAGCTTCCTCACTTCCCTGAGTGGACTCGGTTTATGCAAAGGCTTATAAGTTAGCATTTCCGTGTTCAAACAACGAGGCCGAGTACGAGCACTAGTATTGGGATTGATCAAGCAAGAAAAAGGGGAGCGTGCAAGCCGACCATTAAGGGAGACTCCAACTTAATAGTCAAGCAAGTAAATGGAGAATTCGCGTTTACGACACATCAATTTAGCCCCATATCGCACTACGCGGCTGAATTGATCTATTGATTATTTCGAAGAAGTAGGGGGTAAAAAGCAGCCTCGAACCAAGTAATGGCATCCGGATGCTCTACACTTGACCTTGGGATCCAAGATAGTTATGAAAAAGAGGAGGCTCAAATTGCGGTGAAGCAAAGATCCCCAACCAATTTGAACGAGTTCTTTGGGGAAAAAGAGATGATAGATTGGCGGGGACCAATAGTGCATCGGGCCAAGAGCAATGAAGAACGCAAAGATTTGCTTGAATTGCAAAATACTACCCGAAGAATGGGGCGTCAGATTTCCGCAATCCAGAGGGCCATTATCCTTTCGCTGCAGTAGGACCAAAAGAAGTAAAGTTCGTGTTGGAACAAATACATGAGCAAACTTGTGGTGATATAGATTTACCCTCTATAGGCGGATTCAAAGGCAGGTTACTATTGGCCGGATATGGCTCTAGATTCCGCAAAAGTCCAAGCAAATTGTATTGATTGTCGGCATTTTATCTCTCCAAATGGAAAGCCTATCAGACAAGGGAGTTCGTGATCGCGCCACCCTTACATCGACTACCTTCAGAAGGATCCCTTCCCGCCAGCCAGAAACGAGGCCGAGGCTATTAAAAGAAGGGCTTTTCGATTCCGCTTGGTTGACTCGGAAAGTCAGATAGAAAGAGGATACAAGGGAACTCTACTCGACATGCGTAGATAGTGCGGAAGCTACGGTGATTTTAAAGGAAGCGCACGCCCCCGCGCATATTGGGGGAGCTAAGCCGTATAGACCAAATCTCGATCACGGGATATTATTGGCCAACTATGGAAAAGGATAGCACGTAGTTTGTCCGCAAATGTAAACGTGCCAAGTCCACGGAAATTTGATTCACGCCCCACTGCACCATTACATTCCCTTTCCGCACCTTATCCGTTCCACACATGGGCTTTTGATCTCATTGAAAAAATAATACCGCATTCCCGGGGAAGAATATGGATCCTAGTAGCTACAGAATTGTTCACTAAATGGAGTGAGGCCATCCCATTGAAAAACGCTACAGCGGGGCGCTGTTAACTTTATGCGGAGTATATCAGATGCAGTGCTCGTATCCCAAAGCAAATCATTTCGGATAACGGAACGCCATTTTCAAATAGCCGTGTTTCAAAGATTCACGCTAAAATATGGGATTCATCATCATTTCTCCACACTTTCATACCCCCAAGGTAACGGGCAAAGCAGAGGCAACCAACAAGACCCTTATTAAAATCCTAAGCAAGTCATGCTGGAAGACTTTCCCGGCGCACGTGGATGATAAGATTCCTGAGGTATTATGGGCATACAGGACAAGCAAAAGGAAAGCTACAGGACATACTCCTTTTTCATCGTATATGGCGCCAAGCAATATTACCCGCTGAATTGACCGTCCTTCACTCGTGTTGCCTTACAAAGAAGGTTTGGTGCAAGATATCGTGCCAATTCGCTTGGAGTTATTGGATGAAAGCGAGGGACGTAGCGCGCGCAAGAATTTCCAAACTTATTCTCGCCAAATCTCCCGCGCTTATGATATGATGGTAAAGCCAAGAACATTTGAAGCTGGGACCTGGTATTAAAAGCAAATTTCCCCAAATCATTCGCGGAGGTTCTGTTCCTAAATTTGCCCCGAAATGGGAGTGGCCCATACAAGGTGGAGGAGGCTAACGAATCGGGATACTATAGAATTGCACAATGAGCGAAGGCAAGTCAAGCTCCCACCTCTAAATGCAAAATGGCTCAAGCGGTTTTATTCCTAAGATCGCTATTTTACATATAGTAATCCTAGCTTCCGTTATATAGAAGCATTTATTACTTAAAGAATTTTCTATTTTCCTAAAATCGTATCCGTGCCGAGCTTTTATTCTGTATCAATCTTGTGAAAACAATGTCAGCTTACAACTTTGTACTCAATATTCGCTTTCCCACTATCAATATACGCATGAAATACCCTCAAAAGTTTTTCTTTTTATTTTTTCCATTGATACTTGCATTAAAAAAAAAGAGGGGAAGAATACCATACGGGAAACATCCAAACATTTTAAACATAGCATATGCGAACATAAATGTTTACCGCATAATTAGTTACACAAGCAAATTGTTCAAATGACATACTATAGCAAAAGAAGTTTTTTTTTTTAAAAAAAACCGCATTTCATCACAAAAGCTAATGTTTTATAGCACTATAATCATTACTATGCATCAAGCAACATGCGGGATCGCAGTTCCAGTTCTGATCTGAGTCGGTTAAGCTCGATTTCTTTTCCAAGGAGTTCTTCTTCCGCAAGAACTAGTTGTTGATTGCATACCGCAATCCGGGATTTACAATCTTCTATTTCTTCCTTAAAACCGATGTATATGTGAAGTTTTGCTACTTCCTTCTCAAGGCGGCATTCCTTTTCCGCAAGTTGGTTCATTTCTTGCTCTATAGGAAACTTAAGGCGCGGTCAATTTCCTCAAAAGCCCAATCGACCAAAAAACCATCACGTTCCAAATCTTTAAATTCATCTTTCATCACGCGGAGCAATTCCGCTTCCAGCTGGTTCAATTGGTCGTTCTCAAAGAAAACCAAGTTCGATGCCAATAAACCCAGACATTATGAACCACTCGTTTAGAGGAAGCGCAACACACATTGGGAGAAAAAGTCCGGAACATTTTTCTCGCAAACCCTCAAACGCCCGCATTTTCGACCAACATAAAAACCACGCCAAGTATCCCCATCTCCCGCAAATAATGGAACAAATTCCGCAGCTGACCACTTTTGTACCAAATGCACTTTCAATCCCCGCAATACCTTTCCTCCTATAATCAATAAGCTCTCCTCCTTTTTCTTCCACAACCGCAAGTCAAGTTACCTTCCTTCTGCTCATTCTGCGTAGTAACAAGAGACGAAGTAGCTTTATCCGCAAATGTGGAAATAATTTCTTCTTCACAAGAAGTTTCCTCAACCACTTCCACCGCCGCATCCCCAACTTTATTACCTCGAATCGATTTAACTTTCCACAACAACCGCACCCGCGGGATTACTAAAAGCTTGCACTCTCAATTTTTCCTCAAAGACGTCATGACAACACGAGTCCTTCGTTTAAGCCCACGGCTTGATCATCAACCTTGATATCATGCTCCGCACCAGCAAGGTTAGGCGTGATCTCCCACATCCCCAATCTCTATCTCAATGTTGACAACAAGAATCCACTTAAGTCATGATTGATCACCACCTACGTATCACGTCCCTCCACCGCAGAATTGCTAAGATCTTTGCGTATCCACAATTCTTGCATCTTCTTCTGCCGTATAAGCACATTTACTAAAACATTGGTCTCGAGCGCCAAAGATTGCATCATGCTCACTGACAACCGCAATTTGAGCGCCAAGCATTTGGCAAAGATGCTAATTTACAACTTCAATTGAAGCGCCAAAGATTGCGCATGCTCATTTACAACTTCAATTGAGCGCCAAGATTGGCATCATGCTCATCTACAACCGCAATTTGAGCGCCAAAGATTGGCATCATGCTCATCTACAACCTCAATTTGAGCGCCAAAGATTGGCAAAGATGCTCATTTACAACTTCACTTTGAGCGCCAAGATTGGCATCACGCTCATTAACAATCTCAATGTGAACACCAACCTCATGTTCACTTCCAATAGAATTTTCAATCTTCCGCGGCCTTCAACATCTTTCACAGCTTTCTTTATCATCTCCGCAGTAAAACTTTCGACACAATGATTTCACAAGGCTAAAGGCTCAATTTCATCCCGTATCATCCCCAAGCCAAACCGCGTCACCAAGACTTTGCGATTGATCAAAGTCCTTTATGATGTTGCAATCTCGCTATCACGCTACCGTACTCATCCAGTCCCCTGCGGAAGAAGGATGCTTAGAAGTAGCGGCTTCAAACAACCTCTTCAAACCACTCTTTCGCAACCGCCGGTCTATAATTTTGTGCGCAACATCATCCATAAGACTCTCTTCCGCTACTTCACTAGCAAGATTACCACCGGCCATATACCGCAACTTGCCTTTCTCTTTCAAAATAGCGGTAGCATCTGCAGGAGTTGATATTGATAAAGAAGTCCGTGGGTCAATCCATACTCCACATTCAGATAAGTAAATAGGACGCATGTGAGACTTCCTAAAAGAAGGAGGAAGTGGGAAATCGTACTCAAAAACATCTTACCCAAGGGTGCATCTGGAGCACCAAGATCCGCATTAGAAATAGGATCAACGTTTACTTCTTCATCATCCCCCGACAAATCAATAGGTATTTCGCTTACTCCACTAGAACGCACCATAAATGAACGCTGTTTCATACATGAACTTTTTTTAGTACCAAGCCCTTAAAAGCACGTACAGAAAATTCCTAAAGAAAGAGCTTACCTTCCGGAGTCTTTGAGATTGCCTTAGGGGAGTTTTTCTTTTCTTAATAATGACATCCTTCTTTTTCTTCTTCCCGGTAGGGCTTGAAGCTTCCGCAGTTTCTTCATCAACCTTCCTTTTCCTCTTTACTACTTTCTGCCGTATTTAAAAAAATATATATATAAATATATTAGAGGACCTACAATTAGTAAAAAAAAAAACAAAGAAAAGGAAGTGCTATCTTTTGTTAAACCCAACTTACAAACTGAGAATGAGAGCAACTATCCAGACGATCAACCCGCTGCACCGTCCTCCCTCCTTTCTTCATCTTTTCTTTCTCAGTCTTTCCTCCCGCACTCTCGGTGGTAATATTATCTTTCTTGCCAGTATTCTTTTCCACAATCCGTTCCTTTCTTTTCTTTTTTCTTTTCTTTTGACTCTCAGCTTCCTCTTGCTGAAAGTAAGTAAAAAGAGGGTGGGGAAAAGATAGAAATATATATATATATAAATAATAATAATAATATTATTATAAGGCCTAGATATACCTCAGAATCGCTCTCTTCTAGAATCGCTCTCTTCTGAAGGTTTCTCGGCTAAACTCTTGCTTGTTTGTTGTTTCCCCTGAATTGGAAAAGGCAGAAAGAAATTCGTGAATCACTGAGCACCCAAAAGATACTTCAAATAAATATTGGGAAGCATAATACCTTCAATATCTTTTCAACCCCAGCAGAAACTTCTTCTTCCGCACCTGGATCCATTTTTTCTTTATCCTTTGTAACTCCTTTCCCAACCCTTCTTTTTGGCTTCCCAAGTTTTAATTCGGGGCGTTCCTTGCATTCCTCTAAGCAACCAAATTGCGGAATTTTCAGCGAACCTTCTTTCATGTACGAAGACAGGGGGCCAGAATAAACAACACCGCAACAGCTAAGATAAAAGTCATTCTTCCAAACTTGCTCTTCCACAAGGGCACGAGGCGTTCCATCCATAAATTTCCTCATCAATTTCAGACTATGCACCCAAAAATCCCGCGCTCAGATAGTCCTCGAACCTACTCACACCGCATCGGGAATGACTTTCACCCCCATATTCTCCAATACTTGAGAAAACCCACCAGATAACGTAACCGCTTGCAAGAATCATTAAAATCGAAATATATATCATCAAGCCCCAACACAAACTAAGTCGTAACCACATTGCAGTGCGCATCGTTCAGGACTGTATCTTACTGATCCAACCTCAAGTTCATTCAAGGCGGGAAGACAAGTCGGAAGAATGTTCGCAATAATAGGGTATTCACTCTCTCTGCCCTTCCGCAGTACCCCATCCTTAAATTCAAAAACTTCCATATGTTGACCAGAAGTGCGGTACCAATTTAAAGAAATCGTATTCAGCGGAACTTTTCCATACGGACGGAAACAGAATTCATCTTCGCGATCAATAAGTTCGAGGATACAACAACAACAACAAAGCCTTAGTCCCAAAATAATTTGGGGTCGGCTAACATGAATCCTCATATGTTATCGTGAAAAAAAATAAATAAAAAAATTAAATTAAATTAAATTTAAAAAAAATAAATAAATAAATAAATAAATAAATAAATAAAAAATAATAATAATAATAATAAATAAAAATAAAAAATAAACAAATCAACCCCCCATATGGATTTTTGCCCTCCACTCCGGCCTCTTCAACACCATACTTTCATCCACTCCAAGTAAATTCATATCATTTTCAATTACTCTAATCCAAGTTTGTTTGGGTCTTCCCCTACCCCTCGCCATTTTATCATTTCTCCACTGTTCCGGCCTCCTAACCGGTGCATCACTCTGCCTCCTTCTCACATGTCCAAACCACCGTAGACGATTTTCCCTCATTTTATCCTCAATGGGCGCAACTCCTACTTTACCTCTGATCACCTCATTCCCCAACCGATCCTTTCTTGTATGACCGCACATCCATCGAAGCATACGCATCTCCGCCACATTCATCTTATGCACGTGACACTGTTTCACGGCCCAACATTCGGTGCCGTAAAGCAATGCCGGCCTAATTGCCGTGCGGTAGAATTTTCCCTTTAATCTATTGGGCATGCCGCGATCACATAGAAACCCTGTGGCACTCTTCCACTTCAACCAACTCCGTTTTAATCCTATGAGCCACATCTCCATCTAATTCTCCATCCTTTTGGATAATGGATCCAAGATAGCGAAAAAACTCGTAAGCTTGGATAATATTTCCATCAAATGTGACCGCCCCGCCTCCCTACTTCCAACTCTGCTAAACTTACACTCCAAATATTCGGCCTTGCTTCGCAATCGAAAACCTCGAGATTCCAAAGTGTGTCTCCACAACTCCAATTTACTTTCAACACCCTCTCTTGTCTCATCAATCGCCACAATATCATCTGCGAACGATACACTTTGGTATATCATGCTTGGGTGACCTCGTCGGTCGTCCATTATCAAAGCAAAAGAAAGGGGCTAAGTGCGAGAACCTTGATGCACTCCAATCTTTATAGGGAACTCTTCGGTCTTTCCAACACTAGTCTCGTACACAAGTACTAACTCCATTATACATGTCCTCGATAATATCAATATATTTCTTTGAAACACCCTTCTTTCTTTAATGCCCACCAAAGTACCTCTCTTGGCACTTTATCATATGCCTTCTCCAAATCAATGAAAACCATATGCAAATCTTTCTTTTGATCCCGATATTTCTCCATGGTTTGTCTCATAAGATATATTGCCTCCATGAGTCGATCTTCCTGGCATAAACCCAAATTGGTTATCCGAAATATCCACAATTTTTCTCGGCCTTTGTGCAATCACTCTTTCCCAAAGTTTCATAGTATGGCTCATTAGTTTGATCCCCCGATAGTTGGCGCCAATCTTGGGACGTCACCTTTATTCTTATACAAAGGGATCGAGTACTCTTCCGCCACTCCAACGGCATTGTGTTAACTCTCCATATCTTGTTAAATAGCGTTGTTAACCAATCTACTCCCTCTCCCCGAAACATCTCCAAACCTCATTGGTATACCATCCGGTCCAACGGCTTTCTTCAATCTCATCTTTTTCATTGCCATTTCCACTTCACTCTTTCGAATTCTCCGCATAAAATCTCGATTAACCATACTCGAAGAGAGATTTAAATCTCCAACATCCTGCGCTTGACCGCCATCAACAAGTTATCAAAGTACGAACTCCATCTATCTTTTATCTCTTTATCCCCGACTAAAACTCTTTGGTCTACATCCCTCACACATTTAACCGTCCCAATATCTCGTGTCCTCTTATCCCTCATACGAGCGAGTCTCGTAGATGTCCTTTTCTCCTTCTTTTGTATCCAACTTATCATAAAGTTTCTGATTCACCTTTGCTCTTGCGTCTCTTCTTTGCTTTCTTAGCATCTCTTCTAGCTTCCTTATACTTCTCATAGTTCTCGTCGCTCCTACATTTCCCCAATAATTTGTAGCATTCTCGCTTGCCCTTTATTGCTTGTTTTACTTCCTCGTTCCACCATGACGTGTCCTTACTTGGTGGCCCATTTCCTCTAGATTCTCCAAGGACTTCTTTCGCCACCTCCTTTATGGTATGTACCATCTTAGTCCAAGTCGAATCTATATCCATATCCTCCATATTATCCGCCCAAATACCGGTATCGACCATCTTAGCTACAAATTTCGGTTGATTTTCCCTCAAGTCTCCACCACTTGATTCTAGGGTCTACCCGTGATTTTCTCTTCCTCGAAATTCTCTTTACTTCGAAAATCAAGTACCACCAGTCTATGTTGAGTTGTCTGTGCTCTCACCCGAACAACCTTACGTCTGTATAACTCTTTCTACAAGTATTTCTTACTAAGAAGAAGTCAATCCGACTCGCATTACCTCCACTCCTATAGGACACCAAGTGAGATTCTCTCTTCAACCAAGTGTTCATTATACTCAAGTCATATGCCAACGCAAAGTCCAGGATACTATTTCCCGTCTTCATTCCTCTCTCCAAAACCAAAACCTCCATGTATGCTCTCAAAGCCATATCGACTGTAATCCCACACGTCCGTTCGCATCACCACCAATCACTAATTTCTCACCACTAGGTACTCGTTGCACTACCTCCTCCAAATCTTCCCGTAACACTTGTTTAATAGATGCATCCAACCCTACTTGTGGTGCATAAAGGCGGAAATAATAGTTATAATCTCATCACGTATCACCAGTTTAATGCCCATAATTCGATCACTCTTCCCGTACACTTCCACCACATCATTAATATACTCCTTATCAATAATGATACCCACTCCATTTCTACCCTTATCCTTTCCCGAGTACCAAAGCTTAAAACCCCAAGGCGATATTTCTTTTGCTTTCTCTCCAACCCACTTAGTTTCCTGTAAACACATTATGTGAATCTTCCTCCTCCTCATAACTTCCACCACCTCTCGCCGATCTCCCCGTCAATGATCCAATGTTCCAAGTTCCAAAGCGCATCCCACTACCCTTACACCTACCATGGACTAGCTTCTTTACCCGCACGTCCAGCGCAATGCGGGAACCTCTGCATATTTGGCCTTGCACCCCGCGCGAAGAGATGGTGCGTCGCTTCCGGCGACGACCTAGCAACCTTTGCATACTTATCACTACACCTGTGGTCTTTGAAGTGTAGCGCCACCCTTGCATATTTGACACCACCCGGCGAAGAGATGGCGCGTCGCTTCCGGCGACGACCTAGCAACTCTGCATACTTATCACTACACCTGTGTCTTTGAAGTGTAGCGCGTCGCAGCGAGGAAACGCCCAACGATATTCATAATCCGATTCATGTCATGTTAATGTGACAAAATTTTTACTGTTTGGTCACACAATAAATGCACTACCGCAACCCTCGCCCTTTATCCTGACTTGGGACAGGCAAGGATAAATCCTTGGTGGGTTTAATAAGTTCGAGGATACCAACATTAAATTTTACATTCATCCAAGTCCAGGACCGAGGGACTAACGTCCCCCCTGGTCCAGCATAAACCTCCTCCCGCACACCTAATTTCTCAAAGTGCTCAAGAAGAAACATATGAAGGAACGGGACTGGTAAGAACGCACAACATAGTATCTCCCAACAGATTTGCGTACGGCTTCCGTAAGATTATCGAATCGAGCATAAAGATTTCCTGAACAAAGGGCCCATGGGCGCTTTTTACCGCTAGCCTAATTTCACCGCATACACGAAATTCCTTTCATACGGTCCCATCGTGAGGCTTTCCAGGAAACAGGAACATAGTCAAAAACATAGATAAGTAGTTTCTAGATAGTGTTCGTAATCCTTCTTATCTGAAAGGGAGTAAATGTACCGGCTTTATCGGGGAAAACACCAAACCAAGTTAGTATCCACCATTTCCAATCATTCTTCCGCCCTTTAATTTCTTTTCCGCAAATTTTTCGGATATCTTCTAGAGCTTCTACTCTTAACCCCTCTTCGGCGGACATAAAATTCTCGAGAGGTTCATTTCCAAGAACCTCTAAACCATACAGGCGCCTACATCCTCTGTGAGTTACAGCCAACTCACCCCAACTTGCAATAAAAGTGTGGTTCTTCGTGTCCCATCGAGAAAGCAAAGTCCACAAATGATCAAAATTTTTGGCCACAGTTAGATTTTGGGCAGACCTTACACACTCGTATATACCACTACTTTTAAGAATTGAAACATAGCTCTCATTCCCCAAAACATCTCTAGTCCAAATCCCGCCCAACGAGCCACTTTTGCGGAACCGCAAACAACAAGCATTCACGGACCACGGAATATCCCCCTTTCTATCTTCAAACGTAAAAGCTTGCGGTAACCTACTTGTTTTGAATCCTTTAAAAGGACCTCTTTAACGATCCCCGTAGTCTTACCACGGTTAGAATGCGGACCGGACCAAGACATTGCTTCATCCTGCAACATACGCTCCGCTGACCAAAGAAGCGGAGCCATCTTAAACAGACATTAGCGGAAGGAGGTCATGGAATTTCACGGGTTCTAGTATTAAATAGCTCTACACCAACGTCATTTGCGTAACCGTAGGGTTTCCAACAGAGGCTTTACCTTCTGGGGTAAGGGTTTCAAGTTCCTCACCGCCGTCAACTTCCTGGATTTAGGACGAACCAGAGAAGAAACCATTCCGTAATTAGATTCTTTCTCTCCCTCGGAAGAAGAAGCCCTTTCCTCACCTTTACGGCTACTCTCAACACCGACATTATGCGGAACAAAAAGACGTAATGGTCAAAATAACAAATCCAATTAAACGAAGAAATGCAACCGCAAACTTGATTTATCAACCCGCAACTTGTCTCCGCAGCCAAAAGTAGTAAATGAAGAGCGGAGCGCCTATATATATAGTGGGGAAACGAAAAGACGTTTTCTGCTCGACACAAAGAATGATTACGGCCACCTCGCATTAAATGCACCGCAGCTTCCCAAAGCTTTACTGGAAGCATCTACGATCATATTATATGAACTCGTAAGGATGTTCCGCAAAATAAAATTTACGAAAACCGCTAATGTCCGGAAATTTCCAGAAAAATCTCCCGCACGTAGGGACTAATGTAGGACATGTTCCGTAAATATTAAGCACGTGCTACCGCACGTGATGACTTCTCTATTATATTTATCATATGGGATCATCTATGTATCTTCAATTATATAAATGAGATGGAAAAGTATTATCTCCTTTCCGCCATGTCTAGCGGAAGTCGGTTCTCGATTGATTGAGCAAGGTCAATTGGAACTCTTCTACCGCTTATTTTTGGGAATCATCAAGGAGTTGTGGATTGGAGGATACAGTAGCGGAATTTGCCACGGGACCCAATTAAGGGATTCCACGTGGCCTAGTCGGTACGAAAAGGGGAATTGCGGGATCGGGTCCTCACAAGGGACACGCGGCATCATTATACCGCTCCGTACAAACCCAGCGAATAAGGGCTTGACGCGTAGCGGTACGGAAAGCACGTGATCTGCCATGTGCATAGTACGGAGCTGTCAAGCTCTGACCACTATAAATAGCTGGCTCAGATATCGATGTCAGCAACAGTGACGTACATGCCTTACCGCTCCCGCAATACTTGTTCTCCCCTTCCTGACTTGTCCCTACTTTCGCTCCTCCTTCTCATTCCTCTTTGGTGGTTCGTGTGTAACGCCTACTGAAAGCTCTACCGCTTAAATCCTCCTTAGAACCTACATCCTACAGTTTCATACCAAACTAGCCTTAAGAGATTTTATCTTCTTTCATAGATATCTTCCTACTGCGATAAATAATAAAACTGATTGCCTTTTCGCGTCACTTTGAAAATAGGGCTTTGAAGAACATATATCAAAAAAAAAAATCTAACAATCAAGCACAAACAGATGACAAGAGAGCATATGAAAAACTCAATCTGCATGAAAACTCATATTGATACCAATAGATCAACATTCACATCATCGAGTGAACTTGATTACCATCTTTTGCAGAGAATAGCATTCAGCCTCCAGTGATCGAACTTTCTGCAAGCATGTAAATTTTATCTATCAGAAATCTAATATGATTCTTCCTTTCCTTATGTAACTTATCATGATACAATGATTACCTTTTGTAATTCCTCATCAACAACACAAATTCTAGATGCATAAAGCACTCGAATGTTCTTCAGCGTGCACTTTTTGTTGCATTGAGGACACTAATGTCAATTTTAAAAGGATAAGTTAACAAGAGGTCTAACAAAGTGTACCTTTATTGGAAGACAAGTTGAAGCAACAAGTAAGGGTTAGTAATACCTTCTTTGAACCTTGTTGAATCCACTTTTTAATACAAGATAAACCATATATATGTCCACAAGGAAGACAACTGCAGATAACACATGGAAAGTGCAGAAAACCTTTTAGGCATAGTTATATAAACCAAAGGAGGAGATGATACTCTTCAATAGATCCCTACAGAATATTAAATGCAGCTGAAAAGTAACTTCCCCATAGTCATAGCACGCATATCAACTCTCAGTTATGCAAAATCACAACTCTTTATTTACTGACAATTAAACAAAGTATATTGCCACAGAATCTGTCAGTCTGAGACAGAACAAGGTGAGAGCCAAGCTCAAAGTCCAAAGTATGATCTTTTTATCAAATTTCCTTTCTAACCTGGGCAGTGGTCACCAAAGCCTAAATAATTCTCAACAGTACATAAAAGTTGAATTCATGCATTTCCTCAGTCCCAAAACATTCATAACCATAAGTATATTCTTCTGCCTAACAGTCTCCGTCTGTCACCATCCATTGTCCAACAAGGTGTGCCTCTCTAATCTAACCTTAAGACCAACTTTTTGGCTTTCACAACGAGTATACACTGCCTATTTATCTAAGCACGCTGAAGGATCGGCAAAGATGACACCCTTCATAGGGGGGTAGGTGAAGAAATGACCACTTTCTTAAGCAATATTACTTATGTTGCACATAGGAGTAAAATGTATGTTCTGAGTATGCCAGCAGTGGTTAAGAAGATGTACCTTCTTTTCTTTTATCCCCTATCCCAAAAACCACCAACATCTTATCATCTTTAACAAAAGCTATGTAGGATAAAGTCTTAGTAGTACGACATCAAGAGGAAAAGACCAATAGGATTTTCGAATTATTTGAATCTATCTGCAAAAAACAAAGTTTGCTTCTTCCAAACTATTTATTCGGTGAACTACTTGTCAGCTTCCTTGTATACTATTTCTTCTAAATGAACCTTCTAATCATCAAACCACGTACACACAGACACACAACAGACAATGACAACAAAGCATTTTCCATTTGAAGAAAGTCAATGCTCAAACGGTAACCTACTGTACCAAATTATTCTAGTATATTGGCAGACTCATTCACTCTACTTATATATGACAATAATTTGCAAATAAATCAATCATGCCCCATCCCAACTCAAAATTTGTCTCACTTAACTATTATTGCAATATGAATCCTTTTCGGTTACTAATATCAAGCAAATATATTGATATCTTATGTTAGTTCATGTAGTCTGCTAACTTTAATACGTTGTACGAGTTCAGGCCGTGTAACGCACTCTCTCAATTCACCTCATACTTGAGCTAATTTTACTCTGTCGATGTGTTCATCTCCGATTTCATCTTTGTTTTTCTAGTTTACCAGTTACCAATATCACTCTGAGTTTACTAATTTATTTACAAAATTGCTTCCAAGGTGCAAATAATTATGTTAGACATCATAAGCTAACCAATATGCCACATATGACTAAAAACCCAGACGCATTATCAGATAATTGAATCAATAGATGACTACATAATATTCAGTTCAATAAAGTGACTTATGTGTATGCTTTATATAATCCATCCAGGGGTGGATATACGTAGGAAGGAGAGGGGTACTCTGACCCCCCTGACTTTCAAATTTTTGACACTTTTGACCCTTAAAAATTTTAAGAAATGTTATACTGACCTCTCTGAAAAATCACTCAGGCCCCCTCAAAATTTCAATTGACCCCCTTCATATATAATGTGAATTTTCATAAAGGTTAGATCGATTCTTCAGCGTTTTTTCTCTGCACTGTCGGAGATGAGGGAGCAGCAAAGCCGGAGGCAAACATCTAGACGCCGCACTCGGCCACCACGGAAACTGCAGCGCCACGCCACCACAGTCATCGGGACAGGTACCCTCTTCTCTACCCTCATCGGTTCTCCTTGTTAACCAAATCCTAAAGCCCTAAATTTCTAAATTACAACAAATTTAGGGCTTTAAAATTGAAATCCCTTTTCAAATTATGTGTAATTTCTATCAATTTTATTTGAAATATGTGTTCAAGGGTGTGAGTAGAACATACATTTAGAACATCAGGTGTTACTACTGTTAGCTTTTCACTATCTCCCTCTCTCCAAAGAATTGTTATTTAACTTTTTGATCCTTTCTTGATTTCATGTTAACAAATTATTAAAGAGAAATTTACGTCCTAATCCCTCTGTATAACCTAATTTACGTCCTAACACAACAAGTTATCATATTTACCTCCTAATCTTAAGTCATAAAATAACTAACCATATAGTCCCTCTAGCCCAAAATAAACACCCACCACTTTTAAATCACACACACAAAAAAAAACACTCCCCCTCTCTCTCTACTTTCTCTCTCTACCCTCTCTCCGGTCACTTCTTACTCCGGCTCCGGTGACCTCACTCCTCTCAAACTCCGGCGACCTCTCTCCTCTCAAACTCCGGCGATCATCTACCCTCTTCCTCTCTCTATACTTTCTCTCTTTAAAGTACTCCCCCTTTCTCCCCCAGATCTGTGAGCATTTCCCACAACCTCCGACTTTGATGCTATTGTTGACGCCGGCGAAAAACCTGTTGTGTTCTTGTTCTCTTCCTCCTCCTCCTCAGCTCTCTAAAACGAGGGGCCAAACGCAAAACGCACACACACAAACACACAGCTCACTTGAAACTGTTTGCTCTGTAATGTCTGTAATGTCCGCTCTCCTTCGCTTTCTTTCTCTCTCTTTCTCTCTCTCTCTCTCTCTCTCTTCTATTCTACACATTCATGAGTTTCTCTCTCGAAATTTCTGCATTTTTTGTGGCGTAGGTGTTTGAATTCTGCTTTGTTAGCTTTTGAGGTGATTTTTCTGATTTTTGATTTAATTTATGCTTCCTGCATTATGATTTTGTGGTTTTCTTTTAACTTGTTTTTTGTGTTGAATTTTAGTGAGCAAAATGTTTTTTGGGACGGAGCCTGATAATGCTTCCTTTGCAATTTGCTCAAAATGACTTTTCAGTTCAACCTGGATTTACCATCTCCATCTCTCATCACGACCACACTGGTAATGGGGATAGGTTTATGGATAATGTTGATATTCCACATCAACAGAAAATTGACTTTTGGTTTAACCAACTACCTTCTTTAGTCCCAAGGGGAACCTCTCCAAGCAGACAACCAAGTCATTGGTACTTGATTCAAGCTAAATTTATTGGTTTATCCATTAACTAGTGTCCGGTAGATTCGAGCTAAATTTATTTAACTGGTTAATTGTATCAAGAAGAACTCTCAGCAGATTGACTATTGCTTCTAGACTTTGTGTCAGGGCTCACAAAAAGGAAAAAATGAATGTCTATTTGGTTATGATTATCGAGCCCAACAATTGTTCTTGTACATTTACATAGGAAGTTTTTTGCATAAAATCTTGCAATGTGGTACGTGTAAGAAATAAGCTAAATTCCCCTAATTACATGGGAGAGCGTGCGTCTTGAATTAGGTATTCGATTACTTTTTTCCTCTTCTTTTTCTTCTTTTCGGCTTAAGACCTTAAAGGGGTAAATTAAAACATGGTTGTTTGAGGAGAGATGATTTAGTAACTTCGCCAAATGTTGGTCACAGAAGTTTGGTTGTCGGAAGGAGTTGGTTGCCTTTTTAGTTGACAATTGAGAACAATTGAGAGGTTCTCAAGTGTTCAATGAAAAACTGATAACAACTTAGAATTTTTTCGAGATATTTTTTGCTATAGTTTAATTATACAATTGTGAAAATATGAGAAGTTCTTGTTGTTTGGTCGCCGAGGTTGATCGTGTTCTTAGTAGTTGACAACTGAGAACTTACTGTAAGTTCTCAGTTGTTTAGTTGCCGAAGTTGATCGTATTCTTAATAGTTTAGTTGACAACTGAGAACTTACTGATAAGTTAAGTTCTCAGTTGTTTGGTCGCGAAGTTGATCGTGTTCTTAGTAGTTTAGTTGACAATTGAGAACTTTCTGATAAATTCTCAGTTGTTTGGTCGCTGGAGTTGGTGATCGCCGGAGTTGATCGTGTTCTTAGTGGAGACAACTGAGAACTTACTGATAAGTTAAGTTCTAAGTTGTTTGGTCGCCGGAGTTGGTGGTCGCGGAAGTTGATCGTGTTCTTATTAGTTTAGTTGACAACTGAGAACTTATTGATTTGTTCTCAGTTGTTTGGTCGCCGGAGTTGATCATGTTCTTAGTGGAGATAACTGAGAACTTACTGATAAGTTAAGTTCTCAGTTGTTTGATCGCCGGAGTTAATCGTGTTCATAGTAGTTTAGTTGACAATTGATAACTTACTGATAATTTAAGTTCTCAGTTGTTTGGTCGCCGAAGAGATCGCCGGAGTTGGTGGTTGCCAAAGTTGATTGTGTTCTTAGTAGTTTAGTTGACAACTGAGAACTTATTGATAAGTTAAGTTCTCAATTGTTTGGTCCCTGGCATAAAAAAAAAAAAAAAGTCGTCAGAGTTGATGATTGCCGGAGTTGGTGACCGGAGAAGATGGGGAGGGGTGACCTAAGGTGATGGTGGTTGAAGAGAAAGTAAATTGATAAACAGGGTGCACTTAGGAAAATGATGGGAGGGTGAACTTAGTAAAATGAGAAGGAGAGTGTACTTATCAAGCTAGGAATTATATGGTTAGATGAAATATTCCTTGTTTTATGAGGAAAAATTGGTAATTTTTAGGGATTATATGGTAAATCCCCCATTATTAAATCAAATTCAAATTAAAATCCCCTCTTTTGGATGATTTGTTGCATGTTGGCATTATTTTATACTCTTTCCGTCCCAAAATGAATGACCAAAATATTTTTCAGTGCTCTTGATCAAGAGCAAATATGAAAATAAAAATAAAAAAAATTGGTCATTCATTTTGGGACAGAGGTAGTAGCACTTATTTTTTTTCCCTTCGTATCTGTGACTGTGAGATGGATATAAGTACCTTTGTTTTACTTTGTTCTTTGTTTTTTACTCTTTCTAACAATCTTTAATTCCTCACATGTTGTAGAAAAGGTTGTTACAACAAACAATATGCTTCCAATTCCCAACTTACACACAAAAATATTACTCCTCTCTTATAACTGAATTCTCTTTAACCTATCTTCATTTATTTAATTTATTTTGGATTTTCTAGGAACCATCTCCCGATTCATTGTTTCCCCCTCATTATTTGTGGGTCTTCTTATTTTAAATCTAAAAAAATAAGAGTACATTTAGCTTTGTTGTTTCTTCAAGATTTTGATTTGATTACTTTGTTCTTCCAAAGGAATGTTCAAATTTTGTGAAATGAGTTCCTGTGTCAATATGATATGACTTCTGGGCCCTGTAATTATTTGGGATGAGTTTGGTGGTGCAATTCTTGAAATTATGTGCTCAAGAGTGTGCATAGAAGCATAAAGGAAAGGATTTGAAATTTGATTCTATTGTTGCTTGCATATTGGTGAGAATAATTTACTAACAAACTTAAATTGTATTTTTTTTCTTCGAATTCAGTTTGAGAATGCGTCATCGTCCTCGAGAATTGGAGAGACATGTGACTCGGATGACTCGGCTACTTATAGGCTTAAATCTAACAAGGCCATCGTTTTGGAGGATTGAAACTTTAAACTATAATCCTCTTTAATGATTTTTTATAATTCTCAGTATCTTTCATATCATCGAGATATCAATTATGGTAGGGGTTGAATGAAAATTTGGTGATCTTGGTAAAGGATAAATTTTTTAATAAAATTGAAGGAAAATTTTAGAAAGATGAAGAGTAGGAGAAAATATATGTACACATTTTCCTTATTATTATCATCAAAAATTTAAACTTGTTATAATGAAAAATTAGGCTCTATTTGTCACGAAAAATATTATTAGTATCACAGTGTGATCTAAATTTTTTGTTATGTAAAAATTGGACCCCCTTACCACAAATCCTAGATCCTCCACTGAATCCATCCATCTCTAAAAAGAACAATGTACTCCTATTTGACTATTGGAGTCAACTTAACCAACTTTCACACAAAGAATGAAGAGTTGCTATAAAGATCCTTGTAAGCGGTTCTTTATCCACTTCAATCAGCCCAATATATTTCCCTATGAAATTACTAAATCTACTTTATCTATTAGCATGTCCTAGCGTGCACTTGCAATGCTTTCATGTAAATGCGCTAGTAAATTGGCATAAGTTTAACCTTTAAATTTTGCATGAGGAACTAAGAAAAGATTCTAACTTAGGTTATCACTTATAGTTCTACTATAAACTAAAAAAATATATGTCGGATTTATATTTGTAAATTGGTCAAGTTGACTCCAAATCACAAGTCAATACTTTTAATATTATAGCTGTACTTGCTTGTAACTTTTTATAATTGCAGTGAAATTGTAACATTATACAGAAAAGGGCTAGTTTTGGGGTGAGGAAGTAAGAATTTTCTTGCTGAAGAGAAGGATTTATCAAAAACCCACATGCGCTCAACATAAACCATTGAATCCAAATATGTGAATGGTGATAATACAAACCTGACTTGATGGTCACCGACATTGGTCCAAGCTTCCATGCAAATTGGGCAAAATAAACCATCAATTTCACTTCTACTCCACTCCCCTCCAATTCCGCTCGAACTATCCTGACTCCCAATGTTTCCATTACACGGTGCCGGTTCACCCGTTTTCCCAATTCTATCGTCGGAATTCTGACCATCAATTGCTTGCTGGCCGGACATTGAAACGCTAGGAGATGGCGCCGACGGTATGATTTCGACTACACTGTCGTCCTGTGTCTCGCCGCCAGGTTCGATGGCGACGGATTGGTCTTCCATTTTGGTTGTTTGGTAAATTTCTCTCTCTCTCTCTCTGCGATTAATTTGGATTTGTTTGGTTTAGGTTTTTCTTGAATTGTCAATTTGGGGCTAAAAATAAATTGGAGGGAAAATTTTGAGTGACAAATTGAGAATGCTTTTGGCGAATTCTAAAAAATTGACACGTTAGTTACTCTTTTTTAGCGAATTGAGAAAAAATGTTGGGAAAAATACCAAAAAAAAAAAAAAAAAACTCATTAATACTCCATCGGCCCCACTAAAATTTATTTGTAAAAAAAATTATCCCATTAAAAGTTACACTTTCTCAAAATAAAAATTTTAAAATACATAGTATTTAATTAATGAGACTCATTTACATATTTACAACAATTATTCACTCATTATTCTCTATCCCACTTTTCTTTTTCATCCTTCGCTTTTTATACTCACAACTCTTATATCACTTACACATTTTATTAAAATTTCATTATATTTTTGTGAAATCAAAATTTTAAAAATAAATAGCAAGAGTTGAACTTTATAAACCGAGTATGAATATAAGCCCATAAGACGGGTAAGGCCCAATGGGTTTGATCGTATGTTAAGAATTACACAATTCCTAAATACAACGTAGGGAATGAGTTTCCCTACCTACGCTCGTATTTACATCCTGGCATAACCATATGTCGACCAAGGTTTAACGGAAGCTCATGTGACTAAAACGATCATGGAACATGTCTAGGTCAACCAAGGCCAAAGTATGTCTAGTATGTCGATCAAGACCATGTCTCCCACATTTAAGCCCACCAAGGCTATATTTAAGATGACAAAGGGAGTGGCCTTCCATACCTTTGGTCGTCTCTCATGACCGACATAATAACTATGACAACCAACACCAAGCACCAAGCATGAACGCCCGACTTTCGCCCAAAACACAGTTCTAATTCTAATCAAATATGAAAACCTAGAAATTAGGATGAGTAGGATTCAACACCTTATTCTCTCCTAACTTCCTATACAAGGCAGGAAACTATTTCCAACCACTATAAATACATGGCATAAATCTCATAATTCTGGTAACACATTCTTTGACTCTAAGCCTGATTCGACGTTTCTAGCATCATTAGTTTGGTTCCATTGCTGGAAAACGATCATGATACACATTGAATAAGCCTGAAAATTCGCTTCATCACATCTGATGGAAGATTGACATACTGCCAATTTAACGGCTGATCCTGAAAATCAGCCTATGGAGGAGAATATTGGCAACGCAGGGGGAACAATTCCTCAGATCAATGGTCGTCACCTTCCACCTCCTCCGCCTCTCAACGGAGGATTGCCTCCACCACCACCACTTGGCATGAATCGTTCCAGTGGACAGCCTGTGGTGGAAATTCCACATGATCATAACCGTCATCGGGGAAGAGGTGGTCGGCCCACGGCCAGCAAGACCAGACGGAACAGAGCCCAAGGGGATGCAGGCCCATCTGTTCCACCTTCCGATCGCAAACTCTAGACACTTTGCAACACATCTTTGAAACTCAAAATGCCTTCCTCGAATTGGACCCAGATCACTCATTGGCCGAATTCATCCGGCCCACCAGAACTGGAATTTCCCACGGAGGAAAGTCGCACTGGTAGACGAGGTAGTCATGGAAATAAGGAAAACCACCCCATTGACCAAAATCCACCACTTCGCTACGTTGCTGGTAAATACAGACAGCTAGTCGTCCAGGACGGTCAGCCACGTGACAGGGCTCCAGGACATGGGAGTGCCCATCGAAGAGGGGACCTTAGAGACCAGTTAAATCATCAAAGAGACCAGGAGGTCAATTCGGCTGATTTAAGAGTCAGTCTTAATCAGGCAAGACAAAGGACGCCTCCTCATCGAGATCCATCTCCTCGACATAGGAGTCCTCCTCGACATAGGAGTCTTCCCCGTCGAGATCACTCCCAGGAGGAATAAAACCCCTCCTTGTCATTTCATACCACCAAGTGTCATGACCCTAATCTTAGGCACCATTTTAGCACATGTTGAGCACGTGGGGTTGGGATTGTAGTATTTCATTTATGCATTTCATGTTATTTGTTAAGTTTATGTGTTTATTTTATACTTTGATAACTTTTGTGAATTATAGGAGGTTAATAAATTAATTCTAATTATTTAGGGTCTAATTGAAACAAATTTGAAAGGTGTAGTGAATTGATACTTGTGGAATATTAAATAAAAAGTTTATATGTTTTGAGGTGCTTATGTATCTAAGTTGAATCCTAAGGGTGTAAGTTGTGTTAGTAGCTAAAGCCTTGAGGAGCTGAAGGGAAAATTTATTAATGTTTATCTCTTATTTTCTATCCATGGAAAATTCATTTTAACAAAACTTCAAGTGTTCCTCTGTTGCTGAAGAAAAAGAACCAAACCCTAACCTTTCTTCCAAAATTCCTAGTAAATTCAATTCATTTTTGTTTCTTGATCCGTTCGCGTATTATCGTTCATGGAGTCGAGGGGATCGCATCTAGCCGGAAAAAGATTTTATTATTTTCGAATTATTCCGGTAAGTTATTATGATTTTTTTCAAAAACTTGTTCATTCAATGTTTATGGTTGTTATTGATGTTTTATAAATGGGTTTTGGTATTTTTTGAACTATTTTTCTTGAGTTGGAATGGTCATGAAAGGATTTGAAGTGAGACTTGGTAATGGTAGTGTTGTCTAGGTTGAAATGGTGATGTAAAGTAAAAGTAATTGTTGAATTATGGGTTAGATGAATGTGCATGGTTAGTTTGCCCAATTTTCTTGACTTGGAAGGTTGTAAAATGATGTTGGTACATTATACTTGGGTTGAAATGAGTATGGGATGGTTTGGTATGAGTTATGGTGATATTTAGTGCCTATTTTATGACATAAGAAACAGAGGAACTAAGTTGATAACCAATTGTGTTGAACTGCTGATGTTTTCAGCTCTGTTCTGAATTCTGGTAAAAGGGCACGAGTCGTGCCCTGTGGCACGAGTCGTCCCTTGAAGGTGGAAGAGTCGTGCCTGTGGGGACGACTGTATCTGAGGGGGTGTCAAGGTGGCACGAGTCGTGCCCTGCCCTGTCACCTCTGAACCATTTTTCAAGCAATAGAAACCTAATCTACCTATTATATAATTGAACCGTCTTTGACTATGATTAAAGTACAATACTTTAGCTATCTAATGGTGTCTTACTTGGTCAAAATGGATTTGAGGAAGGGATTTAAATATTGTTCGGAATATGGTTGAAAGGCTTGATTTGCAACTTAACCAAAGTTATTCAAACTTGGTAATTTGATCTTGAACCTTTATAGAGGTTATTAATTGTTGTATATTGAACATGTAGGGATTGTTGGTTATACATTGTGACTTACTTGATTACATATACATGGTTTGTGATTCAAATAGTGTATGAAATGTATGTTGCACTATTGTATTGGTTTAAACATGAGTATGAATACCATGTTGTTATTTTGTTATTACTTTGGTGGATTTCTTTTCAAGTAACTATTATGTGCTTGAATGTGTTTCAAACAGCTGATGTTTAGGGATATAATGGAATACGATCAATTATGGAAATTGTTCTATAATGTGATCGGATTACATTATACCTGTGACTGTCCCCTTTTGTGACCACAGACTGGGGTTATAGCTTCTTTATTGAGCCAAAAGCCTTACAGATTTCTAGTAACTTATATGGTTCCCTGAAAAATGGGTCTTATAAGATGTGAATATGCCTAAGCAGTTCACAAATGAGTGGAGTTTTACTCCCAACGTTATACGACTTATTGTTCAGACGGGAAAGGTAAACCAAGGTAACGTAAGGTGTTTACCGCTTTACCAATGTGTTATATGCACCTTGTTATGTGTTGTATTTTACTTGGAATATTGTTGCATTCATAATAGCTTATTGAGATTTATTCTCACCCTACTCCCTTTAATGTTTTAGATCGCACTAAGACAGGAGGTCCAGCCCAGTGAGGACGGAAAGGAGTTTGGACGTGTCTTTTGGGTTGTCAGGGTATGTGTGTGCTAGTGTTGGGAGGTTGTATTTTGGTGTAGCTCCTTTTGTGGAGTTTGTATATAAACAACTTTAGTTAACTTTACATTTGTGATCTTTTGTAACTAAAATAGGTTGTCTATTTTCAAAGTTTATTATAACTTTCCTCCAAGTGGAGATGTTTTACGTTAGTTTATAATGGAAATGTTAAAGTTTGGTTTCTTTTCAAGTTAAGTTAAAGTTTTTTAAAATTCAGGTGGTTTTTAATAGTAAGGGGATCCTCCCGCTCGGGGCACGAGCTAAGGTTCCGGGTCGGGGTCCCCACCCCAGGTACACGAAATGGCAGGGCACCTTCTGGACAAGGAGACAATCATGTCAGCCACGGGAGACGAGTAGAACAAACTCGGGTTAACGGCTACGAAGATAAGAAGAGAACCCATCGCAGTTCCCACTATAGCACGGGTATATATGCAAGGGAGCTTCTTCTCCTGAATAAAAGAATTGATGAAATGGAGTTGGAGAAGAAAGATGTTGAGGACAAGGACACTAGTGCCACCCGTCCCTTCTCCCAATGGATTGTTGACCAACCTCCCAACCCGGCTCTAAAATTCCCCAATTTTGAAAAGTATGGAGGAACCACAGACCATGGGATCATCTGCAAGGCTTTAAGTCGACCATGGCACTCTTGTCCAAGGGCAATGATATACTCTGCAAGGCTTTCGCTGATAGCCCTATCATGGTTTCGCAAATAGAAGAAGGGGAGTATAAACAATTGGAGAGTAATGAGGAGAAGGTTCCTCGATCATTTTGCAACTGCAGGCAAGCAAAAATAGAGTTTGACACACTTAGCTAACATTGAGAAAGGCAAAAATGAATATACTCTAAGTAATTACAATCGATTTAGAGCTATGGCCGAACAGGTCGAGGAAAGTTTGACCGCCCAGGAGGTGATCGTTTGTTTTAACTTTGGTTTGCTATCTGGACAATTGATGTCACGACCCTAAACCTAGGCACATTTTGATCACACGTAAAGCACGCGGGGTTGGGTTTGTATTGCATCTCATCCTTTGATTTTTAGCATTTGGTTTGAGTAAGTGTTAATTTTGAGGTTTTTGGTAAACTACGTGAAATTTAGATGTATTAACTTGATTTTGGATTATATAATGTCTAAAGGAAATTATGGAAGATTTGTGTAGTAAAATTATAATACTTGAAAGTTGAAATGAAGTGTTATAAAAAGTATAAGGAGCTTACGTGTAAAAATAAGCTTAAGGTGGTTGATTGTAATTCATTAGATCTAGGAGGAGCTTAGATGTAAGTTGGGTTATGTAAATCTTTTAAAAAGCTTCTCTGAGAAGCTTTTTCTTCTCAGCTCTTCTCTTGCTCTCCCTCAGTTTACGTATCAACTTATAAGCTATGGCTACCTTTGATAAATTCTCATAAATCCAGTTTTGATCCATTTTCAATTCCTATTTCATATTTGCGATTAGGAAGTTGATTAGAACAAGAATAGCCGAGTATATCTTCCTTTTATTTTGATAAATTTTGGTAAGTTATTATGATTATGTTCTATAACTGTTCATAATATATATAATGATGATATTATGATATTATAACTGAGTTGTGATAGTTGTAGATTATTCACTTGGTGTTTGAAATGAAAAGAAAATAAGTTGGTTGAAGGAATATGTTAAAGGGTGATAATATGACTTGGGTTGGATTAGAATATGTTGTATACATGTTGTATGTCCTGGAGGGAGTATATTTCTATGTTGGGAAACAATATACTGATGCCTAGACTTGGTAAAAGTGGGCTAAAGGGAAGGTGTATGAAAAAACATGGTGTTGTGCCTTTGCTGATGTTATTTCAGCAACAGAATTGGAAATTGGTGTTGGGCACGACTCGTGCCCTGAAGCACGAGTCGTGACCATGACAGTACAAGTCGTGCGACAGAAGTGTCCCTCAGGGTCACTAGTCGTGAAAATTGAATCAGTCGTGCGGGAGTTGGGCACGACTCGTGCCCAGGACTATGTTCTGGAGCTAACTTTGCTAGCTTGTGGACCTAATCAAAAGAGTATAGATTTAGTCCCTCTTTAACTATACTTTTAGTACAACTTTAGTACTTCACAATGGAACTTGAAATGGTCCAAATGGATAATGGGAAAGGCTTTAAATATTGTCTTAAAAAGGGTTGAAAGGCAATTGTTAAACTTGAACCAAAGTTAGTAAAACTTGGTATTTGATCATGGAACCTTTATAGAAGATGTTTAATGCTATATTATCAACGCGTAGGGTTACTTAGAGGATATTGTTCCCTTACGTGGTGACCTGTATAGGGTTATTGGTTCTTATAGTGCATAAAATGAATAGTGCACTACTTCATTGATTGAGACAGGAGTATTAATACCCTGTTACTGGGTTATATATTGTGTAACGAATATGTAGGACTTGGTGATATACCTTGTGCCATAAGTGTTTACATGTTCATAGTTGGTTGTGCACATAGTGTTTAAATACATGTTGCACTGTTTCATTTGCTGAGCATGAGTATTAGTACCATGTCATTGAATTATTAATGTTCAATAGTGTTGAAATATATGTGCACTATTGTGATTGGTTTAACAGGAGTTGCAGTACCATGTTATATATATGTATTGATGTCCCATGGGGTGGACTTATTTTCAAGTATCTGTGATTGTTGGGTATGCATGTTTTAACCCTCCTATTTTGTATTAGATTTGATTGATACCATAACCTCCTGTCTATTTTAAGGACTTTAGGACCCTATGTAATGAAGCTTAGACTTCAATTTTTTAGCTAAGTCCATTTTATAGAATAGGTTAAATTTAGGCTTGAAGACTGGCACAAGACTCATTGGATGTGAGGTTGCAGTTCCAAGCAGAATCAAAACCGCCTCTCAGAACCGCACATGCAACCGCATGTATATTTCCCTTGATTCTGCTCCCTGAACCAACTGCAGTGTAACCGCTTATCAACCGCACCTTTGCAGTTCATCTGCAACCACTCTGTTCAACCTCCTGGTGTAGCAAACCGCACTTCATCAACCGCTCCTCATCAGACCGCATCCAATGATTGAAGACTTGAAGTGAACCACTTTTTAACCGTTGGAATCCACGTCAGCAATATCAAAAGTCAACCACTAAATCTTGTCACGTGATTCAATGTCAGAGAAGATCTGCAAGGATCTTGAAAAGGTGACAGGTGTCCTAACCTCATTGCTTGCAGCTGGAGCCTGATCAGCTTTATCTGCAGCAGCTGTACCAAAGGACAAAAGTGGATATTGTGGACCAATGGGAAAGCATCAAGTACTGTCCTTGAACAGCTGTGTCCAACGGCTAGTTTCATGATGCTTGGGTATAAATACCCCTAATCTTCACCATTTGAAGATTGCTTGAAAAATTGAGAAGTGCTGTGTTCATAGAAGCTGAAGCTCTGCCCAGAAAGTGTTCAAACCTTTGAATCTTCATCTTCTACCTTCAAGAAATATTCCCCAGCCCAGAAATCAAGCCTTAACACCTTCAAGAATCATTGAGCTCTACATCTCACATATTTAAAGAGCCTTGATCTTGTTCTCACACACACACCTCACTTGTTTGATCACATAGATTAATCATTTGAGATACACTGGTTATAGTCTTAGGATTTGATCTTCATAGAATAGATTTTAAATTTGAGTATTGATCTTTGTAACTTGTAATCTCTCATACTCATAGTAAAATCACTCTTGAAAATCCAAGACTAACCATCTTGGTAGTGGACGTAGATCGTTTATCGATTGAACCACTCCAAATCACGTGTTCTTATATTTCTGCATTTATATTTCCTGTGATTACTAATTATTTATCTCTGTCTCTGTTTGATCTTATTTTAGTTATCCATTATTGTGAAAATAGTGTTTGGAGTTAACATTGTCAAAAATACACGTGTTTGTAAAACCGAACTCACCAAAACCGCAAAGCAAAACCGCACTTACAAACCGCCTCTTCAAAACCGCTTTACACTTTATTATTCCGCTATGCATTTTACATCTTCACTTGCATCTTATTATCAACTGCAAGAGGACTTTGTAAGCAAGAGGTTTAGTTTTTATAAGAGGGCGAAAAATTTGTAACAGCTATTCACCCCCCCTCTAGCTGTATTTTCACCCTTGTTGCCACCTTTGGGACCAACAAGTGGTATCAGAGCTTAACACATTTTTAAAATCACTGTTTTTCAAGCTTAACAGCTTGTGTGCCGATTCGTTATGGAAACCTCAAAGACAATGACTACTGTTAACTATTCACACATTCCAATCTTAGACGAAGACCATTTTGATATCTGGAAGTGCAGAATGCTCATTCACTTGGAAACAATTGATGAGATGCTGGTGGAGTGCGTGATCAATGGCCCGTTAATTCCGATGAAGGCCAACACTGATGCAACCACCAATAGAGAAACTCCAGAGGTCAAAAAGCCAAAAGATGAGTGGTCAGATGAAGAGAAGAGATTAGTTGCCTTAGACAACAAGGCAAGGCACATCATTTCTGGAACCCTCCCCGTTTCAACTCTTCAGAAAGTGATGTACCTCAAAACCGCAAATCAGATGTGGGATGCCATAGAGAGCTACCTCGAAGGCGATGATGAATGCAAGGAAAGCAAGTTATATGTCGTTGAAAGATCCTACAACAACTTCAATAGAAAATCCAACGAAACCTTGCGTCAAACCTACAACCGCTATGTTGAGGTAGTTAATGCTTGAAGATCTCTTGGCAAAACTTTAACTGATAATAGTTGGCTTTGGCACAAGAGGTTGAGCCACTTGAACTTCAAGTATCTTGCAAAGATTGGTAGGGAAAACCTCGTTCGTGGTTTACCCAAAGTGGCTGACCACCATCCAGAGAAATGCAGTACATGCCAGCTTGGTAAGCAGTCCGCGTCGTCTTTCGCCAGCAAGACCGCTCCATCAACTTCAAGATGCTTACAACTGCTTCACATAGATTTGTTTGGACCCGTAACCACTGCCAGCATTGGAGGAAATAGATATACCTTAGTGGTGGTGGATGATTATTCAAGATATACGTGGGTTGAGATGATGATTTCCAAAGATGATTGCTATGATATTCTCACCGCACTTTTTAGACCGCTCAAAACCCAAAAAGAGGACGACATCGTTAGTGTTCGATCAGATAATGGAACATAATTCTAGAACAACGGTGTTGCTCAGTATTGTGATGACCATGGGATTGATCACAATTTCTCAACTGCTGGTGTTCCACAACAAAATGGGGTTGTGGAAAGGAAGAATAGGACGTTGATTGAGGCTGGAAAGACAATGATATCTGAAGCGAAGCTGCCTCAGTATATCTGGGCTAAAGCAATCAATACAGCATGTTTCACTCAGAACCGCTCTCTCATCAACAAAACCTATAACAAGACTCCCTATGAGCTTTGGTGAGGAAGAACCCCCAACATTGCATTCTTCAAGATCTTTGGCTGCAAATGTTTTGTCCTCTACAACGGAAGAGAAAATAGAGGTAAATTCGGAGCCAAGGCCGACGAAGGTATTTTTGTTGGGTATGCTAAACATTCAAAAGCTTTTTGTGTTTTCAATAAAACTAGTTTAAAAATAGTTGAGTCTGTCCATGTTACTTTTGATGAGCATTCTCTCCTTGAGCCACATTTGGCTCCAAATGTTGCTGATGATTTTGTTGAGCATAATGAGACAGATGAACCCTCTCAAACCGCACCTGAACCTCAACCGCAAAATCCAGCACCCTCAACTGAAATTCCCTCAAACCGCACGTTTGAAACCACACCTGAAGTTCCTACTCCAGATGCAACTCCAAGGGAAGAAGAAGTTGAGAATTCCCCTATCCAGCTTATAGAACCTCTTCGTCAACTTACCTTCCATGACTTCGCTGAAGGATCTAACGATGTTCCAATTGAAGATCTTCAGCAAACCTCAGTCCAACCAGACTTACCCCCGGAGGTTCGATAAGTCAGCAGTCACCCCCTCACAAATGTGATTGGTGATCTGTTTTCCGGTGTTCAAACAAGGAGATCTAAATATGACGAGCATACTTCCTTATTATCTCAAGTTGAACCCAAGAAGATTGATGAAGCACTCCAAGATTCCAGTTGGGTCGTTGATATGCAAGAAGAACTCAACCAGTTTGAAAGATGCAAGGTCTGGACTTTGGTGCTTAGACCTCAGGATCAAGGAGTGATAGGAACTAAGTGGATATTTAGGAATAAGATGGATGAGAATGGAAGCATCACTAGGAATAAAGCAAGGTTGGTTGCACAAGGATATAGGCAAGAAGAAGGAATCGATTATGATGAAACCTTTGCTCCAGTTGCAAGATTGGAAGCTATCAGGATCTTCTTAGCCTACGCCTCTTTCAAGCGTTTCAAGTTATATCAAATGGACGTGAAGAGTGCTTTCCTCAACGATGAACTGCAAGAGACAGTGTATGTTGCCCAACCGCCTGGATTTGAAGACTCCAAATTTCCCAATCATGTCTACAAACTCCAGAAAGCTTTGTATGGACTTAAGCAAGCTCCAAGGGCATGGTATGAGACTCTTTCTAAATTTTTACTAGAAAAAGGATTTAAATGCGGTAAAATCGATACAACTCTTTTTATTGCCAAATACAATGATCATACTTTACTTGTTCAAATTTATGTCGATGATATTATTTTTGGTTCTACTAACGAGTTACTTTGTAAGCGTTTCGAAAAGCTAATGAAAAGCAAGTTTTTTTTTTAGGCTTGCCCATCTCGAGTCAAGCCCCTTTTTTGTGTAAGTCAATTTTTTACTAACAAGTCTCTCAATTCTCTGAAATTCCCTTAAAATCCCCCAGAGGCGTCTAATATTAACTAGGGAGGGATAATCATCCACTCTAACCACTGGGGGGAATCGAACCCAGGACCTCCGTGTTGGTGTCCCAGTGCTCTGGCCATCAGGTCAAGTCCTGATGGTTTAATGAAAAGCAAGTTTGAGATGAGCATGATGGGAGAATTAACATTCTTCCTCGGGCTTCAAATCAAGCAATGCGAAGAAGGTATTTTCCTCAGCCAAGCCAAATACACCAAGGAGTTGATAAAGAAGTTTGGATTAGAAAATGCTAAAGCATATGATACTCCTATGGCCACCGACAATAAGCTAGATAAGGATCTAAAAGGTAAGAAAGTTGATCAAACTTTATATCGAGGTATAATCGGCTCATTACTTTACTTAACTGCTAGTAGGCCCGATATTATGTTTAGTGTCTGTGTATGTGCTCGTTACCAAGCAGATCCTAGAGAAGCACATCTTATTGCAGTCAAGCGTATAATCCGCTATTTATCTGGAACCACTAACCTTGGACTTTGGTATTCCAAAGATTCGAACTTCGATCTTGTAGGTTATTCAGATGCAGATTATGCAGCTTGTACTATTGATAGGAAAAGCACTAGTGGTACTTGTCATTTCCTCGGGAATAGACTTGTTGCTTGGGCCAGCAAGAAGCAAGCATCAGTTTCAGTGTCAACCACAAAAGCTGAGTATATTGCTGATGGTAGTTGTTGCTGTCAAATCCTTTGGATGAAGCAGCAATTGATGGATTATGGAATTGAAGAAGGAAATTGCCCTATCATGTGCGACAACACTTCAACAATTTCAGTCTCCAACAACCCTGTCATGCATTTCAAGACCAAGCATATTGATATCAAGTATCATTTCCTCAAAGACCATGTGGAGAAAAGGAATATCCATTTAGAGTACGTGGGGACAGACAACCAGATTGCTGATATCCTCACTAAGGCTCTTGACTCCAAGAGGTTTGCCTTCCTCAGAGGAGAAATGGGTATGCTTGAACTTAAATGAATCCATTCTTTTTATTTGCAAACTTGTGTGTTAAGTATAGTTTCAAATCTCTTGTTGAACCGCGTGTACCAAACCGCAAGTAAGTCCAACCGCCCTGCAGCCAACCGCTTCATTCCAACCGCATGCTGCAGCTCAACCGCTTGGACCTCAACCGCGTTTCAACTTGGAGTATTTTCTAACTTTTGCTTATGATTATTTAAAAAAAAAAAACAAAAAAAAAAAAGCTGTTCAAATTCTTTTTATTTATTTTTCAGTTCTTATTTTTCTTTAAGGGTTTATTTGCAAATGTTTTCCCACGAAATTTTAAAATTTGAATGCATTTAATGGACTTCATGTCAGCCATCATTGGTTGATGTGTTGAAGCTGAAAGGGTGCAACATTTGTAATGATTCACCCTGTGGAAATTTGAAACTGTCCCTTCAGCTGCCTAACCCTCAAAACGTGCCTATAAATAGAAATCGTTCTCTAACTTTTCAACCTTTTCTAACTGATCTCACTGCAAAAGTACCTTCTCTGTGTCAGTTTACCAACTCGCTTTCTCTCTCTAAACCTTCAAAACTTCATAAATCTTTAAGTTTTTCTTCAGATCAATGGCACCCAAACTCATCGAAGACATGGTATGATTTCTTAAACCTAAACTTCTTACTATTCTGCAAATCATACGTGTTTGTTTACTTTATCTGCCATTGATGAACACCTTCAATGTTCGAACTCCATGACCTAATTTTTGTTCATAAAAGCTTCGATTGTTGACCATTTTGCATGAAAATTGTTAGGTTATGATCGGTTTATGCTTATATGTTTGATTATGTACTTTGTTTCATGATCAATTCACATCTTGAGCACTGATTTTGAATTTTAAACTTTTTAAGTTTCGAAACCCATTTCTGTATTTTTGCATTTTCTGGGTGATTCTGAGTAAAGTAGAAATTTTTATTGTTATATTGTTAATCTACTGCTCAATATGATCATTTTGACATGTTATTTGTTCATTTTGGTTAACATTCTTCAAATCTCTGTTCTTGATGTTCTTCGTGTTCTTCATGCACTCATGTAACTGTTCATCTCCATTTTCAGATATTTTCATATGTTTTGGTTTAACCTAATGTTCAATCTTGTTTTCCATACTTAGAAAATTTTTGGAAATTTTGGATTTTGATTTGCATGTTTGAACCGCTTCATTGTAAACCGCATGCTACTTTGAAACCGCACTTATAACTGCCTACCCTTGTGTTTCAAACCGCGTGTGTTTTATGGTCATTCAACCGCTCTCTAAGAACCGCATGCCATGTTTTCAAAACCGCATCTATATATATCTTTTGAAACTGCATGCTAGAAAATTACTTAAGTATTACTAAGTATATAGGCTGAAAACCAAGCCCTTCCTCTCTAAGCACCGCTTGCAGTGTGGGATAACTTTGGATTACAATGCCACGTACTAAGTAATTATGGTTTTGTATTTTTTCCTATCTGTTCTCCTACCTGTGTTCACAGTTTCCTTGAGGTTCGGAAATTATCATTTCCAAAACCGCACTATTGCCAACCGCATGTGTGCACCAAACCGCTTGTGAAATGTGATGTTATTAAATTGTTCTAACTTGTGTGATTACTTTGTAGAATACCAAGTACTTTCTACCAGGATGGGAAATCAATGAAACAGACCTGCGGTCCGATGCACTTGGAAGAGAGTTGATCAGAAAGATGCAAGCTTCTGGAATCCTTCCCCTCTTCAACAAACAGCAAACCTACACCATCCCTCTATTCATTGACCAGTTCTATCAAACCGCAGTGTGTGGAGAGACTGAGCTGTCTGATGGAACCAAGATCCCCAGCTTAGTGGGAGTTGTAGAAGGATTCAAGGTCTCAATTGATTACCTTGACATCAGAAGCACCTATGACTTCCATGTGTCTGGTGCTCCAGTTGAAGTATCCCAGGAGGTTCATGATGCTACTTGCTCCACTCTTACTGGAACCCTGGATTCCTTATCTGGCAACTTCAAGAAGATAGCAAGGAGAGAGTTTGGAGAACTGATGAGCCATTTATGCTACCTTGTTGGGAAGTCTGTATGTGGGAAGACTGGGAACCACAACAACTTCACCTCTCACCAGTGGCAATATTGTTGTGCAATCTATAATGGAATGAAGCTCCATTGGCCCAAGATATTGATGAGAGAACTGGCCAGCAGCATTGATGCTTACCAGTTGAAGACAAAGGATGTGCATACCAGATGGAGACCTTTTGGCAGGTTGCTGACCGCTATCTTTGCCAACTATCAGCATTCGAAGGAGTTAAGGATCTCTACTCCAGAATTATCTATTCACTGGGGAGTTGAAGAATCCTTTGGGCTCAAGGCGTGCCATAGTTTCAGATTCTCATTTGGCAATGATGACTACAGAACTCTATATGATGCTGATACCCTTCAACCAAAGGAGCACTTTGTGGAAATGACTCCTGCAACCGCAGTAACTGCTTTGGGTAAGGCTATGAAGAAAGTTTCAAGGAAGAGAAAAACTCCTGCAGAACCGCTCCTTAAGCCAACCAGAACCGCACCTACCCAACCGTGTGGTGCACCTAGTGCTGGGACAAGCAAGAAAAGGAAAGAGAAAGAGAATATGTCCCTCATTGATGAGGATGAAGAAGAAGAAGAAGATAATACCATTCCTCCATTGGTGGCCAGGGCAAAGAGAGCCAAGCAAACTCAGGTTGATCTAGCCAAGATGTCTAATGAAGAATTATCTGCCTACTATAGGGCTGAAATTGAGAAAATTGAGAAGAAAAGAGCTGAGAAGGGTGCTGCCTCAGGAAAAACCAAGGAACCCATTCCCCAACCGCCTCCTTCTCAACCGCCCCAAACCCAACCGCTTACTCATTCTCCTGCTCAATCTCCTATCCATTCCCATCATTCATCCCCTGCCAAATCCCCTACACCTGAACCGCCTTCTCCTCCTCAACCGCAAAGAGAAGCAACCGCTCAGGGGGAGAAACCAAAAAGACTTAAACAATTGGCCCAGAAGAAAACCCCAACCAAAGGCCCCAAGCATTTTCTTCACCGTGTTTCCAAGCAACCTACTCCTTCTCCTCCTTCTTCCCATTCATATTCTCATTCCACTTCACATACACCATCCAAATCCCCTTCAAATTCTCATTCCTCCTCTAGCCAAAACAGAACCCCAACTCCCTCACCTCAACATTCCAACCGCTCAAAGTCCCCTCCTCATTCAAACTGCACTCAATCACCTCCTTATTCTCATCACACCCCAGCCATCTCCATTTCCAATCTAAACCGCGATAGAACCCCATCTCCTAACCACGTCAATTCACCTCCTCCACCTCCTGAAAATTCTCCAAACCGCATTCCTACTCCACCTCCTCAAACCTCTCCCATTCCAGAGACTTCACCTCCTCAACAGAAATCCAACTCTGTTGAAGTCCATACTTCCCATACCAGTTCCTCCTCAAATTCCAACCCTATCACTTCTGGAATTCCAACCTCCCATGTTCAACCTCCTCCAACCGCACCAATGCCAACCGCACCAATTCCTACCATCCCTATCTTAACCGCACCTACCACTTTACCCCAAACACTTCCTCTACCTCCCTCAACCGCTTCTCAATTCACAGTCCCAGCCAGCCGTATATTTCAAACCCTCCTATCCCCTTTACCTCAAACCGCTCCTACAACACAATCTCAACCGCCACCCTCATTTACCCAAACCCCTTCCACTTCAACCGCACCTCCAACAGATTACTCCCAAATTCTTTCAACCCTTAATCTTATCCAAGGCCAACTTCTCTTAAACCAAGGCCACATGATCAAGCTAACCGCTTCCAATGCCGCTCTTGAAGCCTCAAATACTTCCCTAACCGCATCCAACCAAACCCTTCTAGCCAAAGTGGATGCTCAGGCCCTAGAAATGGCAAATCTTAAAGCCCTATTGATTGATACCATTAAGGGGGAGAGAAGTTCCTCAATCCAAACCGCTGAAGCTTTCAAAACCGCAGCTACAGAATGTTTTCAAGGCTTCAAAGAAGATTTAGCCAGAGGAGTACTTAGAGCCATGGGTGATGCTGTTTCAAAGACCCAACTTCAAGAGATGCTCTCTAAGCTATCTGATGAGTTTGTCTCTTCAACCAAC
Organism: Adenophora triphylla var. japonica; assembly: GCA_022495995.1. Taxonomy (NCBI): domain Eukaryota; kingdom Viridiplantae; phylum Streptophyta; class Magnoliopsida; order Asterales; family Campanulaceae; genus Adenophora; species Adenophora triphylla. Next base: position 111,365 of record JAFEMH010000278.1, read on the forward strand.
TCTGCTCTGGTTTCTTTCATGAAATCCCTTCAAGAAACTCAACCGCAACAAGCCTCAACCTCAGTCGCTCCTTCTCAAACCGCTCTTGATGACCTACAATTGAAGATCTTTTCTGAACTGGACTCCCTAAAAGACAGAATTAATGTTGATCTCAACGTAGTGGGAGACAGTCTCAAGGAGCAGGTAAAAACCTTTGATGATGATATCTCTTTCAGATTTGAGAACCTCAAGGCAGGCTTCAATCTCAAGCTTGACAACTCCTTCAAGGAATTGAGATCCACCCTGAATGTATCTGTTGATCTGGATCCCTTGAAAGATGCTTTCTCCAATCAAACCGAATCTATTAAGGATGAGATCTTCACATTTTACAATTCCCTCAAAGCCTGCATTGAAGGCTTCACAACAGAGATCAAGGACAGCGTTGCTGCAAATACAAGATCTGTTGATGCTGCTGGATCAACTGCTGCTCAATCAGTAACCGCCCTTAGAGCAGTTGAGACCACTCTTGGAAGACAGGTTGAAGACCTCAGAGCCTTAAGAAGAACAATCAGAGGAGAAAGCTCAGCCTTCAGACCTTCAGGACCGCACGTGCCCAACCAAGAAGTTAATCAGCCCCGAGAGCAACCGCGCCATCAACATCATCAACAACTGCATCATCAACCGCGTCAGCATTAGGACCACTCTTCATTGTAATTTCTTTTCCTTTGCTGAACTCTTTTTTGTTTTGTTGGACCGCACTTCATGTATTTTCTTTTGTCCAACTTCTTTTTGTTTTTGTAACCTTGTAATTTTCCTTCATTCCTGTACTTGTAATCATCTTAGGAATTAATGGAAATTGCATCATGGTTCCAAAATCTTGTTCATATCAAACTGCTTGTTTGTAGAACAATGAAACCGCTTATGGTCTTTAACCTCATTCAAATATTTTCTAACTTAAATTCATATTTTGAAATGAAGGTTAAACATTCAGTTTAAACCGCACTTTGAACTTAAACTCATATTTTTAAGTGCACTGAATGCATTTCTATACTTTCCATATTGTAAAGATTTATCTTTCAGATAGTATAGAAATCTATAGCTTAAGCTAAGTGTGTGCATTGACTTGGGACATGAATTACCATGTTAATTCTTATGGACATGTTTTTACCAAGTACAATGTTTTCTTTAGTTATAGTAGGTAATGGCATCAATCAAATAGGGGGAGATTGTTGGGTATGCATGTTTTAACCCTCCTATTTTGTATTAGATTTGATTGATACCATAACCTCCTGTCTATTTTAAGGACTTTAGGACCCTATGTAATGAAGCTTAGACTTCAATTTTTTAGCTAAGTCCATTTTATAGAATAGGTTAAATTTAGGCTTGAAGACTGGCACAAGACTCATTGGATGTGAGGTTGCAGTTCCAAGCAGAATCAAAATCGCCTCTCGAAACCGCACATGCAACCGCATGTATATTTCCCTTGATTCTGCTCCCTGAACCAACTGTAGTGTAACCGCTTATGAACCGCACCTTTGCAGTTCATCTGCAACCACTCTGTGCAACCTTCTGGTGTAGCAAACCGCTCCTCATCAGACCGCATCCAATGATTGAAGACTTGAAGTGAACCACTTTTTAACCATTGGAATCCACGTCAGCAATATCAAAAGTCAACCACTAAATCTTGTCACGTGATTCAATGTCAGAGAAGATCTGCAAGGATCTTGAAAAGGTGACAGGTGTCCTAACCTCATTGCTTGCAGCTGGAGCCTGATCAGCTTTATCTGCAGCAGCTGTACCAAAGGACAAAAGTGGATATTGTGGACCAATGGGAAAGCATCAAGTATTGTCCTTGAACAGCTGTGTCCAATGGCTAGTTTTATGATGCTTGGGTATAAATATCCCTAATCTTCACCATTTGAAGATTGCTTGAAAAATTGAGAAGTGTTGTGTTCATAGAAGCTGAAGCTCTGCCCAGAAAGTGTTCAAACCTTTGAATCTTCATCTTCTACCTTCAAGAAATATTCCCCAGCCCAGAAATCAAGCCTTAACACCTTAAAGAATCATTGAGCTCTACATCTCATAGATTTAAAGAGCCTTGATCTTGTTCTCACACACACACCTCACTTGTTTGATCACATAGATTAATCATTTGAGATACACTGGTTATAGTCTTAGAATTTGATCTTCATAGAATAGATTTTAAATTTGAGTATTGATCTTTGTAACTTGTAATCTCTCATACTCATAGTAAAATCACTCTTGAAAATCCAAGACTAACCATCTTGGTAGTGGACGTAGATCGTTTATCGATTGAACCACTCCAAATCATGTGTTCTTATATTTCTGCATTTATATTTCCTGTGATTACTAATTATTTATCTCTGTCTCTGTTTGATCTTATTTTAGTTATCCATTATTGTGAAAATAGTGTTTGGAGTTAACATTGTCAAAAATACACGTGTTTGTAAAACTGAACTCACCAAAACCGCAAAGCAAAACCGCACTTACAAACCGCCTCTTCAAAACCGCTTTACACTTTATTATTCCGCTATGCATTTTACATCTTCACTTGCAGCTTATTATCAACTGCAAGAGGATTTTGTAAGCAAGAGGTTTAGTTTTTATAAGAGGGCGAAAAATTTGTAACAGCTATTCACCCCCCCTCTAGCTGTATTTTCACCCTTGTTGCCACCTTTGGGACCAACAGTGATGTGCTTAAATATGGTAGATCAGCTGATCCTCGGGGGTATAGGGAATACGATCACTTATGAGAAGATATTTCATAAGGTGCTTGGATTTCCTTATACTTGAGACCGCTCCCCCCTTTCTGTGGCCACGGATTAGGGGTACAGTTCATATGATAGATGGCAGCTTATATGGTTCTCTGAAAGGGAGCGTATAAGATGTGAATATGCACTAGCAGTTCACAAATGAGAGGAGTATTACTCCCACCGTAGTACTACATATGATTCAGATGGGAAAGGTAAAGGGAAAGGTAACGTAAAGTGTTTACTGTTTTCCCAATGTGATTATGAGCAACCTGTTTATGTGTTGCATATTGTATGGCATATTGTTGCATACATAATAGCTTGCTGAGATTTTATCTCACCCCTTCTCCCTTTATTGTTTTAGATCCCGCTGAGACAGGAGGACCGGACCGGTGAGGCCGGGAAGGAGTTTGGACCTCTTTTGGGTTGTCAGGGTATGTGTTGGTTGGGGAGTTGGGAATGTCGTGGTTGTTATTCTTTTGGGAAAAGTTTTGTATATAAAACTTTTATAAACATGTTTCAGTTGTGTTGTATTGTAATTAAACTTGAATTTGGTTTGTTTTAAAGTTGGTTTGTGTAAGCCTTTACAGTTGTAGTACTTGTAGCTTATACAGGTTATAACTGGTTTATCAGGTTTATATATCGCCTCCGAGTATAGAGGTTATTTTGAAATTATTTTGAGAAAGGGTTGTTTACTTTTCAAGTAATATAAAGAAAAGTTTTTTTAAAGATGGTATTTTGGGACCCTCCATCCTGGGACACGAGTTTTAGGTTCCGAGAGTTGGGAGGAGCCCACAGTTGATATATGAACTCTCGGCGAGAGAGCCGAAAACAAAGTCTAATCTGTACAATCAGGATTACGCCATAGTTATGGCTGAAGAGAAGAGTAATAAAAGATCATAAAGAGCCAAAACGGCCCACACTGGCCCAAACCAGACTTCCAATGGAGGCAGTTATAAAGGAAAAAACAAGACGCGAGCTACAGAAAAAGCTGAGGTCTTCACCCCTCTCATTAAGCCAATCATGGAGATCAAGAAATTGGTCAACCTACCTGATCCCCGACTGTTAAGTGAAAAATCAAAACAGGTCCGAGATAATTCTAAGTATTGTTCCTTCCACGTGGATCATGAACACGACACAGAGGACTACATCTCCCTGAAAAGGATGATTCAAAGGTGGGTTGATGAAGGAAAACTCGAACGTTATGATAAGTGAAAAGATTACAAGCGAGGAAGAGATAACAATGATAGAGAAGAAAGAGAGGACCGATCTCCCGGGCAAAACTCCACGTCATTAGGGAGAAGGTCATCTCCAAAAAAATTAAAGGACCAAATACATGAGTTGAGTAAAGTATACCACATCCCTGCTTGGGTCCACAAAGAGGAAAAAGTTATTAGCTTCTCTCCCAACGATCTAGCTAGAAGTCGAGCTGCTCGTGAACAACTATTGGCAATCAAAGGAAGAATCGATAATTGCGAATATGAGAGACTCCTCATTGACTCAGGGGCCTCGAGAGACAGTTTGTACTATTCGATATTTCAAAAGATGAATCTGAAAGATAGCATGCTGGAACCATACTCTGGTAGGTTGGAAGGTTTCACCATTCACATAGTTAATGTCATGGGCACATTCGATTTATTGCTTGAAATTGGTGAATATCCCTACCGGACAGAAGCCACAGTAACATTCGTGGTCATGGACCTAGCTGGCGACTTCAATGCCATCATTGGCATTCCAAGTCAAGACTAACTTGGGATGGCGGCCTCTCTTCCTCACCAAAGGGTTATATTTCCAAATTCGACGGGAATTAGATGTGTTAGAGGAACCCCGAAGGACTTCTTGGAACATGTAATGAAAACAAGGAAAACGGCTAGAAAGATAGAAATTGACATGCCAGAAGAAAGCTTGACACTTTCAAAGTCTGTCAAGATGACTAGTATCAGCTCCATGATCCACATGATAACGGGATGTCGGGGACGAAGAGGAGCTCATGGCGGTCGAATGACTATGACTACCAACACCCAATAAGGGAATACAAAATTAGAGCACGGGGTGGACAAGGGAACAGTGAAGTGGTTCGATGACACCAATGGGTCTGCTTCCGAGTTTTAAAAGGGAGAGCAAAGAAAAGGACGGGAAGGAAAGAAAGAAATTTAATTTCTCCTGAGTCAAGAAACTTAGTTGAGTTAAGAAGGAAAGGAGTTAAGTTAACAATGAATGGTAGGACAAAAATATAGACTTGATGGTCTCCACCACTAGTCCAAGGTCCCAAACAAATTGCACAAATCAATTCATCAACTTCGCCCCCTTCAACCGCCGCTGCTGCCACTTTGCCCCCTTCTCCACAACCATTATTCACCGAAACCCTAGGTGATATCACCGTCTGATGCATGTATTCCTCCCCATCATCATCATCTTCTTCTCAATACGAATCCTCCTCCTTCTCTTCTTCGTATGGCATTAAGAGATCATCATCCTCAAACTCTTCGTCATCGTCGAGTTCGATAAAGTCAGGGACGTCGTTATCAATTGGGATTGGTTCGGCCTGAGGTTGATTGTTGGCAATTTCCCTTTGTTGTTCTTCATCGAGGTCGGGTGTATTGGTTGGTTCACTAATGTCCGCCATTGATCATCAAGGTCCATAGATAGGTCTCTTTGAATTGAAAAAAAAGGATCAATTATTGTAGGACGTTATAACGAATCTATAAAAACCTAAACCAGATACAAAATTTCACAAAAAGTCATGATTACACATTACTATTATTTGCCGCTCTTATACCCAAATGGTATAAGACTAAAATTACTTTTATATTTATATATAAATTTATTTATTTTTCAAATTTTTATCTTTTCTTAAAAACAATAATAAAATTTCATTTTTTATTAAGCAATTCGCTCATATAACTAAATATATAAGACTAAAATTACTCTTATACCTAGATTTTAGGTTTTTTGGGATTTTGATATTTGTCTCTATTTGAGTGTGGAATTTTGAATTTCGCATGAATTTTTATAAAAATGATTTGGAATAGTAGGCCTCGTGGAATTATTCCAAAAAATAACCCTTTTTCATAAGGGCATCTCCAATTCTAAGTTTTGAAGCAACTTTTGCTTCAAATTTTTTTTCTCAAATCCACACCATCATTTTTTACTTCAAGAGCAATATTATTATCATCTTTCCCTTTATACCTCATCTTTTCACTACTCACACAATTTCACAAACATACACACAAGTTTTGTCCTTTTTATATTTCACCCTTCCATTTGTATGAGATGATAAAATTTCAAATAAATATGTTATGTGTATTTTAATCCCGTTAACCATAGAAAATGATAAAATGACAATTTAGGGCATTAACTAATAGGGGGCCTTCTACGGGAGGCTCGATACTTTTTTTTTTTTTTTGCATATTAAGACTTTAAATGTATTTTTTCGTCAGTAGTAAGGGATTTTGGATACAATTTGTTAAAAAAATTGGTTAAGCCCCATGTGCCACGCACATGATGGACGAATTGGATGAGTATGAAGTTTATTGTCCATTTTAAGGGGTGTAGTGAAATTTTCAAAATAAAAGGGAAGAAAGTTAAATTTATTTTGAAATATTTAATAATTAAATTTGGAAACAAAATAAAGTAATTTACTAGTGCCAAAATTTGGAAAAAAACTAGTTTTTTCTAAGAGACAGGAAAAATGGATTTTTAAACTGGCGCTTTAAGAACCGACTGAGAAGGGCTCGCTCTTATTAGGAATACGATGACATCCATTTATGGCGTTCTGAATTTTAAAGGGATTTTTCGACTGCATCGTCTTTTATTCTAACATATGTATTTGATTTCTTAATTCATGAATATGATGGTTGATTAAAGTACTATCGTCAAATTTGATTGGATCTCACGGAAAGGCCAAGTAGCACTGAGTTTGATCTTGTAATTAATCTATTGTATGCTTGATTTTCAAAATTGCCCACAAAATCGACGGCTTCACCGACTGCTTGTGAGACACCAAAATCAGAAAAAAAAGCAGAGGCCACAATACCCTTGAGATTTATCTACTTGTTTGACCGATGAACAAGGCTAATATGTGATGGGAGTTGATTTTTAAGTGGGTATTGATTTACCAAAAATCCAAGGCAAGAGCACCGACTATTTTGTAATGGTGAAATCGTATTGAAGTCATCTTTGCCACGGGACTAAAACTTTCTTCGTAGTCTATACCATACTTTTGCGAGAAGCCACGAGCTGCAAGCCTTGCTTTATACCTGTCAACTATTCCATAAACTTTCCTCTTATTTCGATAAACCCATTTGCAAGATAAAGGTTGAACATCATCATGCTTAGGAACTAAATCCCAAGTCTCATTCTTCAACAAAGAATTGATTTCCTATCTCATTGCACCTTCCCACTCATGGATCCCCTTTGCTTCTTCGTAGGACGATGGTTCATCTTCATCAATTGGTCTAGCAAAGAAACATTCACCGACCTTTTCATAATCTTTCCCAATGCAATAATTCTTGTACTTCTCTGGCCTTGGAGGAATTCGTTGGGACCTTCGAACTGATACTTCCTCTCCTTGAGTTTCTTCATTCCTCAACATGGCTCACCTTTTTCCATTACAGAAGACTCCTTAAGTTCAGCTGATATTTCAAAACTCTCAGAACTATTATTCTGATGCAATTCTTCACTTTCATGGTTTTGTGAAGTTATGGATAGTATCACTGTTAGTTGCACATAATATGATGAAATTTCATCAAATACTACATCCCTCGATGTTACAACCTTGTGCGTTTCTGGATCCATGCACCGCAAACCCTTTCTCCTTGGATCATAGCCCACAAACACACATTTCTTGGCCTTAGAATCCTTCATTTTTTGTAGTTGATTTGAAACATGTACATAACATACCGAATCAAAAACTCTTAAATAAGAAATCGATGGTTTTACCTCATAAAGAAGCTCGTAAGGAGTCTTCATGTGAATAGCCCTTAAAGGAAGTCGATTTATCACATGACAAGTTCATTGCATTTCTTCAGCCCACAGCTGATGTGGTAAGTTCTTCGCGTGCAACCAACTTCGACATACTTATTGTAAATTTTTCGGCTTCCTTTCAGCAACTCCATTTTGTTGCGATGTCATTCGGCAAGTGAGCTGCCTTCTTCTTTCCATACTCCTCACAAACACTATCAAATGGTTTTGAAAAAAATTCTCCTCCATTATCCATTCGTAAACACTTAATTCTTCTTTGAAGCTCCTTCTCAACCTTTCTCTTAAAATTCTTTAAAAGTGAGAAAGTTTCAAGTTTCTCTTTCATGAAAAACACCCACACATACCTGGAGTAATCCTCAACGATAACAAGCATATGGCAGAAACCACAATAACTTGCTTCACTATTTACTAGTAAATCGGAATAAAGAAGCTCCAATGGTTCTTTACTTTTGATTGAAGATTTACCAAATGGTAGGCAATGTCCCTTTTCATATTGACAACTTTCACAAACAATATCACGATGAAAAGTTCCCAAATTAGGAAGCCCACCGACCATTTTATTTTCTGAAATTTCTTTTAATTTTTCATAACCAACATGAGCTAATCGAGCATGTCACAAGGAGACATTATCTTGCCGACTCGTTTTCTCAACATAAGTTTCGTTAGCCGACAAGACATAAAGAGATTTAACTCTTTTTCCTTCCAACACCAAATCAACATCAATATTTCTAACATTTTCAAGAACTTTGGCATCTTGAGGGCCAAAGAGAACATACCTCCCAGGATTTGAAATTTGAGAAACCGAAACAAGATTGTTTGTCATACTGAGGACATGATAGACCTTGTTTAGTGTCATACTTCCATTGCTAGCTCCCCTTGTTCTCACTTGAACAGAACCTGCATTCTCCACAAGATGAATCGAGTTGTCCGTTGTTGCAATCGCATCATTACCCTTATACATCTCAAGATGTGGGAAAAGTGAATTATCACCCGTTAAATGGTGAGAACACCCATAATCAATTATTTAGTCCCTCTTATAGTCTATCGCAACTAGAGCATCTTCTAAAGTACTTCCCTTAAGAGAAGCTAGTACAAGCTTCTTTTCCGATACATTCAACACCTCAGTCGAAAGATACGTATCCCAATCATTGTTTTGTTGATCTTCATTTTTGGAAGTGCCTGAGTTCCCTCATAAACTTTCACCCTGCAAAACCTTTTGATGTGTCCAAGCTGCCCGCACCTGTAACATCTCACTTTCTCCCATCTATCATTCTTTGACTCTTCATCTTGATTTTTCTTCTCCCAATCTTTCTTCTCCCGGTCTTTCTTCTCCAATTTCTCTTCACTCGGTCACCAGAATTCTCTCCTTGCCACTTCTTATTTTGACCATTGTTTCTATGTACAAAAAACAATGCCTCGTCTTCCTCACTAGATAAAGAGATCTTTGCCATTTTCCTATCAAGAGCCTCTTGGTTAGTGAGCAGATTTTCCAATTCAATAATGTTTGGTTGGTTAGCCCAACCTTGAATTGAAGTCAAGAATGACATATACTCTTTCCTTATGCCTTGAATAAGATATCGATGCAACCTTGACTTACTAATTGACTCATTTGGGTCCAACTCCAAAACTTCTGAGCATAAATTCTTCACCTTCTCGAAATATTGAGCAATGCTCATGCTTCCTTGAGTGGTATTGGACAACTCATTCTCCACATATTGAAGTCGTGCAGTGTTCTTCTTGGTGAAAAGTTTGTCCAGATCTTCCCATACTTCCTTCGGTGATTCCTTGCCTCGTATGTGATCAAATAAATCCTTGTGGATAGAACTTCGTAAAGTAAACAATGCCTTCCCACACTTGACCTTCCATTTTCTTCTTAACTCCATACTTTCTACATTTTCTATTGGTATCTTAGAATTTGCTCCATCAACTATCTCCTACATATCTTGACCTTAGAGATACGCCTCCATACAAAGCCGCCAATATTGGTAATTGATATTTGTAAGCTTCTCAACGCCAAACTGATTCACTGCTCCATTTATGTCCATTCTGGTTGCCAACAAATGAAGTGAATTGCCAATGACTTCCGAGCTTCCTTCTTTTATACATCTCTAATACCAACTTGAGAGACAACACACTCCCTAAGTACAGTTAGAACTTCTAACCTGTGCGCCCAGGATCGCTAAGAACTTTGGAACACTGAGAACTTTGGAACACTGATGATTTTGAAATCTAAATTTGTTGTCTGATTTATTCCAACTACATAAAGCCTTATTTATAAACTCATAAGTACTCTAGAATAGAACTGATGCAGATGTATCTGTAAATAGATACATAAACTGCTAGATACATACTACTTAATGTGACTTATCAATGACTGACTTATCCATTGTTTTGGTCAAATTTATACAATTCAACTTAAAGGAATGAGATTGGGCACAATGGAATATAACACTTCAAGATTAAAAATGTGGTAGACAATGTATTTAACGAGGAAAGCCCTTGAACAACTTGTTCGCCGGCATAAAACCTCAGAAGATGTTTTATAGAATGTGATGGAAGATACGTATGCTAGTGTACATAGAGTATTCAGATGTGAGCGTGTGTGTATACATATGTTCGCTATCTTTTTAAATAAGAAAAATGAAAAGGGATAACAACTTTAAGGATCCCTAGTATCTCGGGTCAGTTTATTTAGGAGATCGCTTTGATTTCTTGTTGGCGTTGAAGTGTGTTGAAAACTGATTCTTCATGTGCTCGATTTGGTCTATAACGGCTTCGTGCTTTCGGTATTGACTCCTGGAAAATAGATTCTGTTATAGTCCTGTAAATACGTGTTTTTTGGTCAAGTTGTACTGTCAAGTTGTGAACTCAAGTTGTCATGCCAGGATGTTGATTTTCTTATCCCAAACAATTGCCCCTGAATTTTTTGAAGTAAAAAATAAAGTTTTTAATTTTGAAAATTCCTTTATTTAACCGCTGTCACCCACTAGGCACTTAAGTTTGAACGGGGTAGTGATGCCTGGCGGTTGCGTGGCTCTAGGTACTGGAGTCATGATAAGAGTCTTCGAATAGTCTAGACTTCCTCCATTTAAACCAGGATACTGAGCCTAGCGGTTTATCTACCAAAAAGGAAGAGAGGGATCTCTGCAGGTACGGTGAGTTTCTCTTATTTTTTCTCCATATTTTCTCTTTCATTTTTGTAAAAATGGAAGGTCAAAATGTTGTTTTGCCTGGGGGTTTCTTTTCTATGGGTTTGCTCAATAAACCTCATGAAGAGCATTGTGAGCTCACTCTGTCAGATATTACAATCTTGACGAAAGCTTTTCCAGAGGGTACAATGTTTACGAACCCTAACCCTAGTTTGACTTCAGATTGTGTTTCTTTTGAATGGGTGTGTTTTTTAGAATATCCTTTCGCAATAAGTTTAAAATTCCCCTTTTCCCCTTTAATCACGCATTTCTTTGAGGTCACCAAACTCGCCTACACCCAACTGATGCCTGTAGGTTGGAGAATTTTAAAGATGTTGGATATGTTGAGTGATTTGACTGGTTTGAGGGTTGGAATGGAGGAATTAGCATGTTGCTATGACATAAGGTCACACGAGTCTTCTAGGTATGGTTTTAGGGTCAAATCTATGGTACAAGGTTTGTTGGCTGAATCTTTAGATAAAGATAAAGGCTGGAAAATAGATTTTTTTATGTGAGAAGGAGCAGTTTGGCTGATGGTGACAAAATGGTGTTTGAGTGGAGGAAGGAAGATAGTTTAACTTTTCTCTTATAGTTTTCACTTTGTTGCTGACTTTCTTTGGCTGTTTTGCAGTTCCTAAGTTGGACAAGCTGTTTCCACGTCACCCAGACTCTTTGAAAATTGTCAAGCAAATCAGAGCCCTACCGGAGAATATTCGAAAGTTTGTCCCACTATCTGCCGTGTTGAGTGTTGAGAAACAAGTTGTTGAATCAATCAAGTTGCCTGAGGAGTGTAGCCACAAAATGTCTTCTGGTAAGCCTTTTCTCAATTTGAATTTGTGCTAACATATTGATCTCTTATTTTGCAGTGACTCATTCTCAATATGGATTTGCAGCAAGTGAATTGATGCCGAAGTACAAAGGCAAAGTGAAGGCTGAGGGAAGTAGTGTGCCCCAGGTGCCTAAACTGGAAGTTGGAGATAAGGTGATGGTCAAGAGGAAGTGAGTGCAAGAAGTGGTTGATGTGGAAATAGCGGTGCCAAGCGAGGATGAGCTTGAGAAGAAGGTAATATACTATCCTTTATGAATTTTACTCTTACTTCCAGTGTTGACTAAAGTTGTCTGTTTCTTATGATAGGTTGTGGCTGCGGCTGGCTTGATGGCAAGTGAGATCAAGTTATGGAAGGATAAGGCTGAGTCTTCATTCAAGGCCAGGATGGAGGCGGAAGAGAATCTCAAGGTTGCCGTGGATATGCTAAAAAAGAAGAATGAAGAAATTGAAGCAAAAGATAGTGAGCTAACACAATAGGTGGTTAAAGTGGCTGAATCAAGCAGGAAGCACAACAAGGAAGTGGAGATCATTCGCAATGATCTGATGGTTGAAGCTGCCAAATCCGTTTTTGATGCTAGGATCGAGATGATCAAAGAATATCAAGCTGGCAAGCACATTGAATGGGACATGGATGAAGAGTACGCAGCTTTGAGGAAGATTGCTGGTGAGGAAACTGATGAGGTAAACTCCAAGGTTCAAGATGTGGAGAAGGCTGAGCAAGTTGGTGAGTCTCATGAAGAAGAGAAGAATGAAGAGGGTAAGGATGTGCAGGTCTGAAAACTATCTTAATTTGCCTGGGTATTTGAAAACAATTTTAAATTTATGTTTTGCTGCTTTTTAAATATTAATTGAGGGGGTGTCCTAAAAAAAATATGGTTTGTAACTTGATATTTATGCCGAGGGGTTTGTCCTCGTTTAGATAATGGATTTTCTTAGGATGTAAAGATTATGCATGTCTATTTGGACATGTTTTAGGTGCACTTGATGTTTCCCCATGTCTTGTGATAACATGGTGGAAATTTTTGAAGTTTTGATCGTAAGCAATAGGATCAGATTTTTGGGTATTTTGATTGTAAGAAACAGTTGGATTTCTAGGTGTAACATGTTGATGTTACAACCTAGAAATATTTTGGGAATGTAATAGGATAAGAATATGTAGCAAGTGGAAGCTACGAAATGGAATGAATGAATAGATGTTTTTCATCTTCAAACCTTGTGTTCATTTGGTAACATGATAATGTTACAACCTGTTGTTTCAACTTGAGTTCATAATTTTAATTAAGTGCAATAAGGTAATCAATATGTACATGACACATTGGCCCACCTACAACTTAATTAAAACATGAAAAACGTGCACCCAGACGAAGGTGTAAATAACCTTAATAACTTAAGAAAGATGCAAAAAATTTAAACCTTAGAAAGGTGTGTACCTTACGTCTTGATTGTAACCTTGAAATTTTTTTGTGAATCCGATTCATCATGCGGCAACTTGAAGACTAATTGCAAAATGTTTTAACAACATGGTCTTTCAGCAACTTGAAACATTTCCTGGTTTATCCTGAGTTTCTTTACAACTTGATTTGAGCATGTTAGTCATGTCATCTTGAGTATAAACCTTAAGTGGCCTTGCAAAATAGGAACATGTTAGGGGTGGGTGTTAGCTTGGCTAACACCCCTCCGATGCTTAAGTCAGTAAGGGTTTAAAAAAGTATAAATCAAAATGAAATAACATAAATTGAAATAAAGTAAAGTATATTATACCTGAATTTCGGAATTGAATGGACAAGCTACAACTTACATGAAGTATAACTTGATATGGATCTCATTCCAACTTCTTGGGATCCTCGTGCCATCTAAGGTTGATAGGCTATATGCCCCCTTTCCAGCTTTTGCATCAACCAGATAGGGGCCTTCCCACTTGGCTGCAAGCTTACCCACATTTAATTTCCTTGTGTTCTGAAAAACTTTCCTAAGGAGCATGTCCCCAACTTTAAATCTCCTAATACGGACATTCTTGTTGTAAGACTTAGCAATTCTTTCCTGGTAGGCTGCCATCCTGATCTTTTCAAAGTCTCTTAGTTCGTCAATGGTATCCTAGTCTTCGGCAAGAACTAGCTGGTTGTCCTCTGGAGTTGTTAGACCATATCTAGATATTGGGATTACGAACTCTACAGGGATAACAACTTCAGCACCGAACACCAAGGAGTAAGGTGTTTGTCCCGTTGCAGTATTTGGAGTAGTTCTGTCCGCCCAAAGTACTAAGGGTAGCTCTTCGTCCCATCTTCCTTTCTTTTGACTAAGACGTTTCTTTAGGTTGTTTATTATCAACTTGTTACTGGACTCAGCTTGACCGTTGGCTTGAGGATGGACTGGTGTAGCCATTATCAACTTGATCCCCCACCTTGCGCAGAAATCTTGTGTCTTCTTGCTGATGAATTGAGAGTCATTGTCACATATAATCTCGGATGGAACTCCAAACCTGCTAATAATGTTCCTTTCCAGGAATGATATTACTTCTTTGTCTCTAATTTGCACAAAAGCTTCAGCTTCAATCCATTTTGAAAAATAATATGTTAATGCCAGCATGAATACTTTGCCTCCGGGTGCTTTTGGTAGCTTGCCAACTATATCCATCCCCAACTGCATAAAGGGCCAAGGTGATAGAATAGGATGTAGCGGTTTAGTAGGTTGGTGTAAGATGTTACTGTGTCTTTGTCATGCATCACACTTCTGGACATACTTGAGTGCATCTTAACGCATAGTTGGCCAATAGTAACCTGTTCTCAATGCTTTAGATGATAGTGACTTGCCCCCAACATGGTTGCCGCATTCACCATAATGTAGTTCCCTTAGGACTTCTTCAGCTTGCTCTGGTTCCAAGCATCTCATGTATATTCCTGAAAAAGACTTTCTAAACAGAACATTATCTATAAGAATAAATCTTGATACCTTTATTCTGAATGACCTAGGATTTTTCACATCTGTTGGCACTGTCCCATCCCGCAAGAATTTAATTATGGGCAATGTCCAAGTTGTGGAATTACTGATAGGGCCAATTATTGGATCAGGATGATCATCAACTTGACACAGTTCAGGCTGATTTATGGCTGGATACATGACATGAATGATTGGGATGGTATTGTTCAGCATGCTTATGCAACTTGAAACCTAGGTTGGCTAATGCATCTGCTTCAGCATTCTCTTCTCGTGAAATCTGTTCAAAAGTGAAATCTGCAAACCGTCCAGCTAATATCTTAACATGTTGAAGATAACTTGTCATTCTGGCTTGCTTAGCTGTATAAGATCCATTAAAGTGGTTAACCAGCAATAAGGAATCACTAAACACATTAATATGCTTAATTTTTAAATCTAAAGCAGTATTCAAACCCATGATGAGGGATTCGTACTCAGCCTCATTATTCGTCGCCTTGAACTCACAAGCTACAGATTGAGGGATTAAGTCTTCTTGAGGTGATTTCAGGACTATTCCTAGGCCTGTACCCCTGGTATTTGAAGCTCCATCTGTATACAGCGTCCAATACCTAGGAGAGCCAATGCCTTCATGTTTTTGGACTTCTAGTTCAACCTCAGGCTGTAAATTGGGACTGAAATCTGCCAAAGCTTGTGACTTGATTGCAGTCCTAGCTTCATACTGTATGTCATAAGTACTCAGTTGTACTGACCATTTGGCCATCCTACCCGACATCTCAGGTTTTCTCATCATATTATTGATAGGATAGTTAGTCTTGACAGTAATAACATGAGTCTCGAAATAATGGCATAATTTAGTAGAAGCAGTAATTAAAGCAAGTATTAATTTTTCAAGATGGGAGTACCTGGTTTCCGCATCAAGTAGAGATTTACTTACATAGCAGACAGGATGTTGCATGCCATCTTGTTCTCTGGCCAAGACTGCATTAACATAATTTTCAGATACCGCCAGATATAAGAATAAAGGTTCTCCTTATTCTGGTTTGGACAACAATGGTGGAGATGTGAGGTACTCTTTAAGTTGGATGAAGGCTGCTTCATGTTCGTCCGTCCACTGGAACAACTTGTTCTTCCTGAGTACATCGTAGAACAACCTACATCTGTCAAATGACTTAAAGATAAACCTGTTAAGAGTTACAATCCTGCCTGTAAGTTTCTGCACGTCCTTAATAGCTCTGGGTGACTCCAAGTTGGTGATAGCCTTGATCCATTCAGGACTTGCTTATATGCCCCTCTTTCTTTAATTGCTATGCTTGCCTAGGGGTGCTCGTTGCCTTCATTGACACCTTGTAACATTCCTTTTCCGTTTCCTGGTCCTCCTTTACCTTGACAACTCCCCAACGCGTTGGCATCTTGATACACTGATGATAGGTTGACGGGATCGCCTTCATGTTATGAATCCAGGGCCTCCCTAGAATGATATTGTAAGATGACAGGCATTCTATGACACATAACTTCTCCATAGAATTTACCCCTTTAACATAGACCGGCAACTTGATCTCTCCATAAGTATGCTTGGTTTCTCAACTGAATCCAACTAGAACCGATGAATTTCTAGAAACATGTTCGAGTGGAATCTCCATATTTGCCAGGCTATCAGTTCTTACTATATTGACAGAGCTTCCGTTGTCAATTAAAATACGCTTCACCAAGCAGTTGGCGACTTGTAAAGTCACAACTAGAGCATCATGGTGAGGATCCAAGACATCTCCCTTATCATCTTCATCAGATGTTATTTCCTGACCACTAATTTTCGGTGAGGGTCTGGTTGGAAAGTTCAACCTGTCCTCCTTTGAGTCTGAAGCATGTCGCTTGGCAGCTGCGTAGGGTGTACCACAGATCCGCTGATCATGTTGACCACTTTGGTTGGAACTAAGAAGGTGGTGGATTCTCAGCTTGTTTTTCTTGGTTTTCAGCTCACTCACATCATCTGCCTAGTAGATCTTTAAGAAGTCCCTTAGATAGAAGATGGATGATTTCTTTTCTTAGGGAAATGTAGTTCTCAGTAGTGTGTCCAAAATCTTCGTGATAAGCACACCATTTAGATTTGTCCTTCCAGACAGACGACTTGTCATATTTCTTGGGCCATCTTGCTTTCTCACCCAGGTTGTCCATAGCGTGTATTACTCCTGCAATGGCAACAGAAAAGCAGTAGTCATCTATTCTTGGATATTTTGAATTGTCATCATCATCATTATCATTGACAGTATTAATATTAGAGTGATCAAGTTTAGGTTAGGGTCTGCCCCTATTTGATCTAGAGTGAGATGTTTTTATCTTGCCACCATGATGCTCAGGAGTGGCGCTCTTCTTGCTCGCTTTCTCCTGCATCAATTTGTCTTCTTCCAACCTAGTGAATTTTATTGCCCTTGTTCTGACTTCTTCCAGTTTCCTGCAAGGAGTCATTACCAATTCTTCATAGTAAGGGGAATCCTTCTTGAGTCCCATCCTGAAGGCTTCAGTTGTTGTGGACATGTCCAGGTTGGGGATGTCAACAGCTTCCTTGTTGAACCTTCTTAGGTTGTTCTTCAATGATTCATCAGGTTGTTGAACTATCCTGTAGAGATCACTAGTTAATTTCTCAAAGACCCGATTACAAGAAAATTGGTTAGTAAATATATTAATAAGTTGAGCATAAGATCCAATGGAGCCTAAAGATTGGTTGATGAGCCATCTCAAGGCTGCGCCCGTCAAGGTGGAACCGAAACCCCAACAAAGGCAAGATTCTTTGAATTGCAGAGGAATTTGAATCACATCCATCTTCTCTTGGTACAAGGCAATATGCTCCAACGGATCGATCGTCCCATCATATTGCTTCATGTGAGGAACATTGAACTTCTTCGGTATCACCATGTTGGCAATAGCTGGGGCAAAGCGGGATTCATTGTAACATGTTGAGAAGCTTGATGATATGGCAACGCTACTCCAGGTACGTTCATCACCATTTCTCTTAATTCCTGCAGCTGCCTATTCACCGAGTTTCCTGCATCATGGTTAGCAGCACATAATAAGCATTAAAATCAAAATGGGGATTAACACTCCCTGTTGGTCCTTGAGTAGGAGTCACAAATGCTGCTGAGGTTGTCTGAATGGCTTCAGGATTGGTCACTACACTATCCGTAGTGGCGTTAGTCATTGGTATGAATCTCACATTATCAGTCATCAACCCAGTGTCCACATCAAAGCCAAGCCTCCTTGGTACGAACGGAGTGAACATGATGGATCCTGCGTTAGGATTCACAGCCGGAAAAACACTAGGTGATGCATTCTGACGCATTCCAGATGATCCGAACGGAAGAGCTGAGACTTCACGTTGTAACCTGGAGACATTGTTCATCGACATCTTGGAGGTATCAGTCTGTAGCATTATTTGTTGCCTCAGCTCGCCCATCATGCTGGCCAAGTTGGTGGCGATATCCAATGGGACTTCCTGCACAGCTCCAGACGAAGCTTGCACCCCAGAGGTGATAGGGATTGACTCAACACGTGTACTTGTTCCGACTGAAATCATAGCAGAGGATGTCCCGGTAGACATCTCGAATCTTTATGGTGATTAAAAAATCAAAGTTCCCACAGACGGTGCCAAATTATTTTGGTCAAATTTATACAATTCAACTTCAAGGAATGAGATTGGGCACAAAGGAATATAACACTTCAAGATTCAACATGTGGTAGACAAGGTATTTAAGAAGGAAAGCCCTTGAACAACTTATTCGCCGGCATAAAACCTCGAAAGATGTTGTTTTATATAATGTGATGGAAGATACGTATGCTAGTGTACAAAGAGTATTCAGCTGTGAGCGTGCGTGTATACATGTGTTCGCTATCTTTTTAAATAAGAAAAATGAAAAGGGATAACAACTTTAAGGATCCCTAGTATCTCGGGTCAGTTTGTTGAGGAGATCGCTTTGATTTCTTGTTGACGTTGAAGTGTGCTGAAAATTGATTCTTCACATGCTCGATTTGGTCTATAATGGTTTCGTGCTTCCGGTATTGACTCCTGGAAAATAGATTCCGTTACAGTCCTGTAAATACGTGCTTTTCGATCAAGTTGTACTGTCAAGGTGCGAGCTCAAGATGTCATGTAAGGATGTTGATTTTCTTATCCCAAACATCCATATTCATCAACTGAACAAAACCTTTCAACTATAACTCCATATTCATTAACCTTACCTTGTAAACTGAATTTAGCACAAGAACTTAAACAGAGAACGAGTTGGAGGAATAATGTAAAAACTTTATCATTTTAGGAAATAGAGATGATATTTGGGATGCTCAAAATGACAAAAATATAAATAGTATACGAGATGTAAAGAGTATATATTTTTAATACTTCTCTATTCATTAATTCCACTTGTTAAATTAACAATAAATATCCACTTACTATATTCACACTCCCACATTATCTATATTACCTTATTTTTCATACAACACTTGTTACACTATACATTTTCTTTAATTTTTGTACAAGACCCATTTTATTCTTTTTCAAATGGAGCGTGTTTTGGTCAAATTTCAACAATTGTATTTCGATGAGAAGAAAAGTGACTAAAGTGATATGAATCTAGGTACAATGATTATCAAGTTGAATAGAAATGGACACAAGATGTTTGTTGACTAGGGAAAGCCCTTGAACAACTTGTTCGCCGGCATAAAACCCCGGGAGGATCTGGCTCCTGCCTTGACCGAAAGTTTACTAAGTGTTCTTGAGGATTACAGTACTATGAGCGTATTGAAAGAGACCTTAAGCTAGTGAATCATGTGTGTGCAAAATACAGTGGTATGTCTCTTTTATACCTCTCCACAACGGCTAACTACAAAGAGAATCATGGGCCTATAAACTCGGGAAAGAGGTTGATCCAATAGAGATATTTCCGCCATTTGCTGTTTGAGGGAGAAGATAAGATTTGTTGCTGAAGAAACGTTTTTGACTTAGTCATTGCTTCCTTTGACACGTGCCCTATAAAATAGGAATAGCGTTACTGGTCCCAACCTGCAGAAAACCAAGTGGTAAATGGAACAACTCAAGTTGTTAGTACCAAGTTGTTAAGTGTAAGTTGTAAACATGTTGACTGAAAATGTAGGGCCCAACAATTGCCCCCAAACTTTTTGAATTTTAAAAATGAGGAATAGAAAGAGACAAAAGAATTCAAAAAGTTTGCCAAATAAGGAAAAAAGATGACGGTTTTTAAAAGAGAAGAAAGGGATGTGACGGGACGGTTAAGTAGTTTTCCTAAGGCAAAAAGGTTTATTTGTTTTATAATCCCAACCACTCTCAACCTCCATAAATACACAGACTCCTGTTCCAACTCTCCTTTTCAAAAACGTAACTTTCACAAAGATTTCGAGAAGAAGAACCAGGGAAGACGGTTTGGAGAGGAAAATCAAGTAGTGATTGACGGTGAGTTTCTTGTTTTCTTTTCAATTCCATCTCTGATTTTCTGTTTAAGCTTGAAAAAATGGGGAAGAGAAAGGCGGTGACTTTAATCGAGAGTGGAGAGGGTTTGCTCGCGGGTTTTCTAACCCAAAACATGTTGAAGAACCCTGAAAAAGAGAAGTGTACAATCCCTGTTACCAATTTAGAAATTATCAAGAAAAATCATGCCATGGCTTTCGAAACTGAACTTTTTACCCACCTTGACCTAACCCCATAATGTTATTCCCCTGAATGGGTATGTTTCCCCGAATACCCCTTCACTATTGGTTTGAAATTCCCTTTCCCAATCTTAATCACCAAGTTTTTTGCTGCTACCAAACTTAACTATGCCCAACTTATGCCCCAAGGTTGGAGATGCCTACAAACCCTCGTAAGGTTAAATGCAGAAACAGAGTTGGAAATAGGTTTAGAGGAATTCACTCTCACAAATGAAATTAGGAGTTTTGGTTTAGGAAGGTATGGCTTTAGGGTTAGAGCTGGTAGGATGTCCTTTCTAAATGACAATGTTGATACCGCCGATAGAGGGTGGAAGAACAAATTCTTTTTTGCCAAGAAGAGCACCCTGGTGAAGGATGAGGGTGCCAACTTCAAATGGAGGTCCCAAGGTAGTATAGGCAATTTTTCTTATTCTAATGATGCTCCTTAATAACTCATTTAACTAATTCTCCAAATTTCTCTTTGGCTTAGTTGCGAAATTGGATGTGCTCTTTCCTTTTAAGGACAACACGGAGGAGAATGTGAGCAAGATTTATAATTTGGACATATTAGTGAGAACTTTTAGGGCACTACCAGTTCAATTTGTTGCAGATCAAGACGAGGAAGTTGGTCCTGAAGAAGCCCAAGAAACAAATCTTGAAGAAACTTTATCTGAGCCCATCCGAATGTCTACAGGTTAATTAAATACCTGAAATCTTTGCCTATCTCCAACTTGTTCTAATTCCTTTATTTTGTTCTAACTTTTCAACCTTTTTTGCAGCCACCCTCTCTAAGGACACCGTTAGTGCTGCTGGCCTACTTGCTGCGGCTAGAGCAAAGAGTTTAGCAAGGCAAGACAAGAAGCCCCCCACCCCGTGTCTGTTGTGGCTAGCTCCGATGTGATTGCATCCAAGAAGAAGGGGGATGCGAAGAAGAGAAAGCTTGTGGATGCAGGCCACGTATACAAATGGTGACATGGATATGGGGAAGTTAGGAGAAAAGTTCAGAGCTGCTGTTGAGAAGGTAAAGATGAAGGGACCTTTGAGTTTTTCCAAGGAGTTTGATAGAATATTAATGCTTTCTTTTATGCAGGAAATTATGAACCCTGTTGTGGCCCACATTGATGCATTGAAGATCAAGGCGGCGAGGCTCAGTTATGAAGTTGCAGAATCGAAGAAGGAGGCCACAAAAAGCGCCAAGGAGGTGGAGAAGTGGAAGAAGGAAGCAAACAAGCATGCTGGTGAAATGGAAGGTTTGAGGAAGGATTTTGAACGCTTAGAAAAAGAAGTGGAAGCCATCAGGGCTGAGAACAAGGCTCACATGAAAGAACTTGCGGCTGCGGAGGGAAACTTTAAATTTCATGCCACCAAGACTTTGTTAGAAGCTCGAATTCAGATGATTGAGGAATATAAAAATGGGCAAGCCATAACTTGGAACCTGGAGGACGAGAAAAAAGTTTTGGAGGACCATATTGGGGAGCCAGCGGATGCAGAAGAAGTGAACTCCGCGGCCGTGAAAGCCCTAGTTGATGATGCCAACAAGGATCTGAACACCATAGTGGTTACTCCAAATGACCAAGGGGAAAATACAACACCGGCGACAGCAGGCCACGAAGTTTGAAAAATATTTTAAAACTTTTGGGTATTTTGGATGAACAAAAACAATTTTTGCTTTATTTGTGTACCTCTGTTGGTACAACAAATGGGGGAAGTATCCCCAAAAACAAGGTTTTTAGTTTGTAATGGCTCATAAGAGCCGAGATAATTTATTTGGGGGTACTAGGTTGGTCTAGTACTCCAAGCTTTTTTAGGGTTTTAGGGACTTGTTGGCTTACCCAACTTGTCCTTGAGTTGCGAAAAATCTTTTGAAAAACACTTAATGGTTTTTTAGCAAAGTATTTTATGTCTTTGAGAGACGCTTGTTTGTTCTTTAGATAACATGTAAATGTTATAAACCGTAGGTAACATGAAAATGTTACAACCAATAGTTCACAACTTGAAGAAGTGTGAAAACGTGCGCCCAGGCGAAGGTGTCGAAACCTTAATTCGTAAGAAAAGATGAATATCTTTTAACCATATGTACCTTTGATCAGAGGTAAATCGTTTGAAGAGATAGAACAAGTATCAGCCGTCCTGGCGTGTCAACATGTTGAAATTTTCTTCCTCAGGTTCAAACACGTATCAGCTGTACTGGCGTGTCAACATGCTTGACCTGCTCCCGCTTAGGTCTCAACAAGTATCAGCCGTACTGGCGTGTCAACATGTTGAACTTTGTCTTCCTCAGGCTCAAACATGTATCAGCCGTACTGGCGTGTCAACATGTTTGTCCTGTTCCAGCTTAGGTCTCAACAAGTATCAGCCGTACTGGCATGTCAACATGTTGAGCCTACTCCATTTTCTCAAGTTGCACCTCGCAAAACAAATTTATGTTAGGGTTGGGCATTAGCGTAGCTAACGCCCCTCCGATGCTTAATTTAGTAAGGATTCTCCACAAAAATTAACAACTTGAAATATACGAATGAATTTGACAACTAAAAATAAATCGTACCTGAGAAGTCTAGTTGCAAATAACTGGACTCACATGAAATAAAGTTTCAAGTGGATGGCGTTCCAACTTCTAGGGATCCTATCTCCACTGGGGGTTGACAACCAAGCACGCACCTCGCTGCGCCTTCAGCGTCGATGAGATATGGTCCTTCCCACTTGGGGGCTAACTTACCTCGCATTCAATTCTCTTGTATTTTGAAATACTTTTCTTAAAACTAAATCACCAACCCGGAACCTTCGACTCGATATTTTTGTTGTAGGATCTTGCAATTCGTTGTTGATAAGCCGCCATCCTTATCTTGGCTAAATCCCTGATCTCATCAATTGTATCTAAATCTTGAGTTAGGAAAAGATTGTTTTCATCTTGAGTTAATAAGCCATACCTTCTTTGTTGGGATCGTTACTTCAACTGGAATTACAGCTTCCGCCCCATATACCAATGAATATGGAGTTCTACCTGTGGCTCCTTTTGTGGTAGTCCTATCTGCCCAAAGTACAAGTGGTAACTCTTCAACCCATTTTCCCTTCTTTTGGTCTAGACGCTTCTTCAAGTTGTTGATGATCAACTTGTTGCTTGATTCAGCTTGGCCATTGGCTTGAGGGTGGACAGGTGTAGACATGATCAACTTGATGCCCCAGCGAGTACAAAAATCCCTGGTCTTCTTACTTATAAATTATGACCCGTTGTCACATATAATCTCTGATGGCACGCCAAACCTGCTAATTATATTTTTCTTTAAAAATGAGATTACCTCCTTATCTCTCACCTGTACATAAGCTTCTGCTTCGATCCACTTTGAGAAATAATCGGTCAATGCCAACATGAACACCTTGCCTCCGGGAGCCTTAGGCAACTTGCCTACAATGTCCATGCCCCACTGCATGAAAGGCCAAGATGGGACTATAGAATGTAAAGGCTCAGCAGGTTGATGCAAGATGTTACTGTGTCTTTGGCAGGCATCACATTTTTGTACATAGCTCATAGCATCTTGACGCATGGTTGGCCAATAGTATCCTGTCTTGAGGGCCTTCGACACCAGTGCTTTCCCACCAGAATGGTTCCCACAAATTCCTTCGTGGATTTCTTTGAGTACTAGTTCAACTTGCTCATTATCGACACATCTCAAATAATGTCCTGCAAAAGACCTCTTGAATAGCACATTATCTATCAAAACAAAAGTAGAAGTACGAATCTTAAAAGATCTAACATTCTTAACATCGGGTGGAATAGTTCCAAGTTGAAGGAACTCAATTACGTGCTGGGTCCAAGAAGGTTTAGCATCTTGTGCCCCAGTAGGTGGAGTAACCACTTGAGTTTCCTCAACTTGGTCTATTGCCGGGTACTTAACATAAATGATGGGGATATTAGTATGCAACATTGATTTGCAAGTTGAACCCAAGTTGGCCAAGGCGTCTGCTTCTGCGTTCTCTTCTCTAGGGACCTGTTCCAAAGAGAATGATAGAAATTTCGAAGCTAAGGCCTTAACCTGTTGGAGGTACAGAGTCATCTTGGAATGCTTCGCCATATAACTACCATTAAAATGGTTAGCTAGTAGTTGAGAGTCAACAAATACATTTAAATGTGTAATATTCAAACTTAAAGATGTAGTTAAACCCATGATTAGGGCTTCATACTCAGCTTCGTTATTTGTTGCACCGAATTCACAAGATACAGCTTGAGGTATGATATCACCTTGAGGGGACTTCAAGATTATTCCCAAACCAATCCCTTTAGAATTTGAAGCTCCATCTGTATACAATGTCCAAAATCTAGGAACAGCTTTACCTTCAAGTTGTTGCACTTCCAGCTCTACCTCAGCCGCAAACTTGGGACCGAAGTCGCCTACGAAATCGGCTAGGGCCTGCGATTTGATGGTCGTTCTTGGCTCGTACGAAATGTCATACATGCTCAACTTGACCGACCACTTGGCCAACTCCGCCCGACATCTTCCGGCGTTCTCAACACATTTCTCATAGGATAATTAGTTCTAACAGTTATGGAATGTGTTTCAAAATAATGACGTAGTTTGGTAGCACAGTAGTTAAGGCTAATATCAATTTTTCAAGATGAGAGTACCTTGTTTCAAAGATCCAATAAAGACTTACTTACATAGTAAACAGATGCCGTTTCACCTTGGATTTCCTTCACCAATACCGCACTAACATTTTCGCATACAACTAAGTATAAATAAAGATGCTCACCATGTTCGGGTTTAGCAAGCTGGGTGACGTCATCAAGTATTCTTTAAGTTGTTTGAAGGCCGCCTCATGTTGGTCACCCATTGAAAGAGTTTGTTTTTTCTTAATACTTCGTAGAATAACCCGCACTTATCGGATGATTTGGATATAAATCTATTCAAAGCAAAGCCTACTCTACCCGTTAACCTTTGTACGTCCTTGATGTTCTTAGGGGATTCCAAGTTGAGAATTGCTTTGATTTGTTCGGGACTTGCTTCGATTCCCCTCTTGGTCACCATATATCCCAAGAATTTACTCGCTCTAACACCGAAGTTGCACTTCGCCCGGATTGAGCTTCATGTCAAGGCTTTCAAGATGTTGAATGCCTCAAGAAGGTGCTCCACATGATCCTCAATGTGCTTGGATTTGACCACCATATCATCTATGTAGACCTCCATCGTCTTCCCAAGTTGGTCTTTGAATATTTTGTTCACTAACCTTTGATAGGTTGCCCCTGCATTTTTAAGACCAAAGGGCATAGAAATATAACAATATATACCTTCTGGAGTCATGAATGCTGTATCTTCTTGGTCTAAAGGCTCCATTTGAATTTGTTGATACCCGGAAGATGCATCCATGAATGTCAAGATGTCGTGGCCAGCTGTCTCATCAACTAGAGAATCAATATGAGGGAGAGGGAATGGATCCTTCGGACAGGCCTTGTTCAAGTCGGTGAAGTCCACGCATACTCGCCACTTGCCATTCTTCTTCTCCACCACTACAACGTTAGCCAACCACCTTGGGTACCGAACTTCTCTCGATCATCTTGGACTTCAAGCCTCTCAACTTCATCCTTTATGATCTGGTTCCGCTCCTGGGCGAACTTCCTTCTTTTTTGACGGACAGGACGGATGGTCGGATCGATGTTTAACTTGTGAGTGATGATGTCTTTGCTTATCCCCGTCATGTCTTTATGCTTCCAAGCAAAACAACATTTCGACTTTTCAGAACTCGATCAGCTCCTCTTCGATTTCGGACGGTAGGTCTATCCCAACTTGCACTTGGGCCTCGTGGATTTGATGCATCAACAGAACGCTTTTATATCGTGCTCCACTGCTTCAAGAATGTCCTGGGCCTTTTTCTTTAATTGCTATGCTTGCCGAGGGGTCGAGCTTGCTTTCATGTTGACCTTGTAGCATTCTTTAGAGACTTGCTGGTTTCCCTTCAACTTGGCAACTCCCCACGGTGTTGGAAACTTGACGCATTGATAGTAAGTTGATGGCACGGCCTTCATGTTGTGGATCCAAGGTCTTCCCAATATAACATTGTACGAGGAAGAGCACTCAATCACACAAAACCTCTCCATGGAATTCATACCCTCTAGGTAGATGGGCAACTTGATCTCTCCGACTGTTTGCTTCACCTCACCACTGAACCCTACCAGTACGGATGAATTCTTCACCACTTCGGACAGAGGGATGCCCATATCTTCAAGAGCATGAGTGAAGATGATGTTGACCGAGCTGCCACCATCGATCAGAATCCGTTTGACCACACAATTAGCAATCTGCACCTGAACAACTAGACCATCATGATGAGGGTCCAACGTGTTGTCCTTATCTTCATCTTCAAAAGAAATGATATGACCATCTGTGAAGTCATGACGCCTTGAAGGCAATTCTGATTGATCTTCCTTAGAGATTTTGGCATGACGCTTGGCAGCAGAGTAAGTTGTGCCGCAAATATGAGACCCACTTTGAAATAACATTTACTACCTTAGTGGCCGGAGGGGTGCAACTTTCTCGGGTCTAGACTGTTCTCCTGAATCAGGCTCTTTGGATTCACTCCTGACCCTCTTCTTGCCCAACAAATCCTTGAGAAGACCCTTGGACAATAAATGAGAAATCTCCTTCCTCAAGGCGAAACAGTTCTCGGTGGTGTGCCCAAAATCTTCATGAAATGCGCACCACTTGGACTTGTCCTTCCAAGTTGTTGACTGGTCATTCTTCTTGGGCCATCTTGCTTTATCTCCAAGATTTCCCATGGCACACAAGATTCCTGCAATGTCCACAGAAAAGCAATATTCAAAAATTTGTGGATAATCATTATCATCACCTTCCTGATCATCATCTACAACATGAATTCTAGAAGGTTCAGTTTTAACAGGGGGTTTGCCCCTGTTGGACTTATAGTGATGGGAATCCGATCGTCTGTCAGAGGGTTCAAATAGAGGAGTAGGAGTCCTCCCAGTTGACTTCCCCATCGCCAAGCTATCTTCCTCCAATCTGATGTAAGGCAATGCCCTGGTTCTGATTTCTTCAAGTTGTTTCGCAGGGGTCATCACCAACTCGTTGTAGAACAAAGAGCTCTTCTTCAAGCCTATACGGAATGCTTCCGTAGCGGTGGACACGTCCAAGTTGGGTATAGTCACTGCCTCCTTGTTGAACCTGTGCAAATACTCTTTAAGATTTTCGTTAGCATTTGCACAATTCTATAAAGATCACTGGTCAACTTGTCGAATGCCCTGTTACATGAAAATTGGTTAATGAACATATTAACAAGTTGAGCATAAGATGAAATAGAGTTTAGAGGGAGCCCTGTTAGCCATTTTAAGGCTGGTCCTGACAAAGTAGAGCCAAAGCCCCTGCAAAACACGCTTCTTTAAACATAGGAGGGATACTTATGATATCCATTGATTCCCGATACTGACAATACATGCTCTGCTGGATCGGTACTCCCATCATACTTCTTCATATGAGGGACTGAGAATTTCTTCGGGATCTCCACACTGGCTATTGCTGGCACAAAACGAGACTCATTGTAGCAAGTTGGAGAGACTTGATGATACGGCAAGTTGACTCCAGGCACGCTTTGAAGCAACTCCTTAATGGCTTGCATTTCCTTAACAAGTTGGTTCTCTGCGAAAAGAGGAGCATTATTAACCTGAGGTGCGAAAGTATCGAAAGCATTAAAGAAACTTCCCGTTTGCCCCATTGAGGGTGTAGCATAAGTGTAGCAAGATGATAACGCAGGTTGGCTAGCTGGTAGGCCGAATCTTGGTTGCTCGATTGGAATGGATGTCACAATTGTGCTCTCCGCTGGCAAGGTGTTGGACATAGGGATATCTCCGACATGGCTCGGTCCTGTACCTGCACCAAACAAAGATCTAGGAAGTAAAGGTGAAAACGGGGTGGATACTTGAGTCTCAGCTTGCTTCCCTTTACGCACTATCAATGGCATTGAATATTATGGTATTCGTATGCTCCTGAGCATCCAACCGATCGCCTATTTTCTTCAACATGTCCGCCCTGTTGGACATTATCTCCAAATTGACCGCTTCTGCACTTGGAGGAGGGTTGCCTTGGACCTTGGAAACAGGAGGTGGACGACTCCCGGCCTTGACCGGACTGACGGATTAGCCATTTCTACTTGAATAATCAAAGTTTCCCACGGACGGCGCCAAATTGTTTTGGTCAAATTTCAACAAGTGTATTTCGATGAGAAGAAAAGTGACTAAAGTGATATGAATCTAGGTACAATGATTATCAAGTTGAATAGAAATGGACACAAGATGTTTGTTGACTAGGGAAAGCCCTTGAACAACTTGTTCGCCGGCATAAAACTTCCGGAGGATCTCGGCTCCTGCCTTGACCGAAAGTTTACTAAGTGTTCTTGAGGATTACAAGATATGAGCGTATTGAAAGAGACCTTAAGCTAGTGAATCATGTGTGTGCAAAATACAGTGGTATGTCTCTTTTATACCTCTCCACAACGGCTAACTACAAAGAGAATCATGGGCCTATAAACTCGGGAAAGAGGTTGATCCAATAGAGATATTTTCGCCATTTGCTGTTTGAGGGAGAAGATAAGATTTGTTGCTGAAGAAACGTTTTTGACTTAGTCATTGCTTCATTTGACACGTGCCCTATAAAATAGGAATAGCGTTACTGGTTCCAACCTGCAGAAAACCAAGTGGTAAATGGAACAACTCAAGTTGTTAGTACCAAGTTGTTAAGTATAAGTTGTAAACATGTTGACTGAAAATGTAGAGCCCAACAGAGCGGAGAGAGTATTCATTTTTGGATTGGCCATGGCTTTCAGATTTGTTGCATTAATGTAAAGATCATATTACAACATTAATATAAATGCATGTAGAAAGGTTATGATTTTCGAAAATCTTGATCAGTACGTTCCTCGAAACGTTGAAAGTCACTATATTTATCTTAACACAATCTACAAAACTCCTTTCATCCTCTTAAAAAACATAAAATAAAAATGTACGAATCTCCTTTCATCAGAAAAGAACCCTTTTGAAGAACGTGGAACCGGTACAGCAAATACACCGCTACAACGCTCCATCGGTATCAAAAACAAACAACACTATATAAATGCTCAAGTACATAATAATGTAGAATATTTAGAACGAATATATTCAAACAACATCATATAAAAGCTCCACCAAACAATGTAAAAACTTTTTTTTTTTTTATTTACATTTGTAGTGCACTTCTACATTGTGAAGAACTCTTTTTATATATCATTGTCTGAATTTCAGTTGCAACAATGCTGAAGCCAAGGGTGGCCGTAGCGGTTCGAAATCTCAAAGACAATTATTTTTTCCATTGCATGGAACAAATTTCATCCATTAACAATTAATCTCAAATTACATGATCACCAAGTAAAATAAAAGAAAATTAGATTCGTTGTATTTCATCAATTCCATTCTTTGAGTTGATGTCCACTTAAATGTTCCAACCTAAAATGAAAGATTTTGCTAACTTACTTGAACTTCAAACTTGGAAAGATTCTTCATTCGGCGCAATAAAATAACAAGATCATTGTCCAAACCCGGAATCCAATACCAGTCCCAGAACTCAACTCAACCTCTTAGCATACATATTGTGAAGTTCAAGAACCACCATATGCTTCTTTTTCACGGCTATCTCACTAATGGGGAGGGGACTATAACCGAGGATTAAAACGATTTTATAAGTTCGTAACGTTAGGCTAGGTAGTGAATAAGTCAACTCGATAATGGTTAAAAAAAGGTGTAGATACATATTTCTATTTTAGTTTTATTTTAACATAGTAATAAAACTACTCCAAAACAGATAAAATATAAACATTAGATTAGATTAAAAGATAAAAATTACCTACCCCACAAACTTAAATCACATAATCCCCAATGTACATCAGTAGAAAGAACAAGGGTTAGGAAGGCCTCCATACTATACATTCACTGGGCGGGCCCAGGAGGCAATGGTGTCAAAGGCTGGCTAGAATAGCCAGCCTGCTGTTGCATGAACTGGGAAAACTGGGCAAACTTCTGCTGTTGTTCCTGCTGGAGTGTGCGTTGTTCCTGTAGGAATGTGCGTCGTTCCTGTAGGAATGTGCGTTGTTCCTGTAGGAATGTGCGTTGTTCCTGCTGGAATGTACATTGTTCCTCATACCTCCGGTCTTCGATCTTTGCTCTCTCCTGCCAGTGTGTGCGTTGTTCTTGATGGAACTGCTCGATCACAGTAAGTTTCTGATGTATCGCCTCTTGACAGGGTCCAAATCTCTCAATCATCTACAAAGAAGTATTCACGAAGGACAAAATGTGAACTTTCTCTATGCTTTTAGGCTGGGCCCACTATAGAGGAGAGTATCCACCAAAGGATAAAAAATGTAAATTTTCTAAGCCAAAAATGGAAGGCCTTATAAGGGGACATTCTTTTGGGACATCCCAAAAGCGAATAGGGTACTTGATACTCTTATTTGGAGATAGAGGGGGTAAATTCATAGTTTTGATGGGTATACCAGTCATAGATGAAAGATAATATGATCCATTCACCGCTCAACTTCCATTATTTCCAAATCGGATGAAAACAAAGAAGTCCTTCCGAAGAAACTTTACAAGCATAGCAACAAAAAATCATGGAAGAAATTTTGCTTCGCTGAACGGAAGAAATGAATGAGACTGATAATGAAAAAAAAATGCCAAATGAAGTTGGGTTTTCGTATTCGTATCTTTCTTAAAGCGTTAATACACAAAGGGTGATATTGAAGATAGAAATTTCATGAGCGTGTTTTAGACGAGGGGAGTAATGAACCCACCCCCTACCTGGCATAGAGAATCAGGAGATAACATCTTTATATAAGGCACACATAATAAATGCAGACACTTAAAATCCTACCACATGATCTCATTAGTATTATTTATCTTATATACTCCCTCCGTCCCATAACAACTAACCCACTTCGCCATTTTGGGCATCCCATTGGTATGTCACACTTCCTTTTTAGGACATGTTTTATAATTATTACACTCGATATGGCCCACTTGTCATACTATTCATGTATTTTTTTTTAGCGGATTTTACCATCCTACTATATATGTGCATTCGATTTCACTTTACCCCCTAAAGACATAAAAAAAAAAGTTAGCTTTTTAATAAAACTTAACAAAACAAACGAGAATTTTCCAGAAACTAACAATATCCAAAAAAAGTTAGATTCCCCATCACACCAACCCACGACTCGGATCCTCCATAACCATGTCAAATCCGCCCCCACGCACCACCAACATTCACCCAACGAGAATAATACCCTCCGACCCTCTCCTCCAATCAACTCCCTTCGTTCGGCCAGCTCAATATCTAACTTTTTCGGATGTCGTTAGTTTTTGACAAATTCCCATTAGTGTTATTAAGTCAAGTTGGTCTTACGTAAAACGCGTTTTTCAAAATGATTTGGAAAAACGGGTTTCTTGTAAGTGCCAATGCTTAGAAAGTGCCGGTGATAATGTTACAAAGTGCCATTTGAATGGCCGGCACTTTGTAACATTGTCACTATCACTTTATAATATTAGCACTTGCCCTTTGGAAAAATGTGTTTTAAAGAGTGTCAACGTGAGTGTTTATAAGTGTTGGTGTGTGTGTTATAAAGAGTCGGTGTATATGCCTTAAAGAGTGCCCGTGTGTGCGTTAAAGAGTGTCAGTTATAGCGCTAAAGAGTGTCAGGGGTAGTCTGCGCATTTTAAAAGAAGATTCACTTATTTACAAAAACGCCACCACGCATTTTCAAACATATTTTTTCAAAATCTTGGGAAAAAAAATTACAAGATTTTGGCTATAAAGTTTTATTAACAAAACCTATACTTTGTTATGTCGTAAGGGGGTTAGGTGAATTGAATGCGTAAATATAGTGGGATGGTTAAAATTGCTAAAAAAAAAAAACATTGATGGCTAAAAGTGGAGCTTCATTAAAGTACAGTGAGTCAAAAGGTGATAGACCTTTATTTTGAGACGAACATAAATGAAAAGTGTGACACTCATTACGGGAGGGAGGGGATCACATCAACAAATTATGATTTAGTATGTAATCTTACCTTCTCAAGCAAGGCCATCTTGGCTTCAAGGTGATGAATTTTCTGCAAACAACAAATTCTACTCACTTAGAAAGCTACATAAATTATTTGTAAGAATGAACCCTCATAAAACAGTTATGACCTCTTTTGATTCTTCATCAGCAACAACAACACGGGATGCATAAATTACTCTAACATCCTTTGGTTTGCATTTTTGGTTGCATTGAGGACACTAAGAGCCAATCAGGAAAAAAAAAATGAGGCAGGAACAGAAAATAGCTGTTCAATTATGTCGTAAAAGGGTACTAAATTGGAACAGTACCTTTGCTGAACCCTTACGGCGTTCTAGCCATCTCCTGATACAAGATAGGCCATACAAATGTCCACAACTAAGGCAGCTGCAGTCCTCAAACCACATAAGAAGATAGAGAATTATATAAGCAAACGCAATTTTTACATGGTAGTCTAAATATATTTCTCAAGTAATCCACCAGCAAAAAGTCATTCTTATTAACCCGAGCACTTGTAATTTGAGAATAAGGGACATAAAACTATACTTTTACTGCAAAACCACGCCCATGAAAATGTAACAAATTCATATGAATGGCAAACTAGCAACAGCCTTAGTGTATGCTGAGATGACTGACAGTTCTGGAGCATATCACAACATCATCTATTGACCAGCACCCAACTGTTGTCTGTTTCAACATGGTTTATGTGGCCAAAAATTTTGAACAACAAGAAATTAGTCGAACAATTATACAGTAGTTGTGTATCGAACTAAGCAAAGTACTTTAAAAACAAATGCATGCAATATGACTGAGTGATGCACCGGTTAAGAGGACTGAAGAGTGGAGAAGTGATAAAATGCTGAGGGGTAGGGGAAGGCCCAAGCAAACTTGGATCAGGATGATTGAAAATAATATGACTTAAATTGCATTGGACGAAAATATGGCATTGAAAAGGCCCGGAGGGCAAAAATTCAAGTGGGTGATGGGGGTTGATTTACAGTATTTATTATACATGTGTATATATATATATTTTTTTATTTTAATTATCACTTTTTTTCTTCTCTTCTTTTCCTCTTCTAAACTTTATTCATATTTCTTCTTTTAACTTGCTTTTATTCTTTCACCTTTTCTTTCACGATGACAGATATGAGGATTAATATTAGCCGACCCCAAATTATTGAGAAAATTACGTCATAGTCCCTCGGTATCACTTAATCTACGTCCTAGTCCATAAAAGATTTTTTCTACCATATAGTCCCTTGGCACTTTAAATGAAATAACTATACCCTCTCCCCACCCTGTAACAAACATAAGACACACACACACTCTCTCACACGTTTTCTCTCTAAGTTTCTCACCTACTCCATCTCTCCCGTCATCCCACTTCTGGTGAACCTCTCCCCTCTGGCCACCCCCTCCCACACTTCCGGCAACCTCTCCCGTTCGGAGAACCCCTTCCCCAACCCCGGCCACACAAAACACACACTTCCACTCTTTCTCTCTACCTTCCCCATTCTCACCTCCGGACACCCCTTCCCTCCCCGCCTCCGACCAAGCCTTACCCCGCTTCCGGCGTCCGACTTCCCTCCCTCCGTCTCCGTTAAGCTTCTTGTCTCTCTCTCTCTCTACTTTCTCTACCTTCACCTCCGGCCTTCCCTCCCACCGGCGAACCATAACACCAGCAAACTCTCTCTCTCTATTTTCCACATCTCTCCTTTGGCCAGATCTATCTACTCTGGCCAGATTTAGATCTCCACTCCTGTCCAATCTTTAGAAGTTGCTGCCTAACCAAATGAAAGTTGTGACAAGTACAATTGAGTAACACACCGTTGCT
Source organism: Adenophora triphylla var. japonica (assembly GCA_022495995.1). Lineage (NCBI taxonomy): Eukaryota > Viridiplantae > Streptophyta > Magnoliopsida > Asterales > Campanulaceae > Adenophora > Adenophora triphylla. Next base: position 145,655 of record JAFEMH010000278.1, read on the forward strand.
TCAATCTTAAATTAATGTCAAATTTCCTATTGCTTCCAGGCAGTAACTTTACAATGAGATCTCATTAATTGGTTCCATATTGACTCATGGTACATCAAGGAAGTTACCTATGCACTCGCATGTTTCTTATTTGTGTTTTTTAGTTTATTTTTCCTCAACCAAGTACCCTTTATTTACACCCAAGTTGCTTTTCTTTGAAAAAAGGGGAATTAGCTAATAAGTTTTATATTTTTATTAGAATAATTAAATTAACATTTTATAAGTACTTTCTTTCTTTGATTTTGTAATTGAAAAATGTTTCACTTTAAAAAGTTTAGTGTTAAAAAGTGCTTCATTTCTAAACTTTATTTTTTTAAACAATGTAGCAAATGTGCTTTATATATACTCCCTCCGTCCCACAATAATCTGCAAAAAGACACTTTTTGGGCGTCCCACAATAATCTGCAAAGTCCCAAAATGAAATGGGACCCACTTGTTATACTCACAACAATTACCACTAACTTCACTTTCTCTCTCCTACCCAACCATCTACACTCACAACACATCACCTTTTTCACCTTTTAACTTAATTCTTGTGCCAAGCAATTTTGTGCGTATTATTATGGGACGGAGGGAGTTTATATTTTGGGACGGGCGGATAAAGTATATTAAAAGTACATACTCCCTCCGTCCCGCTGATAACTTCACTTTTTGCCATTTTGGGTGTCCCATTGAAAGCTTCACCTTTCCTTTTTTGGCAAAGGAATCTTTACTATTCCCTCCACTCATTCTCTCTCCTACATTATTTTAATACTCACAACACCATTATAATTTACTATTCCCTCCACTCATTCTCTCTCCTATTTTCAAATTACACTCACAACATTTTCTCCACCTTAATTTGCGCGCCGGAGCCAAAATGGTGAAGTAATAAGCGGGACGGAGGGAGTATATGTTTTGGGACAGAGGTAATACTGCTTTCGTTGTTGATAAGTATTTCTTAGTTGTTTGAATGACAACCGAGAAATTACTGATAAGTTCTCAATTGTTTGGTCGTTGGAGAGGTCGCATGAGTTGATCGTTTTCTTAGTAGTTTTGTTGACAACATACAACTTAACTTATTGATAAGTTCTCAGTTGTTTGGTTGATGGAGTTGGTGGTCATCGGAGTTGATCGTGCTCTTAGTGGTTTAGTTGATAAGTACTCGGTTGTTTGGTCGTCATAGTTGATCGTATTCATAGTAGTTTAGCTGACAACTGAGAATTTACTGATAAGTTGTTTGGTCCGAGAGGTCACCGGAGTTGGTGGTCGCCGGAGTTGATTGGGTTCTTAGTAGTTTAATTAACAACTGAGAACATATTATTTTGGGGCTTGTTGTTGTACTAAACTTCTACTCCCCGTTCCAAAATGAATGATCAATTCTTATTTTCTCTTGATCAAGAACAAGATTGAATACTATCTTCATATTTGATATTTAGTTTTAATTCTGGAAAAAGGGAAAAAAAAATCTGCTATTCAACACTCAATACAATACTCCCTCCGTCCCGGCCGACTTAGGACTTTTTGCCATTTTGGGCGTCCCACCCGACTTAGGACGACCCAAAATGGAAACCTTAAATCGCTATTCTCTCCACTCATTCTCTCTCCTACATTATTTTAATACTCACAACACCATTATAATTTACTATTCCCTCCACTCATTCTCTCTCCTATTTTTAAATTACACTCACAACATTTACCTTTTCCTTAATCCCTGTGCCATTTCAAAAAATCCTAAGTCGGCCGGGACGGAGGGAGTATACAATAAGGTTTGAACCAAAATCAAATCTCCCTGAACTTCAATTCAAATTGAAATCATACTCCACTAATTGACATTCAATTCAAATCATAAAAAATAAGCATAATGTAGTTAATCATACCAGACTTGATGGTCTCCAGTACTAGTCCAAGGTCCCATACAAATCGGACAGGTCAATCCATCAACTTCACCCCCTTCACCCGCCACCGCCGCCACTTTGCCCCCTTGTCCACAACCGTTGGGTTCACCTACAACCTCAACTGAATTCACCGAAACCCTAGGTGACATCACCGAAGGATTCATGTATTCCTCCTCATCTTCAGCTTCTTCTTCTTCGCTATATGAGTCTTCTTCTTCCTCCTCCTCTACCTCTTCTTCTTCTTCGCTATATGAGTCTTCCTCCTCCTCCTCTACCTCTTCTTCGTCCTCTTCATCTGAGTCATCATCCACATAATCTTCATCGTCGTCGTCGTCGTCGTCAGGTTCGGCCTGAGGTTGATTGTTGGTGATTTCCCTTTGTTGTTCTTCTTCTTCGAAATGGGGTGGATTGTTTCGTTCGCTGCTGTCCGCCATTGATGATGATCAAAGATAGGTTTTGATATGAAATGAAAAGAAAAGTCGAGGTCGATGTTTCAAAGTTCAGTGCTGAATGATATTCAGTACAGTATTTAAAAGTCCGTTCTTTTTCTTAGAATACAGAACTAGGGCCGTAAACGAGCGGAGCGAGCTTTTCATATTTTGAGCTCTTTTAAACGAGCTCGAGCTTTTCTCGAGTTCTAGCTCGAGCTTGAGCCTAGAATTTTTGTTTGAGCTTACCAAAACAAGCTTTTGGCCTTTTGCGAGCCACTCGGATAGATTAACGAGAAACAGCCCATTTATTTTTTGAAAAAAATCTGAAATTAAACGAGCTTTATCGAGCCCTAATTCGAGTTGTAATCGAACTCGAGCCTAAACGAGCTTTTATATATATTATATATATATATATATATATATATATATATATATATGTTGTGAATATGGCCCTCCACACCCAAGCAAACCTACAAGAATAATAATCGCACACAAACCAAGCACAAGAAATCAAAGAAAACAGAAAAGAACACAAGAAATTGTTAACCCAGTTCACCAATTTGATTGGCTACGTCTGGGGGCACTACCAAGCCAGGATCTTGCACTATGTATGTAAAATATGTGTTACAATGATGAAGGAGGCGGAACATTGCTTAAATATGCCTAGGGATACAAGAAACAAGCCCTAAAACCGGGCCCAAAAATAAACCCTTTCCGACGCTGTGCGCCCGCTCAGCAAGCTGTGCGCCCGCTCTGTAATTGCCCAAAGCCAAGCCTCCCTCGATGCGCCCGCGTAGCCGGGAGTGATGCGGCCGCCTCAAAGCAACCATTGCCGCTGGGGATTGATCGCACGCGAGGCGCCCGCCTCGCTAACCCCAAGCGCCCGCCTCATACTGCTCCGAAGAAACTACCTTGGTTGGTCCTCTATCCCAACAATCTCCCACCTAGAGATCAACCGCATGTATAAACCCCGTATCCGTTCTTCAACTCATCCTTGGTGTCCTCCTAGTGCTCACCTCGATCATGGTAGTGCCATCCTCCTCTCTCATTCTTCAAGCCCAATTGAAGCTTTGCACAGCTTCAACTTCTCAAGGTTTACAACCTTGGTCAACATGTCAGCCGGATTCTCCGATCCCAATATCTTCTCAAGCCACAAAGTCTTCTCCTCCAAGAGATGCCTGATGTAGTGAAACCTCAGTTCAATGTGCTTCGTCCTCGAATGAAACGCCGGATTCTTTGCCAAGTGAATTGCACTCGCCGTCATCGTAGAGAATATTACCACTTCGCGTCTTCCCAAGTTCACCCAAGAAGTTCTCGCAGCCTAAACCATCTCTTTACTTGCTTCTGTCACGCCACATATTCTACGCTTCGGCCGATCGAGCCACGATCTTTTGTAACTTAGAAGCCCAGAGATTGCTTTGTACCACCCAATGTAAACACGTAACCCGTAGTACTTCTCCTCTTATCAAGATCACTTGATGCCAAGTCCGCATCAACATAACCCGCTAACACCACTTCCTTGCTTGAAAACACACAGCCTTACCGCGGTACCCTTCAAGTAACGTAGGATCCACTTAACCGCTTCCCAATGTTGCTTTCTGGATTGCCCATGAACCGGCTGACTACTCCCACCGCATGTGCAATGTCCGGCCTTACACACCATCGCATACATGAGACTCCCCACACCAAGCATATGGAGTTCTCTCCATCTTGTCACGCTCTTCCTTGTTCCTAGGCGAGTCCCTCTCGGATAGCTTGAAGTGCAAACCCAATGGCATCCCTGTTGGCTTCGCCTCTTCCATACAAAACCTTGCCAAGACCTTCTCAACATATTCTGATTGTGAAAGAACCAACTTGCCCGACTCCCTATTCCGATCAATCCGCATGCCCAAGATTTTCCTTGCCTCTCCCAAATCCTTCATCTCGAACCGCTCGACAACCGAGTCTTCAACCCGTTTACCTCTCTACCGCTAGAGCCCGCTATCAACATGTCGTCCACATATAACAAAGCAAGATAATATACCCATTGTCCGTGTTCTTGAAGTAGCAACAATGATCCGCCTCGCATCTCGATAAAATCAATGTCGTGCATGAATCCATCAAACTTCTGTACTCACGCTAGGAGCTTGTTTAAGGCCATACAAGCTCTTAGTCAATCTGCAAACTAGCTCCCCGCCACCCTTAGACAAGTAACCCTCACGGCCGTACCATGTAAATCTCTTCCTCCAAGTCCCCATGAAGGAAGGCCGTCTTCACATCCATCTGTTCAAGCAAGAAGTTGTCCGCCACTACTATCCCCCGTAACCATTCTCGATAGTGGTCATCTTCACAACCGGAGTGAATACCTCGGTGTAGTCAATACCGTACTTCTGCTTGAAACCCTTTTACAACCGGGTCTTGCCTTGTAACGCTTGCTACCGTCTCGCTTCCTCCTTGATCCCGTAAACCCATTTGTTATGCAGTGCCTTCTTCCCCTTAGGTAGTTCAACTCCCAAGTTTTGTTTGCCTTCAATGAGACCATCTCATCATCCATCGCAGCTTTCCACTTATCACAAAGCACACTACGAACCGCTCCGCATAACATTCCGGTTCCCCATTATCGTCAACAACAAATAATAATTCGAAGGAGTATACCTGTCGGGTGATCCACGCACCGGGCTGGATCTACGCAGCGGAATATCCGGTTGAGTACGTGGTTCATCTCGCAGCGACCTCCTGACCATGGTCATCATGAACCGTTCTGCTCCCACCCGAGTTAGGAATATCCACCTCTACAATCTCCGGTTCCGAACTAGTGTCATCGGATGCTCCCTTTCTCGTCCTTGTACAATACCTGTTCATTGAATACCACATCTCGACTACGAATAACCCTATGATTTTGATCATCCCAAAATTTATACCCGAAGTCATCCCCGCCATACCCAATAAATGTACACTTAACATTTAGCATCTAATTTAGTTCTCTCACAGAATCAACATGAACATAAGAAACGCAGCCAAATACGCGAAGAAAGGACAGATTTACTCGCTTGCCACTCCAAGCTTCCTCTCGGAATTCCATTCCCCAATGGAACCGATGGTCCCCGATTGATCAAGAAAGCCGCAGCTGTCAACCGCATATGCCCGAACGTCTTCTAAGTCCACACTTCAATCTCATACTTCTAGCCCGCTCATTCAATGTTCTGTTCATCCTTTCGCTACCCCGTTGAAGTTGTGGTGTCCGCTTTGGAGTCTTCTCCATACGAATCCCATTCGCAAACGGTATTCCCTAAACTCCCGAGCTCATACTCCCCACCATTGTCGATCTCAAGCACTTAAGCTTAAGTCCCGTTTGATTCTCCACCAAAGCCTTCCACTTCTTGGAACACCTCGAAAGCCTCATCTTTCCCCTTCAAGAAATAGACCCTGCACCTTCCTTGTAGAATCATCAATGAAAGTCATGTAATATGACGCACCACCTAGAGATGTAACCTAGGAGATGGCCCCCACAAGTCCGTGTGAACCAATTCCAACTTTGCTTCCTCAATCCCCTACCTGTCCTTGAGAAATTATTCCTCCCTTGTTTGCCAAACATACAATCTTCGCAGATTCCCACGTTGATCGACTTCAAACCCGGTAGTAGACCCTTAGAACAAAGTACCTTCATCCCCGTCTCACTCATGTGACCCAATCGACTGCCACAAATCGCATCACCCTCGCCGCCGCCACCGCAATACTATCCTTGCTGTTGTTCGCCAAATACAAAGTACCCTCCTTATTACCCCGAGCGATCTCACAATCCTCCTTGGTAATAACCCAAATTCTGCAGCCGAATGTCACCTTGTAACCTTCTTCGTCCAACTGCCCAACTGAAAGTAGGTTCTTTTTCAAACCCGGAATGTGCCTCGACCCCGTTCGGATGTAGAACCTTCCCGTCCGATGCTCCTATCCCGACATCCCCTTCCCCTTGATTTCCAAAGGCTCGCCATCGCCTAGATAGACCTTCCCGAAATCACCGGAAGTGTAATTATCCATCTCTTCCTTATGCCCGCAAGAGTGGAATGATGCCCCGAATCCAAAGCACCCATGATTCTAGTGCACTACCGACACTCGTAACTAGTACATCATCACCTTCACTGCCACATTCGCCCGATTGCCCTTACGATTTGGACAATCCCTCTTAAAGTGTCCCAACTCCTTACAATAATAGCACCGAACAGATCCCTTCGCAACCTTCTTTTATCCTTGGTCTCATCAGATTTGCCCTTACCACTCATTCCGTTCTCCCTTGATTCGGTTCTCCCTTGTTTGCTAGTACCCGGCTTCCCCCTACTAGTAGTAGCTAAAGCCGCTCCCGAAGTACTTGATGTCCCCAACTTCTTCATGCGATTTTCCTCACCTAAAAGAAAGTCTTTAACATCATCATATTTCAATTTTTCTTACCCGCCGAAGCGTTGATTGCAGTCACCGTTCCGCTCCAACTTGCCGGTAAAGAAGCTAGCAACAAGCATGCATGAACCTCGTCATCGAACTTGATCTCCACCGCTGTCAATGAATCTATGACATCCATAAATTCATCGATGTGCTTAGCCAAGGATCCTCCCTCTTGCATCTTGAGACTACCCATCTTGCGTATCAAATCAACCTTATTTGCAGCAGACGGAGTTTCAAATCTCTCAGTAAGATAATCCAATAGCTCCTTGGTGGTTGTCGCCTTCCTGGTAGTCTTCGCGATCCACTTTGACAAAGTAGATCTAACCACCCCTAAAGCCTTCCGATCCATGAGTTCCCATTCTTCCTGATCTTCATCTTCCGGTTTGACACCCTTCAGAGGCTTGTAGAGATCCTTGTTGTACAAGAGATCCTCGATCTGCATCCTCCAATATCCGTAGTCAGATCCATCGAATTTCTCCACCGCTTGTTTGTCCTTGCCCATTCTTGATTGCTTGGAACAACTCCCTTGATCCTAAACCAGGAGCTCTGATACCAGTTGTTGTGAATATGGCCCTCCACACCCAAGCAAACCTACAAGAATAATAATCGCACACAAACCAAGCACAAGAAATCAAAGAAAACAGAAAAGAACACAAGAAATTGTTAACCCAGTTCACCAATTTGATTGGCTACGTCTGGGGGCACTACCAAGCCAGGATCTTGCACTATGTATGTAAAATATGTGTTACAATGATGAAGGAGGCGGAACATTGCTTAAATATGCCTAGGGATACAAGAAACAAGCCCTAAAACCGGGCCCAAAAATAAACCCTTTCCGACGCCAGGCGCCCGCCTCAAAGAAGCCAGGCGCCCGCCTGGTAATTGCCCAAAGCCAAGCCTCCCTCGGCCCTTGATGCGCCCGCCAGAGCTGGAGTGATGCGGCCGCCTCAAAGCAACCATTGCCAACGCCAGATTGAATGCACGCGAGGCGCCCGCCTCGCAAACCCCAAGCGCCCGCCTCATACTGCTCCGAAGAAACTACCTTGGTTGGTCCTCTATCCCAACAATATATATATACTCCCTCCGTCCCAGAACAATGTTCACATACACTGTTTGCACATGTTTTAAGGAGGGAGTATTATATTGAAAGTGTTGTGAGTGTGAAAATAAAATAGGAGAGAGAATGAGTGGAGAGAATAGTAAATTATAATGGTGTTGTGAGTATTAAAATAATGTAGGAGAGAGAATGAGTGGAGGGAATAGTAAAGATTCCTTTCCATTTTAGGTAAGTTTTAAATGTGTGAAGTAAGTTTTGGGACGCCCAAAAGGGAAAGTGTGAAGATTGTTCTGGGACGGAGGGAGTATATATACATATACATATATATAGAGTTGGTCTTATAAAAAAATAATTTTTTCTTAAGATAAGATAAGGAAAAACGTGTTTTCAAAATAAACGGTGGCAATTTTGTAATTACTGGCAACCATGTTCAAAATAAACGGTGGCATTTTTGTAATTACTGGAAATCATGATAAATGTCAGTGTTAATATTACAAATGACCAGTGATTTCATACTGGCATTTTATAAACATGAAACTGGCACTTTTTACACGGACACTTTTAAATACATGAACTGGCACTCTTCACACTGGCACTCTGTTACACTAACACTGGCACTTTGTTACACTAATATTTTTGTTGGCTCTAAAAAATACAAGCACTGGCATTCAAAAATTCATGGACTGACATTTGAAAACACATTTACTGGCACTCAAAAATGCATATACTGGCACTCAAAATCACTGATAATTATTTTTGCTGGCTCTAAAAAAAACATGAACTGGCATTCAAAAACACATGGACTGGCATTCAAAATTATAAGAACTGGCATTCAAAAACACATACACTGGCACAAAAAAATGCTGGTAATCATTTTTACTAACTCTCAAAAATACAAACACTGGCACTCCAAAATACATGAACTGGCACTCAAAAAAACAAACACTGGCATTAGTTTACACTGGAACGGACACATCAAAATCCCCCAGCAATACTCTCAAAAATACAAATACTGGCACTCCAAAATACATGAACTGGCACTAAAAAAAACAAACACGGGCATTAGTTTGAACTGGAACTGGCACTCTCTCTCTCGTCTCTCTCTCTATACGCAGGAAGCAAATCCTCACCATTGTGAATATCAATCGGAGCTTCTGATTAGACGGAGAACAAATTGGTGATTGTGAATATCAATCGGAGGTCTAAGCCCACTCACTAACCCTTCTTTCCGATCGAGCTCCTCTGCTCTATACAAACATAGCCTCATTTTGCTCTTTCATCTTCCTCAATCTAATCAAAATCCCACAAAATCAATCGATGGCGATGAACAATGGACTTCGATCCTGTGCCTCCAAGCCGGCGACACGCCGTTTTATCTCTATCTAAGTCAGGTAAATCCATTTCAATCGATCGATTCCCTAGGGTTTCTTCCCCCAATTTTAATTGTTATCATTTCTGTAAATGATCGAGATGCGTTTTGGAATCTTTATTTTGTATCTGTCTTGTGTTCTTTCTTATAATTCTAGATCGAATACCTTAGCGAAGTCTATCTCTGTGTGTTTGTGTGAGAGCGTAAAACACGTTTTTTTGTAAGCTTATAAAAAATGCGTTTTTTACAAGTTTTTTGCATATATATATATATATATATACTAAAATTCATTCGAGCTTTTAATAAGCCGAGCCCGAGTCGAGCTCAAACGAGTCGATCTCGAACAAAGTGTTGGTGTTATGCCCTAGGCCTATGATTCATAGACTTATGTGTTGACATTATTTATTATTATATGAGATGTTTATCATTTGATTATTATATGTTTTGTATATTTGTTTATAATAATCTGCGTTCCTAATTATTGAAAGAATGATTAGTATAATTGTCAGTGGATAATCATGTGATGATTATATGAACATTGAAATTATGAGTACTTGTTAGAGAACAAGTGACTGGACATGACCCGCATGAGATTTATGACATGGTCAAGTGTCATAAGTAAATCTCATAAGGTTACTTCATTTAGTTCCTAGACCTGAGATTATCATGACCTTACATATGATGAAAAGTCATGTTTGATTTTAGTCAAACGATATCTTAACACGATATCTATAAAGGCTATATTTGGCATGATCAGATTCATGATGGGAAGGATGATAAATCAAGATGGAATTTGTCCCTCGAAAGAGAGATGTTTTGCTTGGGCCCCTCGATGAGTGATAATGATGAAAGTGTATGGCCGTACCCCAATATGATTGGAATTATCATTATACTCAAAGAATCGAGAAAGCATTGAACAAAGACAAGTTGACAAGGACCATGACTTATGTTCAATATAACATCGTGAGACAAAGGGAGAAATGGAAGTACACCATTGGAAACGTGAACTCTTACGTTACATTATTTGGGTAGACATAATGGCTTGCTAGAGTCCGCTTATGTCTTATGAGGTTCGATATGATCAAACTCATTGCCAACATAATGTAATCCTATTGGGTCACACACAACTAGAATGAATTGGTTAAACCGGAGGAAGAATGATTGAGAGTCTCTGTAACTGGCTACATATGTCACGCGACATACTAAGCCATTGGCTTAATATACCGCGCGACATATCACGCCCATACGCGGTTTGACAGCCTGTTCTCCTAATACGATTAGGAGACGTATTCATACTATTGTAGTATAAATATGGGAGGTGCATCGGACCTAATTCTCTAGCCGAAATTTTCAAGCAAAATTCACAATCAAATACTCTCAATATTCTTCAAGGTTTAGATCTAGCAATCATCAAGAAGTTGTTCTTGAATTCATTCAAAGGTGTGGATACCGAAAGAGGGTCTTCGCTCGTTCATCGATCAAGGCCTAGAGTTCAAGCAAGTTGAAGAACGAAGTTTGTGATTCGATATCACACAATCAAATCGTTCGATAGCTCAAGAACGGAAAGCGTTCAAGGTTGGTATAATTCTATCTCATAGGAATTTAAATTAATTGTATAGAACGGATCCTAGGGCTTCTTGGGTTTTATGTTTTAATGCTTAATTCCGCTGCGCATGGACCCGTAAAACCCAACAGTGGTATCAGAGCCCCGTTCGTATGATTAAGTTTGAATTAACATGCTAGATTTAAGATATAAATTGTTTATATGCTTATTGCATGTTTTGTATGCGATAGAATTTTTAATTGTTTATGTGAAACAATGTGAAAATCGTTTTCGAATTATGCTTGAATTAAATCTCGTAAAAGGTTGTTTTATGTGATTTAATTGGTTGCGATCTGAATTGGTTCGAATGCGGAAATCCCATGTAATCTGCCGCTTAGGTCGCGCGACATGATGAGCCATGTGGAATTACGGTTATCCGGCTCTGTTAGGTTGCGCGACATATCAAGCCTCGGGCGATGTTGTCACGCGACATAATAAGCCAAAAGCGGCGTAATCGGTTTGTTCAAATTTTTACGCTATTTTGTGATTGTGTTTACAATCTGATATGTTCATATGAAAATCTGGATGTTATAAAATTGAGTTTATAAGACCATGCTAGATCGATTCATTGATATGCATGATTAATTGATTAAAATGTGATTTTAATAATTATTGCGTTGCATGTTTTATTTGTTCTTACATGCTAAGAATTTTTAATTAGATGTTTAGTTGAAACATGATATTTAGTTTCCTAATATGTTTAGATTTAGACATTGTAAATTTTGGATCTTATGATTGTTTATGGAAACAAGTCATAAATACGCGAAATTTAAAAGGAAACCGATTGTTTAGAAAAAGGTGGGGATTATGTTGCCTAATCGAGTTGATTTCTAATTATGCATGTCTAGGAGAGTTACGTCTAAGGAAGAGTTGGTACTTAAGAAGTCCTTGTGGCTCACCTATCTTCCTGGAAACTTACCTGGTGCATGAGTTTGACTATCTTTCTGATATGCTTCTAATCTACCTTTAAAGAACATTCATTTAACTTTTAAGTTCTTTATGCCAATTCATGATTAAACACTTGAGACCATTCGGATAGTTTTGGGTAGGCTTGCCATAGCAAGGTGCTTTGATTCTATTCGAATGCGAGCAAGATGAGGAAATGGTGGTTCCTATAAGTTTAAAATGAATGAACTTAATTGGGTTATCAAAATGGTTTTGGACCCAAGGCATAAGATGAGATTAAAAATATGCCTAGACATATGATGTCTTGAATTAATCTCATAAAAGATCTAAGAGTCATATATGTGATATGATTGATGTTTTCTACCTAATTAATTTAATTTTGAGCGGTTTGCCATAGCAAACTTGAAATTGAATTAAAGTTGGATCTTAGCCCATTAAATGTATATTATGCTTACTTGCATTTGAAGGTGTATAATTTAGTGGGAGCATTTTAAATAAATGCATTATACTTTTCATATAATATGTTTACTTATATGTGTTCATATTTTATGTATATCTTTTTGTAGAATAAATGGCATCAAACAATAATCACCTGTCACTGCGATCTCTCCTTGAGAAGGAGAAGTTGGAAGAGAATGGTACAAACTATATGGATTGGATCCATAGCCTTAGAATTGTTCTAAGGCAAGAGAAAAAACTGTACGTTCTCGAGGAACCTATTCCACCTGAACCTGCTGCCAATGCTGCTAGGGCAGTAAGGGAACAATATCTGAAGCACAAGCGTGACTCCACAGATGTTGGTTGCCTTATGCTCTCCGCCATGTGCAAGAACCTTCAAAAGGATCTTGAGCACTTGGGGACAGTCGACTTAAACAATCGACTGATGGAAATGTTCCAAGTTCAAGCTAGGCAAGAAAGGTACAACACAGTTGCAGCCTTGACCTCATGCAAGATGAGTGAAGGACAAGCTGTTGGTCCCCATGCTCTCAAGTTGAAGGGCCACATTGAGCATCTTGAAAGGCTCGGTTTTCCAATTAGCCAAGAGTTGGCTACCGACATAATATTGAATTCATTACCTAAAAGTTTTAGTCATTTCATAATGCACTATTGTAAGTGCTCCAATTTGAGCTTGTTAGAATTTTCGTTAGAAAATTAACGAAAGTTATAACATTTCTAACAATTCCTAACTATCCTAACATTTCTAACAAAGTGAGGGTAAAATGGGCATTGTTATTTAAGGTTAAACCTCAAAAAGAATCTCAAAAAGTAAAACAAAAGGAATAAAACCACAAATAGAAATGCTGGAAACATAAACTGGCTGTTAATTTGAAATTTCAAAAAGAAATATTCCTCTTGTCCAAAGCTGAAGCTGCATTTAATGAACAGTGCACGCTGAAGGGTCTTGTCCGCGCGGATGAGTTTGCATATTTCAGAGGGCTATAAATTGAGCCCTCCAGTCACAAAGAAAAAAAAAAAGACAATTGCACCGAACCTCTGGCGAAATATAGAGAGAAAACAGTGAGAATTCTTCAAGAATTGTCACCATTTTCTCTCCAATCTTTTCCAACTCACACTCATCCACTCACTCTCATACTTAAGCCTTAAACACTCATACACTCAAGCCAAAAACTCAAGAACACAAGGAAGATTGGTAAACCCTCCTTCTCCTTACCCTAAACTCCAACCATGCATGCATTTGCAAACTACAAAATGTAGTTCTTTCATCTTCTTGCTCTAGATCTAAGAAGATCACCATGGAAGACCATCTCCATGGATGATCTTCTACAAAGATCAAAATTATTTTCAAGTTCTCTTACTTTCTTGCAAAGAAAACTCATTTTCAAAACCCTAAAAACCATTTTCAAGCATCAAATCTCATTTTCAAAGGATAAAAATCCCCTCCCCAAGCAAATGAAATGCTTAGTCCTAATGTACCCCAAGGATGGTTTGGTATAGTTGATTCACCACTAAAATGTCTAGTGATCACTAACCAAAACCTAGGGAAATGGGGACAAGCATGGATGCAAAACCCCCCTTAAAATCATATTTTCTTTCTTGGGAAGTTGCTGTCCAGTAGCAATTTTCCCAGACCTCAGTCCATGGTCTTAATTTTTGGACACAGATGAACTTGGAATTTGGTGTTGACTACAAAACACTTTTTGTAGCCAACATCCAGAGCTTTCCAAACATATTTTTACTTTATTTTTTGGGTGAGTAAAACCCCTCTTTTCAAATTTTCTTTCAGAGGCTAGTTCATCAGCTTCTGGGAATCCAGATCTCATATCTGAGGTTTCCAGAAGGTTTTGACCCCTCAAATCTTCTCCAAAATGAAAAATTCCTTCGCAAAAATCTTATTTAAGGTGTCTAGAACAACTTTCATTCTCTGAGTTTATCCAGATTATGAAGTTTTAAGACCCTTGAATCCATTTCAAAATCAAAGGTACACTCCCTTTTTCATTCTGGCAGAAATGACTCTCAACTTCAAAAGGTCTTTTGAGTACCAAATCTCAATCCAAAAATCTTCCAAAAATTCTTGGGATCAGTTTAAAGTCTTAAAAAGATATCCCAATTTTTACTTTTCTGAGTTTCAACTTATTTTGGCCAAAACACACACACACACACACAAATGATTTTCAGCTTGGAAGACTCGTTTTACGAGGCATTCTGGGTGCACACTAACGTCCTTCCCGGCGTGTAACATGACCTCCGAACCTAAATCTCTGATCTCGGGCTTTTTTCAAAGTTTTGGCCCTCAAAATTAAAATGGCGTGGCGACTCCGTTTCGTTGATTTTTTCAAATAAAAAATGGGAAAATTTTCGGATACACATCATCACAGTGGCGACTCCGCTGGGGATAGAGCTTTTTTTTTTTTTTAAAAAAAAATGATACTTGGTATATTGGTGGAAACCATTAAACTTCCCGTTATCGCCTCCTAACACGAGTCGGGGATAAATTGTGGTTTAACAATCCCACGTACCGGTATCACCGTTTCAAAAAAAAAAAAAAAAAAAAAGCTTTTGAGGGTCAAGCTTCCGTCCGGCTTTGAAAATCATTTTTGTGTGTGTGTTGATTTTTGCACGCTTTTCATGTTGTTTTGGCCGCCTGAGAAAGTCAAAATTTTATTTGTCGGAATAATGTCCCTAAGCTGTCGGAATTTTCGTGCTTACGTGCTTATGTGCTCATTAAATTTCAAAAAAAAAAATTTCAAAAAAAAGGATTTTCAAAAAAAAAAAAAAGAAAATTTTCAAAAAAAAATCATGCATCATATTTTTAAGACACATAAAAAAAAATCTCTATTTTACTCGAAAGAATATAGGCATCGCTTGCACACTACGCGCACGTGACCGTACACTGCACACTACGTCCCTAACCCGGGGAAATCCTTGTCGCGGTCCGTTTGGTCTTATTACGCCTCTCGGATGAGCACAGGACTACCCAAACATCCCATGGAGCCTCGTGTCGACCATGCACTTGTCCGTGACACACTTTGTCCGAGACCCAGCTGGTTTTTAAGTCCGGTCTCACGTGGCCATGCCCCCGTCCGTGTATAGACCTTTCCTTTCAAGCCTTTGTCGGCATACCAACTCAATATCTTTCGGGGTCCCTAATCGGTCGAAGTTACGCCGGTTTTCCGCCGCAGACTTTGACCAAGATATTGACCGCGCCTTGACTTCGGCTCGGCGGCACAAATTATACACCGACTCCCGGCATTGACACCGAGTCATCAAGGATTAATGATTATTCCATGCCTAATTACGGCCTAATTGACAACAAATCAAGATCAATCGTGGACATTTATCGGTCCAAATCATGCCGACTTTTCGTCGAGCCCTCGGACATGATCTTGACTTTTGACGTCAGCTTTGTCCGTAATTTACATCGAATGCTCGTTAAGACTCGATTACCCGCCAGACTTTTAGGATCGTTTCTCTTTCGGTCGGTGGGACCCGCTTGCCCTATAGGACCCTTGCCCGTGGTCGCGCTCCACCGGGAGGTCGAAATACGGGTGGAATACGAGGGCTTATAGACGTAGCGATGGGGCCCACCGATCCAGATCCGTAGTAGTTTGCGAAAAGAAGAGCAATCTTCTCCAACCGATTAGGTTAATAAAGCATGTTTTAAGTAAACGTGAACAAATAACCGCATGTTGAATGAGCCCAATGCCCAAACACCTACCCTCCTTCCATTCCCGGACATCGAACCTTCGTGTCCTTTCCCCACGGCTCCGCACAAAGCTTGGTTTCGGGCACCGGTCACCGTTTGATCAGTTGGGAAGAGTCAAGCGCATCGTCGCCTTCACCGTTTGTTCCGACTCGGGTTTCGAGAATGTACGCATCGGCCGGTAATGATGGGGATAACGTCACTCCGTCTCCGGGACCCCTCGGATGCAGCAACAAAGTGGAATCGGTTAGCGAGAACGAGATGAGGTTACGACAGAAGCACAACTAAATAGCCTTATGGAGGCTATTAAGAGCCATGGTCGGCCGCCGCGCCTCAATCCGGATGGCACCTTCACCGTGGAAGAAGACGAGGATGCCAACCCCACTCTCGCCGCCACGATTACACCGGGATGCCGCCACCCACCTCCTATGGTGCCACTACGAGAACCCGTGCTCCTCGATTTTCGGGTCAGCCCGGCTCCCGACCACGAGACCACCGGATCCATGCGGCAGACGGCACAAATCGGTGGGGGCAAAATCGGTACGGAATGTCTTCTCATGGTTGGGGCTATCTCGAAATGCCACAGCTAATCGGGATCCCGCCTCGGTTCGAACCGATCAATCCGGACCTTCACAAAGCCCAGCCGGTTCGGAATGCCGCCACAACTTGGTTCTGGGCCACGGTCAGAGCCCCTCCTCGGAACAGTACTAGTTCATTTGCTCCTCACACAAATCCATTCCTCACTCGAGACTTCTATGGGTTACCAAGCCTCCATCCCGGTGTCATCCGAATCACCGGGACCGCAGCACCCCTGCCACACCTTCACCACAGCGGCCATGCAATTCAACAATCGGGACGGCGGCCCGCACTCAAGCCTACTTACGGGCCCCACTGAAATCCAAGTTATCCGGCCACATCGGGGCTGCCTCCACCTACTTTGCCGGTTGAAAATCAGCAGCAAGCCGCAAGGTTCTATCCTTTCGCTCGAGGCTCCTACTCATGCTCCCCAGGGTAACTCGGCCCGGGACGAGTTTTCACCTACATCCCGGATCGGCCGTTCCCTCCACCCGGTCTGCCTCCGGTGGTAGCTCCTCTCTCTAGCTCGGCCACTAGCTTGAATGCCATGGTTCCGCCACAAGACCCTCATCCGGCCTCGGTTCATGGAACAACACAAGGAAATGAAAGCGCGGTCGTCGAGCCGCGCAAGAAGTACGCCTTCCGGCCTACGCACGGACTCCATTGTTCCTCTGCCCCACAAATTCGTGATGCCTAATCTGGATCTCTTTGATGGGACTGCATGCCTGAAAACCCATTTGGACACATATACCTTGGCGATGAAGGCCAAAGGGTGCACCAATCAGCAGTTAGCCGACTATTTCAGTCTATCCTTGAAGTCCAGTGCCTTAAAGTGGTTCTTCCGTTTGAAACCTGGAGCCAGGGCCACGTGGGACCAGATTACCAATGCCTTCACAGAAAAATATAAGGCAAACTTGGAATGGGAAACAAACAGGGTGGACCTACAAACAACAGTGCAGCGTCCTGATGAGAATGTTGGGGACTTTTACAAGCGATGGAATCTGAAACTCAGTGAAATGGCCATCCCTCCTTCCGAAGAGGAACAACTGGACATCTTTCAGTCATGCTTGAAACCACATCTGAGAGCCTCCCTCGGCCACTTCCCATACTCGACTTACGGGCCATGGTTAACTCTGCGGCTAAGTTTGAAAAGGCTTACAATCGGAACCAGCCAGATTCACACTCGCCTACAGATATCGAGCTCCTCCTGCAAACACTGCCCCTGCTCCTGCTAAAGGCAAATAGATGATTAACTATGCGGGACAGGAATGTAACAACACAACTCCTTTTGCTCCCAGAAAAACAGCCGAGCCCAGACCACGGGTCAAAAATCTCGAAAACTTTGGAATGCCCCTGAACGACATCTTTAGGGGACTGGTGAAAGAAGGCTTGCTGCGACCTTTGGAGAATTTCCAACCCAGGAATCCGAATGCTCCCGTGGATACTACAAAGTATTGTGCTTTTCATCAAGCTCACGGACATCGGATCGACAAGCCGCTTCACTCTGAAAAAGGCAATCCAGGGGCTAATAGAGCAAGGAAAGTTGGAAGGCCCCGAGGGCCCTAACACGATCAAAAATCCGCTGCCAAGGAACCATAATCGTGTGAATATGATTGAATGCGGAGAATCTTCGCATGCCCAGAAGATGCGATGAAGGTCCCCAAATACCCGTGGCCAACCTCGTCGAGGATCCCGAACTTGGATTCCCCTCGGCCTTGAGGATATCGAACGAATCAACCCATCTTGGTCTCATGTCAAAGACTCCTTGCAAGAATACGAGGCCCGCTATTTTTCGGATGAAAGGAAGGCCAATACTGAAAAGCTGGGGCTATTCCTGTCAAAATATGAGAGGACCATTTACACAAGATGGTTGGAGCAATCAAGAATAATCGAACAAGAAAGCTTCCGGCGAGCGCCTGTACTGGGGCTTATCAGCAAAGAGGCCGAAGAGCATCTGGAGCTAGTACACTTCCACAAACTGGCTATTGGAGAAGTCAAATACGACCCCTAAGGCAGTGAACCGAAGAATCAGAGGAGGAAGAACCCTTCTACATTCTACCTGGTGTTAAATACGTGCCACCCCCTCTCACTCTTCCCCCGCAATTTACGGGAGGAGAAGGCTGAGTCACAATTGCCACTTAGGGAATGGGAGCATATGACAATTTTGCGGCCGCACGCACCCATATTCCCCAACGGGTTTGATCGACGTTCCCTCTCACCGAAATCCCGGTAGTATGGGAAGAAGATTCCGATGACAACGATGATGATGATGATGACGTAGCGAAGAGTCAACCGAGGCCCCGATCCGGAAACAATGCGGAACAATCATGCCGAAATGAGCCCATGGGAGCCAGGCACAATGGTTGGTTGTCAACAAGTGACGATGAGGGACCACCGGAAAATGCAAGTCAAATGCCGCAGGGGTGGACCCCTTAAGAACCGCACTCGTAAGATGCACATGCGGTCAATGTCCTGATACTTCGTAGGATGAGGGACAAAGAAGCCCGCGCCTGCATCCGTACATATCTGAAATTCTAGAACACAACGTCCCTTATAAGAACCCTGACCGGTGAATGGAAAGGGTTCATTGAAGCACCGGTCGTGAACTGGAGGGTTTCAGCCACCGAGAAGATTAAGAATTCGCAAACGTTATCTGATCTTTTCTTCTTTCCCGAGAACGGATGGCATAACAAACCGTAAGGGTCACAGCCGGGCCGCTCGAGCGCAGCCGAGTGCCCGCAATCACCGGAAAAGGGTTATCGATCTGAACGTCTCCCCAGGGCCTTCATACCTGTGAATCCACACGACGCCTTCCTAATTGCTCCAGTTGCCCGACAAATGGACCCCGGGTGCTCCTTATTTGGACATAGATCTATCGAGCCGCTACATCAAACTCCGAAGGGGAACGTTGCCTATCCTTCACTTGTGGCCGCCCACTTGCAAGATTGAAAGAAAAAGGATATACGATGAAATGGAGGCTGATAGCCATAACTCTGTGGCCATCCAAGGGATGAGATCGAAAAGCCCCCGAGTCCCGACAATAACGACTCTTGTTGCATGATAACTATGAGCAAGGCCGGCCATGAGAGTGAATCGGAGGATGCCCTAGCTCTGTGGGCCATCGAGGGGCAACAACACAACCCGAGACTCAAAGCTTCGGTGACTGGGAAGCGATTATAAGGGCCGCCCGGGGAAGGAGCCGGTACAGCTCGGCCCCTCACTGTCACTAGACTCCGTCGAACCGGTGGCCAATAGCCAAAAGGGCTCCCCGTTGACCTTAGCGGCATTGAAGAAATCCGGTCAAGAGACGGCCGATGAGGAAGTTAATCCGTTGACCCGATCACAGGCAGATCTTCCAAGGGAATCCCAAGGCGCATAAGAAGGCCACGAGATCAAACACCAAAAGAAGATCGCCGCCCCTATGCTAAGACAGCTGAAACTCCGACCACGAAAAAGAGGATCCCGTGCTCACCCGGTTGAAGCAAACACGAGGCCAACATTTCCCTCCGGTCTCTACTCACTTCGTCCTATCCCCATAAGCCGAAACTTGGAAGAAAGCACAGCTCGCACTCTCGTGCCTATTGATGCTACTCCCGATGATGTGGTACGGCTAATTGGAAACATCCATTACGGGAATATAATCACTTTCCAGATCTCGACCTCCCTCAATTTGGGGGCGATCATAACGAGCCTCTCTTCATCACAGTCCCGATGGATGAACGACGCCTCCCTCGGGTCCCTGGTTGATAATGGGTCCGAATGAACATTCTTCCCGCAAAGATCATGAGCTTGCTTGATATCAAGACTACGAGACTTGAAGCCTTCTTCCTCACAGTCAATGCTTACGACTCAACATCCCGAGCGGTCCTTGGAGTTGCTACCTTGGACCTCTGGTTTCTGACAAAAATTGATACTGTGGAATTCCGGGTTATTGACATCCCGATTACTTTTAATGCCTTATTGGGAAGACCTTGGCTGCACCAGGTCAAGGGGGTCGCCTCAAGCCTCCACCGGTGTGTGAAATTCGTCTCGAATGGGGATTCGACGACCATTTACGGGATTTAGTCACTTTAGAGGGCACGGATACGGGCGGAATACCTATTCTACGGAAATCAAACATGATGAGGAAGGTCTCATGCTAACGGGCTTCACGGTCGAGCCTCCCAAAGCCCAAGTGTGCAACATAGACACAGACGCCATCGGGATAAAATCCCACCGGTCTTGAAAATGATGAGAAAAATGAGCTATCTACTGGCCTCGGTGCAGGGAAGCACCAACAAGGAACTCATAAACTCATCAAGGTGAAAGGACGGAATACTCGCCACGGCCCAGGATATGAGGCCTCCTCGGTGGACACGCAAAAGGAAAAAGATTTGGAAGGCTGCCACAGAAAGGTCCCGGTCGACAACCCTAAATCTCTCCCCTTCGAGTCCTAATTTGGTGACTACTTTGTAAAGGGTCCCACACAACCGGGAAACATCACAGAGCCACTCTACGGCGGGATGGCTAAAACTACAGGATAGCCTCAACAAGTTTAGAGGAACCAAGGCTAACCCGGTCCGTAGAATGTTCTCTGGACCTACCCAAGATACCAGGGCTACCACTACCATGAAGAGTGAGTATACCTTCGAGGCGTGCAAGACCCGTGGAACAGTTCGAGAAGCTCACAACCACTATTCCTACCGCCCAGAAGATCCGAAACACGAATTCGAATTGACCGTGCCAAAAGCTAAGGCCACGGAAGTCTTTCCCTCGGATGATTGGGATGGTCCCGTTATGCGGCATAATTGTTCGAAGAAGAGATACAAAGCCAGATCCGATTGATCTCGGCTTCGGTCCAAGAGATGATAGCAAAGAATTGAGAAAGGAAAACAAAAACAAAGACAAGCCTCCCGAGTCACGAGGCCACCAATAGCAAAGCCGCTAAAAATTGGGAAAACCTCTCGGGCCGTCCGCGACCAATGAAGAAATGATCACCAAGCTTGGATTGGTCCCCCGTCCCTTTGTGTCAATCTAGGACAAGTCCTCCCGAGTCTCTCTTTGTTAAGATCGAGTCTCTAGGGTCGTCAGATGGCCTTACGCACGAAGACTACGAGTGCGTAGCAAGCGCTTGTATTCCTTTTCGTTTTCAATGAAATGACGAACCTTTCAGTATCCCTTGATTGCCACTTTAACTAATGATGAATTAATTAAAAAAAAAAATTTAATAATAACTCATTAGATAAAGAAGCAGACACATTAAACGAAAAAAAAATCAAACAACAAAAAAAAAAATCTTTAAGCAGGTTGTCCGGAAAGAGGAAAATCGAGCCCAAGTTGCCGAAGAGATTTTGACGAGTGTGAATTTGGGAGCTGGAAGAGCCTAAAGAGACGCTTGATTGGTGATTTCTTCGAAGGAATCGGAAAGGATGCTCTGCAAAATCCTACAAAATCCTCAACTCAAGGAAAGTAGCCCTCTTCATCAAAGAGAACATCATATGCGAGATACGGGTTGCCGGCCCAGAAATCATTTCGAGATAATGGATCCCACTTCGAAGGGGAATGCGAACAGCTTGCTGCGGAATTCCGAATAACCCGTCACAAGTCATCTCTTTACAGGCCCCAAACCAATGGAGCCGTCGAAGCAGCAAACAAGACTCTGGAAAATATCATCAGGAAAATAGGCCGTCAAGGCGAGAGATTGGCCCGAGAAGTTACACCTGGCACTCTGGGGCTACAGAACATCGGTCGAGAACGGCAGAGGGAAACACCGTTTGCCCTCACATACGGAATGGAAGCCGTACTCCCAATCGAGCTAGAGATCCCCTCGCTCCGTATACTGTTGGAAAGCCAGATCAACGAGGTCGAATGGCTCCAGAGTCGCCATGACGAATTGGCCCTACTAGATGAACGACGATTGAAGGCCATGGAACACATCCGAGCCTACCAAGGGAGAATGGCCGAGCCTTTGACAAGAAAGTAAAGCATCGGGAGATCCGAGAAGGTGATCTCGTTTTGAAAGAAAAGCCCCGGTCCGTATCAACCCCCTCGGCAAATGGGAGCCCGTATGGAGTCGGGCCATATGTCGTCCGGAAGATCTTCTCAGGAGGAGCCATGCAACTTGCAGACCTCGACGGGAATCCCTTTGTACACCCAGTGAATGGTGACAAGGCTTGCGAGATACTACGCGTAAACCAAAGAAAAAAAGAAGAAGTAAAAAAAAAAGAGTGCTGAAAGAGTAATACCCAACTAGGTTGAAAACCCGAAAGGGCGGCCTAGGTAAAAAATGTGGTTGCACCAAAAAAAAAAAAAAAAAAAAAAAAACAAAAAAAAAAAAAAACAAAAAAAAAACAACAAAAAAAAAAACAACAAAAAAAAAAAAACAACAAAAAAAAAAAAAAAAAAAAACAAAAAAAAAAACAAAAACAACAACAAAAAAAATCGGGTTGAACTACGAAGACTGAGCTCCTCAAAATGAGGGAACGTAGAGCGGCGGAAACGGTTCGGTCTAAAGCACAAATAAAAAGCCATACTTTGACATCAATACAATTGATCGAGACCATGAAAGCGTCTCGAAAAACTCTAAAGCAATTCAAATATTCATTACAAGTTAAAAACTTTTGATGAGTCTAAGCCCGATTCATTCCTACAACCGGCAACCTGCTAAAAGAAATTAAGATACATAATCAAACTAATGTGTCGCCATGGCAAGAAAGTGGATACTCGGAAAACTCGTAGTCACTCCAAGCCACTCGTGCTTGGCCTCTCCCCTCTTCTTCCCCTTCGAGTCTTCTTCTTACGAACCGGAAAAATGTCGGTCTTCCTCCTACCAAGCTCTGGTATAGGAACAAGATCTATCAAACCGGCCTCTGCACCGGGGGCCTTAGTAGCCCTAGCGTCATCTCTCATCTCCTGTAGCCTAGGCGGTAGCATAGGAGCCCTCCTCTCCCTGTCTCTTGACGTAAGCCTCATAGTCGGTCACGGCGTCTCCGCTCTGTCATGAGGGTTGGCCCTCGCCTCGGCCCTCCTCCTCTCGAAATTGTCGAGGTCCTCCGCACCCACAATGGCCTCACGCCCAGGTCTCAAAATAGCCATCTGAGTCTCTCCTAAATGCCTCTCGTACCAATCCAGTACCAAGTGGTCAAGAACACCGGTCCCGGACGCCTGAGAATAACCAAAGGAGGAAAGGCGTCATACCTCCATGCTCGGGAAAGAAATGGAAACACCGAGGGATCATCCATAGAAACGGAAGCCACCACCCTGAGGGCTATATCATCAAAGCCGTCCAAAGGAACTGCTCCAAGCCAAGCTTGTCTCGAGAACCAAAGACGGAATATAGAAGCTGGATGAGAAAGCCCCGAAGCATGACCACATGAGACCCGTCTGAAGCACTCTGCGAGTCTCCACCCGCCAACAAGGCACTCGACCATCGATATCTTACGTCGGAGACCAGCCATCCAACGCTCCCATGAGCCACGATCATCGAAATCCACAGCAACCCCCTCTGGCAAATGTCCAAGGCTTGATCATGTCGGGAGTTTCCCGAAGAATCCCCAAACGCTCCATCGGCCACTTGGGGTCAAGAGGAAGCCGCCCCGTGCATATACCGTCTTCCGGTGCCGACCTATCGAGAGCATGAAAAGTCTCTCCCAAAATCAAAGGAACGACATCTCTGCCCAGGCGACAGTGAACGACAACATCCAGCAAAGACCGATGGCAGATCCCAAAGGAATAGACCATGAATAGGGTGCCAAACATACAAAGTGCAAAGGCATTCCAATGGGCATCATCCACCAAGCCTAGGCCCCTAAACCTATCGGGAAGGCCGGAAATATCAAAATGATCGGGACCGCGAATCATACCTTGCGCTTCCTCCTGGGAAAGATGAAGGAGGACGCACAATCTGTCAACAAAAGAAGCCCCTCCGGGCAAGGGAACCGCTATCTCTTCCACCTCCGGACCTCCAAGCAAGGCCCGAAATTCTTCGACAGTCGGAACAATCTCGTTGAAGGAAAGGCAAAAGACATGCCTCTAGTATCCCAAAATGAGGAAGAAGCCCTCAAAAGACCGTAATCCGGAATCAATTCCTTGAGAGACCATAAGCACTTCACCTTGTACCTTTCTTGAAAGAAGGACCTCCTCTCATGCATAATCTCCGGGACCCAATCCTTGAACTTGTTGAAGAATGACATTTGGGATTCTTGGGACAATTTTGATGGAGCTTTTCTAAGGTTTTCCATGGTTTTCTCTCTTTCTCCCCGAAAATGGTGTTTGAATTTGGAGGTTGAAGAGGATATTTGAATTTGAAATAAAGTGAGACCGAGATCTGAAGCAAAATTAAAGGACAATGTCGAGATGCGGGACTCCTCCGCGCGGACATGATTGTCATTCATCGAGAAAAATGCACGCAGTCCAGTGCTACACCAAAAGAGGAATATTTCGTCCGGTTGCTCGAAACACGTGCAAAAACCTCCCCAAACCAGTCCATATACCAAACACTAACACCCTTGCCAAAAAAAAAAAAGGGCTCATGCAACATTGCATTCATACTGCATTGCATTCATAAAAAAATAAAATCCTAAATTATTACATTCCAAAAAGGGAGTGTACAAAAAAAAGAAGAGTATGCAAAAAAAAAAAAAATCAAATAAAAAAAAGTAGGCATCAATAATCCTAAATTATTACATCCCAAAAAAAAAAGAAAAGAGAAAAGAGCAAAAAAAAAAAGAATGTGTGCATAAACTGTACAAATCTCAATCCCAGTCATAAATCTCAAAATCTCAGAAAATCAGGGGGGGGGGGTAATCAATCAGAATCCCTAGCGCCCGACGTCTGTCCCCGGCCCCTCTTGCGACTCGGGCCCGCCTCCTCAGGAGCCACGAAAATCTCGGGCTCGGAATCGTCCTCGTCTCCCGAGAAAGAGGCTCGTCAGGACCAACCGGCACGCTCTGATAGGGCAAGCCGAGATCTGCGAAAAAATCATATCCGAAGGTGAAGGCGTCGGACTCCTGGACGTACGAAGACGACCCACCATGCTGCCAGACGTGTCCCTGCCCGTGTGGATCCCCGAGAATGACGTGATCCGAAGGCAGCACCGCGCGGGGATCAATGAGAGGAGACAGAGGAGTCTCTGAAGAAGTCTCTGAACGAATAGGGAAGCCTCACTTTGACAGGCGCGGCGCGTGGTCGCCTCGCTCTAGCACGAGGAGCCGCAAGCGACCATCCTCTGATGAATCTCTTAGCTCCGATCACTTGCTTCGTCGGCTTCTCGACGACCACCTCCAGCGCACAAAAGCAAAAGCGTCGAGAAACGGATTTAAGCGAGAAATGATGACGGGAAAGAAAAGATAAGACAAAAGTAAAAAAAAAAAAAAAAGAAGAAAGAGAAGCCATACCTTCATACCGGACGAGGCCGGAAAAGCTCGTGGAAGCCGCTCGAGTGAGGGAGCTGCACCCTCACTCGGACCCCATCCTGGATATATGAAAAATTCTTCCGAGGGTACCGCGGGATCCCAAGCCCCTCTCTATCCCGGAACACAGGGCATCCTCGGCCTCCTCAAGACAAATACGGGGTATGGCTCAATCGCCACAAATCTTGCAGAAGTCTTTGGCCGGCTCGGTAATCATCCCAGTCACGGAGATCTGTCACTCGGGTGCATCATATCGGCGGGAGGCTCCACCGGTGTCCTCGGCGAGTTCACGCCATGCGGCGCGTCACCCTCTCTCCCGGATAATAGGCATCGCGGAGTCGGACCTCTCGAGAATCCTCCCATTTGCACGGTCCAAATCTCGGCGCCCTTCGGTGCGCCACCTCGAAGCGATCCCGGGGATAGAATATCATCCTCTCATCCGTCTCGGCCTCCCCGTCGAGGAAGGCAATCCGCGTACACAGAGAGTCGTACGCCCCACAGAGCTTATCTTCTCCCGGGCATGCTTGGACCAAGAATGCATGGCCGGATACGCCCGGCGTACTCCACCATTGCCGCCACATCGTGACGTGGAAAAACTCCAACGCCCATTACTGCGAAGGTAAAAATCCAATCAATCCGGTCTGAAAAGAAAAGTGTGTGCTCGAAAAAAAAAAAAGGGGAAAGCAAAAGAGAAGCTTATACCTCCAGGGGCAAACTCAAAGCGGTCAAGGAGCTCATGCGGCCTTTGTACCTATCGAGAGCAAAGTAAAGCTCTGCCGGCCGGCCTCTCCCACGAGACATCTCAGGCCATCTCCATGTCCTCCAAGGACCTCGGCAAGGCAAAGGCTGCCGTCCCCTCGGCATGCCCAAAGAGGGTGCTCGAAAAAGCAAACCACAAGAAGGCCACGGCAATCGATCGGCGCCTATCCTCTCCTCCCCAGCCTCGTAACTCACAATGGTCTCCACAATCTTCCCGTAGACCACTGCATACTCCATCCCCATCCCTTTTTGGGAATAGGGGAAAATCCCGGAAGAGCACAGATCGGCATCGCGTAGCCGTCCCGCCACTCAATGCTTTGCGTCCATTGAAGGACAAATCCGTGATCGCGGCATAGTCGGAAGCGTAACCGTAGCCTCACCCCAAAGAAGTGAAACGTGTGGGTCGCATCCCACCGGTCTTTGCGCTAAAGCGAACATCGGGCCCTTGCTCTTAGGGAACTTGACCGGTCCCCTCAAGCACTCAACAAACTCCCAAGCCCGGTCTCAACAACAATCTGTCTCGGACTCGGCAAAGCTCCTCGGCCCGCATTCGGAAGCCGGTCCCACAAGTCAACTACAGACTCCACCGATCCTCGAGTCTTCATCTTGTTCAGCTGCTCCGTAACGTAGTTGTTTCCACCCTGCAATAAAAAAAAAAGAAGAAAATGTCAAAAAAAAAATTGCATTTGCATTCGCACGAAAAAAAAAGAGCATACATATGCATCATGAAATTTCAAAGAAAATTCGACAGCATAACAGCATACAATGAGCATAGCCCCATTTTTCTCGCACAAAAAAAGACAGTTTTCAGCAAATCCCAATCAACATTCATGAAAAAAAAAAATCTTTCATACAAAGAGTCAACGGAAGTAAAAACTCCGTCCCATTTTCAAAAAAAAAAAGAGTTCCTATGCATGCATGCATATCATTCATCATCTCAAAAAAAAAAAAATCCTACATTCATACATCCTACGGAAGCAAAAACTCCGTCCCATTTTTCATAAGACATGCATACATTCATCAAAAAAAAATGCATTCCTACGGGAGTAAAAACTCCGTCCCGTTTTCATAAAATAACATGCATTCAATCAACGGGAGGAAAAATCCGTCCCACCTTTCAAAAAAAAAAAAAAATCAATCAAAAAATCATACATTCATATCATCATCTCATGTTGGCAAAACGCCAATTCTTTTTCCCAAGCAAAATGCACATTTTGGGTTACTCATATACTCATTACAACATGCAAAGCATCAAAATCAAGATTCAAAGCCAAGAACATCAATCGTTCTAATTTTCAAAAAAAAAAAAAATTCACCCAAAATCAAATCTCAAGCAAGAAATCAACAAAGGGAATGAAAAGATTCGAAGTATACCGTTCGGAGACTCGGATCAGAAGCCCAATGTTGCCAAGCATCGGGGTAGGGCTCCTCGCAATCGATTGCGAAAGAGTATAGTGCCTCCTCATCCAGGACGAGCTCCAATCGTCTCTTCGCTACCGGGCCACGTCCTTGGCCTTGAAAAGCACCTTCCCGTGTTCCATTGCTCGAAAAATCAAAGAAAATGAAGGATTTCGAAGCTTTCTTGGCCAAAAATGGTGAAATCCTCGGTTCTCTCTCTCTCTCTCTCGTAAATGCGAGAGAATTTCAAAAAGCTGAATGGGGAAGGAGAAGGGCGTTGGCCCTCATTAATACCCCACGACTTTCAAGTCCTCTCCGCGCGGATAGGATTGTCAGGGTCAAAATGACCCTTTTGCCCTTTAAAAATCTAGGACTCTGCAGTTTAGTCCCCAACTTGACAGAAGTCAGCCCCTTGTCAAGAAAATTACCCCCGACAGTCAAACGTAAGACCGATCTCCCCGAGAAAGATAACGGAATCCCGTATCTTTCATCAAAATCATTCAACGGCAGTCAAACGTAAGACCGATCTCTCCGAGAAAGATAACGGAATCCCGTATCTTTCATCAAAATCATCAAACGGCAGTCAAAAGTAAGACCGATCTCCCCGAGAAAGATAACGGAATCCCGTATCTTTCATCAAAATCATTCAACGGCAGTCAAACGTAAGACCGATTTCTCCGAGAAAGATAACGAGATCCCGTATCTTTCATCAAAATCATCAAACGGCAGTCAAACGTAAGACCGATTTCCCCGAGAAAGATAACGAGATCCCGTATCTTTCATCAAAATCATCAAACGGCAGTCAAACGTAAGACCGAACTCTCCGAGAAAGACAACGTAATCCCGTATCTTTCATCAATTTCAATCAACGGCAGTCAAACGTAAGACCGATCTCCCCGAGAAAGATAACGGAATCCCGTATCTTTTATCAAAATTACCCCCGACAGTCAAACGTAAGACCGATCTCCCCGAGAAAGATAACGGAATCCCGTATCTTTCATCAAAATTACCCCCGGCCGTCAAACGTAAGGCCAATTTCCCCGACGAATACGTCTGATTTTCCCCAGCAAAGGCTAACAAAATCCCCAGAAAGGTTAACGGAATCCCAAAAGCCAACGGAATCTCGAGAAGATCTCGAACTACGAAAGGGCTTGATTCCCACTAGGGATACGTAGGTAGCCTATCATTAGGTCCGGCCCTCGACCAAAACGGTCACCCTCTCCTTGGCGGCGAGACAAAGTCCACCGAAAGGGCATTTCACATCAAGGTTCGAGGCACCTAAAAGCCATCATCAAGGTTCGAGGCACCTAAAACGCCATCTCCAAGGTTCGAGGCACCTAAAAAGCCATCATCATCCAGGTGAGGCACCTAAAACGCCATCGTCAAGGTCCGAGGCACCTAAACGCCATCATCGAGTTCGAGGCACCTAAAACGCCATCTCCAAGGTCCGAGGCACCTAAAACGCCATCGCCAAGGTTCGAGGCACCTAAGACGCTATCACTAGGAAGCGATAAATCGCAATCATCCCCGGAGCGGATAGCCGTCGGAACCGAAAATGTTCATTCCTATCCCAGCGGAGCGGATAGCCATCGAGCAAAAAATGGTCATCTCTTATCCCAGCGAGTTTCTCTCCGGCACCCGGCTGCGGGGCTCGCTTTTCGGGTTCGAGGCACCTAAAACGCCATCATCTCCGGGGTCAAAACCCGAACTACGGCAGCTTGATTCCCATTCGGGATACGTAGGTAGCCTATTGAATAGGTTCAGCCACCCGATCACTCGATCATCCTGCCAAATACGGAGCCTTACTCTTATCGACGACCCCGCTTCCTTCGAAAGCGCCGTCGCCGAGGGGCTACTGTAAGTGCTCCAATTTGAGCTTGTTAGAATTTTCCTTAGAAAATTAACGAAAGTTATAACATTTCTAACAATTCCTAACATTCCTAACTTTTCTAACAAAGTGAGGGCAAAACCAAAATGATTTCTTTGCAACCAGACATAATGATTTCAAAAATCCTCTTAAAGTCCACATTATTCCCTCAAATCGAGGAAAACCAAAAATTTGGATTACCTATAAGGTTCGTACGGACCTTATTGCAGTTTTCCTACACTATAAATAGAGGGCTCCCCCTCCTTCATTTTCACACATTTCCCTCTTCTCTCCTCTCCCCCCAGCCTTCAGGCACCCCTCTAAGACCCTTCGGGGCAATCCCGGCCCCTTTCGGATCCTTCCGAGGCCTTCCGAGCTCCCTTGTGGCGCTCCGAAGCCTCCTCGGCGCTTCGCGCGATGCTCCACTGTAAGTGCTCCAATTTGAGCTTGTTAGAATTTTCGTTAGAAAATTAACGAAAGTTATAACATTTCTAACAATTCCTAACATTCCTAACTTTTCTAACAAAGTGAGGGCAAAATGGGGATTGCCAAAAAAGATAAACCAAAGAAAAGAATCAAAAAAGCAAAAGAAATAAGAAAAACCAAAAAAGAAATGGTGGAAACATAATCATTTGGTTAATTTGAATTTTAAAAAAGATTATTCCTCTTGTCCAAAGCACAGGAGCGGCATTTAATGAACAGCGCACGCCACCAATCCCATCCGCGCGGACATGATTGCAATTTTCAGAGGGCTATAAATTGAGCCCTCCAGTCACAAAGAAAAGAAGGAACAAGAGCACAATTCATAGTATCTGGCGAATATACTTGAGAAAACAGTGAGAATTCTTTAAGAATTGTCACCTTTTTCTCTTGAATCTTCCCAACTTTCACTCACTCAAATCAAACCCAAACACTCTTGCATTCAAGCCTCAAACACTCATACATTCAAGCCAAAGCCCCAAAATACAAAGAAGATAGGTATAACCTCCCTCTTCTTACCCTAAATCTTTCATCCATGCATGCATTTTCAAACTACAAAATGTAGTTCATTCTTCTTCTTGTCTTAGATCCAAGAAGATCACCATGGAAGTTCATCTCCATGGATGATCTTCTACAAGGATCAACATTATTTTCAAGTTCTCTTACTTTCTTGCAAAGAAAACACATTTTCAAAATCCTAAAAACCATTTTTAAGCATCAAATCTCATTTTCAAAGGATAAAATTCCCCTTCCCAAGCAAATGAAGTGCTTAGTCCTAATGTACCCCAAGGATGGTTTGGTATAGTTGATTCACCACTAAAATGTCAATTGATCACTAACCAAAACCTAGGGAAATGAGGACAAGCATGGATGCAAAACCCCCCTTAAAATCATATTTTCTTTCTTGAGAAGTTGCTGTCCAGTAGCAATTTTCCAAGATCCCAGTCCATTGTCTTAATTTATGGACACAGATAAACTTGGAATTTGGTGTTGACTACAAAACACTTTTTGTAGCCAACATCCAAAGCTTTCCAGAAATATTTTTACTTTATTTTTTTGGTGAGTAAAACTCCTCTTTTCAAATTTTCTTTTAGAGGCTAGTTCATCAGCTTCTGGAAATCCAGATTGCATATCTGAGATTTCCAGAAGTTTTTGACCCCTCAAATCTTCTCTAAAATGGAAAATTCCTTCGCAAAAATCTTATTTAAGGTGTCTGGAACAATTTTCATTCTCTGAGTTTATCCAGATTATGAAGTTTTAAGACCCTTGAATCCATTTCAAAATCAAAGGTCCACTGCCTTTTTCATTCTGGCAGAAGTGGCTCTCAACTTCAAAAGGTCTTTTGAGTACCAAATCTCAATCCAAAAATCTTCCAAAAAATTATGGGATCAGTTTAAAGTCTTAAAAAGATATCCCAATTTTTAATTTTCTGAGTTTCAAATTATTTTGGCCAAAACACACACACACACACACACAAATGATTTTCAGCTTGGAAGACTCGTTTTACGAAGCATTCCGGGTGCACACTAACGTCCTTCCCGGCGTGTAACATGACCTCCGAACCCAAATTTCTGATCTCGGGCATTTTTCAAAGTTTTGGCCCTTAAAACAAAAATGGCGTGGCGACTCCGTTCTTTTTCCCGGGTTTTATTTGGTTTTTTTCAAAGAAACGCGAAAAATCGAATTTTTTCCCGCGAAATGGCGACACATCATCACACTTATCTCGCGCGAGATTACCCCTCAGCATGGAGCCATATTTTGTCCTTTTTTCTCTCAAAAATGAACTACGTTAGACCTGAGCCTCTTATTTAATTGCTGTAAAAGAGGAACGTAGGCAGCCTTCGGGTTCGGTCTAATCAAATAAATAAATCTACTTTTGTCCTTTTATTAATCGAATGCATTTTTATTAATGACAAAAGGGAAATCCTAACCACAACGACTAATTTGCTAATCTAACAACCTTGAAAAAAATACTAATAAAATAAAAACTATTGATCTATCAAAGCAATCTCTTGGTACTCCTTAAGATCTAGCCTTTCATTGACTTGGTAGGCCGGCGGACATGGTCACCACCGTCTTCGCGATCCTTCTTGCGCTTTGAGCTCCTCAAAGCAGAGCATCCCTCAAGACGATCAAAGACAGATTCCGATAGCCTCTTAAAGACATTGGGCCTATCTAGAGCTTGCGTCTTTCCGAGCATCCCTTTGCCTCGCCTCTCGTACCCAATCCCCATCGAGAAAATCCTGAGTTGGATCGGTTCGTACATTAGCGGGGATCGGGCGAGCCTCGCTCCTTCGCAAAATACTACTAGCCACAAAAGAATCCCCTAGCAGTGAAAGCCGCAGATCATCAATCTTCTCCGTACTAGGGTGACCAGTATGAAGGAACCAATCCAAATACTTATCAGATAAGAAGATGCTTGCATTAAAGGTCCGAAGGTTCGACCAGCGGTCCCGACTAGTTCCTTCACCCCATGCTTGAGCTAGCGCCTGCGCAAACTCTACACCAATGTAAGACACTTCACGAGAAGCTCATTCGAAAAGATAAGTGTCCTGGCTGGCAGGCGACGGAGCACCCGCTTGGGAAAATAAAAAGAGGAATCTCGCAAACCCGGAAGAACTACCCTGTCAAAACCCTTGGTATTGGCAACATACTTGTTCAACCTCCAATAAGGCGGACACCAAAGAATGTCAGCAGTTTCGGTCTTCGCAATCAACTCAGCCCATTCATCCGCTGAAAGATCCTTGATCAATAACTTGCGCATATGATATGTGAAAGGGGAATATTCCAATGGGGGACCTACCAACTTGAGATGCTCCCTAAGCCAAATGGTCAACAGAAGAGGACTCCCTTGAGTCATGGCATCAGTCCTATGCAGCTCATCAAGACCATGCAGGGTCTCACCCAAGATTAGCGAAATAATGTTCCTAGAACGTTTTCTAGCCTGCAGAACAATTTCCACTAGTTGGGAGTCTACCAAACCATCCATGCATGTAAACAGAACATCTCCGAAAAGAGAAAGGTCCAGAAAGTTCCGTTTGTAGACATGAAAAGCATCATCATCTGAATCACCGCTGAAGCGTCCCGAAAAAGAAGAGCAATCAACCCACTTGCGGTGAACCAACTCGTAGCAAGTATCAAGGGGGATCCCTAGCAATTCATTCAAAGCCTCCGAATGATTCCTATGGTACTTAGGAACAGCAATCTCACCAGTCAAAGGCATATCCAAGATAATTGCAAATTCCTCCACAGTAGGCACCATCTCATTTAAAGAAAAATTGAAAAGGTGAATAGAGGGATCCAAAAATCGAGCAAAGACGCCCGCAAGAGATTCCAATCCGGTTGGAGGTTCTTCAAGGTGAAGAGAATTCTCAATCCGAATTTGCAATAAACCTATTGCGAGATCGGTTGCGAAACGACCTCACCAAATCTCTCGGATGCTTGCTTGAAAGATTCAATCACTTCGAGATGTGAGAAAAAATCGACAATCATGGACGTTGGGGGAATCTCCTTGGAAGCCATGGATCGCAGGGTTGGAAAAGAAGCCAAGAGTTTAACCCTAACAGAATGTCTCTAGAGTTTGAAAGGCTAGAATGAGTTATCTGGCCGGACTACAGGGTGATTTTATAGGGAAAACTGACAAAATCCTGTTCGAAAAAGGAAGAGATCTCTGCCTGGGTAGCGTGTCTCGTGCGAGACACCTTATCTCGCGCGAGATATTGCTACTGCAAAACAAAAATATTTCTGCTCAAACAGCAATCTAGCCCCGACTTGACGAAGCAAGTCTCGAAAAACCTGCGTGTACAGTTCATAACATGCAGCAAAACACCAAGATTCGAGCTCAAAATTGTGGCCTAACGGCCATTCCATTCCATTTTCAAAAAAAAAAAACATGGAAAGTCGAGAAAGTTAATTAACTAACTAATTAAACCTAGGATTAGGGGTTAAGAAAAACCATTGTTTTGTGCTACCTACTTGTTCCTAACAGGTACCAAAGAAAAAGAAAAATTGTATGGGCCCACACGGCTAATATATACAGATCATCAGAAATCAGATAAAGAGAAAGGGAGAGGATCACGCCATTAGATCGCCCGAGCTACCGGCACCTCCGCCATCACCACCATGGGGGCTACCATCCCTCCTAGACCTCTTGGCTCCACAAGTAGGGGTCACCGCCGAGGCCACTGTCGAGGCCGCCAAAGAAGCCTTATAGAACAGCCTCTCGGACAGGTCCGACACCAAGGCCATCAGTCCCGCCATCTTGGTCGCTCCACGGTTATAATCGGCCGCGGACATGGTGACCTGACAACCAAAGAAAAGGAATGCTCAGATGAAGTCGAACATATACACTTATATGGACGAATACGAGAGATAATACAAACAGAAACATACCGAGGAGACGTCCGGCGGAAGGCGGTAACCCTCAGGAATATGATCCAGAGTCGGGATGTGGCCCATCATCGGCATACTCCCCATCATGTACGTGTAGCTCAAAGGGCCGAAGTCTGGCACGAAGGGCGAGAACCGGTAACTGGGAAAAGTGCTAGGGAGCCGAGGAACTGAAGCGAAGCAGGTGGAGCCACGAGCATGTGATCGCCTATCCCCCACCAGGAGGGGACCCATCAAGCGAGGCAGGAACTCCGCATAAGAAGCCCCGGGGATAACACAAGCCGTTGCCACATCACCCACCAAAAGACCTGCATAGTCATCATCTGGAATGGAGTAGGTGGGATACATCACCCTCGGCGGATCCGCTGGCACGCTATATGGCAGGCTACCCCGACCATGCTGTGGGAAGACCCGCTCACCAAGATACATGGTATCTCCCTCCAAAGATGCCAGCATCCTCTGCATCCCGGTAGCATCCCAAGCATGATGCACCTCCCGCTTCAACAAGGTCCAGGGATATAGGCCCAGCCTCTTGTACTCAAAGGTGTCCAGCATGGTCCTCGCCTCTGCCACCGTCAGGGTCCACTCCTGGTTCTCCTCCTCATCAACGCTCCGATTAGGGTGGCTCCACCTCCTGATATCCGGGAACAAAAGGGTCCGGCTCTACAACTCAAACCTGTACAATCCAAGGACAATATAGCCCCATATCTGCACAAAGAAAACAGAGCGAATTCAGTATGAAACACAGGCAGAGCATACAGACGGAGAGCAGAAACAGAATCAAAGAGCATACCTCCCAGGCATAAGAATACCCTGACAGGGAATCCTTGGTATTCCTACACGCCTCATCCATGGCGTGGTAGCGGAAAGGCCGGCCCGCCGAGCCCCAATCATATCCGCTCACCTCATCCAGTTACCAACAAACGTAGCGAGAAAGACGAGCCGTAGAAGAATGGTTCACAAAGATGGTCTCGAAAGGATATACCGAGAGGCACCCCTCACCAACCGATCGATAACCGCATTTGGCTTCTCCGCGTAGTCCTCAATCGGCCGGAGGGTGTCGGCTTCAGCGGAAACCCCCTTGACCATGTTAGGGAGAAACCAATCAACTGTCTCCACACGGCTGGACCCGCAGGCTTATAACCCGAAGTCTTAGGCAGGGAATCACCAATGAACTCTAACCCCGTGATGGCAAGGAAATCAGTCGGAGTCATAGTCGCTTCCCCGAAGCGCAAATGAACGGTGTGGGTAGTATCCCACCACCTCTCTCGAATCGCCTGAAGAACTTGGGGAGTCCGCCTTATTCCCCGAAGATTATCAACAAAGGTCAATAACCCCGTTTGGGCCACCCTATCCCGAACGCCATCAAGATCCTTGATCTTGTCCCACACCGCTTTAGCCATTTTCGGGCTTTCTCGGCAATTCTTCGTTGGCCTATATGACTGCAAAACAGAGGAAAAACAAAAAGGGCAATGTTAGAAATCATTCCATGTCAAGAAATCAATGAAATAGAAGAAAATTTTCATTGGGGCATTTCATTAAACACTTGGCGTGCATACAAGAAAAGCTTGCCCAAGGATTCCATTCATGATCCGAATCAACCTCTCCTACAATCCATGATGTGTAGGAGGCCCATACGCACACAATGCAACAACAATCATCCAAAGAAACGCACAAAATCAACGCATGCAAGAAGGAACCTAGTTCTAAGCATGAACAAGAAAAGAAAAGCCATTGATGGAATTTGAATTCAAGAAAAAGTGAGTTCAAGCTCAATGCAATACAAGAATCAAGAATTGAGAAAGAAACTCTTACCAAGCCCTCCCGAACAGCAGTGGAGATATTTGCGTGCCTATCGAAGGTGAGATCATCGCGGGGATAATCCTTCCCTAGTAAATAACTCCCCAAGATAGGATTCCTTTGTTCTTAAGCCATTTATTATAGAGGGAGGAAGGATTGAGAATGGATTAGGAGGAGAATCACCAAGCAAATCCACGAAAAAATTGCAAGAAAAATGACCTTGGCTCAAGCTAGGGAGGGAACTTTGAAAAGGATGTTTTCAAATTCAAAGAGGAGCTGCTGATTTATATGCCCCGACAGTAAAAGTCCCGCGCGGTATACCTTATCTCGCGCGAGATATACCTTCTGGAATGTTACGAAATTGTCCTCGACAATAAGCGTCTACGCAACGTCAAAGTTCAAAATTTTGACACATTTACCCTTGGAAATGACAAATTAGCAAGGAAACGTGGAAAAATCGGCACCGCAAGTCACGGAACGAGCCAAACGTGACGTCCGCACGATCGCCCGCTACGGCACCAGTCGCCCGAAAACCGAGTGGTCCAAAGATCAACTCAATCCACATGGTTCAACGCCCAAACAGGTGAATCATCAAATTAAAAGCTCGGTCCAACGCCCAAACAGGTGGATCGTCATCAATAAAAGCTCGGTCCAACGCCCAAACAGGTGGATCGTCATCACAAAAGCCCGGTCCAACGCCCAAACAGGTGGATCGTCATCATAAAAGCCCGGTTCAACGCCCAAACAGGTGGATCATCATCAATAAAAGCTCGGTCCAACGCCCAAACAGGTGGATCGTCAAACCAAAAGCCCGATTCAACGCCCAAAACAGGTGAATCGTCATCCTCAACAACAAAAAGCCCGATTCGGAGCCCAGAAAGGCGAATCGTCACAAAACCGACAGGACTCAGTGGACCGGACAGGTAAGCCTTTGTTTTCTAACATATTTCCCGCAGGTTTGGAGCCCAGACAAGCGAATCTTCAAACATACAGGTATATTCAGAATTGGGTCTTGATTTGATTCCTCAGTATGAATTTATCTTTCAAAACAAAATCTCCTCGATTTTCAAATGATTTTCAAAATACCTAAAGCAGCCTTTTCGTGTTTTGGAGTCGAACTACGTCATGGTCTGATTCTCCTATAGAGATACGTAGGAAGCCGTGCGGCCCGACCATCCCGACGTTCAGAATGATGTCTTTTCTATCGACGACATGACTTCTTCCATAAGTCTTGTCGCCGAGGGGCTCTGTAGACACCCCATTCTGAACACGTCGGATCATATTTATACCACTCTGAGTCTCGCTTTGAGTCAAGAAGTAGAAATCCACAATTTCGTCATGTTTCGTTAAGTTTTGACTAACCACCGTTAGTTTGGGACTAAACTGCATACGAGATAACGAGGAAAGGACGGAATTGTCCACAGAAGCAATATCTCGCCGCGAGATGGCGTGTCTCGCGCGAGATATCCTCCCTCTGCAGCATACAGAAGGCAGTTTCCTCGTCGATTTCAACCTCTTTTCGGGATAAAACTTCATCCATCCGGTCAACCAATAGAATTTGGAGTCTGGAACCATCTTGAAGTGTTTGATCTCATCTTCAACACTTCCCCAACCCCTATAAATACCCGATGACTTCCAAGGTTGAGAAAGGAGGAAAAAAAAGTCTAGAATTTCACAACACACATATTTTGTTGTTTTCTTTCCCTGAAAGAATCCTACGAAATCACCCTAAAAATCACCTCAAAGTTTGTTTGTCAACCTTGTTGATAAACAAACATCAAGATCCAAGTCGGAGGCGGCGAAGCTCTGTCCATATCAAGACTCGATTCTAAACTTGAGTCGAAACTCTGCCCAAATCACCTCACGCAAGGTAACCCCTAAATCCCTTTCTAATTGATTGTTAGAGTGGTATAAATCTATTGAATTTAGGATCGGCCTAGAGCCTCTCCTAATCATGGAGACGGTCTCGAAGTAATCGATCCTACATTCCGTTTAACCCCGTTAAATGGATCTTTTATTGTTTAAAATCTTTTTCTTCTTCTTTTTTGAAAACCTCTCTTTTCTTTAGCAAGACCGATCTCCGGATTGGGTGAAATGGATGCTCCTTGACCTACCCATTCCATAACCTAAGCCCCGAACCCAAATCTCTTTCAAAATTGTTTTTCTATGTTCTCCAAACGAATAATATAGGTGGCGACTCAAAAAAGATAAAATTCTTCTCACAATGCTACACTTGTGAGGTTCTTAAGAATATTAATAATGTAAAATAAAATATGAAAATATATGAAATAAAGATGTTGGATGAAAATATATGAAATGAAGAAGATGAAATAAAGATGTTGGATGAAAATATGGATTTTGGATGAAAATAAGAAAGTTGAATTATGATTTAAGCTTGAGAATCAAAGAATTTAATGAAATTTGTTAGAGAAAGTTGAGAGAGTTAATAGAGTTTGTGTGGAAAAAATGTGAGGGGAGGGGGATGTTATAAATAGTTGAGGAAATTTGTTAAGATTACAAAAATAAAAATTTTTTTTGAGGATTGAAAGCTGGTTAAAAAAAAGGGTCAAAAACGGCTATTTTTGGTCAACTAGTCGTTAGCTAACGGGCATAACGGCTATATTCTGACGAATCTGACGATTTCTAATGGTTTCTGACTGTTTCTGACGACGGTTTCTGACGGTTTCGGTTACGATTTGGCGGTTCGAACTACGGTTCCGGTTCCGGCAATTCGAAATCGGCGGTTTGCGATTTTTGAAAAGTAGAAACCGAAATCGTACCGCTAAACCGCCGGTTCAGGTTCGGTCGGGTTCCGGTTCGAGCTGGTTCCATGGTTCCGGTCCAGTTCCGATTTGGACATCCCTAACTACTCTTCGATGTAAATTTGGGATGACCAATTACGTTTTTGATTTCGGTTTCGTTTTGAAATTGTCGGTTTCAATTACGAGAAATGAGAAATCAGAATCGAATCGTGAATTTACGATTCACGATTTCGGTTCCGAACCGTTGGTTCAGGTTCGAAACCGGCGGTTTAATGGATTTTTTTTTTTTGAATAGAAAAAACTGTTTTAGAATTTTTTTTTATTACTAAAAATATTTGCAAAAAGTTATATAAAAAAGATAGAAAAAAACTAAATAAATGAAAATATATAAAAGAAAAGAGGGACATACTACCCTTTATTTTTTTATTTTTTATTGACTAGAAAATAATAGTTTAGACTTTTTTATTACTGATATTTTTTTACAAAAATGTATATAAAAAACTAAACAAATGAAAGTATATAAAAGAAAATAGGGATGGACTACCCTTTATTTATTTTTTATTTACTAGAAAATAATATTTTAGACTTTTTAATATTTATTTATTTTACAAAAAGATATATTAAAAAAAATAAAAATAACTAAACAAATGAAAGCATATAAAAGAAAAGAGGGACGGCCGGGCTACCCTTTATTTATTTTTTAATTTTTTATTGACTAGATATTTTAGATTTTTTTTATTAGTGATTTTTATTACAAAAATGTATATAAAAAAAGATATAAAAAACTAAATAAATGAAAGTATATAAAAGAAAAGAGGGACGGGCTACCCTTTATTTTTTTATATATTTTTATTTACTAAGGAATAATATTTTAGACTTTTTTATGCTAATTTTCTTTACAAAAAGATATGTAAAAATGTTAGAAAATTTAAACAAATGAAAGTATATAAAGAAAAACTAAATCATAAATCTTTTACATTAAACCTAAATCATATACTTAAATCTCGTATATACCATATACCCTTAACCTTAAATCTAAATCATATATTCTATATCCCATATCCTAATTTATCTACCTATATCTCATGTATACCCTATACTCTAAATCTTAAATCTAAATGATATAATTAATACCCT
Organism: Adenophora triphylla var. japonica; assembly: GCA_022495995.1. NCBI lineage: Eukaryota > Viridiplantae > Streptophyta > Magnoliopsida > Asterales > Campanulaceae > Adenophora > Adenophora triphylla. Next base: position 186,069 of record JAFEMH010000278.1, read on the forward strand.
AAACCCTAATTCATATACCTTAATTATATATCCTAAACGTTAAATCTAAATCATATACTATATACTCCATACCCCATACCCCATACCCCAAATCTTAATTCATATACCTAAATCTCATATATACCCTATATTCTAAACCTTAAATTTAAATCATTTACTTCATACCCTAAACTCTAATTCATCTAAATTAATCTCACATATACCTATACCCTAATATTTAAATCTAAATAATATACTCTATAATCTAAACCCTAATTCATCTACATTATTCTCATACATATCTCATACCCTAAACCTTAAATCACAACTATATACTCCATACCCTAAACCCTAATTTATCTACCTTAACCATATAACTCATAATCTAACCCCCTAAGTTATATATCTAAATCCCATATATACCTCTAAATCGAACCACTCAATCTTATACCTATACCCCTTATATACACTTTACCCTAAAACTTGAACAAATGAGAGTTAGTTTATGATTTGAGCTTGAGAATCAATGAAAGTAACGAAATTCATTAGAGAAAGTTAAGAGAGAGTTAAGGGGGTTTGTGTGAAAAATTTGTGAGGGGAGGGGGTGGTATTTATAGTTGTGAAAATATGTTAGGAAAACAAAAATATTTTGTATTTAACCACATACCCCATACTCTAACGAATATATTCTGACAAATCTAACGAAATTTTTGACGAATTTAACGTTTTTGACAACGATTCAACTGTTCCGGTTCACGCGGTTCGAGACCGCCGGTTCACGATTTTTCAAAAGTAGAAATCGGAACCGGACCGCCAAACCGCTGGTTACAGTTTCAAACGATTCCGGTTCGAGGCGATTTCGAATTCGACATGTTTCGATTCGTGGCGGTTGAACGGTTTCAAGCCGGTTCCGGTTCCGATTTGGTCATCCCTAATGTAAATGGTTCGATTAGGTTTGTTCTTGGCCAATTTATATATTGAATCATTAGTAATCAGTTTTAGAAAACTTTAGATCGGAACTATGAAAAAGTTCAAAATAATCGAATCAAATCGCTATGTTTTGGTTCAAACCGTGTTTCAGTTATTTGGTTCAAACCGTATTTCAGTTATTTGGTTCAAACCGTGATTTATACCGCATTTCAAACTGTGGTTCAGATCGTAATAAATAGCATGGTTCATAGTATACCATAGTTTATAATAAGGTTTAAATCCTGATTCAAATCGCGATATAGACCACGCTTTATACTACAACTCATTATCAAATTTCTTTTGTTCTTCTGTGATCATGAAGGAACAGCGAGGGACATGAAGGAACAGCGAGGGATGTAGGAGTTGAAGAGAAAAGTCGAAGGAACAAAGAACTTGGTTAGTTATTTATCACAATGAAGATAATAAATGAGAGTAGGTCTGCTGAGAAACGCGTTTCTCCATAACTATGGAGAAACGCGTTTTTAATAGCCAGAAGCTATACGTTTGATAACCAGAAGAAAATTTCTGGATATCAGTCTCAAAGGGTTCTGAATATCCAGAAGCTTTGGAACGGATATCCAGAAGCCTTTGGGTGGATATCCAGAAAAAATAGATTTGAAGCCAAATTCAAGGCCAAGACCAGAAATTGCTTATTGAAGGTTTCTGGATATCCAGAAACCTTCAAATGTATATTCAGAAACCAACAAATGAATATCCAGAAACATTTTGAAAGTTTCTGGATATCGTTTTGAAGGTTTCTGGATATCACTTTCATAAGCTTCTGGATATCCTTTCAAAGGGTTCTGGATATCCAGAACCTTTGAGACTGATATCCAGAAGTAACCATGGGACAAGGTCATGGCCAATACAAAAAGTTTCTGGATATCCTTTCAAAAGGTTCTGGATACCCGTAACCCGTTTCTCCATAACTTATGGAGAAACGCGTTTCTCCCTAGATTTTGGGAATAAATGATGAGATTAAAATTGAATATTAAGATGCAAAACGGGGGTTAGAGTTACTATGATGTAATTAATGTAGGTTATTTTATCAATTTAATGTAGGTTAATATATGTAGTATGGTGTTTTGAAATAGGGGTTTGATCTGGTAGTTTGGTCTATTGGTTTTGTTAGATGGTTTAGTTTGGCAATTCGGTATCTGATGGTTCGGTTCGACGGTATCGAATTGCGGTTTGATTTGATTTGTTTCGGTTCGGTTCAGTTCATTTGGGAAGTCAGACCACAAATCAAATTAAATCATACGATTTGACGATTTTTGAGACCGAACCAAACCATTTGTGCTTTAAAACCGAACAAAATCACATAATTTAGTTCGTTTCGGTCTCAATCGCGGTTTAAACCAAACCGATCACACCTACTACATTGTCATTTCATTAAATACTACTTTCATTTGTTCAAATTCAAGCTACACATAATTTTGGATTAAGTTCAATTTATATTACACGTTTGAATTGAGTATGAGAATTAAAAATAAAATAAAATAAAATTGCAGAGTGAATGTTTAGAGTAGGAAAGTAAAGTAAAATATATAAAGTGATTAAAACATAATAAAAGAAAAGTGCCATTGAATTAAGGCCTTTTTCCTTTTCATTTTTTACTTAATTTTATTTTAACTACATATTTTAATAGTTACAATAAAACAAATATTTCAAGATATGTTATCTTTCAAAGTTCAAACTGGAATACATATTCACAGTTAACTATGGTCTTTTTTGTCAAAAACCTACACCCTTTCGTGAGAATCAGATGATATTAAATCATGGATATTTGATATCCGTAGGAATCAAATACCTAATTCCTTATCAGGTATCATTCTTTAAACAAACATAGTTATTGTTTTGATAAAAAACAATCAATTAACTTAGAAAAAGAGAATAATGAAAGCACAATGAAGTATAATCGATATAGGGGTAGAGTCAAGGTTCTAAAAAGCGCTAGGCGGATGCTAGGTGGCGGAGCCGAGCCTAGCGCCTAGACGGGGACTAGTCAGGATTAGTCGGGACCTAGGCGGGGCTTAGAACTAGGCGTTGGAGAGGTGCCTAGCGCCTAGGCGGGACCTAGGTGCCCTTAGGCGGGGTCTTTTAAAACACTGGGTAGAGCAAGTTTGACACGATAATATAATGAGGAAAGCCCTTGAGACAACTATCTCGCCGGCATGAAACCTCGGGAGGTGTTTATGAGCACCTACCTTCCCAAACGGTAATATTGATATTCAAGGAGTTACAAATGGTGGAGCTATGGCGGATTACAAGAAGTGATGTGTGAGTTGTGTGTTGTGTGTGTTTGTTCCAGCCATAAGCCCTTTAAATAGAGAAAAATATAACAATTTAACAACTATCCCTACAATCTCGATCCAAGCCTTATCTTCTCCACGTCTTTGACTAAGTCTTTTTGTGTTGAGGGGAGTCCTTGTGTTTGTTTAAATTGTTGTAAAAGTAGTTAAGTAAATAATATAAATTATGCATTACTTACAGAGGTTCAAGATGTCGTCACGCAGGAATATTCAAGATGTCGACATGCCGGCTAGGTTCAAGATGTCGACATGCTGGCTAGGTTCGAGATGTCGACCTGTAGAAAATCTGCCCACAACAATTGCTCCCAAACTTATCCTTTTAAGAAAGATAAAAGGGTAAGTTTCTTAATAATGCTATGAATCTGACGGTTACTTTGGAGAAGAAGAATAGGAAGCTCTTGTTGGAGATGCTGCATCTAAAGAAGCGGCATAAGGAGGAGAAGAAAAGCTTAGAGAAGAAGATTAAAGATTTTGAGGAGAAGGACGAAAGTTTTGAACAATGAGGTAGAGAGTCTGATGAAGGGGATGTCTTCAATCCAGAATGCTCATGTGCAAGAGACCAAGGATCTTTAAGAATGATCTCATGGTATCTGCGGCTAAAAGCATGATTGAAATCAAGATACAAATGATTGAAGAATTTTTGAACGGCAAAAATGTTGAGTGGGATATTGAGCAACAACGTGTCATCCTCAATGATCTTTTTGGAGAAGCAGCAGAGGTTAGGGAAGTGACATCAGGTTTAAAGGATGAAGACATGAAGGAAGGAGAAGCACCACCAGCGGCGATAGCCGACAAGTGAAGATGTTTGACATTTGCTTTTGAACTTGGTTTTTACGGGCTGAAGACAATTTGTTTTAAGTGTTGGGTTGGTTCAACACTTAGGTTTTTCTGTGGCTTCTGCTAGGATAAGTAAGACAGTTTTTGGCTTGGGTACTTTTGAAAGTTTTTTCTGGTATGGTTAGATTTTATGGAATGGTAATGAAATGTTGTCATCTTTGAAGATGTTGTCATCTTGCGTTGGATGTAGAAATTCTTGCTTATGCTTTGTTGACATGTTAATGTCAAAAATCTTTTGTTCTTAGATAACACGTACTCCCTCCGTCCCGTTCGACTTAGGACGTTTTGCCATTTTGGGCGTCCCACCCGACTTAAGACGGCCCAAAATGGAAAGTTTATATTACTTTTATATTAAATGGGACCCACTTGTCATACTCACAACAATAATTCCATCACTATTTATCCCACTCATTCTCTCTCCTATTTAATTTTTCACACTCACAACACATCCTCCACTCATTCTCTCTCCTAATATTATAATAGTATTCCTTAATCTCCGTGTCGGGAGTGAATGTCCTAAGTCGGGTGGGACGGAGGGAGTATATGTCATAACCAATTTGTAATAATCTTTTGGTCAATCACTTTGATTGAGTGAAAATGGGTAATTCGTATATATAACACACGGGCCCATCCCACACCTCAATCAAGGATGACATCGTGCGCTCCAGGCGAGGTGTATAAACCTTAATGCGATGAAAGAAAGTAATTTCTTTAAACCTTTGAGGGAATTAAGTATCCTAAACTTAAGATGAGATGGCCAGTCTCAAATGGTTGTTCCCATAAGATCTTGAAGTTCCAAAATGGTAATATCTTGCAAAATGATGACATGATAAGAGTATTTGACATCTTGATTGATGTCACTTTTATTTAATGAAAGAATAAGAAATAAACCTTGCAAAAATTTATTTACTGAAAAAGGAAATAAATAAATATTTATTAAATAACAAGGGTTGATGCGCACCTGGCTTATTACCATAAGATGTCGTCTACCTGTAGTAATGATGTTGACATCTTGAAACATGGTGACCTATTTGAATGTTTCGAGTTTTCTTGTTTTCTGAATTGAGTTGATATGCTACGACTTACATGAAATATGTCGACGCCTTGCCAGAAAGATTTGTCTGCTGCATCTTATCTTCCTCTAGCCTAATGAATCCTAATGCCCTATTCCGGATGTCCTTCATCACCAACTCCTCATAGTATGGAGAATCCTTTTTCAAACCCATTTTGAAGGCTTCAGTGGCTGTTGCCATATCTAGGTTGGGGATTTCTAAGACTTCTTTGTTGAAACTGATAACGTAGTCTTTCAACGCTTCGGTGGCTGCTGAGTGATATAATAAAGGTCACTGGTGAGTTTCTCGAACTGTCGGCTGCAAGAGAACTGGTTGTTGAACATGTTGACAAGCTGAGCGAACGACTCAATGGATCCAGGTTGTTGACGAATCAGCCACTTCAAAGCAGGTCCCACCAATGTTGAACCAAACCCTCTACACAAACATGCTTCTCGGAATTGGAGAGGTATGCGGACAATTTCCATCCTCTCTTGGCAATGGGCGACATGCTCATCAGGATCGGTGCTTCCATCATATAACTTTATGGTCGGTACACTAAATCCTTTGGAGTCGACATGTGCAATAGTCGATACAAAGCGTGATTGATTGTAGCATGTCGGTGAAACTTGCTGGATTGGGGGAGTGACACCAGGTATGTTCATGAGCATATCCCTCAATTCTTGAAGCTGACTTTCTATGTAGCTACCTGCAAAAGGGTTAGTAGTACGAGCAATATTATCAAAAACATAATTTGTATTGACATTAGCAAAGGGATTAGTGTTATCTGCGGAGGATGTCACGATAGTACTATTGGTAAAGGTTGCCCCCTCTGAAGAGGTTCCAAATATATTATGCGCAGAAGGTGGGACAAAGATGTTTCCTTGAGAAGACATCCCAAAGATGTTGGATGCAAATGGTGTCGACATCATCATAGATGTCGTCATCCTTGGAGAAGTCGTCATCTGTGGAGATGTCGTCATCAGAATGAATTCATTAAAGGTCTGGGAGCTGCCCCCAATATCAAAATTAAGGACTCCAGGGAGAATAGGGGAGACAGCATCCACTCTTTCAGTCAGCAACTTCTGCTCCTTTTGCATCTTCACCAAGTTGTCAGCTATCAGGGAGGTGTTACTTTGTTGTCTGTCTAGTTGGTTCTTCATATGCATGAGCATGCTCTTGATCTCAGAATCGGGCGTTGGAGATGACTGCTTCTTGCCAGATCCCGCAGGCGGTGGCGGCGGAAACGACCCCAAGATTGCAGCCGTCGACATGCTGGAATGAAACCTCCGGTGGAAATATTAGTAACAATAGTTTTGCCGGCGGTAGAGGTCATGGGTTGAGTAGACATGATGGGCGGATGAGAATTGAACCGATTAAAAAACCATAGGCCCCATGGTGGGTGCCAAATTGTTTTGGTAAAAAACAATCAATTAGTTACTTAGAAAAAGAGAATAAGGAAGGCACAATGGAGTATAATCGGTGTAGGGGTAGAGCAAGTTTGACACGATAATATAACGAGGAAAGCCCTTGAGATAACTATCTCGCCAGCATAAAACTTCGAGAGGTGTTTATGAGCACCTACCTTCCCAAACGGTAATATTGATATTCAAGGAGTTACAAATGGTGAAGCTATGGTGGATTACAAAAAGTGGTGCATGAGTTGTGTGTTGTGTGTGTTTGTTCCAGCCATAAGCCCTTTAAATAGAGAAAAAAGATAACAATTTAACAACCTATCCCTACAATCTTGGTCCAAGCCTTATCTTCTCCACATCTTTGACATAAGTCTTTTTGTGTTGATGGGAGTCCTTGTGTTTGTTTAAATATCCCGAAATTATCTCCAGGAGTTGCTGTAAAAAATAGTTAAGTAAATAATATAAATTATGCATTACTTACAGAGGTTCAAGATGTCGTCACGCAGGAATATTCAAGATGTTGACATGCCGGCTAGGTTCAAGATGTCGACATGCTGACTAGGTTCGAGATGTCGACCCGTAGAAAATCTGTCCACAACAGTTATGTATTATACAAAAATCAAATATCCATTCCTGACCCAAAATACCCATGTACCAAATGAGGCCTAAGAACTGCAATAACTTTTTCATTTAAAAAAATAGTTTTTTCGTCTGATTTGAAACTACACTTATTTCCTTTTAGATATGTTCCATTAAAAACTACACATTCCTCTCAATGTTACTTTATAATACAATAATTCTTTAGACAATGAGACTCGCTTTCATACTAACAACTTTTTACTTATATTTTTTTCTTAATTTTCTTGGAGGGGCATATGAGTAACTCAAGATATTGTAAAGAAGCGTGTTTGATGGAAGATAGTCACCATGAAATCAGTCTGGTTATGAAATGATATGTGATAACGATTTGTGGATTTGGCTTGTCCCTAAGCTATTTTCATTATCAAATAACTTTTTCTTTTAGTACACTATTATAAATACTATTAACAATAAATTTTATATTTTCGATTAAATGATTAAATCAGTCTAAAATTATTATCAAAGTATCTTCACATTAACTAAAAAAAAAGTAGGAAGATATATGTGACTGTATTTTATTTTTCTTAAAGAATATGTGACTGTGTTAATGTATGTCGGTATTTAATATTCAAATTAAGGCGATAAAATAATTTAGACTATTAGTAGCACTGGCACCTTAGTTTCAAATACATTTAAACTTAAATAATTTACATATGGAGATGTCAAAAAAGGCCCGAGGTCAATAGGCTACCAAGTCCGTCAAGCCCAGCCCGCATCCGAGTTTTTGACCACACATAGGCCCATAGTCTGCATATCTATGGGCCGAGCCGGGCTGGGCTAGAATGACACCAGTATCTTAATTTACACTTCGAACAGGATAAGTTTTACTCCCTCCGTCCCAAAATGTTTGTCCCATTTAATTTTTTTGTTAAACTTTGACCACAAATTTATGAGAGATTAATCATGTTCATGAAATTCTAAAAGTTGTTGTTGATAATATTATTAATGGTGAATCAATAGAAATTTTTAGAATTTCATGAACACAATTAAATTGTCATATATTTATATATTTGTGGTCAAAGTTCAACAAAAAAGTCAAATGGGACAAGCATTTTGGGACGAAGGGAGTATAACATTATTTCTTAATTTTCGTGTTGAACAGGGTAAATTTTATTAGACGTAGGGAGTATTGTTTTATGACATTAGGAGATGGAAATTTATTATTACAATAACTTCATTTAATTTAAGTTCAAGTTTTTTTTATATTTTTTATGATATTTTTTTTCTTATAGTTTACACAATATTGAGAAGTTAATCATATTTACAAATTCATAATTGAGTGGTTACTAACGTAACAGGGGGCTTATGTTGCCAATGGAATCATAATTATTCGAAAAGGAAGTTTTTAGCTTTAAAAAGAAAGAGAATAAAGAAAAAAAATGAAATCCTTTATCTATTTTGATAGGGTATATGATTCCCATTTCCATCACCATCCCTTTTCCTAAACCGATGCCTCCAACGTTAAGGGCGGTGATTCGCTATACTTCCTCCGCCCCACTATAATATGCAAAAAGATTTTTTTTAGACGTTCCACAATAATTTGCACTTTCCTAAAATGGCAATGGAACCCACTTCTCTCTACTCACAACACTTTTCAAATTTACTATTCTTTCAACTCATTCTCTCTCTTATTTTACTTTTACACTCACAACACATCACCTTTATCACTTTTTACCTTAATTTTCGCACCGGCACAAAAAGTACATACATTTGTGAGACATTTGTGAGACGGAGGAGGGAGTATATGTGGTTCGTTTTGGGAGAGATACCAAACCCGCTCATCAAATCAGTTATTTGTTTAGTTTTCATCGTATGCTTATCATAAAGTAATTTTTCTTTAGGCCGGCCAATCATAAGATTTTATCTTTAAAATATAATTTTTTTTATTCACGATGTGTTTAAATTTTGCTAGATCGAGTTGTTAACAAATCTGGTCCATTGGCAATTCGGTTCGTTTTCATGTGCGAGTACATATCTATATAAATGTCTTCAATAATTGGAAAGCCAATGAAGGTGGAGCTAGAATAATGCCAGCCTTGCTCCTTTTGCAACATTAAAATTTCTACCTTGTTAATCAAGCTTTATATATATATATATATATATATATATATATATATATATATATATATATATATATATCACTTTTATAATGGTACATTCCTTTATGTTATAGATGACTAACCTAATGTGAATGTGTAAATCTTTTCTTTGAAAAATCAAGATTTTTTTCTCTATTAATATTAATATTATTTATTTATTATGAAATGGGACCAATATATTTACAACATCCACATGCAATTCGCTTTCAATAAAACCTTATTTGATACTTACAAGAGGCTAATAAAAGCCTTTGATACAAAGTCACCATCCCAAAAATAAAAGCTTTCCACCACCTCCATTACCTAACCAAACTACCCATGATCATACTTAATACACTTCCCCATGCATAACCACAACCCAACCTTCTCTAATGAATTCTCGATTTTTTGCAATCTCGACTGTAATGCAGTTGGTCATTCGATCTGATGGTTGATTTTTATTTTTTTTAATATAAAATGGATGGTTTGATGGTAGTGGTGGGAAGGAAAGACATCAAAATGAACTTTTTTTACTAAAGCAATCCCCATTCTCACACTCTATTTACATCCTCATCACAACTTCTCTTCTTCATAGTTCATACCACTCTCTCTCTCTCTCTCTCTCTCTCTCTCTCTCTCTCACACACACAACACACACATTCACATACTCTCTCTCTCTCTCTCTCTCTCTCTCTCTCTCTCTCTCTCTCTCTCTCTCTCTCTCTCTCTTTCTCTTTCTCTTTCTCTCAGACACACACAACTCATGTCAATGCTAATTCTGTTGCTTCTGCAATTGCTTTCGGCTACAAATGCCAATAGTTCTGAGAAACTCAACATCCCCAATCCATCCGTAAAATGTGGATCATGCCCGTGTGTGAATCCATGCAGCCAGCAGGCGCTTCCCCCTCCACCACCATCACCACCAATTACTCCGCCCTGCCCTCCGACCCCACAAACGCCACCCCCACCAAGGTTCATCTACGTCACAAGTATCAGTACACCACCTCCACCAAGGTTCACCTATGTCACAGGAGGACCACCGGGAAACTTGTATCCCACTAATGATCCATTCAGCTTGCAGGTTTACAGCTCCAATGGTGGATCCCAAGTCGTTTTCGAGTCTCTTCAACTGACTATTTGCAGTGGATTAATCTTAGGATTAATATTTCTTCTATTTTAAGGTGTTAGTTTTTTATGTAATTAATTACGTAAAGCATTCATATATATTTTCCCTGGCTAAGTTAAAACAAAAGACAATGGTGACATTAGGAAGTACGGAAGACTATGTATATGTAAATCTATTGTTCATTTAATTATATATATAAATCTATTGTTCTTGATGGACTGTACGATGTAAGAACTTGCTCTGATACCATCTTAAAGTCTGAAGTTTCACTTTAAAACCAATTAATTTTAAGAAAAATGGCTCAGAATTTTTATATATCATATATGCAAAATTTGTAAATTCTCAATATGAGAAAATATCTCTAACACGTTACAATTACTATTATACAAATGACATTTATAAGTCTTGAAACCATCTCATGTCCCTGATTAGGTAATTAATTGGCAGCCATTGGGCTTTTTTCGTTGACTATAAATAGAGGCACAACACATAAAAATCAATCTCACTTGCACACAGGTATGACCCAATAGGTTGGCAAGGGTGAGCAAATTTACGCTGCCAAGTGCAAACTGGCGAGTGAAAATTCGCTCAACTACTGCAATGGTGGTGAGCGAAATTTTGCTCAAATTCTGAGCGAAACTATTTCGTTTGAAAGAAAATGTGTTCAAATCCAAAATGGATTAAGAGTTTATTTTTTAATTTTGATTTACCCCAAACAATATCGTTTATGTAATATATCAAAAAAGTTTATAATTTTTTTTGCCTATAAATATAGTCTAATATTGTATAGGTTATTCACACCTCTTAAAGCTTAAGTTAAAAAAAATAAAAAAAATAAAAAAATTTAGTCGATTAAAGTTTACTTTCTTTAATTATCGTAGTGTAGTGTTTCTTAATTCAGTATTGCGTTTAAATTTATTGTATTGTTGTTTTTAAATTTCTGTATTGTGAAGTGATTTGTTATGAATAAATGTGTGTTCTTTGTTACATATTGTGTTTTGTCAAATCAAATGAATGGCATTTGTAGTCTAGTTGGTCAATAAATGAATGGCATCAGGAAGCTGGTTATTATCATGGAATCTAGTTCTTTTGTCCACACACATATTGTATAGTCTAATCAATTTTCAAAAAAAAATTGGATACTAATATACCAATAAATGAAAAAACTCTGATCAAATTCACATGCGTAGTGTATGATTTGTCACAGTCAGCTTTAATTTCAACTCATCTCCATTATTTGTCAAGAGTCAGGAATCCAATTAATTATTGTTGTTAAAGTTGATTTGTCATATCCAACTTGATGTTTATTTATCAGTATTTTATATAAAAAAAATGCAATTATAATAAAATATAATTTTAAAAAAAATATTTTTTTATAATGTGAACGATTAAATAAATTAATTTATATTACTAATGTATACTCCCTCCGTCCCATTATTTAGTTCACCATTTTGGCTCCGACACGCAAATTAAGAAAATGGGTGGGAAGAAAAAATGTTGTGAGTGTAATTTGAAAATAGGAGAGAGAAATTTGAAAATAGGAGAGAGAATGAGTGGAGAGAATAATAAATTATAATGATGTTGTGAGTATTAAAATAATGTAGGAGAGAGAATGAGTGAAGGAAATAGTAAAGATTTTTTGTTAAAAAAGGAAAGGTGAAGCTTTAAATGGGACACCCAAAATGGCAAAAGGTGAAGTTATTAATGGGACGGAGGGAGTATATATTTATATATATAAAAGACCTCGACAAAATGACAACACACGTAAATGTTCCACCTGATGCGCATACGGGTCGACTCGGCCCGTCGAAGACAAGCCCGCGGATCAAATGGGCTAATCCGGCCCGTCAGTCGTGGTGGAATCCAGCTCGCTCCGTTTACTCGTTTTAGTTGTTAGGCGGATCTGAACGGACTTTTTTTTTTAATTCCAGAAAATACAAAAAACTATTCTAACTAACTTAGTAAACAAACCAAAAAATAAAATAAAAAAAAAACCATAATATTTCAAAACAAACCAGAAAATCTAATAACTTAGTAAGAAAATCTAATAACTTAGTAACGGATCATCACTACAGTTGTTCTTTCAGATCAGCTAAATAGCCAACTGATTATGACATTCCAATTTATTATTGGAGAGGTATTTTTGCCTCCTTGCTAATTTTATTTTGAATCTGAATCATTTTAAAAAACTGTTCCATGCTATATTTCAGGACAATTAACACTAATTTTAAGAAAAAATTGAAAATTTCCATATGAGCGGGCTGGGCGAGCCCAAAAAGCCCGCGAGCTTGGCCCGACCCGTGTCCTATATTTCAAATCCGGCCTGCCTCTTGTATACGAGCTGGACGGGTGGCGGGCCGGTCCACGGATTCGGGCCGGAAGTGTTCATCTTCTTCGTCAGTTCCACGGGACAAGAAGCCTAGTTTAGAAATTAGAAGCCTATCACCCGTAGTCTTCCTTTTCCTTCTTTTCTAAACCCTCCATATTTTCAAGTTTGATTTTCTTCTTACAATATGTTGTAATGATTTAATTAAAATCACTGCTTCAACATTATTGCAATATGTTCAAGAATACTAAAATTCTAAGAAAAGTCTGAAATAGACACCCCGAATAAATGACGAGAGACGAAGAGAAGTAGAGATTCGAAAATGTCAAACTAATGTTGCCCGCGGGAAGATTTATGATATTTTCCCACAAATATTGAACCGTCTTAACAGTTGTTCAGCGGGCTACGAATAATAAGAGGGGACCAGAAGGATTCTCGCGATTGTTAAACTTGAAAAGTCGGAGAAAATATACTCATTCATCTTCTAGCAAGCAATTTTAGCAGCTAAAATTGGGAAAGACTAATTTTATGAACAAACTAAACAAATCTTCCAATATTTGCCCTATAATTCACACCATTCCAACCGTCCAGATTATAATCAAAATCAACATTGGTTAGAATATTGCAGAGATGACCACACCTAAGACTAAATATGGGTCTTCAAAATAGACAAGTGAATGAAGCCCCATTTTAAGCAACAAATCAAGTACCATGCCGTGTATGAGCTGAGACCATACCAGTAAGTCAGTAACAAATAATGGGCCTGGGTCTGGGCCTTTCAATAATATTACTACGGTCTACGAGAGACGTGACCTCATTCCCGACCAATTTTTAAGCGTAACAACAAATCTGTCGTTTCAAATTTGTGTCAGATGTATTGAAACTTTTATCTTGCTTAGAGAAAGTAAAATGAAAATAGCAATTTGGTTATCACATCATTGAGTAAAAGTGAGGCAGACATATAGGACACCCTCCCTTTTCTAAAGGCAAAATATAGCCATTTTTTAACTCTCTTAATAAGCAAGTTTTCATGTACCTGTACCTTTCAAATTTCCATTAGTAAACTCATTTATTCCACCCCCAACTCAACCCACCCTAAACCTTGCCTACCCTTCTTGTTTTATTTACTGTCATCTTCCCTCATTCCCCAATTCCCTAATCTTCCTCATGGCCAAAAAAACCAGCCAAATGCTCTCTCCCCTTCCCTTGATCATTCTCACACTACTAAGTTCCCCACCAATTTCCACCTCTTATGGGTGCTCTTACCCTTGTCTTCCATCACCACCACCGCCAGCAGTGGACTGCCCACCTCCTCCAACACCACCAACATTTTCTCCACCGCCTCCACCACCCCCTGTCTACACCTACCCTCCACCCTACTACACTCCCCCAGGTGGGTACCTACCTTATGGAAATCTGCCTCCAGTACCAGATTACTATCAGAATATCCCTCCACCTCCTAATCCAATCTTGCCTTATTTCCCTTTCTACTACAGATACCCTCCCCCACCAGGCTCTGCATCCTCTGCTATAAGCCAGTCACATGTAATGGCTGCTTTATGCATGATTTTACTACTTTTATCGTCTTTTTAGCTCTGATTCTACGTATGAAACAAGCATCTACATTGGTTTTACAAGGAGTCAGCACTATGGTGATTTATTAAGTGCATGCATTACGGCTACAACTACTTTGTGTAGAAGTAGAAATATGGAAGATTTGTATCATTATTATTATTTTCTTTCTTTTTTCTGTTTTTTTTTTCAAGATTATGAATGTGATTTGGTTATGTGAAGCTTAACAAGTAGAAACTTGAACAATTGGTAATGTTGTTAGCTAGCTAGCTTTCAAATTGTTTAGTATCATTAGTTCTTAATGGAATCACTCCCTTTTTCTTTCTCGGTGCAAATTAGGCCAATCAATTTTTACCCATTACCTTACCTGAGAACCCGCTCAACTCAACTCGCTAATTACCCGACCCAACCCAACTCATTAACAATTTCGGGTTGAAACGAGTTACCTGCTTTAACCCGTTAAATTTAGCGGGTTAAAGCGGGTCAACTCGTCTCAACCCGCTGTAACAAGGATTGAAACATTTGCAACATTTATTTACGTAACAGTGGAGAGCCTTGCTAATCAAACATCCCTCCCCCCGCCCCACCTCCTCCTCCCCCTCCCCCGTTCGGGTCAAAAAAAAGTAATCATTTTAATTTTTTTTAACAACCCCCACCCTTACCCCCGCAATTTTAACCACCCCCACCCCTGTCCACCCCCTACTCCCCCCACCCCGTTGGGTCAAAAAAAATTTAATCATTTTAAATTTAGTTTTAACAACCCCCTACCCCTCACCCCCCACCCCCGCCCAAACCCACCCCTACCCCCATCCCACCTCACTCACTACTACCACCCCCGGGCCCCACCGTCGGGTCAAAAAAATTAATTTATTTTTGAAAATTATTATTTCTGGCCGAGTAATTCAAAAGAAAAAAAAAAGTTTGAGCTTATCGGGTTATCCGAGTCGACCCGCCTTATTTGACCCGTATGTTAAATGGGTTGTAACAGGTATTACTCGTCTCAACCCGTTACCCGCTTTAACCCGGCTCAATTCAACCCAACTCAACCCAACCCGACAAATTAGTTAATAGGCCTCAACAGCTAAAGCCCGGTAGTCATGCGTGCTAGCTCGGACCATGAGCCCGCAGGCATGCAGGTCAGGCCGGGTTTAGAATTTGTCCATTCGTGTCACGGGCTGTCCCATAGCCTGGCTAGTCCAGCAAGCCCAGCCTGGCAGCCCGCTAAATTTGTTACTTTTGAACAAAGAAAAAGACAAAAATGCCCCTGAATATAACAGTTATATGAACGTTGGTAGGGACATTTCTGCCTTCCCCTTCCCCAAAATGAGCCAGTCAAAGCCTGAAAAGGGACGAGCCAAGCTAAGCACATGAGACAGGCTGGGCCAGCCCGTGAAAGCTCGACTCTGCCGGGCCTGGCCAGCCTAAATGGGCATCTCCTCATGCAATGAATTAAATTTTCTTAAAGAGTCAGGGGAATACTTTATTTAATTTAGAGCAATTAAATGGTCATTATAACTTAAGACCAAGGGGAATACTTTCTTCATTAATGTCTGCTTACCAAAACTGAAAATTGCCATTGTAACTTAACACCACAAGCTTTTACATAATCAGTCAAATGTGTGCATTATATGCAGCCATCAATGCCTTTGTTCTTAAAACCTTAATAAGACTCAATAAAAAGGCACTTAACCCTTGACACTTTCCTGCCCTCCCTCTCGAATTTCCCCTAGCCAAAAATCTGTAAGAATTGCTGTTTATCTAACCATGCAAACCCCAATTATCCTCTTAGCCATGCTACTATTTAACTTTGCAACTCTTCTTACTGCTTGCAGAACTTGTATCGAACCACCACCATCACACCACCACCGCCACCACCGGAAATCCTACCGCCAGACTTGCCAGACACCCCTGTGATTTGCCCTCCAACTGGTTCATCACACCGATCGCCACCATATGAGATATTACCGCCAGGGGTAAATCCTCCACTTCCAGAACCCATCTCTCCACCGCCACCTCCATGTGGCAAAAAATTACCATACTACCCCTTTAACTATCGGTCTCCTCCTGGCTGCCAGCGTTCATCGGCAACAACTCTTACCCAATCAACAGTTGGGATCACAAGCTTCATTTTGTTGGTGACGTACTTAGCTTAATCTCTTCCCGGCTTACAATGGTCTGATGATCTATGGACACATGCATGCATGGTTGGCTTTCTACATCAATCAGTTAGAGATTTTGGAATTTTAAATTACTAAGTTTTCTTTTTTTTTTTTTTTTTTTTTGGATAAGTAATTTTAAGTTACTAAGTTCGCAAGAAGTTGGTTTAGTTAGTTTTGAGCATAGGATAAATAGTTTCTGTTTTCTAGTTTTATTATTCCATGTTCTAGGAAACATTTTCTGCTTTAAACAGTGGCAATGTGTTGAATTCTTTCACGTGTTACTTATCATCTTCATTAGATAAAATATATATGTCATTCCAATAATTTGGTGGATTTTCTAGTAATTTGACATGATATGAATCCGACTTAAACAGTTACTTAACCCAAAAAAAAAAAAAAAAGGGGGGGGGGGAAATCGAAACACATAGTTACAACATGGTTATCATCTTTTAATTGATTGATACATGGACATTATGTATTATGTACAATTGACAGATCTGTACACTAAGTTTCTACAATTGAGTGATTCAACTCAATAGAACCGGCAATACTAAAGGCATGTGAAGACATGAAAAAGCATTTTCAAGATGAGCAAAGTTGTACCTTATTGCCTGCAAATAGCATCCAAATTCCACCTTCATATGATCTTCTCATCATCTCACAGCTGCTACTTTCCGACTTCTCTTTCCAACTTTGTCCATCTGATTACTAACAGAAACAGCTCGTTTCAGTGTCCCAGTCCCTGTATCCTTCCTTGGTGATTCACTCCTCTTTAAAGCTTTGACACTCTCAACTCTCCCAAGAGATTCAATATTGTTTGTTCGGGCGGTGGACCCTACAGGCCCAGATCCTGAAGCTGATAGCTTGCCTTGTAATTTTGTAGATTTCTTAGAAATTGATTCATGTTTCAAAGGATTGACACCGAGTTTCTTGGAACCAACTTGCTTTGTGTCATTTCTGTTCTCCTTTAGGGTCTCACTTTTTTTCATGTTCTGTGTTGGACTTGGGCTTGATTGCAGCTTTGCCTGTTTTGTAGGCTTAGAAACTGAATGGGAAACATCTAAAGGAGGTTTTTTAGCATCGACTTGTTCTACTTCAGGTGGACACTTAGCAGGAAAAATTTTCTCAGTGATTTTTCTCGGTACTTCGATTCCCTTATCAGGCGGTGGGCTGAGATCTCCAACAGATGAGGAAGTTGAAGATGAAACTGCAGCTTTTAGGACTGAAATTGGACTTAACGATTCATGTTGCAAGTTTCCCAACTTACTAGGATTAGTGACAGTGAAAAGAATATCTATATCACGTTTTTTGATAGCGGCTTCTTTTCCTCTTGACTGATACTTAGCAGGCGAATTATTCTTCATGGATGAAGTTTTCGAAGATGCAGCCGGAGCTCTGCCTACTGGACTTGGACTTGATATTTTTGGTTGCAACTTTTCTATTTTAGACTGCTTAGAAACTGTCTGAGAACCATCTGAATTGCGTTCTTTAGCAGCAACTTCTTTTCCTCTGGGCAGGCACTTCACAGGCAAATCATTCTTCAGGGGTGATTCAGTTCTATTGGTATTTTGCGAAATGAGTTGTTTAAGGGATGAAGTTGAGGATTCACTTGGAGATCTACGAATTGGACTCAGAGTTGATGACTTGGATTGCAACTTTTCCAATTTAGGTGACTTAGTGATTGTTTGAGAAGTATCTAAACCCTGTTTTTTAGAAGTGACTTCCTTTCCTCCTGTCGAACATTTCCTAGGCAATTTATTCTTCAAGGGCGATTCAGTTCTATTCATACATTGTGAACTGAGCTGCTTGATGGATGAAGGAGTTGAAGATTCACTAGGAGCTCTATGTACTGGACTTAAACTTGATGACTTCGGTTGCAACTTTGCAAATTTAGAGGGCTTACAAACTGTTTGAGAAGGACTCAGATCACGTTTTATATTCTCAACTTCTTTCCCTACTGGATGATGCTTTGTAGGCAAAGAATTCTTCGCGGGTGATTCAGATCTATTCATGCGTTGTGAACTGAGCAGCTTAACGGATGAAGAAGCTGAGGATTCTCTCAGGTCTCTGCATACTGGACTTGGACTTGATGATTGAGATTGCAACTTTGACAATTTAGATGACTTAGAGACCGTCTGAGAAGGATTTGAATCATGTTTTTTACTCTCAACTTGTTTTCCTCCACGCAAAATTTTCTCTCTACCCTTACTGGGTGTTGCACTTTTCTTTGAAAGTTGTGTACCGAGCAGTCTATTGGATGATGAAGTTGATGTGATAGATTCTACTCCAGTAACTTTACTTGCTGGGTCTGCTGACTTTCTTCCCAATTTGGTTGTTTCTGCATGCACCGGCACAGCCTGAAAAAGGGTATATATCACCTTAAATTTGCGATCAAAATCATTTAAACACAGGACGACTATACAGCTCATGAACAAGAACAAATATTCACGAGCTAAGCTCACTGATAGCACATATCTTTGTTATAAATCTCATGATTAGTTTCACAAAATATCATTAGAAGCTCTTAAAGAAAGCCATTTAGCTCATACCTGCTGCTGATCATAGCATACTTGGAGCAACATTAGAATACAGAAACTAGAAAGCCAAACAAAGTAGACCCTTTTGAAACCTCTTTAGAGTATCAACAGCAAAAATCCTTACTCAAATAGACTTGGGCATCATTTGGAGTCCCATTTGGTTATGGAAAATGTAATGTGATGCAGATGGAAAATTAGGCTAATGGGAAAACGCACCAGTTTTCCACCTGAGTCCTGTGGCACACTCATGGAGTGGATTGCAGGCGTTCTTGTTGCTTTTGAGATGTTGCTTTCTGGCATTTGTTTTATCCTGGCTTCTTTTCCTTCCTATAAGTATAAGTTCGCTAATAAAAAGTGAATTTATGGCTAGTTTTCTTCCGTACGGTCACCAGAGGAAACAAACAATCTTACATTCTTATTTGCTGCTTTTCCTCCATTCTGGTTGCTAAAGATGTTTGAAGCACCTGGTTTCATAGTTTTCTCAGTTGAGCTTCTTGCTACTTTCTGTGGACTGAAACATCAAGGGACTATCAGAAACCAAATTTTGTAAAAATTAGTATGGAAAGATATTTCTCGAGAGATTTTAGAGATGAACTGTTGAGACTGTGTCAAAGTTATGGAAATGAAATGGATGCAAACCTTGTATGTTTTTTCTGTTTATCCACTCCTCGAAGCTCCTGCTCACAAATAGCAGTTCCGAGTCAAAATAAAAGATGGAAACATATGTGCTGTTCCTGAACAACCACCAAGACAACTCTGAGACAAAAGATGGAGAAATTGCTTTACCATTGACTTAGGAGTCTTAGAAAGGGAAGTCTTAGCTGCCGAAATATTCTGCACTCGCTGCTTAACAGTACGAGACCTGGACAAGTCTTTTTTCTGTGGATGAGTTGAATCTTTTGTGACGGCATTTGATGAGGATGTTGTCAGCAATTTGGCTCTAGCGGTCTTTAACTCGGCTTTGACCTAAAGTATATGTTGAAAGAGGGAACAAGAATCACAAATGAATAGTCCAACCAATGAAAGTTCAAAGCTAAGGCATAAATCGTAATGCAAACCTTTAAGAGAGAGAGAGAGAGAGAGAGAGAGATGAACCTTGAAAATTACTAGAATAATAAAGAAACTAGTCGGAAACTTGCCTCCAGGGTTTTTCCATGGGACTTAATTAGGCCAGAATTAGTTGAGTTCCCCAGCATTTGATGATTTTCTGGTATCTTACTGCCTGCATGTGATCTACCATTTTCAGCCTTAACTTTTGGTTTCCCATATGCCTGTCGTTTATCCTCCCTCTCTAGTGATATGTGATCAGCTTGAGGTAGATAAAGTTCGGCCGCCTCTGCACAAAATAGCAAATAAAATAACTTTCGCTATGTTGTTCCTTCCAGTTAAATAAATAAATAAAAGAAAAGGAAGAAGAAAGTAAAAGGTACAAATCGAGATGGCTATGTGCTATACTCCACCTTTTACTGCATGCTCGCTGTGATTGTTTGCGATAACTTCATCATGTTCAAATAGGCTCTCCCTATATAGCTCCATGAAGTTTGAATCGTCCACAAGTTCTCCTTGAATGGCTTGACATTCTGTCCAATTCTGGCACAGAGAATGAGGTGGCTGAAGAAGACCTTTCCTTTTAAAAAACACTTCAAAATATGCTTTCCGCTGATTAACAGAACCGGGCTTTGAATATCTTTCAACCTCTTCAAGATAGTTGTTGCATGAGAAAGCTGACCTCCGTTCCCAAGATAAAGGTTCAGTTTCAAATCTCCCAAAGGATATGGAGCCAGAATGTAAAGAGTGTGCCTATGAGAATCAAATTCCAGAGAATTGAGGACTGCATCAAAGTTGACAATAAAGCCCAAGAGAAGTATATTGACCAGTACAATTATTAATAGGAGAAATAAATCAAGAATGAAATTCATGGTTCTTCAGTAAACTCAAGGGAAGATAGAGAAATATGTTGGGGTGCAACCTAACCACATCGGAAATTGAGGAAATAATTGCTAGGTATATAAGAGCACCCATTCGCTTCATTAATATGAGGCCTGTTGGGGGTTACCCAAAAAAAATCCGTGTGGGCGGGCCCAAAGCGGACAATATCATACTAATGTGGAGAGGGGTGGGTAGTGATCACAGTCCTAACAAATGGTATCCGAATCATGGTTCGGATGGGTCCGACGAGGTGGACCGTGTGCGTGCGATTCCCCTTGTGTGACATTGCGAATGGAGCCTTGCAATCGAAAGGCATCCTGATGGTAGTTATCAGGCGAATCGACTCGCGGACCATAGCGGTAATTGGTACAAGCTTTTGCGGGAATGGGCCAGAGGAAACACTGCCGGCAATAACGGTGTGGTCCTTGGTTTGAGAGGAGGATTGTTGGGTGTGCGACACCCAAAGTCCCACATCAACAATTGAGGAAATAATTGTCAGGTATATAAGAGCACCTACCCACTTCATTAGTATGAGTCCTTTTGGGGGTTAGCCATAAACAAATCCGTGCAGGTTGGGCCCAAAGCGTACAATATCATACTAATGTCAAGAGTGGTGGTGGTAATCACGGTCCTAACAAAATATAGATGTAATACTAATGCCAAGTAAGTTGGTCGGTGGCTGATATACGTCAGAATGCTAAAAATGTCGTTTTGCCTATGATCTTTTTCATATTTGCAAAGACAAATTAATGAGACAACTTATGGACAGTCCATCTAATGCCCAACAGGACAACATAATAGTTGAATCAGTTATACTAACAAGCAAAATGAAGAAGACCAAGCTTCATAAAGTTAAATTCTGACCTCGAGGCAAAATGGTTCTTGAAGTACTTCTGCCATCTCAATATCGAAGGCATCCACACCCTAATACCTAACAGAAAAAAAAGGAAGAAAACGGTGGTGAGAAAAATATACTAGCTGCTTGTTTGGTACACAAGAGTACCCATTCATCATGTCATTGTAACTTATACAGAAAGATAATTACGTCAATTTAGTACAGAATAGATTATTTAAATTGCATGGAAATGAACAGCGATTGATGCATAGCAAACTAGCACTTAGTCTAATAACAAAAACCAAAATCTTAACAAAGAAATCAATAAAATCACAAGACTAACGTTACTGAGCCATGAAGTTCACATTTTTAGGGTTTCATCCGCGTTGAGGAAACCCTGCAAAAACAAAAAATAAATCTGAGACACATAATAACCCAAATTGAATTTCACAAACCCTAAATATCTTCAAAAATCAATCAAAGCCAATATGTTGTCACGTATATATACCAAAATCATTAATCTAACGTCAGAGAAAATGGTAAAAAAAAAAAGGAGGTTTACATGCTTTCATGTTTATAAATTCCCACAGCAGCTTTTCAGCATTAAGATAAAATAAAAAAAATGATCAATGCAGGCGAAAAATAAGAAATATCAATCAATCACACCTTGAAAATGTTCATTTTCATTGCTATTTTCGAATTCTCATATATGTATACATAATGCACACACAATATTGTGTGTGAAAAATGTATACAAGCGAAAATGTCCCCAAATTATGAAGAACTATCTAAAAAAAATGAAGAAGAAAACAGGATAAAGGATTTTTGAGAGAAATTACCTGTTTTTGAGAGCCTCCCGCCGCTCCTCTATCCTTCAATTGAATAGATAGATACTTAAAGAATTTTGCCGGTCGGAAAAAATAATCGACGGTATAGGTTGGTCAAGTCTGAATCGGCCTGATACAACCAACCATATACCCTCTACCTCAATTAAAAATAATTTTTTTTAGTATATTAAACAAATAGTTTTACTAATTTAATTGTATTTTATAACAAAAACATATTACTCCCTTTTTTTTTTTTACTTTTTACTTAACGTACTTTTTTTTAAATAAACAAATAAACATATTTTATTAAACGATGCAAATAACAAGGAGTTGACTATCCACAAACACCGGATGCTCAACCCAAATAATGGGGCTTACAACGTTACAAACGTAAAAGAAGCCCAAGAAATACCATTGACCAAAACATTGGCTTGACGATCAACTAAGCATACCGAAAAATTATTATGAACACGATGCACAACTTGGTATATTCGATAAAGGCTGCCTAATTTACTTAAACATCTCTCATTAAAAATCATTCCATCATATACTGCTTTCATGACCACACTCTTGCGAGACTTCCTTCCTTCCAAACAAAAATTTGATACATTGTTGTTCGAAGAAGAATCAACCAAATCAACAATTAATTTATCGTCTGCACTATGTGCTGTGTGATAGATTGAGATCAGCTAACACATAAGCAATATATAAAGCCCTCAACGAAGAAGGGAAGACAAAAGCCTCCAACAAAGGAAAACAAAAGCCCCCAACACATGAGGGAAATTCAAAGCTCTCACAAATGTAGAGAAAACCAAACTATAAAATAGAAACAATATTATTAAAAAATTACAAAAGATAAATAAACAATTATTTTTGGACATATAATCCATCTCATTTTATTTGGCCACAAAATAAATAAAACCATTGTACAAAAAGAGGTAGAAATCAATGATAGTTTATTTTTGATGTCCATTAAGTATCCAATAGTAAAAGATTACGAAATACATGCTTTCTACAGCCATATGAGGTGGCTCAAATTCTTACACAAAGACATTCCTGACTGACCAAAGGGTATGAATATTAGAACCAAGGATTCTCAACAGAAATATATACATCGAAACTCAATGGGAATTTTCGGTATCTAATGATTTAATTATCCTACGACGCCAAACAGAAGTTGCAGGATCAAATCTCAGCTCCCATGTATGCCAGTAGTGCAAATCCTGCTTAAGTGTCAGAACTCGAGGCTTTCCATTTAAGTGCACCGTCTTTACTCGAACAAACTCTCCGTCTCCTATTTCCTGTTAAGTATTCAAATTCATTGAGAAGAAAAAAAAAAGATATCTGAGTAGGGTTGCATTGACAGTCCAAGACCCTAAACTTGATGATCTGGGGTCCAACCAGTGGCTGATCTAGGACCTTTTTTAATCAGTGCACTAATTACACTATAAAGCATCAAACTTACACAACAAAGCTTCAAAATGTAAATTTTGTGAAAAAGAAATGCTTATTGTAGGACTTGAACACACATCCTCAAGGTTAATCATCCACTACATAAACACACTTTTTGATTAAATGGGTGCACTTGCACCCATATACCTTGCTTTAGGTCTGAAACAGTTTCCAACAGTAACCACTATCAATCACCAGTTCCATGCATGAAACAATATAATTAAGGATCAGCAGCCCATGTTGCCTGGATGCAGGTTTCCGGGAACATTGTTTTGTTAACAATTAGTGCACCTTGGCACATTAATCTACCGAGGATGATTTAGGACCTTTGTCCAGATGATCAAGAAGAAAAAAAAGATGAAAATAACGGAACAACTTTCTGCATCTTGAATTGGAGAGGGTAAGACATACCTTAGTAACGTTAACAAAAGCATCTAGATTAGGAGTTGGTTTCCCATTTACTTCAACAATCCATTGAAGAGCATAAAGACCATACCTATGCACAGGACTCCCATGAGACCACCTGAAACATTCACTCACTCATCAAAGTCTTTAACCAGACATTAACATTACAAGAATAAAGTCGGCATTGACAAACAACGAAATAGGTGCAGTTATCCAGTTCGAGCAACATCATTAAAATCCCCAATGGATAGCAATAGGTATAGTGGGACCCTCTGGAGTTCAGGTTTGACATCAGCCGTCACCCACTCAAAACAAGTTAGGACAACATACGACACTCTAATTATCAATTAATGCAGCATACTTGTCAGTTCTGGAATTATGTTACATACTTTTTGACAAAAATATCAAATAATGCCACGTACTTGTTTTTTTTTTACTTATGACGTCAAAAAAAAACTATCAAAATTGCCAGCATGGTCACACCAGCAAGCGCCACGTGAGCACAACATCATAGAAATTAAAGTTGGTGCTTTCATGGTGCTAACGTGGCACTCCCATGCGGGTAGTTTCGTTAGTTTTTTGAAGCCGTAAGTAAAAAAATTAGTACGTTGCATTATTTTATTTTTGTCAAAAGTATGTAACATACTTCCCGAACAACAACCAGGTTGCATTAATTGATGAAAATTGTGAAGTACGTTACAAATCCGGTTCCAGCACCATCCACCCCACTAGAAGAATGCTAGTTTTCTCTACATTGAATCTACCTAAACTTAAGTTAACTTGAACTATTTAGACAGAAGTTTCAAGGACAAAGTATTGCTGAAGTACTCCCTCCATCCCAACCGAAAGTTCAAAAAATGAAGTGGGTTCAAGAATTAAGGAAAAGGTGATGTGTTGTGAGTGTAGATAGTTGGGTAGGAGAGAGAAAGTGGGGTAGGGAATAGTTAGTGGATAATTGTTGTGAGTATGACATGTGGGACCCACAAATAAAGAATTAATAAAAACTTTCCATTTTAGGATTTTGAAATTTCAGCTGGGACAACCTTTTGGGAAATTTTTGAACTTTCGACTGGGACGGAGGTAGTATATATAAGGTTAATGGGCTTATCAAGAGCCTTTAACCATTTTTATTAGAAACAGGAGAGCCCTGACCTCGTCACATATACACCATGGCCTTGTTCAGGAAGAAATCCAAGAGCACGCACTGCTGGATGAGGATCTTGAACAAAGCATCCACACCAGTTTATCACTCGTGTGGTGCCATTCCCATCTCTTACATCAGTTCCCACAACAACTTCAATTTCGCGTCCCTGAAAAATTACACAGAGACTTCCTTAGGGCTGTAAACAAGCCGGGACTTAAAATGTCAAGTTTATATTTTTACTTTTAACCCAACTTAACCCATGGAACCTACGTTCAAGCTCCACCTTATTACTTCACAAACGAGCTTTACCTGAGTGTAGATAGAAATACTCACCTGACGAAAAATCGTCAAGCCAAGCCTCCCTTCCATGTCGTCACGCAGGTCCAAGGCTTGGCATGCATCTTCAATGTCACGGAAACATGTGATTGGTTCTTTATTAATAGCCAATACCATGTCACCTTGTTCTAATAAGTTCTCAGCTTTAGATCCTGCCAAACAACCTTTAACACGCAAAACTTGACGTCTAACAGGATCCTTCTTCACAAGAGCCTGCACACGAGACGGCCGAAACCAATTACGTATAGGTGGACATATTTCAAGCTTATGAAGGTAGAACAAGAGAAAAAAAGAAAAGCATGAATCTTTCTTTTAGAATACTCCCTCCGTATGTCACAAATTCTTTTTTAGTATATCCCAAAATAAATGTCGCATTTCTAAATAATGAAAGAATTCTAATGCAATTTTACATGGTACCATTGACGTACAAACAAATAAAACACATTCCTTAAAAATGTTGATAAGTCAAATGCGACATTAATTATGGACGGAGGGAGTAATATGGTTATCTTTTAGCGGGAAGACATACTTGGATCCAGTTGTCGCTAAGTCCAAAACTTCTAGCCTTTGAAAGCAAAGTAGGATAAAGTTCAACTTCTAAGATTCTAACAAGGGGCATGGGCCTTCTGATGCCATTTATGAGAAGAGGTGGCCCTTTTGCCCCAGAAACAATTTTGTAGAGGACTTTGCTGATAGTGTAAATTGGAATACCCCTGACGAATTGATGATCTTCAGATGAATTGCAGCCATACCGCAGCTGCAAGTGAGAATTAGACATCAGAGGCCTGTCACTAGTATGAAGCAGCTCGAAGATGCAAGAAATAGTACAAACCTGAGTTGAAAAGCTTCCCCATAGTGCCTGAACCCTTCCACTCTCATCAGTAAGCACCCCCGAAAATGTACTACCAAAATCTGCATCAGGGTGTAAGGTGATACATAACATTTAACTGCTTGGCAGCACGGAATTTATAGCTTCAAAATAATGGACATTGAAAAATAAAGATCCACGGGTACAAATAGTTACCAGTGTCAAGCTCGATGACTTCCATGTTGGTTGCTCTATACCGTGGGGAATCTGCTGAACTTATATTTAAAGCAGCACAAGGATTGGTCACAACAGATTTCCTCGATGTTGCCTGCAAGCTCCTGCTTAACCCCACAAGACGGACAGAGTCTCCACGACGCAAAGCAGGTTCTGCCATGCAAGTACCATGATTGTAGTTCTCAGAGAACGAGACTTTTTAATTTATAGATCAATTAATTTAAAAAAAAATCATAAAACACTTGAGAGATGGGCAAATGGAAAGCAAATTGACTGTCTTAGAATACATTTGAGTGAACAATAAAAAACAACATGCATATTATCCCAATGACTGGCGTGTAGCACATTAATTCATTCCCCATGGTACGGTCCAGAAAGAGTTAGTTCCTGAACTATACAACGCGAACCATTTTTTAGTCTCGGTATCATATTCTGACTGAATAAGAGCATATTGTCATTCAAATTCCAGGGCCTGAAAATGTTCCACGTAAAACAGGAACTTTAAACAGTTTGTGAAACTCAGTTCCGGGGACATGCTAGGCCCAAGTTTGTCATAGTATAGGAGATATCATGAAAGTTCCAAACCATTTAATTAGCGGCCTATAACCACGACTCAACATATTGAACATCCAGTCAGTAAGAGTTCATGATAGTCATGGAATGTGTGCAAGGAATCCAAATGCCTTGCTTGAAACAGAGGACTTGCTGGGCTAAAGAATCGTGGGTTCCAGCTTTTTCTTTTTCTTTTTTTTTTTTTTTCAGGTGGGTATCTTATCAGACGAGTGTGCAACGTCTAGAAGTATGTGTTCCTTGATGTTTAGTTGGGCTTTAGCAGTTTAATAATCTTTTGTTTTCCTTGCGTTTTGCATTGGTTTAGCTAGGAGTTGTGTGTTGAATTAAATAAGTGGATATGCCTAGCATTTGGGTTTGGGTCGTCTTTGTTATATACTCCCTCCGTCCCAAAATGTTTGTCCCATTTGACTTTTTAGTTGAACTTTGACCACAAATATATGACAATTTAATTATGTTCATGAAATTCTAAAAATTTCTATTGATTCACCATTAATAATCTTATCAACAACAACTTTTAAAATTTCATGAACATAATTAATCTCTCATAAATTTGTGGTCAAAGTTCAATAAAAAAAGTCAAATGGGACAAACATTTTGGGACGGAGGGAGTATTAAGAAGAGATAATAATAGTAATAAAAGAATTTGGCCTTCAAAGGGCAAAAGAGAAAGAAAAAAAAAGAGGAGAAGAGAGAAACCAATCTCAATAAAAACTAAACGATGAAACAAGCATTAGTAAGAAAATTATCTGAGGTATGCCAAGTGGCATAAACTGATTGTTTGTCACAAAAAATAAACTAACCCGGAAGAAGTTCAGCGGCTCGAACTACCGACGCACCAGCAGTTCCAAGTGCTGAAGGGTCATATGCAACAAGTGCATAGTTGTGAACAGGATGGAGAAAAACCACCTGCAGAGGTCGTATACTGTTACATGTAAGCATATGACAACAGTCAAATATAGGTCTTATTTATGGTCATGTCTTATTGTCTTAGAATACCTCTCCTGGAATTTCAATTGGAAAAGCAGCAAAAGAAAGCATCACGTCAGATGCAGAAATGGCGACAGTGTTCTTGTCAACTGCAACTAATCCCATTGTTTCAGAATGATATATGATCACACCAGTCCCAAAAAAATGCTGCGAGTGGACACCATCAAGCATACATGACGATGGTATATGAACCTGGAAAAGGTTAAAAGTCATAAGATGAAAAAAAGGACGTCAGGGAGAGGGAGGGGAGAAAGCTTCTTTCTACTAAAATTCTCAATGGCATATATGAGTGTGACAATGAATATACCCCCTCCGACCCCTAATAAATGTCGCACTTTCCTTTTAACTCCTTCCCAAAATAAATGTCGCATTTCTAAATAAGGAAATAGTTTTAGTGCAATTTACTATTGTACAAGCAACGCACAAACAAGTCAACAAATTCCTTACAAACGTTGACAAGTCAAATGCGACATTTATTATGAGACAGAGGGAGTTCTTAAATCTAGTTCCTAGAGTCCTAAATACATTTAACAGACTAGTGCAACAGCATGATGCCAAGTGACATGGAGTAAAGCCTTGCTCAATTGGTTTCAGTAGGAAATTACAACCCACACCAGCAATACAAAAAAAAAATTACAACAATCTTACAGTTACAAATAAAAACCATTGGGGCTTACCTACATCAGCTACCATTTATTTCCCAAACTACAAGTCTATTTCATGCATAATATGTAGCCACTTGTCAATGAGGAACAAAACCAAAAGAATACATGGATTGACAAAGACTTGTCAAATTGGGGACCATTGATGGAGGAAGCCAGTCACTCCCTGATCCCTTCTTTGCTTCACTAAGTAATATCTTTGTGTCCATTTCGGTTCTCAACTTTTAGCTCCTTTACATATTCAAACAAAGAGGTTTATTTTTTTATTTTTTTTGCAATGAAAATTATTTGCAACTTAGTAGAAGAGGAGCATAGTGGAAATGGCGTGAAAATTATTTATACAAAGACAGCGTTAGAAGAATCCTTGACAAATTTACCTCAAACATCACAAGAGTGGGCTCTAGCACACGCTCAGCTATTGAGGCATTACCAGCATCAGCTGTGGCACTATGATGGTCAATTAAAACAGCATCTTCCAATGTTCTAGAATCTTCTAATCTATCTTCTTTTGGCTCATTTAAGGAACAATCAGCAATTAAAATGCCTTCAGCAGAGAGATCCTCCTCCACTCGTCTTTTTTTTGTCCCACCATCATCAGACTCATGTCGAGAATGTAGTCCCTCAGAAACAAATTCACTACCGGCATCCATACTGGTAGCACCATTGGTCAATTGCTCACTGTTATCTTGATGTGCATGTTCCACAAGACAAATCTCACCAGAATCCACTGAAACTCTATTGTTCAGTAGGCCTTGCTTCACATTGTTAATGCCAGATGATAAAAGCACGCAGTCAAGAGGCAAAGCTTGCTTTGCTTCCCAGACACCTGAAGTATCATCCCGAGTATATATCTGAGGAGGGGCATACCATTCATGGCGGTCAACTGTGACTAGAACAGACTGCAGCCAAAAGAAAAAAAATCAAGTCATAAGTTTGAAAGAAAACAAATTACATAAAATCTATGAATGCATATGCTTATGTACGTGAATACATAATGTGTCGAAACAGGTTTATTAGATATGTGGAAAATCTGCTCCCTACAAACATATCAAGGGAAAAAAACATACTCCCTCCGTCCCAGAGAAATATGCACAATTTTACTTGGCACAAGTAAGGAGAAAAGTGTAAAAGGTGATGTGTTGTGAGTGTAGATGGTTGGATAGGAGAGAGAAAGTGAAGTACTCCCTCCGTCCCAACTAAAGCTTCACCTTTTATCTAAAAGAGTGTCCCATTACAAGCTTCACCTTTCCTAAAATACATACAAATATTGATATTATATTATTCATACCCCACTTATCTCTCTCACACACTTAAATTGTGGACCCCACTTATCAATCTCGCTCACTTTTTCCTCTCACATTTAAATTGTGGGTCCCACTTGTCATATCCACTCACTTCTTCCCTCTCACAACCCTTTTCCCACTCATCATTTTCCTTAATTCTCGTGCCAAGGAAAAATGGTGAAGCACTTAGTGGGACGGAGGGAGTAAGTAGGTAATTGTTGTGAGTATGACAAGTGGGGTACCATTTCCTTTTTGGGACGACCAAAAGAGGTCTTTTTGCATATTACTATGAGACGGAGGGAGTATAAGCTTCAGTGCTATAGTGTATGCATGTCATATGCCGCTTTTTAGTTTTAAGCAACTCCTTACTTATCCCTAAGCAATGGGGTTGAATCAAAAAATCCATTCAGTTCATAAAAAAAATCAACAATATATTAGTGCAACTGATTTCCTTGAAAAGAATTACACAAGAAGAGGACAAAACTGTATTTATCTCATAATAGCAGTCTTTCTGGTGTATATGCTTTTATATCAGACACAATGGTAGAGGCAACTACCTTCCTTCGATGGCGATCTGTGTAGCTTATGTATTCCAGCGGAACTCGTGCTCCCCTTGACAGCTTTGATAACAGAAAAATAAGGTCTTCAAGTTGTGATATCTCTTCACCAGCAAACTTCTTGATAATGGCATGACGTGGAACTCCGGCTCTAAAAAGCATATATCTGTAAATTGGCAAGTGACAAGTTGAAGAATCTTCAGTAAAACTACTATTCAAATTCCAATGACGCAACTCTTCCACTTCATTGCTCATATGGCTCAAAAAATGAGAGAAAGAGTGTCACTGAAACATCAACAAATATAACCCTGGAGTCTAAGTTTACTCAATAAAATGTAACAAATTACCCAGGCTCTGAGACATAGACAAGACCACAGGGAAAACGGAAATTCCTAGCCTGTTTCAGAAGAGGAGGCATGCAAGTTATTGCTCCGCGGGTAAAAGCAGCACAAAAACAGTTACTAGAAATGGAACATTCAGGACCCAAAATTTCAAGGATGAAAGGACTGCACGCTTTTTCAAATTTAGTGACAAAGAAGCACACAGTTACTCATAATAAGTTCTAAAGATTGTTAGGAAACAAACCTGTTGGTAGGAAAGAGGATTTATTACAGCGCCACTTACTTCCAAGAAGTAGTTAGGAGTTATAGAGTGTAAATCCTGAACCTGAAGAAACATAAGGAAACCAGGTTTAAGATTGTACTATTAGCAAGTTACATAGAACATGGGCAGATATATACACAAGATCTAAGTTCAGAAATGCAAGTATAGTCAAGCTAAAAGAAGAGGTAATATCATCCAAAATATTCCCTCCGTCCCAAAACGAATGTCCAAAAAATGTTCATTTTTTACTCTTAGGCAAGAGCAAATTTGAATTGTTATTGGACATTCATTTTGGGACGGAGGGAGTAAGATATAATCCAGTCCAATATGGAGCCTACGGAAAAGGTGACAGCACTCTTAAGGCACTGACAAGTTAGACGCTATATGCATGGTTAACTTAATTTGAAAATGATTGGGATTTTTTCCATCATATCACATACAGAATTCAGAGAACACTTTTTCTTCATCTAATCAGGAAAAAGTTATCAGTTTCGAACAGGAGCTAGAAAGATTAATATCTCACCACCAAGTGAACAGTCAATGGAGAGCCACCCCTTTCAATCTGCAATTCAACCTTGTCACCCACACTATCATCGAGTAGAGTCTCCATCTTCAAAAACTGGGTAGTTACCTGTAGCATAAAAGAGGATGTCTTTTGAGAGTCTAATATCATCAGAACTTAGTATGAAGTAAGAGAGCCCATAGATGATTATATATTTGGTGTCACCTTCTGTTAACCATGATCTTCCTACCAGACTGAGGGAATTCCCAATATATCATATTTTAATACAGATTGCCACTTAATATCAGCAATACAAAATCCTTGTTTTGATAGTTGTTAGGGAAAGAAAAGGTATACATATGCAGGATGGTTTACAAAAAACAATTTGTGAGCGTGTATCATTATACAGAAATTTAGAAATTTGTGAGTTCCACGCATTCAGAAATTTTCTAGGTTAAGTGAGTTAAAAAAAATTATGATTCAAATGAGTTTAAATCCCACGTATACAATATGAATTATAATTTTCTTAGATTTTCAGACCAGCATATCCAACCAAAAAGAAGGGAAAGATAAGTGACAGATATGGTCTATAGGTAATTATGCATAAGCTATGTCCAAATGGAGACACTAAGAATTTCAAGAATAATCATCAACAAACAAAGCATACAAACCTCCCCATTCAACCGGACAAGCACATCCCCTGGCTCCAAGTGTGTATGAGCTGGGCCACCTGGCACCTACAATTAACCAAATTCACAAATGACTAAGATACACAGGCAAAACTTAAATACGATAATAATTGACCACTCTGAGGAAACTTCACTTACAACAGAATCAACAACGAGCATCCCAGTTTCACTGAGAGGAGATGCATGACGCACTAACTGGTCCAATCAAAAACACAATAAGGTATTGAGGGGTCATTTCAATTAGATTTTAGTATGGAACAGATATTTACAAAGAAAAAGGAAAAAAAAAAAAGGTATAGTCCATAAAATACAAGTACCATTTCCGTTTCGGTTCGTAAACCAAGCCTGCGGGTTTCATCGAATCCTTTGTGGAGAAATGTCGCCTATATCAGACATAGCATAAAACAGTAAGCCGTGGAGAGCGAGGGAAACAGAGGCCAGAAATTCACAGCAATTTGATACTGTATAGCAAATTGTATAAGCAGAAAGCAAATTAACAGAAATAATTGATGCAAGGAAAGAAAATGATACCACTAACACAAGCACACAAATAATTTTGCTTCACTTTTAGCATTAAACAAAAACCAGAAACATCATCATATCAAATAAATTTGTTTCCATCGAGGTTTTAGACTGAGCAGAAGCAAGGCTAAATATTTGGAGTGTAAGTTTAGAAGAGTTGAAAGTAGGGAGGAAGGGGTGATCACATTCGATGGAAAGATTGTCCAAGCTTCTGACTTTTTTCGCTATCTTGGATGGGTGGCTCACAAGATTAAAGCAAGTTGGTTGAAGTGGAAGAGTGCCACAGGATTTCTATGTGATCCCGGCATATCCCATAAATTAAAGGGAAAATTCTGTCGCATGGCAATTAGGCCAGCACTGCTTTATGGCACAGAATGTTGGGCCGTGAAACAGTGTCACGTTTATAAGATGAATGTGGCGGAGATGCGTATATTTCGATAGATGTGTGGCATACAAATGATCGATCGAGGACTGAGGTGATTAGGGGCAAAGTAGGCGTTGCACCAATTGAAGATAAAATGAGGGAGAATCGTCTAAGGTGTTTGGTCATTTGAGACAGAGACCGAGTTATACACCCGTACGGAGGCCTGAAAAGTGGAGAAGTGATAAAATGGTGAGGGGTAGAAAAAGGCCTAAACAAACTTGGATAAGGGTGATTGAAAACGCTATGAGTGTACTTGGATTGAATTAAAATATGGCGTTGAAGAGGCCGGAGTGGAGGGCAAAAGTTCATGTGGGTGATGGAGGTTGATTTTTTTTTCATTTCCCCTTATATATTATATATTTATTCTTTTTATTATCACAATTTTTTTCTTCTTTTCTTTTCATTTTCTAATTTTATTCCCACCTAATTCTTTTTTTTTAATTCTTTTTTTCACGATGACATGAGGATTCATGTTAGCCGACCCCAAATTATTTTGGTACCAAGGCTTTGTTGTTGTTGTTGTTGTTGTTGTTGTTGTTCACTTTTAGCACAAGCACACAAATAATTGATGCAATTTTGTTTCACTTTTAGCACAAGCACACAAATAATTTTTGACCTAGGCAGCCTAACCTAACCAGGGTTATAGAACCCCAAACAAGCTCAGCTTTTCATCAATCCCGTGGCTATTGGCATGCTTCTCGAGGTTCCTAATACTTGGTATCGGACCAGGCACCAAGTTATGCTTCACCCAAAGTATAAAAGTGACAAATCACCACGTAATAGGGTGAACTAGTGGAGAGAGCTACCTGGAGAGAATCTGAGCTGTCTAATGCAAGGGGTACCCCTGCCACACTTGACAGTTACCTGCAGTAAGAACTGCACGATGATCACTACAGAACATGGTGGACTGCTATGGAAATTGATGGATTGACCCAACGGTATGCAAGTGATGTATGGCCCACAATAAATTGGGGGACAATATCTAGGAGCTTTAATTGAATGCCTTGATCACCCTAGAGCTTTTGTTACATTGGTGAAGCTTCTTATCCTCTCTCTACCAATATCGGGACTCTCTCTTGCATCATATTGCCTAAGTTTTGGGATATAAATGACAATGCTAAGGAATAGATAAGGTGATGCTGATTGCAACAGGAAATAGGAAACGAAATTATGACAAACTGAATGGAAATTTCAACACATACGAATTGGCACGTGGAAATGTCAATAGTGATAAGAACTTCAGAAAACGAGTAAAGCAAGATGTTTTACTGCAAGTACTGTTCATTTCAGATTATAACGCAGTAGAACTATGTAAAGTACCAGCATGGGCTAAAAAAATGAACTTCATAAAACCAGATATGTAAATGAGAATAAACATGAATGAAATAACTGATGCTTAGTGCTTGAAGTGTAGTAATCTTTCAATTGCTTCAGAATCCTCCAAATGTAAAAGGACGAAAACCAACAAACCTGGAGTGTACCACGAGGGATCGTAATAGCCTCCCACTTATTTCCAGAAGAATCTCTTCCCTTCTGCAAGAACTTCAAGGCCCTTACAACCTGAAATTTGCAAAATTTTAAAACACGGATTCTGGAATTGATATAAACGCAACTCAACCTTAAAAGCTCGAGTCTCATTTGACAGCATAAATCAAGAGGCCCCGGATTTTCATGCCAAGCTTCAAATGAGGATGTATTCATTTCAGTACATACGTAGGCTATATGCACAAGAAACGGCCTCTGAAGGAAAAGGGAGTATAAATCAACCCTTGGATGCCATATCCCAATGATCAACTAAGGGAGTTCTTACTATCATCAAAAGTAGAGGCCATCTCTTTGTAGCGAAACCCTTAATACAGAAAGAAACTTTTTTTCAATACTCGCTATTGCGAATGAGAAAGAGTGTTAAGTAATATGCATCTAAGTTCTGCTGCAAATACCAAAACCAGGTTTCAAAAACTACAGTAGAGTAATGTTCGGTTGTCTGAAGGTAGAGCTAGATTTGGCATTTGGGTTTGAAATAGGATTCCTTTCTTCAGGAAAATATGTTAGATCTTTATATATTATTAAATCGTTAAGGTTATGGATTGTAAACTTCTGGTATATTATAAGAATATCAGGTGTAGATGCCCAGATACATAATCCTCGAATTTTCTTTTTTCCCCTATGTCTCAATAGATAAATATTTCAAAGAACACAAATCAAGAAGTAGCCATGGCATATTCCAAGGATACAATGCAAATTTTCAGTATCAATGTTTCAAACTGCACAGCCATTTTCAAAACAAGAGAAACATGATACACTAGTAGTCATACGCGTCAATGCCGCCTTTTTTCTTATAATTTTTTTCTTGTTATTTGTTTAACACTTAAAAGTTAGTAAATATTACTTCTTATTGGGGTCAACTTCAGACCGGAAACGGCTTCATACCAAGCTCCTAATATATAATAGTACGCCCTATGTTCCAGAATAAATGTCGCACTTTTTCTTATGTTAGTGCGAATGAACTTTGAGCAATAATTTTAAGTTAATTTATTTATCCTAATAAAAATATAAAACTCATTATTGAAACACCATTATAAATAGGGAAAACTTCATTTTTGTCCACCGTACTTTGGGGCGTGTTTCACTTTTACCATCAAACTTCATTTTTCATTTTTACCATCGTACTACAAACAATAGTGTCATTTTATACCAAAATCTGTTATTTAAAGTTTTAAACCCAAATTTATTTCATTTTTACCATCGTACTACAAACATTATTGTCATTTTTAACCCTAATTTGTTATAAAATGACACCATTGTTTGAACTACGATGGTAAAAATGAAAAAAAAAAAAGTTCGATAGTAAAAGTGAAACACATGCCAAAGTACGATGGACATAAATAAAGTTTTCCCTAAATACTATCAATAACAATTTTTAAATTTTCATTAGGATAATTAAATTATTCTAAAATTATAGCTCAAAGTTTCTTCGTACTAACATACAAAAGAGTGCGACATTTTTTTCTGGGACATGGAGTAATAGAGTAGATGATTGTAGCCCACCCACACTCTTGCACATGCAATGAGCTAGCATATTTATCTTTTACGGTTACAAATGGTAGGATGCTAACATGAACAAGAAGATTGCTAAGATTAGTACTCTTTAAAGGTTGTTTTAAGGAGAGAGAGAGAGCGGGAGAGAGAATGGATGGAGACTCTCAGAGAGACACCAAAGTCCCTGCTCCCCTTTAGCTATAGTATATAGAAATAAGAGGACGGAGTCTCGGAACTTAAACTGTGCTTTCGAAAATGTCAACACTTAGTTTATTCTACTTGATTTTCCCAAGATCATAAGCAGCAGAAATAAGCACTACTGGCAGTAGAAAGCGTATTAGGACTATAGCTTAGCAGCTCGTTGAATGATGAGCTCACAATCCGAATGCACTAGCTTTCTAAAGATCTCTTTCAGTTTTGAATACTATAATTTGCCGAAAAGTTCAGTACAAAAGGCCCGGTTCACAATGTAAGAACATTTAAGTGCAATTGCTTCTTATTGGAATTCTTCAGTAATAAATGTTATTTACAAAAGATATCATTCAAGATGGGACAATCCCATTGAGGGAACGCCTCAAAAAGTAGTGCTATAGCATCGGGCAGGAATCAAAATGCTTCTTATGCCTTCAATTGATGCTATCAATAAAATCATGGATTTGAAGCCAAAGACCATGTCAATCTTCTTTCACAGAAGTAACACATGCTCTTATAAGGACTTGTCTCTTGTTCAAACATGTTACATGTAGGGGGTAAAATATATAGGACTGTAATAGAAATATATCATACTGCTTTTTCCTACAGATATTTAAGAGATACAAGTAGAGGATCAAACGAGGATGGGATGCAAGTGAGTAAACATTAGAGGAGAAAAATAAAAGAATTGCGAGCAGTTAGCACATCATTTAAATAAACAGGATGGCAATTGAAATTGGCGAGGGAGGGATATACTAGACCTATAATGATGGCAAAACAATCCAGCAAAAGCTTATAAAGAGAAAGGAGGAGAGAAAAGTAAAGTCACATAAATACTTTAGAGAGTAAAATGATCAGAGTATAGATTACTCAGGTTAGTTGAACTGTTTATTCCAGACAAGTGTATTTTAACACCCAAGAAAATCACACTAAGTTGACAGTATACGATTGAGAAGCTTTACCATGAATAACATCACCATTGGACATAATGAAATAACCTTAAGATACTCACCCTTTCTAAAGGTAAGAAAAATGCTGAAGCACTTGAAGACTTGCTACCAGCATTCAAGGCAACAGCCCTCCCTTGCCAGTCAATGACTGGCGAACCACTTGAACCTCCCTTAGTACCAGATGCCGCCTGTTTCGGACAGAGTTTTGAGAATAAGTACAATGACAAATGTTTTTTCCGAATAAATTTGAAAAACAATCAGACAGTACACAGAGATCACCATGCAGCAATTGTGAGAGCTTAAATGGCATGTGACATAATTTTATTTCACCCTACGTATATCCAAAGAATACCTACAATACACACACACTGATGCAAGCACATACATATGCACGTGTACATAAATATTA
The DNA here is from genome assembly GCA_022495995.1 of Adenophora triphylla var. japonica. Classification (NCBI taxonomy): domain Eukaryota; kingdom Viridiplantae; phylum Streptophyta; class Magnoliopsida; order Asterales; family Campanulaceae; genus Adenophora; species Adenophora triphylla. The sequence continues at coordinate 224,429 of JAFEMH010000278.1, forward strand.
AGTATGTTACCACCTCTGTCCAAAAAAAAGAGGTATGGGTTGATTTATTCGTTAATCAATAAAATAGTTGAAAATCCGCAATCTCCCTAAAGTATGGATGATTGTGTGGCCACGGCTTCTTAGCTTTATTTGATTTCACTTGGTTACTCTCACCCACAAACTCATAGAGCATCAAAGCTGGTATGCTAGAAAATATAATCCCCAAAATAAAATTTAGCTCTCAATTTGAGATTGCGGGAGTACTTATCTTCACATAAATTGTAGCTCATAGAAGGTTTCCTCTCACACTCCCAATTGGCATGTCCATCCTTTATCTCCTAACGATGGAAAGGTAGCTCCAATTTTAGTGGGACATAAAGAATTCAAACTGGATTCCGATTGCACAACCTCTGTGTTTGTTGAGTCGGATTGTAGAATCATCCTCTCTTCAATTTTTTCCTCATGAGCTACTCAAGAAATCATCTTTCCTTTTTATCTTTTACTACTAATGAATTATAATTTATATGTGTCTAATCATCCTTTCTTTCTTTTATTCTTTTACTACTCTTGAACAACTTGATAATTACAATAGTAAAGGTAATAATGATTATAATAATAGTAGGAACTATTATTGTTGTTATTACATTACTCCCTCCGTCCCAATATACATGTCGCCTTTCTAAATAAGGAAATAATCTTGGTGTAATTTTACCATTGTACAAGCAATGCACAAACAAGTAAACACAATCCTTAAAAACGTTGACAAGTCAAATGCGACATTTATTTTGGGGCGGAGGGAGTATAAGATTGGTCCTCGTATTGTATCTCCCTCCCTTGCACCATTTTATCTTATCTTCGCAGCGTCTGCTTTTCTTTCCGCTGACTATATGGTACAACCAAGAAATCAGCATGCAATTTATCTTTAGGCTCTGCTAGGCAGCTGATACAAAATTAGTGGATGATATCACGAGCCTAGAAAATTACTAACTTACTGCAACATTTACAGATATATTGCATATTTTTCCTGCAGTGATGATCAGTGTATGTGAACAAACCATGAAACAGGTCAGCAATTAAGTGTTCAATGTTCTAAAAACAAATGAAGCTCTCTCTCTCTCTCTCTCTCTCCCTCTCCCTCCTCCCTCTCCCTCTCCCTTTCTCTCTCTCTCTCTCTCACACACACACACTCAGAATCGGTTAGCATGGGCCATTTGGCAGAACTGCAAGTGGTTTTATTCTCACAGGCGAGTCCAATGTGAACCACCAAAGGAGTTACCTCTTGGTAATCTAAAATAATTATAAATAATCAATAAATATATAAATACATCCATGTGAGTGAGTGAATCTCAAACGTGTAAGTGACTAAACTAGTCAGCATCAACAAAGTTCACTTTATATGCTTCATAGAGATTGTTATTTCCAAAGCAGTCCTCCAGCCCCAAACCTCCTTTCCTTGTATTATATTGCTGTATTGAACTCTAATTCAATAAAACAGCACAAAGTGCGTGTAAAGTAGATTTAACAAGAACAATCACCATATCAAGCAGAATAAACCAATACAGTAAAGAGAGCAAATATATAGGGGTGCTTACCTGCATGTAGAATGTATTGAAGTCGTTGTAGCCGTCCCTGCACCAGATTATCCATTCATTGTTATCACGTGAAATATACTAGCAACATTTGTAAAACAGCACAACTGTAAGCGGATTCACAAAATATTTTTAACTTGAACTCTACTGATTTGAAAATAAGACTACCAGTTAGTTTATTGGATAAAAAACAGAACCAAAACTTTTACCAACAGAAAGCAATTGTTTCTGGAAAATCATTAGTGAATGTCAACAAATTATGCAATTCATGAAGCATAAAAACCTATATTGGAATGATTCAAGCCTTCATGAAAAACACGATCTCGGATACAACAACAAACGGACTTGTGCCTTCAAAACAGCTTCAAGAGACAAAATGCTCACTTTATTGGAGCTGCATACAGGCTAAAATTCAAGATAATTCATATATGAAGTAGCATTGTCAACTTAAAACACAACATCTCAGTGATTGAACATAAGACTAAAATTCAAGGTAATTCGTATAAAAGCGGGCCTATTCGGGACATCCCGTTTGGGACACGGGACAAGTTGGGACGGGATGTCCCGCATTTTTAATAATTTTTTTTTTTTTTTTTAACCTCAAAGGTATTTTAGTGCATAGTTTTTAGTGTTTTTTTCAACTATCCATTGTTTTTTTGTTCCATTGTTTTTTTGTGTTGATTAAGATATTTTATGAATTTAAGAAGTTTTTATCTTGTTGGATTGCAAAAGATTAATCTTACGTTTTCACTTTAATGTTTTGGCATCATCTCAGTTATATTTTAGTTTTATAATATTAGCGTCTTCTTGTCTTGTATTGTCCCACGTCCCGAGGTGGGATGGGACGGGACGAGGAATTTTTTTTTGTCCCGCGAATAATTCAGGACGTCCCGTCTCGTCCCGTAAAATTGGGGGATTTCATAGTTTCGTCCCGTCCCGTTTTCCCGAATTGACAGCTCTATGAAAAATAATGATAAGGTATCAAAACATAATGAAATGATAGTAATATCTTGAAATTCAAGAAGAAAAAGCAAATATAGCACGAATAATCAATACAATAAACTAGTACTACCTCCGTCTCAAAGTGAATGTCCAAAAAATTCAAATTTGCTCTTGATCAAGAGCAAATTTGAAAAAAAAATTGGACATTCATTTTGGGACCGAGGGAGTATAAGACATAAGCAAAGCAACTTTAAAAAGTCATAAAAATCTGTGTTTGTTGCGAGCTGCACATACTTTTTATAGTGAGGAGCATCTCTGTCCAACCGAGCAAGTGTACCAGCCAAAATAGAGACCTGTCAGCACAAAGTAAAATCTAGTAAAAGAAAATCATTTACTAGGAAAACCAGCAGTAAATGCATACGGAGGCAGTATAAGAATATCAAAAAAGAAAAGTACACAAACGAAGCTGTATATGTACATCGAATTCTGCATATGGTTAATGAATCAGCTCTCTTATCGAAAGACCCCAAGTAAGTACATATCTCGCTACTAAAGTCCAATATAAGTTCATATGCTAGTTGTACTGTCATTTAATAAATTTATCTTCTCCTACCCCTTCCCCTTCAAAAATCCCAACCGGTCTGATACTATTCACAACTAAAATCAGGTAAATAAGGTATTGAGATCTATAACTATGTAGCGACAAACCTGTAGCACTCTATCGTTCAAATGACATGCTGCACCTTAGATGCCAGAGCCCAGAGCATGATATTAGATTATTGTAGGATTCAGGACTAACCAGTGGGCCAAACACAATATTTTTATGGAGGCTCAGCTGTATTTCCTTGTGTATTGGGCTGGGCCCCAGCACCAAGGTTAGACTTTGGGCTTGACCTCCTTTGTCCGAGTCCCTTGACTCAGCCATCAGGCCTACGCATGAAGGAAGATGTGACCTCTGTAAACCGTCCAATGATGCCCTCCCCCCCCCCTCCAAACCCTGAAATCACTTGCCGAGAATCATACCCATGACCTGCTCTTATTTCAATCCTGGACGCAAGAGCATATTACAGGCTTTATTTTATGAAGGAGGTGCCATATTATTTCCATACTGGCCTGCCAGTCCCATGGTGTCACTTCGGCTATGACCCCCTTTGTCTCGTCCACTTGACTCGGTCTTCCGATATGTTGAGACTTTTCAAATGATTATGAAGTGAAACAGATTTCCAGTTGATAACCCTGATCACTATTGCTCACTTATTTGTGGACATCACTAGGCCGAAGAGTTCTCAATGCAAGAGGAGAACTGAAACCTATAGCATGCACGTGGAGCCAGGTGAAATTAAAAGATTTCATGCCATGTCATCATATAGATATATATGCAGTATTTCCAAAGAAAGATTCCCAAGATAACAGTGTCTTCGTTCTTCTATATGGAGCTCTAGCGGCTATCAGTAAAAGTGATTTCAGGCCGTTGTGGGAACATAAGTGAGTCATAAAATGAGACCCAGTCAATTAGTCCCATTTGACTTACTGATGGAAATTAATTATCTAACATTTCTGGTCAACTATGATAGACTAGAGTCAACCAGATTGAAGTAAGAGAATGATTGAAAAATCTTTGAGCATAACTTCAAATATCGTCATCGCAAACTAAGAGATGTAGGCAACAACACCAACTGTACACGGAAAAGTGATGGGACAACCTTAGCAAAGTGTAAAAGATAGGAGCTACTACCTTCTCTCCACTATCATTACCAACAACCCTGATTTCGAGTCCGACACAAGCAGCCTCTGGAGCAAGAGGAATCTCCTCATAGCTCAAGAATTGTACTGCAGAAGGATCATAACGAAAGAAGCCGAAATCGTGAACCTACAATACAGTGTCATAATAAGAGTGTCAAACGCATGGGAGTTCCAAAAATTATATATTTAAGCATTGGACAAAAAGCACCAGCGATGATATGAAAGGAACCAACCATGTGTACTTATACATTCCTCGCAACTAGCAAGTGACTTTCAGGAAACAAGTGATCATTTATTCAGTTAACACACATGCACTTTTTTTTGTGAAACAAAAAGCAACATCATGTCAAGAAAACTCAAACGGATTCACGTGTGACACATGTTGCCTTTTCCTGATATGAGTACTAAGCATCCCTTCAGGTATTCAAATGGAAAAGCAGCAGTTATGAGAATATCACACAGGGAGTAGTATGGCCACCGAATGAGTGTATCATATGATACATAACTGCATCAAATTCGCAAGACAGAGACGCCAACATACTGAACATAAATTCCGCTCTATTTAAGAGTAAAAGATAATTTCAAGAAACATATGCAGAGAAGTACTAGATCACTTTCTCCCTTTCATAAGCACTTAAAAATACTCGTAAGAAACTGTTCTAGGACCATTACTTCTATTGTTGCCAATATATACTTGCTCACAAGGTTATATTTTCTACGATCATGTCAAATGAAAAAAGATAATCTAAAGCCACATGACATGTTTCCAATTAAACCTAAAGACATAAGAAAATTAAGAAGCCTAAGTTATGATAAGCCAAGAAATGTGTTCAGCATCAATACCTACTCCAAGAACCTAGATATATAAAACCGGTATCTTTCCTTCAATCCGAGAACACTCTAAGCAATTTAACCCTACCAAACTGATGCAGGAACGGATAGAGCCAAACCCAGTAAAAGTAACTCACCGGGTCTCTGTAGACTGGAAACACAGGAATCTCTTCACGGTTCACAAACATGGCTTCCGCAACAACTGGACCTGTTTTTTTTAAAAAAAAAATTAAAGAAATAGTAATAATTGTAAAAGAGGTATTACAGTAATGTACATTAATTCTCCAAGATCATTGGAAAATACGATGAAGAAATGGAATTAACTTGTCAAGAAATGGAATTAACTTGTCAAGAAATGGAATAGAGTTGCCCATATTGAATTCACAATCAGAATTTAAAGCATTAGAGCTTAAACCTACCTGGTTTAACAACATGTCGATTTGTCAATATAATTCCCCGAACTTTATCAACGACAAAGCCAGTGGCGTAGCTTGCACCTGCGGCCTCAGTATCGAAAGCTCTACAGGCGGTTGTCCGGAGCACAACCACCGCCGGAACGACGTTGTGGAGTGCCTTCCTCCAATCCTCGGCTGTCGCGAGATTTTCCTTGAAGGGAGGATCGATCTCCATACAAAGTTCTTCCTTCATGCCTGATTCCACCCTCGTTTCACCGTCCAATCCCAAGCCCTCCAAATGATCCCCCATTATCTATCCAAATTCTGTCCAATTGCCTTCCAATTATGTAAAATTCCAACTGATTTCGATAAATTGAAGTCGATAACAATCAAAGGATTTGGTTAGGGTTTTGAATGAAGAAAAATAAGTTCAGAGTTGGATCTTTGACGGGAAATTGAGTGTCTTTAGGTATGTCGACGGTCTGACCACCGGCGACGGCGATGTGTGGCTTTCTCTCTACTCCGTTGATGCACGAGCGAGAGGGAGGGGGAGTGGGGTGGGGGGAGAAAGAGTATGAGTGAGTGGGTGTGTGTGTGTGTGTTTTTTTTGAGCGTGTGGAAAATAAAGATTGAGTTGGGTTAAAGGAAACTATATTTTCGTCACTAAATTTTAATATTTTTTTAAAAAAATGTTATAGCTAAATTAATATTTTTCAAAATATTTTACTGAATTTTCACAATTTTCAAAAACTGCTCACTTCGTTAACAAATTTGCTAAAAATCTGAAGAAATTTAGCCACGTGACTTAACGTGACTAATGCTTGTTAAGTTTTTTCAATTAATATGTTAACATTGTTTATTGATAGATTGAGCACATTTTGAAAAATGTAAAAATTTAGTGAAAACATTTTGAAGAAAAAAAAACCAGCGATAACTTTTTGAAAAATACTAAAATTCAGTAACTAAAATATGGTTTTTGCCTTGGGTTAACACCGCCCGTGTGCGTACGCACGATTTTTAATATCTTAAAAATATTTTACAATCTTTATGAAAAATTATAAAACTTTGATCATAGAAAATATCATGTTACTTAATAATAGTTATTTATGAACACCATGTTTTTGTCTTAGTGTTTTTTAAATTTTATTTTTTTGTCTTTATACTTAGGATCATATGTCAAACTGCACCTAAATAAGGTTTGTCATTTTTATGCCATTCCACTTAGGTTTGACGTATGTAAATTTGGCCACCTTCAAATATCCACCTACCATTTCCATCTTCAAATAATTCATCAGATTATCAGATTATGAGGTGTAGCTAGCGGACTCGGTATCGAAAGCTTTACAAGAGGTTGCTTTGAGATTCTCGATTGTGATGTGGCGATTGTTGGTTATTAATTTACTAGTAAAAGCCCGTGTCCGAGGACACGTGGTATTTTTTTTTATTTTTTTTATTTTAAAAAAAAGGGCAAAATGGGAAAGGAACAACTTAATGAGGGCAAAATGGGAAAAAGAACTTTTGGCACTATTCATTGTACTGTTCATGGCTGAGGTGGACAGTTGCCATTTATACTATAGATGATTCTTTTTTTTATTTAATTTTATTATAAGCATCACATATAAATCATTTATCGGCGTGCCACGTCCTTTCAAATATGAACGAATACATTAATATCATACTTTCAATATGAACAAATACATTAATATCATAGTAAAATTAAAAATAAAATAAAAATAGATGGTGAATACAAGAAGGATGAAGAGCTCCACTTTCTCAAGGCATTCATCATAAAATCCATAAACTTCTGCAACACAAAAATCACCACAAATAATTTTGATGCTAATTTCTGAAAATAAAAGAAATAACGACCAAAAATTATACTCCCTCCGTTCCACCTTTTAGCGCATCTCCTCCAACCGTTCGCTTCAAATTTTGCACCAAAATATCAAAATGGTGCAATTTCAGTACCAAATATTTTACACCATCTCCAATATTGATTGCTTTAAATTTTGCACCAAATAAAAATCTTTACAGAATATGCTTATTGTTTCACTTAATTAAAATGTTTTTCATTAATCATACCTCCGTCCTTGAAAGATTGTCTCAATTGATATTTTGACTTGTCCCAAAAAGTATGTCCTATTTCTAAACTTAGGCATGAATGTTAGTGCAAATCTACTAAGGTACAAGTAGGTGAAGCTCTTCCTTAATAATTGCAAAATGTACAACATGACAATCTTTTAGGGACGGAGGGGGTATTATTAAAATTACATTATATTAAATAGTATGCTATAAAACTTAAATAAGACAATTAATAACTATAAATAAATAAATTTAAAATAAAAATTTATTTTATTTTAATTGAGTATCTACAATTAATTATTTTTTTTATTTCATCTTCAATATTTTAATATATGTTCAAAGTTTTGTAATTTTGTTTAAAAATTAATGATACAAATTGGATAATTTTGCTTAAATGAAAAAAAAAACAAATTCCATAATATAAATAATAAATATTAAATTAAAAATATATACCATCTCTGTCTCAAATAAAAAAAAAATAATAATTCATTTTTAGACGAAGGAGGAATTTAGTAAATAAAAAAATTAACAAAATAAATAAATAAAAAGCTTCTAGATCCACCGCTATATCATTTATATTTATCTGCAAGTCAACCAAGAGAGAGAGAGAGAGCACGCTCAATCGATGAAGAGACGATGAAAAAGAAGACATTCAACAATAACAACAACAAAAAAGGATGGCGCAAAAAGCACCAAATTTGGCGCATCGAAGAGGCGTCGCCAAAATAGCGGTGGAGTTGGCGTCGCTATTGGAGGAGGGATTTTACACCAATTTGGAGATGGCGCAGGTAATGACGCACTTTTGGAGATGGTCTTAGGACAATTTTTCATTTTGGGCGTCCCACTCGACTTATCACGTTTCAAAATGATAAATTTATATTATTTTTATATTTAATAAGACTCACTTGTCATACTTACAACAATAATCTTCTTACTATTTCTCATATTCATTCTCTTTCTTATTTTACTTTTTATACTCACAATACCTCCTTCACTGATTCTCTCTCTTTTTATTATATTAATATTTTTAAATACCCGTGTTAAGAGATTTTTTTAGAGAGAAAATCATAAGTCTAAGTCGAAAGGGACGGATGAAGTATATAAAAGGAGCAAACAATCATCTGAATAATATAAAACTTGTGAGACCTAATCATGGCCCAACGGCATCTTCGGGTGGCTTTCCGTAGGGAGGTCATCGGTCGATTTTCCCCAAGGGGAATTCCCAGAATTAATTTCTTCCTTGGGTTTCAGTGGTCCTTAGAGCCCCCTCGGCACATCCATTCAGCTACAGGAAGCGCAGATTGCTGGGCTTCGCAACCTCAGCGCTGGGAGTTCAACTACCGCGTTGTAGAGGGCTCCCTGGGGGCTGAGAGTATAGGGTGCCGCCACCTCGTGGCCGATTTGAGCATATCCGCGATTTACCTCCGCTAGACACCGCGGGGCCTGGAGCTAGCGGTCCAGACTAACTCCGGCGAAGTTCGGGAACTCCGGGTATCAAAAAAAAATATATATAAAACTTGTGAGGATAATTAATTATAGCTACTATCTGGCTCCCTACTAAATACTCCCTTCTTCTCGTTAGAAGTGTCAATTTTTTATCCAAAATGGCGCTTCGTTTTCGTTTGAAGCGTCATCTTTCCTAAAAAGGAAATGTTTTATTAATATTTTATTATTCCATCCACTATTCCCTTCACTAATTTTCTCTCCTTTACACTCACAACACTTTTAAAATTCACTATTTCCTCCACTAATTCTCTCTCCTATTTTCAAATTACACTCACAATATTTTTTCTTCCCACCTATTTTCTTAATTTGCGTGCCGAGCTAAAAATGGCGACGCTTCTGCCGAGACCGAGGGAGTACGAGTTTATACTTACAACTTAGATACATACACTTCTTGATTGACACAGAAAAAGGAACTACGAAATAGTCAGATTTTAGAGAATATTTACTTTCATAATTTAAATATAATTAGTAAATTTGGTAATAAGATTTTATGACTTTTTTAGCAAAGATTTATATTTTTATATGGAAAATGATATTTTTAATTATGTAAATATCTTTTAAACATGTAAATATATTGTGTTATATTTAAAATAAAACTAATATTACTAACAAATCTCTTTTCTTGTAAGGGTCAATTTATGTTTCCTTATACGAATTGGATTGCATCAAATAATTAAAAGTTTGACTGATTGAAAAACTTCTCAAATGTGCATATAAATACTAACACCTCGGGACATTGGTAAGACACGGATTGAAAATTCTTTGAAAGAGAAAGGAATTTGTTATTCACGGATTCAAAACATCTTTTTAGGTTGTAAGAGAGGTTGTGACTTACATCTGAACTCACATCTATATTTATTTCAAGTTATTTGTTCTACTTCTTTTTAGAATAGGCTCTGTTTAGGAAAGTAAAATTGTTTTTGGTTTTGAAATTGATTAGAACTTAATTTAGTATTTTAATCTTTTATACTTTTACGTGAATTTAGGAAAAAACACAATATAAGTATATCATTAAAGTCTCAATCTGAAAAGGTCTTATTTTTACAACAGAGTGTGAATGAACAACACAAAATTGTTGTGTTCATTCACAATAATTGACATAGTAGTGAATTGATCATATGAGAGATACTAGTAAATCCATATTTCGATAATACTATCATTTATATGCTAGTTTATGTTGATCAGATCTTCATATTTATTTATTTTATTTTTATTATGTTTAAATATTTAATAACTTAGAATTAATTCAAGCCTATTGTGATGATGTGTATCTGATTTTTCTTGGTCGCCCGATAAGACTTTTGTTTGTTTTTGAAAGCTTTGAAATTTTTTTATCGGACTTTTAAAATCGTTTCGGAGTCGCCACGCCATTTTTAGTTTAAGTGTAAACTTTGAAAAATACCCAATATTAGAGAAAGTGAGTTCGGAGGTCACGTTACACTCCGGGAAGAACGTTGGTGTTCACCCGGAATGCCTCGTATGACGAGTCTTCCTCACTTGAAACCTTTTGTGTGTATGTGTGTGTGTATTTAAAATGACCTTTTGTAAATAACTAAAACTTTAGAGACTGAACTGGAAAACAGTTTTAAAACAGTGTTTAAATTGAAAATAACAGAAAATTGAGGGACTGTTTGCAGATGACAGTGTCATCCGCGTGGACAAGACTGCAGTGCAATCTTATCCGCGCGGATAAGGCTGCAATGTCAATATTTTACAGTTTCCAGTTTAGTCGCTGTAATTTCCAGAAAGTTAACTGGATTTACAGGACTTAACTGAAATTGTAACTGAAAGACAGAAAGTAAAAGGGGATTTAGATTTTGGCATCCATGCTTGTCCTCTCTTTTTCTAGACTTTGATTAGTGGTCATAAGTGATGAATCCACTTAATCAAGTCATCCCGGGGGTACGTTAGGACTTTGTGAGCATTTCATTTGCTAGGGAAAAAGGGAAATTTGACATGAAAGTAAATTTGAACAAGGAATAGGTCAAGATGTATCAATTTTAGAGGAAGATCTCTAAGGTGGTCATAAGATGACCATCCTTGAGATCTATACTCAAGTGTACCTCCTACATCTTGTGTGACCCATTTTGTAAGTCTAGATGATGTTCATTCAAGGAAAGTGTTCCAAGGTGAGCATCTTAGACTAAGGAGGGGGATTTGCAAGGAATGTAAATAATGTGGACCATTTGAAATGATCATATATGGAGATTGACTTCAAGATGACCATATTTAGGTCAAGAAAGCAAGAAAAAACTAGTAATGTAAAGAAGCATGAAATATGGACCATTTGAAGTGGTCATCTATGGAGATGAACTCTAAGATGACCATCTTCTTGGTCAAACAAGCAAGTATCAAGTAATGTTAAAAGGGAAGTGGAAAATGACATAAAATAAAGGAGAGTGTGGATCATTTTAGAGGATCATTCATGAAAATGGATTTCATGGAGATCCTCTTGGATCCTTGGGACAAGAGGGGAAGGGGATGAGCAAGCAAGTGAAGAAACTAGGCTACATCATTTATATATGAAAAAATATGCATGGATGAAGGAGATTTGAGTAAGGGAGGTGAGGGTTTACCAATTGTTTCTTGATTTGTTGTTTAGGGCTTGAGAGATTTCAAGGCTTAATGGTAGTTTGAGATGGATTTGGGGTTGGATTTTGAATTTTGAAGGTGTGGAGGACTAGTTGGGGATGAATTTTGGCATTATAACAGTAGGTTTTCGGATTTTTTGGGTGTTTCCAACCTTGTTAAACTGAGGGAGAAGGGCTGTATTTATAGTTTGCCAGAATGCTGATCTTATCCGCGTGGACAAGATTGTAGGTGCAATCTTGTCCGCGCGGATGACCCTAGCAGCGTGCCTGTTTTTTGCAGAAAGCAGTATTGACAGTTTTGGCTTTTTCTAAATGGTCAATATTCATTTTTCCTGGAAATGACAGGTTTTCAGCGAGGTAATTGTCCATTTTTTTTATTCCTTCCTCATTCAAATTGTCAAAATAATGTCCAAAATGCCCCTAAATGATTATAAATCATTAAATTGGGCTGACGGAACATTAACGACCCAGATTGGGGTACTTACACCTATGTGTGATTCGATTTTGTCTTTTGTATATTACTTTGACCGATGATGAACACTTCAGGTCCGAATCTGTGGGCCGGCTCGTCCCCCTGCCATCCGCCGCCCACCCACCCAGCCAAGCCCAACCGGTGTAGAAGAGGTGAGCCGGCTTTGAAACCGCCCATATGCAAAATTTAATTTTTTTAATAATATTAACTATTGTGAAGCATAACACATGAATGTCATTGATAGAGTGATTAATTTCTTGCCTTCACTTGAAAATGGACCAAGTCCGATTCCCACTACCCTCATTTCTCTTTTTAAATTTTCTGGAATTTAGAAAGAAAAAACCTGCCCAGCCCGTTGACCACGGGCAAAAGGCACGGACCAGATCATGGCTCACCAGGTGGGCTGGGCCGGGCTTGGCCCATGGGCTCAATCGGACATGATGAAGTCACATTTTTCATCTTCAGAATTAAGCACTCACACACGATCTCGAGACTGCCTGTTAGCCATAGACTTCAGTCAGTCCCGAGCTACTATCAAGATTACTTGGGCAATAATGAGGCTTACTGAGTACCTAATTATCTTGTCTCAGCCATGATTAACTATTAATTAATCCCCCTTATCGTTATAAATAATAAATATCGCATTTCTGAAAAAAAAAAAGAAAATTGGTGCAATTTTATCATTGTAAGCAACTTACAAATAAGTTATTTAAACGACCAAACCTAGAGGTACAACGTAATACTGTACTACTATATGTTTCCAGGTTTTCACACTTATACCAGTCACTTGATACCCATCACAAAGGCCAGGACTGGCTTTCTTCTCCACCAAGTGTCTTATTTTCCCTTGCTGTTGAAAATTTGATCTCGCAAAACCAATAAACAACGGGGAAAGAAGGACAAAAAGGGAAATAATGCAGATAAATGGAGGGATCATTTGGAAGACACTTCAGAAGCACAAGTTGAAATTGGCAAATCAGCAGGTGTACATACCAGAGCCCTTTGTTGTAAATGTCTCAGGCTCTGTTCCATACTCACTTGTACCATCTCAGCTAGCATCTGCTTTGCTTTGCCAGATTGTTCCTCACCGTCGATCTGAGATATTATATTGCACACGATGTTTTCGAGCGTATCTGGTTGAAGCTCTGATCTTGGGTACGGAGATTCTCTCAGCAACCTCAAAAGTGTGTGGGCTTTTGTCTGAGACTTTGCTGTACCTTGGACAGTGAGCTCAAGAAGTCCCGGGATCACACCTTCTCTAAGAATTGGTTCCCTATAAGCACACCGATCACTCTGACACATTGTCAGTAGGGTCCCAACTGCGTGTTCACGGCTCTGAAGGGACCCACTTTCCAAAACTTCTACTACAGCCAGTACTCCACCTTCTTCCGATGTCAATGCAACTCTGCCCTCTTCGAAGGCAACCAAAGATTCGAGAAGTGAGATACATTTTTCTGAAATTTTGGAAGATTTTTTGCAGGTTTTGAGCAGGTTTACTATGGATGGAATTGGGGATGCTTGAAGAATTGTACTAAGATTGTTTGGGTGGGTTGAGAGATTGGAAAGAGCCATTAAAGCATCAATCTTTGCTTGTGGGGTACCCTGCCATAAAATTTCTACAAGAAGAGGGATGGCACCGGAGGCACCAATAGTTGGCTTGTTGACTGAAGAAGCGGATAAGGTGAGCAAAGACGCAGTTGCATGCTCCTGCAAGCTTGAATTTTCTGACTGAAGAAAAATTATGATTGGTTGCAAGGCACCAGCATCCACAATACTAATTTTATTTCTGCAAAGATAATGAGCTTTCAGTTAGCTTTTATAACTTGAGGGCTACAGGAATGTACAAGAATTCAGGAGATGGCTACTTAATTCAAAAGAGAAAAGATTTAGGTTTAGCTGACTCAAACAGTCATTCGCAGCACAGTATGTTAAACCTCTCACTACTTTGATTGTTGATTACTACCTCTGTCTCAAATGGATGTCCCAAAAAAAAATTCTAATGTGCTCTTGAATCTTGATCAAGAGAAAATTTCAAAATTTTTTGGACATTCATTTTGGGACCGAGGGAGTACCATTTTACTTTCAAGTAGAATCCTGAGAATCGTATAGTAGTAAAATTTAAATTCTGGTTTTTATAATCATTATTATTATCTTTTAGATATATATATACACACACACTCCAATGTATATATTATAAGAAAGTAAAAGTTCATTCCTGAATTCTCAGGAGAGCAGGCCTATATTGTACCAGTGTCTATAGTGACCAGCATCAGCGCATAGAAATAAACACTCGTGTTGTACTATCAGAAATTGCGGTCAATTAGTACTTGTAAGGCCGGGATACGTGGTAATATGCAATTGTCATTCTAACCTATGCAAACTGAACAACATGACAAACTTTCTAGAAGAACACTCCTCATGCATTACGTGATATGTAGTTGTGCCACAGTACGAACTTTTCCTAAAAACTTATTCTTTAACTAATGGAGGCACTGAAATCTTTTTCGTGGACAAGACTTGAGACAGGGGTAGGATCATTTATGTCTAGACGAAATAAGATGAAAGGGTGCTTTATTTTTCAGGATATACATGTAAACTCTGCGCCAGTTGAAAGCTTGTATGCTTAAACATTATCTGTGTCTTAAATGTTAACCGTCAAATAATATTTGGTCAGATGAGAATACAGTCAGCTCCTCAATTCATGTCTATAAAAGATTTCTAACCATCTACTTTGAATCCATCTATCTAGTCAGATTCCACAAACTGAATTATCTAACCAAATTGTCCACCTAGACGCACACATGAAACACCTTTAGTTTCTAAGACAAATCTTGGATAAAACAGGAATAATCTGACTAGATTAGTATGCAGGAGACCGGCAGACATGGGTTATAGTATTCCCATTTCACAAAGTAAAGGAAAGCCATGAACACACTAGAAAAATAAAAGAAGAAACGAAAAAAGGTAAATGGGTATTCTTTCCCTTAGTAAACAGAATCAAACATGTGATAAATTAATAGCTTCATGTTGAAGATTATGGAAAGGGGAGAAATAAAAAAAAAATAAGCAAAAGCAAAAGTTTTTTTTTTTTTTTTTTTTTTGACATATAAAAAAGAAATAAATAAAAGCAAAACCCCAATACCCACTGTTTACGCAAACTTATCCAAATCAGAAAGCATTAGATGCAAAACTATTAGACCAGGTATTCCATGCGAATATGACCCCCTGTTTAACTTGTGCCTTGGTGGGGTTGCTTTGATTTGCACATATGCCTCCAGCAATTCGTAACAAACTGAAACCACATAGTAAAAACCTGTCATGCCAACTTCCCAAATTTGTCTTGTACTCCCTTCATCACTAAATATATGTCCAATTGTTTGGGAAGTTGCTAAATCCTCCAACATTATATAATAAGTTCTAATTCACATTTATACTTGCGATGCGATATGGTGAGATGAATAAGGGTTTTTATATACTTATGATACAAAAGATACTTAATTTTTAATATTTTGGCAAATGTCCTTCAAAATGAATTTTGAACATTCATTTAGGGACGAAGGGAGTAACATATTTTTTGGGGTCCAATTTCAAGGTAGAAGACCATAATTTTTTTAAGCCTAAGAACAAATCAATTTCCCTTTTTGTTTGGTTGCTGACCAAATTAACAACTTCCTTTTGAATTCATAAAGCAACCTCGGCTTGCTTAATCTAGCTTTTTCTTAATATAAGCTCAACCACTATCCTTTCTCGCAACCGATCAAAGATAGAGGGAACAAAAAAATAAAGCTAGAACATCACCTGACTTTATTTGAGTTTCTTTCCCCAAATTGAAGAATCCAAGGAAAAAAAAAAAGATACACATAATAAAATTCCAGAAAATGACGGAAGCAACAATTCTAAACCCCCAACAATATCATACTTCAACAAAGCACCCCTCAAAATTGAGCCAAACTACAATTCAGATTCAGATAAACAAACAAAAACAGAGTGAGTGGACTTACAATTCGTCTTTGACAGCGAGGTTGAGAAGAGCGAGGAGGGCGGCCTCGTTTGATTCACTTATCTCTGACCGGAGCATGTCGACGAGCGGAATAACGGCGGCGGATAACTGTCGGCGACAGCGTTGGGAAGTCTTAGCAAGGCGACGAATCTCTCTAGCCGCTTCAATTTTAGAGTAAACGTCATCAGATTGAATAAGGAGGAGCGTGTTGTGGACGGAGACGGACGAAGATGATGAAGTTCGCGGGGAATCCGTGCTGTCGGTGGCGGCGAACTGACCCTCGGAATCCATCACTGTTTCTTAATAGTACGGTTGTGCCGACGAAGAGATGAATAATAAAAAATCTGAACGAGTTGTTGAGAGAGGGAGAGGCATTTAATTATTTATAACGGGAGGAGAGAGAAAGTTAGAGAGAGAGAGAGAGAAACGTAAGGTTGAGAGGAAACGTGGAAGTGGTGCCGTGGCGTTAAGCAACAGTTAGTGGGGCCTACCGAGCGAGGGAAGGGTAGGAGCGCTTTTTCAACGGCTTTTGCTTCATCTTGACAGTTTTAGTTAGGTAAAAAATTAAAATGGATATGTTTTACTTATCCACAATCATTAGCACATTACTGTCCATACTTATTTACGTGCACACTTGATGTTTTGCACATAAATTAAGGAAAAAGTATTATATTAAAAATATTGTGAGTGTGAAAGTAAAATAGGAGAGAGAATGAGTGAAGAAAATAATAAATTATAATGGTATTGTGAGTATAAAAATAATGTAGAAGAGAGAATGAGTGGAGGGAATAGTAAATTTTTTTTCCATTTTAGAAAATTTTAGAAAATATACACGTAGATATGGGACGGAGGGAGTATTTTCTTCACTAATCATAATTAGATTAAATAGGTATTTTTATTTTATTTTTAACATAAATAAATATTTTGGTCAAACTAATTGTCAAGTTACATATTTCCCCAACATAGGCAGTGGCGGATCTACATCAAATATTTTGGTGTTGCCTGTTCTTTACTTAAAAAAAATTGACGCGAAACTAAAATTCAAAATGTTTACATATATAAGAGATAATAGGTTTCACAAGGCACCACTTTACATACATAAATATATTACATACATAAATATAATAAGCTTCACTAGGCGCGAAACATTTGGTGTTGCCTGTTCTTTAAAACAGGTCAAAACGACGTCGTTTTGCAAAAAAAAAAAATTAAAAAAAAAAATTTAATTACCTAAACAACACCGGACACTACTGTACTGTAGATCCGCCCCTGAACATAACATAGGAACTTATTACTCAAAGTGATAAAGATGAATACATTATTTAAATATTTGATTAATTAAATAAGACTCTTATTATTTAACAAAGTGAATATTATATTTAATTGGCTGCCCATAGCCTTTACTGAACAAATCTACAAGTCTTCTTCTATTCAAACTGAATAAATTATTAGTCTCAATTTGTCTACTACATTTGTTTGTTTCTATTTTATTGACTTGCATCGGATCCTATGTATTAACCATGTGTCGAAGAGATTATTATTATTATTATTATTTCTTTTTTACTTTTTATTAGTATTTGATAAAAAATTGTAAATTATTAAGAAAATGAATCATATATTAATCTTAGAAATAAATAAGTTATATTTAAATCCAAAAAAAATGTGTTTCTAAAGAAATGAATCAGTGGTAAAGTCAGGTCTCACCTTTTGTAATCGTAAAAGTTTGATCCCTTTCCTAGCATACGAGCTAGACATAGTAAAAAAAAAAAAATCTAAAAAAATATGTATTTCATCACTCTTTAATTTCAATTAAAATGATTGAAAATGACTCATTTTGTAATGATCTTGATTGATTGCAGACCCTGGCAGTTGGTATACCTTGATTATCAAAATGAACAAACAAAAACAAGCCTTACCCATGTAGATGCATAACGTCTTTATTACCTCTAAATAAGGGAATCCAATGACCTCTGATTCCATGATTCCATCCCTACCTCTTAATAAACAACTCGATATATCACCTAACCTAAGTGGTCTTGGCCCAATGGTATCTTGGTGGCCTTCCTTAGGAAAGGTCACCAGTTCGTTTCTTTTCAAGGAAAATCTTTGGGCTTTAATTTCCAACATTGGTTTCTGGTCATGCCAAGGAGACACATCCAGCGTTAGCTAAGAAAGCAGATTGCTGACTTGTATCCTCAAATGTGGGAGTTTGAATCTTGCAGAAGAGCATGAGCGATCGGTGTTGTAAGAGTGAACATCCCGCGATTTACATCCGCCAGTATATTGAGGGGCCGGTACCTGGTGGTCCAGGATTAGTCCGGCAAAGCTGGGAACCTGGGTATCAAAAAAAAAAACAACAACTCGATATATCACTGTATCGATTGTCGCATAATAAATATCACATTTTAATTTTTTTTATCAATTAAATTATTTATTTACATGAATATTTAATGATGATGCCAAAAAGTCGAATCAGCCCAAATTCAAGTGATCGGTTGTACTCCGGCGATTGCTTAGCCTGAAAATAAGACAAAACACGTAAACTAAGCTGGGGCTTCACCCGCAAAGGCCCTCCGGCGTGAGAGTAAGTTCACGATTTGTAGAGAGAGAAAATAATTTGACAGAGTTTCGGAGTCAAAGAATTAATGTACCAGAATTTGGAACTAATGGCTTGTATTTAATATAGTGATGGGTTGATAGAATTCATGTTGAACTTGAACTGTAAAGAGATAAGGTAAATCCTAGGAGGATTATATCTGTTAGAGAGTCCTTGTTTGACTTGAATTGATGTAGGAGGATACAATCCATATTGGATTATAACTGCTTAATCCTTGTTTGAATAGGATATCAATGGCTGCTCTACTGGAAAGCCGAGATACAAGAATTCCTTATCTCTTCATACGCGGGTATGCCGAGATGCGAATATTTCTTTCCTCGTCATGGTATGCCGAGATGCGAACTTTCCTCTCCTCGTCATACATGGTCATCTCGGTCCATGATGAGCCGGGGAAGGAATTGAAACAAGAGGAGCCCATTGTCAACATCAAGGCCGAGGGAGGCACCTCGTCCTCAAGGGAGATGATCTCGGCCTACGAGGGAGGTCTCCTCGGCTCCTTGAGTTGGGCTTATTTATGCTGGCTTGCTGAGCTTTGGTCGGCCTTGTTGATGCCAAGATAGATGGACGAGAAGCCCATGTCGTAACCTGAGGATGAATTATGTTTATAGCCCAATCCACTTGGGCCTGACCCGGACAAGCCCATGTTCGTATCTCGGTTTATACTGTTCATTTAAAATTATTTATGAATAATATTTTTATTTATTCATCAATCAATAATCATTTTTAAAATAGTATGCAATTTTTTAGAATAGTATGATTTTTAAAAAAAATATATAATATGAAGATAATAAAAATTTTATAACTTTTTTTTACCATAGTTTAATAGAGTTGACCAATAAAATCAAAATGAAAATTTATTCTGAGACAAAAAGAGTATCAATTATAAAATGATTGTTTTATTTTTTGTTCATTAATTATTACATATTTCCTATATCATTATAATAATATAATTTAAATATTCAAATATTTTAACAACTTATATATTTATAAAAATTACAATCTTTTTGTTGTAATTTAACTAGTAGGTAACCCGTGCTCCGCACGGAAAGCTAATTTGCTAATATCATGATTTATTTTTTATAATATAAGTATATTATAAATGAATCAAAACATTAACATTTATAAAGTTAGAAAAATTGTGTTCAATTTTAATAACTTTGTTGCACATAAGTTTAATAGGAATTGCATTGTGACTAACAATGTAGCAATTTTTGCTATTTTATTTTTGATGTTCATACTTTATGTCATTTATTTTTGATGTCATAATTTATGTCAGTATGCAACATTTTTTATGGACGTTAACAAAGTGAATGAAAAAACTAACGACCTATTTCTTTTCAAATTACAACATTTTAAATACAATGTAGGGGGTTCCAACCCTTAACCTTTCCGAGAAAAGTACATCTTTAAGCTAAATGCTCATTGGCATTATTAACGACCTACTTTGATATATATATAGTAACTATTATGATTAACTAATATTATTAATAGTAATAGTTAACATATATTGTAACTATAATACTATTACTTAACGTATATAGTAAATTAATACTATTTATAATAATAGTTAGCATATATAGTAACTATTATAGTTAACTAATACTATTAATAGTAATAGTTAACATATATAGTAACTATTATAGTTAACTAATACAATTAATAGTAATAGTTAACATATATAGTAACTATTATAGTTAACTAATACTATTAATAGTAATAGTTAACTTATATAATAACTATTATAGTTAACTAATACAATTAATAGTAATAGTTAACTTATAAAGTAACTATTATAGTTAACTAATATTATTAATTGTAATAGTTGACCTATATAATAGCTATTATTATTAACTAATAATATTAGCTAATAAGGAGAATACTAAAAGTCATATAGATTTTGAGATAGTGATGACGTGGCTTCTCCAAAATCAAGAGTTTGCCTAAACTTGTCCACGTGGCGAAGTCATAACCCTCCTCACCAACTTTAATATATATATATATATATATATATATATATATATATATATTCTTTCATGTGCAATGCAAAATAAATGTGAAGGGGCAAATCAATAAAAAAAAATACCTCTTCGTAGGTCTTACCGCAGAATCTTCTTAATCCTAGGAGCACTTGTCTTCGTCGGGATCGTTTGGAGTTTAGGGAGATGAGGGAGGTGGGGAGAGTCTTCACTTTTTTACCTCCTACATTCATTTTGGGACGGAGGGAGTACTACAAAACCAAAATTACGGTAAAAGCAACTCCTCGATCTCAAATCACCATCACCAACATATGAAAAAAACGATTATTTTTATTTTCTTTCAAAACGAAAACCTTTGATCTAGTCGCCGGAACCTCCCGCAGCTTAAATACAAAATTGATGAGAAATAATAAATGAAACCTCATCGGATTAACAGTAAACGTCCATTTTTAACCAAGAAATCCCTAATTCTATAGATTAACACAAATTGACATCAAATCAACTCCAATAAGAAAATTGCATATATAGAGAATCAACCAAAGGCGGAAGTAGGCAAAGGCGACGGTGGTTGATTACCTGAACGAAATATTTGGAGCTGAAGAACTGAGGAGGAGTGTGTCGGCATTTCGAAGTTCTTTCTTCTCCGGCGTCGCAGTCGCCGTCACCGTTTCGATTCTTCAATGTCGTCGTCGTCGTCAAAGTCTTCTTCCTCCATTTTGAAATTCAAACTGAACGAAGAAAGAGAGAGAGAGAAAGCGTGGGTATGTGTGTTTTTAAAAAAAAAAAAATTTTTTTTGTAAAGGGAGGGCAAAATGGGAAAATGACAAAATAGTGGGGCAAAATGGTAAAATACCCCCGTTCATTGAACAGTGGAAAGGTGCTCTCATTATACTATAGATTTTTTTAAAAAAAATTTTTTTTTTAAAGGAAGGGCAAAATGGGAAAGTGATAAAATAGTGGAGGCAAAATGGTAAAATATCCCCTTGCTACTGTTCATTGAACAGTGGAAAGGTGCTCTCATTTATACTATATATATATATATATATATATATATTCTTTCATGTGCAATGCAAAATAAATGTGAAGGGGCAAATCAATAAAAAAAAATACCTCTTCGTAGGTCTTACCGCAGAATCTTCTTAATCCTAGGAGCACTTGTCTTCGTCGGGATCGTTTGGAGTTTAGGGAGATGAGGGAGGTGGGGAGAGTCTTCACTTTTTTACCTCCTACATTCATTTTGGGACGGAGGGAGTACTACAAAACCAAAATTACGGTAAAAGCAACTCCTCGATCTCAAATCACCATCACCAACATATGAAAAAAACGATTATTTTTATTTTCTTTCAAAACGAAAACCTTTAATCTAGTCGCCGGAACCTCCCGCAGCTTAAATACAAAATTGATGAGAAATAATAAATGAAACCTCATCGGATTAACAGTAAACATCCATTTTTAACCAAGAAATCCCTAATTCTATAGATTAACACAAATTGACATCAAATCAACTCCAATAAGAAAATTGCATATATAGAGAATCAACCAAAGGCGGAAGTAGGCAAAGGCGACGGTGGTTGATTACCTGAACGAAATATTTGGAGCTGAAGAACTGAGGAGGAGTGTGTCGGCATTTCGAAGTTCTTTCTTCTCCGGCGTCGCAGTCGCCGTCACCGTTTCGATTCTTCAATGTCGTCGTCGTCAAAGTCTTCTTCCTCCATTTTGAAATTCAAACTGAACGAAGAAAGAGAGAGAGAGAAAGCGTGGGTATGTGTGTTTTTAAAAAAAAATTTTTTTTTTTTTAAAGGGAGGGCAAAATGGGAAAATGACAAAATAGTGGGGCAAAATGGTAAAATACCCCCGTTCATTGAACAGTGGAAAGGTGCTCTCATTATACTATAGATTTTTTTTTAAAAAAAAAATTTTTTTAAAGGAAGGGCAAAATGGGAAAGTGATAAAATAGTGGAGGCAAAATGGTAAAATATCCCTTGCTCTTTGTTCATTGAACAGTGGAAAGGTGCTCTCATTTATACTATAGATATATATATATATATATATATATATATATATATATATATATATATATATATATATATATATATTCTTGCATGTGCAATGCAAAATAAATGTGAAGGGGCAAATCAATAAAAAAAAATACCTCTTCGTAGGTCTTACCGCAGAATCTTCTTAATCCTAGGAGCACTTGTCTTCGTCGGGATCGTTTGGAGTTTAGGGAGATGAGGGAGGTGGGGAGAGTCTTCACGATTCATTCCATGATTCTAGGAATTTTGCACAATCCTACTACAATTATACTTCATATCGAAGGCTATATATACCTCACAACATCCATGGTTTAGAGGTAATTGCTATTTGTTATTCTGAATATCTCTTGTTCATTATAATTTATAAGCTCATAAACACCATACTTACTCTCACGCCCGAGGGTCTAAGCCGGAGACCATCCCGGCTAGTCGTGGGTTCATTGTTTCAGGTCAAAAGCTAGGAGATCAGTCCTGATTGCTGGACGTAGGCTGATCAACACGTTTCTTGCGGCATCAGTTTGGTTCCATTGCCGGGAACGAACCTTTTTTGACCTCGAAATCCAATCAAACAGTAACCATGGTATCTGACGGGTACACTACTACCCCCTCCATCGAGAATGAACAAGAAAACGCCGATAGGAATACGGACGCCGGTGTCGAAAACCGTAACAACAATTTACCTCCTCCTCCACCGGGACGCCATGCTAGAAGGGCGACCCGCTCCAATAGCGTTGCTGATGGTACTGGATTGCAAGATAATAAGAGGCAACAAAAAAGGCATATGCTAGAAGGACGACCCGCTCCAATAGCATTGCTGATGGTACTGGATTGCAAGATAATAAGAGGCAACAAAAAAGGCATATGGTAGAACAAGAAGAGGCCCCACAGTCAAAACGAATTCAAACGGGTCGAATAATTGCAGGTGACAACTCAAGTCCCTCGACTACTCACCTTACTAGGAAAGAGATTTTGATTGAGCGGGCTAAGTTGCTCCAAAGTTTGATGGAAGTTCACGAAGAGTTTCTCGACAAAAAGTTCGATCCCTTTCTTCGCATACGGACGAGACAGCAAAAAAATTTTTAAAAAATATGTATTTCATCACTCTTTAATTTCAATTAAAATGATTGAAAATGACTCATTTTGTAATGATCTTGATTGCAGACCATGGCAGTTGGTATACCTTGACTTTCAAAATCTATTATACAATACAGGAAGGGGTAACCGCCTCTTAGCCCCTACATAAGTGGTGGCTGAGATTTAATCTTGGAAATCTAATTCAAGGGCTGAGATTTATCTTCCTTCCCCACTCCCCTCGGCGGTTGGTAACTCCTGGTAGCAGTTGTTCACCTCCCTGGCGTCATCTCTCCCCTCCCTCCCTAACTTGCAGATTCAATTCGAAAATGGTGAGCATCCTCATCCCCATCTGCATCTCTCTCTCTTCTTTCTCATCAATCACTATCTCCATGAACTGATTTTGTTTCTTTTTGTGTTGTATTCTTCAAATCGAACCCTAATTTCAATTTCAATCTCTTTTTGCGAGCGAACAACTTTCCTTACTGAGCGAATCGGTTTGCGGAGTGTGCGGCAGTTTGTTGCTGTTGTCCATGCAGTGCCAGCGGGTTTGTGCCGTCAGGCGTTGAGGCGGAAGAGACGCAGGTGGCTGAGTAAGAAAGGATTGTGTTACTGAGATTATGTTACTGATTGGTTTTCTTACCGTTTAATGACTGAGCCTATAAGTTGTTTGACCATTAGGACATTCATTAGTAAAAAAAAATTATTAAAAAAAAAATAAGATTTAGGAAATGATTGTCGCTGGTTCCTAAAATAAGTCTTATTGATTCATATACACAAAATATGAAAGTGAAAAGGATGCTATTTTCATGTTGGCATTGTGGGATTGAGACCAGTCAATTAATGGAACAATCTAATCGAGATTCAAATGCTAAACTAACACTCATCAGAAAGTAGTTATTACAAAGATGACATCTTTTTGCAGCAGTTAAAAAAAGAATGATGCACCCTCTTTTAGGAATGGAAGGAGTGTGAATTTTTAAATTTAACTTGACCCTCATCAAGAAGAGCTGGTTTTGTTTCTTCAAAACCTTTCACGTGGTTTATAGTGGTTGTAATATGTGTTTCGATTTTTGTTGTATATTTGATCAAAGAGTTGGCTTTGTTTCTTCAAAACTTTTCATGTGGTTTATAATGGTTGTAATGTGTGTTTTGATTTTTATTATGTATTTGATCAAACAAATGGTCAGTTTGACTTTAAACAGAGAGTCAAACTATAACTCTAATTGATTGTATTGAGTTGATTCATTGGATAAAAATCACAACTGACTTTGATGATTTGTATGCAGTGGTGATGGGGATGTGATGGGGAAGAGAGGAGATCAGTGGAAGGAGATTCTTTCTTGGGAGCCTAGAGCTTTCCTATATCATAATTTCTTGGTGAGTTTGATAAGCCTATTAGAGACTTGCTCTATTGTTTGCTATCTTTAATTTTCTGGACTTATTTTTTAGGTTTTTTACTCATGTGATTGTATTGTTAATTTGATGATTAGTCCATGTCATAGTACACTTGCAATATCTTCATATCACTTCCAGACTATCAGTTAGACCTTCATAACTAGCGATTGTTGGTCACATGGAAAGGTTACAAAATTTGCCAAATCGCACAAAAGATCATGACATTACTTGGAGATGTAAAGCTTGGATGCAGTTAAGTTCCCAAAGGTACTGGAAATATGATGAGATTGCTTAATGGCTTAGAGCTTGGAGGTAGATAAGGTTTTGACTGGATTTACACACATTAAAGGATTAGATGAAGGGTAACGGTGATTTTAGTCCATAATTGACATTATTTCGTAAGTTGAAACTTTGGGTGATAAATGTACTAGGGTATTTTACTCCCATGTAAGTATTTGAGTGAGAGATAGCTGTGGCCTAAGGCGGTGTACCCCTGATGACATAATTTAAAGACTTCAAACCAGGAGCTGGAGGATACTGCACCTACATAAAGGATCAGACTAATGAATAACGATGTCTAAATTACAGACCTTTGTTGATATTGTTTAGAGACTTAAACTTCGGATGTGGATAAATCTATGAGGTGTTAAAAGTGGCAGCCCTCATGTCCGTCGAAAGCACGCTAATTGTTTTAGTTGAAAAACACTTTCCTATTTGTAAATTTAAGATTTATCATTACTTGCTGTTGCACATAAACTCTGGAATGGCTAAAATCACTTAATTTTTCCCTCGGTAACTGAATGTGTGGTGACCCCAATGGAAGAAAAACAATCACTTATGTTTTAAGGTTTCATCGTTGTGTGGCCCCAAGTGGCAAGGGTTAAAGTAGCAATGACATAACTTAATTTTCTTCGTATCCTTTTGTATTTTTGGCAATATCAGTATGAACCTGAGTAGAAGTAATGGAAGACCAAATCAAC
Organism: Adenophora triphylla var. japonica; assembly: GCA_022495995.1. Taxonomy (NCBI): domain Eukaryota; kingdom Viridiplantae; phylum Streptophyta; class Magnoliopsida; order Asterales; family Campanulaceae; genus Adenophora; species Adenophora triphylla. The sequence goes on from JAFEMH010000278.1 coordinate 250,637, forward strand.
GTGGATATAAGTAATAAAGAATGATATGAACTTTTGTGCCCTATGTAATGACGTTTTGTATTCGAACAATTTAAATGGTCTATAAGGATTTATGTAGCTGACTATAAGCGATTGAGACTTGGGGTGAGTTGAGTTGTATTTTCTTAATTTCTTTAGTTGTAGTATAAAATGATTTATCCTTCTTACTCCTGTTGACAAGCATGAACTACATTTAGATGATGAATAAGTACTTTCAAAAGATTCTTACTTTCAATACTGCATTAAACAGTCCAAGGAAGAGTGCGAGTATTTGATAAGTCTTGCCAAACCCCATATGGTGAAGTCAACAGTTGTTGATAGCAAAACCGGTCAGAGTAAGGACAGCAGGTTCGTATCTCTAATCTATGCCCATATAGGTGGAAGCATATTGTTTCATTACTTTCTTTCTGTAATTGCTAAACCATGAGTTGTACAACAACTTCCATCTCATGTGTTCAGGGTGCGCACAAGTTCAGGTATTTTTCTGAAGAGAGGACGGGATAAGACCATTCGGGATATAGAAAAAAGAATAGCAGACTTTATGTTTATTCCTGCAGGTATGAGACCTGAAACTATATTAGTGTTTCCCTCTATTGTTAGGATGATCATAAACATTATGAAGCAGCGGAGGCAAAGGTTGCTGGAGAGATGAAATTGGCAAAAGCACGAAGTACGATGGAAGATGCCCAAAATAAGTTTACTGAAGCTGAAGAAAAGCTCCGGGCAGCTGAATCTTTAGAAGCGGAAGGGAGTCGGTATCACCGCACTGTACAGAGAAAGCTGCATGAAGTTAAAGCACGGGAAGATGATCTGAAGAGGCGTTTGACATCATTTTAGAGTGAGTACGTATTATATTCATTCTTCCAGACTCATTATACAGACTTTATAGATATAGTTTATATAGTGCAACAAATAGCATCGAGGAGGCTCTCTTTTTGTATGGATTATTCTCTGGTCTGGCTTCTAGGAATAGACCAAACATTTTCAGAAAATGTCATATAGTTAGCATGCGATTTCAGTTTTCCCACATCTTTCTCTTTCCATACTGTCTCCTTTTCCGTACTGACCCGTGCCAATGGCACGGGCATTTGAGTACTAGTGAACAAACAAAAACAACCCTTACCCCATGTAGATGCATAACGTCTTTATTACCTCTAAATTAGATTGACTCCCGTGCGATGTACAGGGCGTTACTATATATTTAAAAGACAAAAATTGAACTAAAATAAATCAAGAACTCAATTAATTTATACATTATGGAATACTTTTTTAAAGACTACATTGTAAGTACATAAAAATTAGAAAACAATAAAATAAAATAAAAAATTATAAGAAATATGCATTTCTCTATATACAATTCTGTAGTATTTTATCAATTTAAAAAAATAAATAAAACACACTAACTTGTTTATCAAATACGAAATAAGTTATTGAAATCCGTTAAAAAATGGTGAAGATTGGAAATCTAGTTAGAAGAAATGTAATATTTTATTTCTTTTTGATAAAGAGATTTTTTTAAGTAAAAACAAAAGCTTTAGTCATATCAAAAGGATAGTACAGTTATCTAATAAAAATTAATATCATTCTTTTTCAAATGGAAACTTTCAATTAACTCATGGTCGTACATCTAAAAACTGATGTCATAATTATTTACATTAACTTATTATGAACATAATTATGATATTTATTTTCAATTTAACTTATTTAATTTTTAGAAGGAAAATAAAAATACTAACAATTTCGTTAAATGAAAAAAAAAATCCTCAAACCCCCCACTTCCTTATCAAAACCAACACACTTCTTCATCTCCCTCTTTTAAATTACCAATTTATACTATTATTATTTCTTATAATATTGACATACAGTTCAATCAAAATTTTAAAAATGAGGCCATTTTTCCCGATATTCGTCTTTATAAATAAACAATATTTTGAGACGAAGAGAAATTTTTTTATTATCATTTACTCCCTCCGCCCCGTCCGACTTAGGACATTCACTCCCGACACGGAGATTAAGGAATACTATTATAATATTAGGAGAGAGAATGAGTGGAGGATGTGTTGTGAGTGTGAAAAATTAAATAGGAGAGAGAATGAGTGGGATAAATAGTGATGAATTATTGTTGTGAGTATGACAAGTGGGTCCCATTTAATATAAAAGTAATATAAACTTTCCATTTTGGGCCGTCCTAAGTCGGGTGGGACGCCCAAAATGGCAAAACGTCCTAAGTCGGACGGGACGGAGGGAGTATAATTAAAAAATTAAAAAAATTACTTCACACATAATTAATTTTCACTAAAAATAAATTGAAAAATTAGTAAAGGATAATTAACAAATTTATATTTAAAAAAGAGGAATTTTTTTCTGTGTCGAAATCAAATGAAATAAGTCTATATTTAAAGAAAAAAAATATGAATTTTGGTGAAAAAAAAAACAAAATTAATTTATATTAAATTAATTTTTTTTATCTTCACACATGGCAACACACAGCCAGCCAAGGCCAAGCCGACCATTGATAATGCCACGGATGAATCATGCATTATTGGCTAAGCTTCATCCTCATTGTATAACCAAGGCAACTCATCTTACTTTGATTTTTTTTTCATGTGGGATAAAGGCCAAGGCCGGCCAAGGCAAGGCCAAGGGCCGAGCCAAGGCAAGGCCATGGCATATTTCCCACATCGAAAGGAAACGAATCAAAAATCGCATTGGCCATGGTATATAATGAGGTTTCAAGTTCAAAGGAGGTGTAATTATATTTATATACATATATAATTATGAATATTAAATATACATATATCTTGAAAGGAAGAAAATAAGAGAATAAAATTATAAAAAGTAGAAAAAAATTAAATAGAAATAAAGAAAACATCAAATGAAAACTTTTCCTTAACTCATGCTCGTACATCTAAAAAAATATGTAATATTTATTTACATTAACTTATTATGAACATACTTATGATATTTATTTTTAATTTAGCTTATTTAATTTAGAGAATAAAAATAAAATATATATACCCATCACTTTTATTTTATATTATATTCCTTTTTTTAGTATAATTATTATTATTATTATCATTTATAATAAAAAAAATTACTTCACACTTAATTAATTTTCACTTAAAAGAAATTAAAAAAATAGTAAAGGATAATTAACAAATTTATATTTAAAATAGAGGATTATTTTTCTTTGTCCAAATCAAATGAAAGAAGTCTCTATTTAAAGAAAAAAAAATATATGATTTTAGGTGAAAAAATAAAATAATAAATATTAAAAAAGGAATTTTTTTATTATCATTTATAATTAAAAAATTACTTCACACTTAATTAATTTTCACTAAAAAGAAATTGAAAAATTAGTAAAGGATAATTACCAAATTTATATTTAAAAAAAAAGATTTTTTTTTAGTCCAAATCAAATAAAAGAAGTCTCTATTTAAAGAGAAAATAAAATTATGAATTTTGGTATAAAAAAATTAATTTATATTAATATATATTAAATTAATTTTTTTTATCTTGACACATGGCAACACACGGCCGGCCAAGACCAAGGCCAAGCCAACCAAGGATAATGCCAAGGACAAATCATGCTTGCATGGTTTAGCTTCATCCTCATTATATAACCAATGCAACTCATCTTACTTTGATTTTGTTTTCATGTGGGATAAAGGCCAAGGCCAAGGCAAAGGGAAAGGGAAGGCCAAGGGCCGAGCCAAGGCAAGGCCAAGGCCAAGGCCGGCCGAGCCGAGGCAAGGCCAATGCCAAGGCATATTTCCCACATCGAAAGAAAACGAATCAAAAATGGCCTTGGCCTTGGTATATAATGAGACTTCAAGTTCAAAGTAGTTGTAATTATATTTATATACATATATAATTATTAATATTAAATATACATATATCTTGAAAGGAAGAAAATAAGAGAATAAAATTATAAAAAGTAGAAAAATATCAAATAGAAATAAAGAAAACATCAAATGGAAAATATATTATTGTGAGCACCCCAACCCAGGACCTAACGCGTGTCCCGAGCTTGAGAAGCCCAAACTAAGAAATCCCATCTTAGATTTTCAAAAACTTTTATTTCACATTTAAAAGAAACCACTACTCAACTTCCAATTTAAAATCAACTGATAATATCTCCACTTGGAAAAATTTCCACAATGACTTCGGTAAATCATACTCTAATAAATTACATTGAAACCCCAGAATAACTTTGTTTACAAAAGAGTTTATGTACAACTTTTTAAAAGAGTAATACTTAATTAATACTCCCAAACAACCAACTCCTACTTAACCTGACAAGTCCCAAAAGCAACAGTCCACAATTTTATCCCCGGCCTCACTGGTTCACGTCACCTGTCTCAGCACAATCTAAAGCAGTAAAAGGGAAGGGGTGAGAATAAATCTCAATAAGCTATTATGAATGCAGCAAGATGCCAACCAATATGCAACACATAGCATGGTAACACATAACACATTATGAAAGCGGTAAATACCTTACGTTACCTTATTTTACCTTTCCCGTCTGAACAATAAGTCGTACAACGTGGGAGTAAAACTCCTTTCTTTGGTGAACTGCCTCCAGCACATTCACCGCTTATAGGACTCATACTCCAGAGATCCATATAAGAAAATCAGATACTAAATCAGAGTATCCAACAATAATACCGCTATCTGTAAAGCTTTTGGCTTAATACAGAAGCATTCCCCCTAATCACCAAATCGCAGTGGTCTGTAAGGCTTTTGGCTCAATACAGTCGCTAGCACACCCACTCTGTGGCCACAGAGGGGAAAGGTCACAAGAGGAAAAATTGAAGGCTCAAAGGCTGAGGTGATGGGCGATCGCCCAGGGCACATGGGCGACCGCCCAAGAGGGTTTTTCTCAGATTTCTCAGCTGAACCAAAACACTAAACCAAAATTTCTCATTAACAATAACCATTTATTCCTAATCCTTTCATACCCTTTTTCAAATAATTAAGAGGAACCCAACTCTTTTTACTTACTTAGTCAATTCTCACATTTCCTTATCACAATTCAATCTTAACATTCTTTACTAAATTTAAATCTTACTCCCTTACTTTTTACCATTTCCCATGAACAACAACACTATACTTATTTCATTAACCCATTAATCAACTCCAAGAAGTATCCCAAATTGTCAAACAACAAAAATCCCAAACAAGAACAACATTAAATATCTCATGAGCAAGTAATTGAAGGAAAATCATAACAATCACATTATCAAAAGTATACCCAATCTTTTTTCTACCTGTTTCTTCTCAAATGAAATAAACTCATAATCTCTTCCAATTCAAGGTAAGGTAGTCATAACCACATACAAGAACTCCATTAAAATCATCAACCTTTTATACTCATTTTTCTCTCATTCTTCCAACATAAACCCCCATTTCATACTAAAATCAATTCATCCTTAATTAACCCATTTTACTCAAATAACTTTATTCAAATATATCATAATCATTTTCTTTTCACAAAAAATGTTCATTAACACATAAAGTGGCAATATTTAGAAAGAAGTCATAATAACTTACTTTAGCCAATACAAGATGGAATGATGATTTTCTTGGTTTGAAGAACTCCCCTAAATGCTCCAAGCACAAAAGTACAACTTGATTTGAAAATGGAGAAGAAATGAGCTTTGCTAGAAGTCTTGGAATGTGAGGCTTTCAAATGAAGTTTTTATGGGAAAAGTGTAAGAAGAAAAATGGAGAAGGATGATGGAGGTGAATAGAGGGAGTATGGGAAGAGTAAGAAAAAGTATGGGAGGTATGGGTGGTATTGACTTAGGAGGGGAAAGGAGAGAAAATTAGGGGAAATGGTCCCCCCACCCTAAGCTTCCCAAATAAACTCTTTCAACCATTTAAAATACCCTCCCAACTCATAACATTTTATTTGTCCATTTTATTACCACTCCAACCCATTACTTTATTTATTTCCAATTATTTTGATTTAACCAAATACTTTAACTCACTTCCATTTCTATTATTATACTTCTCCCAAGAACATTATTTTATTTCCCAATCATTTCATCCTAATATAAGAAATTAAATATATAAAATGAACACATAATATTAACAATAATATTAAAAGCATATAATATTATACTAAAACTAGTGCCTAGGGTTAGGGTCGTTACAATTATCATACAATTCTGAAGTATTTTATTTTTGATAAAAATTACATAAAAAACACAAACATTTTTTTCAAATGAAAACTTTCCCTTAAATGCTCGTACATCTAAAAAAATATGTAATATTTATTTACATTAACTCATTATGAACATAATTATGATATGTATTTTTATTTTAGCTTATTTAATTTTGAGAAGAAAAAAAAAAAAAAAAAAAAATATATATATATATATATATATATATATATATATATATATAATTATATTAAATAATCATATATATTTTATAAATACACAATGCTTTTGTTTATACATATTCAAAACCATTCCAACTCATCATCCTATACCCCATAACTTTTATTTTATATTATATTCTTTTTTTTAGTATAATTATTATTATTATTAATAATATCATTTATAATTAAAATATTGACTTCACACTTAATTAATTTTCACTGAAATGAAATTAAAAAAATAGTAAAGGATAGTTAACAAATTTATATTTAAAATAGGGGATTATTTTTCTTTGTCCAAATAAAATGAAAGAAGTCTCTATTTAAAGAGAAAAAAAATAATGAATTTAGGTGAAAAAATGAAATTAAAAAATAATAAATTTAAAAAACATAATTTTTTTTATTATCATTTATAATAAAAAAAAATTACTTCACACTTCATTAATTTGCACTAAAAAGAAATTGAAAAATTAGTAAAGGATAATTAACAAATATATATTTAAACAAAAGATTTTTTTTTCTTTTTTCAAATCAAATGAAAGAAGACTCAACTTAAAGAAAAAATAATTAACAAATTTCGGTTTATCCGGTTAAAACGGTTAACTAAAGTCTTTTTTTTTTTTTTCAAATTAATCCTTTTAACAGAATTTTTAACAATTTCTTTTACCTATTTTTAGAAAAAATCCTTAGTCACAGCCAAGGCAAATGCCAAGGCCACGGCAATGGCCAGCCATGCCAAAAGTCAAGGCCAAGTATGGTATATATTGCTCATCATCAGCCTCTTATAAAGCCATAGCCTTTAATTTTTTTGGTTTTCTTTCAATGTGGGATAACATCCCAAGGGAGGCGGCAAGGCCACACGGCCAAGGCCATGGCCGACCAAGGCCGAGCCAAAGCAAGGCCAAGGCCAAGGGCGAGCCACAAGCCTTTGAGTAATTTCCCTTCATTTCGATGTGGGATAACTCCCAAGGCCATATGGCGAGCCGTGGCAGCCGAGCCGAGGCCAGGCCATCGAGGCAAGGCCACGGCCGAGCCAAGGCAAGGCCACAGCCGAGCCAAGGCCAAGGCCCAAGTCCAATTTCTATTTTTTTATTTTTTTTTACAAATAAATAATATCTTAATATTTATATTTTTTATTTTGTATAAAAATAATTTTTTTGACAAATAATAAAAATAAGTGGCAATATTTTTTGGATATATATATAAATTTATGAAATATTTTGACAAATTTAAATTTATTATTTTGAAATATTTATTTTGACAAATAAATAGCATCTTGATATACCCTCCTATCCAAAATAAATATTTTGTTATCAATTTAAAATTATTATACTCTCCTTTCCAAAATAAATATTAAGATAATTTTGTTTATACATATTCAAAACCATTCCAACTCATCATCCTATACCCCATCACTTTTATTTTATATTATACTAGTCAGTAACCCATCGGTACCCGACGGTGAATAATTTTTTTTATTAAGTAAATAATTATTTATGTGTTTTAATTGATTTTTAAATAACAATATAAATCTAAATTGATAATCAATGTAGCGGATATTAGGAATATAATTAATACAGAAAAAAGATGTTGACACATGATGTAACGTGGAAAGCCCTTGAGACAACTATCTCGCCGGCACAAAACCACGGGAGGTTAGGTCCCTGCCTAACCAAAAAAAATTATTAAGATTTTAGTGTTACAACTTTGGAAGATGAAGAGATATGGTTACAATAGCGTGAGTTTAATAGTGTGAGTCTAAGTGTCAACATAATCTCTTCCATCTCCTATATATTTAAAGAAAAACAAAAAAAAACAAAGAAAATAATAAGAAATTTCAATACTTTTGTTTAACCACAAATTGTGCGACATAAATTCTCAGAGTCTGTCGAAAACTTCCTTGTAGACTACATTCAGCGTCTTGTCATATGTTTGAGCATCTGAATCACAAATAATAACTTTAAGTCCTCTCTTCTTTGGTTACTCTGGAAAATGCTACATAAAGTTGTCCGTGACTAGAAAGCAGTGTGAAAGATATAGTCCTACATGGGAAAGAGATTGTCCCTGCTCTTGTTGATTGTCATAGCAAAAGAAACGGCAAGTGGAAATTGCCTTCTTTGGAATCTAACCGGAAATTTTGTCACATCTGACGGAGACATTATCATTCTAGGAATAAGCACCTTCATGCCAGCATTCTTTCCCGAAAGCATCTTGGCTTCGACTACGTGCTTACCTACATATATGTAACAAAATTAAGTATTAAATTATATGTATATGAAAAATAAAAAATTACTGTATTTACCTAATTGAGTGACAATCATTCTGGTGCCGTTACACAATTCAGCAGCTTGATCAAGATTTCTCAAAAGCATTACTATGCACCCAACCTTCAACTTAATAATGTGATTTTCCAATCCAGAACACTTGATAGTGTTTAGAAATTCAGGTGAAAATATATCTTCAGCACCATTTTCATCATCCTCATCCTTACAAATGGCATCAGAACTCATATATTCAACTTCGTATCCTGAAAAGAGTGACATGACATAATCATTTATGTTATCGACAATCTCATTTGTTGGAGCAAGCACAACTCTAGTCTGGAAAAATCCTTCAACATCCTTATTTTGCAATAAGTCAGGATATATAGATTCGACTATTTTTGCAATAGGATCTGAAGCCTCTCGAATCAGTATATCATCAGGAAGGTTAATGTCAATTTCTCCATCATTATCTCCACCGGCAATCCCATCTCCGACACTCAAGAGCCACTGAGCGAAATCTCTTATCTCTTCGAAATTATGAGAAGTAGAATCACCCTACATTAAGTTAAATATATACAAATTACTTAAATTGAAATAAAAATATTTAAGTAGATGAATAAATGCTATTTACGAATTACCTGCAATCTCATATTATGCGTCAATCTGAGAACCTCACATTCATTCCATATTTTGGATGAACAGAGTGCAGCATGCACAATATCATGCCTACTCCCTTTAGGAACAACAGGTAAAATCTGTCTGAAGTCACCACCGAATACAATAACTAAACCTCCAAATGGTTTATTGGAATATCTCCCCTCGGGTGTACGAATAATATCTCGAAGGCTACGATCGAGAGCCTCAAAACAATGTTTATAAGCCATTGGAGCTTCGTCCCATATAATTAGTTTGGTTTTCTGTAGAAGTGCTGCCTCATCCGTACCCGACTTTAGTTTACTGCAAGTTGAGCTCTCGTTTACCTGTATCGGGATACCTAACCTAGAATGCGCGGTCCTACCTTTCGGAAGGAGCAATGAAGCTATGCCAGCTGGAAGCAACAGGAAGAACGATATCTCTCCTGCTCCTTGTCACGAAACACGTGTTTTCCATATGAAGGTCTTTCCCGTACCACCATAACCATAGAGGAAAAACACACCACCGTTTCCTCGATCAACAGTAGACATAATCTTATCATAAACACTCTTTTGCTCATTTGTTAGCGAGGATGTAATCTGAAGTGCTCAGCTTTCATCTCATCAATGTCATAAGATGTCTCATCCAGAATGAGCTTATTTATCGCATCACCAATCACATTGCCCACCGGTTTAGGCATGTCTTTAAATTTATGGAGACTGCTGCAATTCTCGATCAGTAACTTCTCAATTTCCGACAAAGCAAGATTCTGGACCTGTTCATTAATTAATTTCAAACCTGAAATTATAAAAAACAAAATAAATATATTAATATAGATAAATATATAGAATCATATTGTATAACTGTAAAGTAGAAATAAAATCATAATTGATATTTATTGTAAAACAAATATGTAAACATGGAACGGAATACCCGGATTATCGTGCATCCTCCGATACTTGTACTCTATATCATCAGTTAATAAGTGCCAAGTCTTCTCCCATACCTCTCCCGGATTCGACATACTATTAGATAGTATATATGCCAACTCTCCTGTAATTCTTTGCTCCAAAAGCTTGTTCACAGAGAGTCTCAAATCCTCTCACCAACCCTGACTACAAATAACAATCAAGAGCAAATTGTTTTAATATTAATTTAGGGACTGCAAACTCACTTTATCATATGAACCAATCTGAAAAAGAGAGAAATTAATTAATATTACTTTAAATAACTAAAAAATAATAATTATAAAATTGTTACGGCGAGTACTACTTAAGAAAAATAGGTAATTGTTTACATACCAACCCGTGACGGAATAGAGCCTCAGGATTTCCACATGCAAGACACCTATCCAAAAATCTTGTTGCTACATTACTCCGACGCCACCATGGGTTAATTGGAAAATCCCGGAGTGAACCTTGCTGATATATATAATCATCATTCCCTGCCTCCCAAAAGATCCTAGAAGTTGATTTAAGATTAACGAAATCGAAAAAAGAATTTGCAAGAACTCGAAGAAAAATTGAGATTATAAGTTCCATAGGAAGTTGTTCAATGGAAACCATTGTAATTGAATACACAAAAGAAATTTGAAGAGTTGACTGTGAAGAAAAAAAAACAGTTATATACGAAATATAGATGAATGACTTCATATTTATAGGCTAAAAAAATTATCTAAGTGTTTTTTTTTTCATAAATCCGATTTATGAAAAAAATAAACTTATCCTAATTTCGGAAATATCCGAAATAATTATAATTGAAAAAGACACCAACTTATAAAAAACCTCTGTTAGTATGTTAGTATATGAAAAAAAAACATTTATCGTTTGTTGCTATTCAAAATAATTACTTTCGTTTTGTCATGCAATTCCTTTAGTGTATAAAAAGACACCAAGTTATAATCATTCTGAATATTTCATAAATCGGAAATAATTATAATTGAAAAAGACACCAAGTTATAAAAAACCTCTGTTAGTATATGAAAAAAAACACTTATCCTATATTTTTTTAATTAAAATCTAGAAATATCGGAAATATCCGAAATAATTATAATTGAAAAAGATTTATCCAAATTTTAATCTGTAGAAATCCTATTTTCACCACTTATCCTATTTTTTATTTTTTCGGAATTATGAATTAAAATACACTTATCCTAATTTCGGATTTATGAAAAAAAAACACTTATCCTATATTTTTTTTAATTAAAATCTAGAAATATCCGAAATATCCGAAATATATTGAATTGAAAAAGATTTATCCGAAATATCCTAGTTTTGATTTTTTCGGATTTAATTAAAAAAAACACTTATCCTAATTTCGGATTTATGAAAAAAAAAACACTTATCCTATATTTTTTAAATTAAAATCTAGAATAAAAATTAGCTTTTAACTGAAATTAAAAGAAAGAAACCAACTTCATAAATATACTTAATAACCATTTTTCATCTTTAAATTATTAATCAAGCTTAAGGTAAACACCATAAATATCCAATACTCCGTATGAAAACAACTAACAGTCAAGAATTAAATAATGAATATCGAAATTAATGATACAAAATACAACCCCATTACTCTCAGGACCTATTTGAACCCTAAGAATGCTCTTAGGACGGACCTATTTAAAGTAGGAAAGTATGAAGAAGTTTGAAACCCGAAAATTCTTTACTCTGAATCTCTGAGGCTTTCACTTGTGAGCCAGAGTTTCTTTTGGATAACAAACACAAGTTCATCTCCGTCCTGATCTGAATCCGAAGAAGGATCCGACGTTGCAACTGCTTCCCAGTGCAATGCTGGCAAATACTTTTTTACAAACTCAATAACCGGTTGTTTGTCCCGGATTATCACGAAACCAGTTGGCCTCAAAATGCGGTCCATCTCAATTAGTAGATCCTCACCACTGCACCCTTTATTTTCAATGTCGAAAAATACTGACGAGGCATGGAGAAGATCGTAGGTACGGGGGTATGTTGAGTAGGCTTCACACCTGCAAAAAAACAACATCAAAACCTTACTTTCGATATTCACAATGTTGACAAACACAAAACAGGTGCCCCTTTAAGAGTTTACTTTCAAGCACTTTTAGTTACACACATACACATAAATATCATTAATGAACTTGTGGATTACAAATGCAAATTAGGACAATTTAATATACTCCTCATAAGGTGATTTTAGTGCCTTCACTAAATATGATACTCATAAAGGGATTTTTTTTAATGTACACTCATTAGGGACAGAGTGAAGTGATGGATAAAGTAGTTCACAAGCCTGGTTACTCTTAGGTCATTTTTGGTACGGAAGTTTGAATAGAAACAAATCTGATACTCCCTTCCCCGTCCCTAAATGAATGTCTAACTTTCCAATTTTTTTGCCCAAAATGAATGTTCAATTTTTAGGGAAGTTACTAAATCCTCCATCATCAAACATCATGTTCTAATTTATACTTACACTCACGATGCAATATAGTGATATCATTAAGGGCTTTTAAGTATTTATGCTACTAAAAATGCTTAAATATAATGTCCCTAAAAGTGAAAATTGGACATTCATTTAGGGACGGAGGGAGTACCAAAATGGAAATGAAACTACGAAGGATATGGAAAGTTAATTCTAGCTTTATTCAAAAACTTTCTACAATACCAACGAAAGACTAATCCATGCTTCTAGAGTTTAAAATGTTATTCTAGTTTTTTTTTCCTTCAATGATACGTGAATGGACTTTCCATTCTTGATTATCAACACAATAATGAGATGGTAAGGCATGAATCTCCATTACATTTGGACTGGATTCTTCCATGCTAAACAAACCCATACTGTCCACACTATAGCACTGCAATTGCAGATTGGGATGGAATAGATAGCAACTGAGGTTAGCAACTTCATAGGAAAGGGGACACACAACTTCATAGGAAAGGGGACACTGATTTTTCGGCGATAGTATTCCCAAAAAGAAAGATGCTTTATGGACAAACTTTTTAGAAAGGCCTCGCAAGGGAATAATGGATTAATTCTTGGAGGGAGTAATACATACCAATTATGAATTGAACCAATGAGGCCTCTATCGTATATCAGTTTGAGCGTGTTGGGTCCATCTTCAGAGACAACATTCATCACCCAAATATCCTTGCTCTTCAAAGCAGCTCCAAATGAACCCATATTTGCCTTCATGTCCATCACGTTCCTCAAAGTGTCTGATTGAATCTTCGGACTTAAGAAGCATTATTTACAGCAATGGAAACCTGCACACAACCAAAAAGCCAACAACATCAAAGTCAAATCTTTAAATAATTAGAGAAAACCTGATTTCCAAAGAAATTCAAAACCAATTATCAATAGTCACACCTGTTTAACAGCAAGGAGCTCCCCTGAATCGAGATTCATCCCCATGTAAACCCTACCAAAAGCACCACACCCAATCAATTCCCCTTTCCGCCACCGGATCGGCGGCACATCCTCTTTCTTAATCGCGCTAGGTTTTGCAATCGGAGGGAGCGCAGGAACAGATGGTTTAAATAGCCCAATTCTAGATTTCCGAATACTCGATCCGATCTTCTCGACAAACCCTCCAAAAGCACCAGCAGCGTCGCCCCCATCGTCTCCACCGACACCTGACGGCTTGAAAACTAAAGATCGACGAACTGAGCCGATAAAATCCTGCATAATAACTGGAAACTATGGAAAATCTGTGAAAATTTTGGGTTGATTTGAGAAAATCTAGGGTTCACTGGTTTGAATTTTCCGGTGAGTGAAGAGTTAATATTCTTGAGGAATTCATTGTGGAATTTTGAGCTAATTGAAAAGTCAGTAATTGAGTAATTGCGGATATGATTTTGTATTCAGTGTTTATCTCAAAAAATTTGAAGAACTGTATTTATTTCAATAGGGTTGCAAAATAAGTTTGTTAATTTTGTTTTTATCAAAAATTATAACAAATATCCTCTACATTATCTTATTTTTTAATGAAATAAAAATGAGTTGAAAATGGAACTGATGACGTGGCCTTTGACGTGGCCTTTTCTGGAGGCTCTAAATAGTTTTGTTGTTTATATTATATATGATTTTTTTTAGTATAATAATAATAATTATTATTATTATTAATATCATTTAAAATTAAAATATTTACTTCACACTTAATTAATTTTCACTGAAAAGAAATTAAAAAAATAGGAAAGGATAATTAACAAATTTATATTTAAAATAGGGGATTATTTTTCTTTGTCCAAATCAAATGAAAGAAGTCTATATTTAAAGAGAAAAAAAATTATGAATTTAGGTGAAAAAATGAAATTAAAAAATAATAAATTTAAAAAATAGAATTTTTTTTATTATCATTTATAATTAAAAAAATTATTTCACACTTCATTAATTTGGACTAAAAAGAAATTTAAAAATTATTAAAGGATAATTAAAAAATTTATTTTTAAACAAAATATTTTTTTTTCTTTTTCCAAATCAAATGAAAGAAGTCTCTACTTAAAGAGAAAATAATTAATAAATTTCGTTTTAGCCGGTTAAAACAGTTAACTAAAGTCTTTTTTTTTTTTTTTCAAATTAGTCATTTTAACGAAATTTTTAACAATTTCTTTTAACTATTTTTAGGAAAAATCCTTAGTCACAGCCAAGGCAAATGCCAAGGCCACGGCTATGGCCGGCCATGCTCAAAATCAAGGCCAAGTATGGTATAAATTGCTCATCATCAGCCTCTTATATAGCCAATGCCTTTGATTTTTTTGGTTTTCTTTCAATGTGGGATAACATCCCAAGGGAGACGGCAAGGCCACACGGCCAAGGCCATGGCCGACCAAGGCCGAGCCAAAGCAAGGCCAAGGCCAAGGCCGAGCCACAAGCCTTTGATTACTTTCCCTTCATTTCAATGTGGGATAACTCCCAAGGCCATGGCCGACCAAGGCCGAGCCAAAGCAAGGCCACGGCCGGCCAAGGCCGAGCCAAGGCAAGGCCCAAGTCCAATTTCTATTTTTTTTTTTTACAAATAAATAATATCTTAATATTATATTTTTTATTTTGTATAAAAAATATTATTTATTTTTGACAAATAATAAAAATAAGTGACAAATTTAAAATTATTATTTTGAAATATTTATTTTGACAAATAAATAGCATCTTGATATACCCTCCTATCCAAACTAAATATTTTGTTACCAATTTAAAATTATTATACTCACCCAATCAGACAACGCCATGTTGATTTTTGGCCTTCTTATTTGCCATTTCGCCACCATATGAAAGGACTAAAATGCCCCTCAATGACCCTCTATTTACCACAACCTTGTTATTATATATAGATAGATAAGGGAATCCAATGACCTTTGATTCTATCACTACCTCTTAGGGCCCGTTTGGTTCGTGGTAAAGAGCATTTCATTCCCCCAATTTCTTTGACCTGTTTGGTTTATGTTTTCCTAAAATTTTCATTCCCCCGGAATGATCAATTCCCTCCAACGTTGGAATTTGCCATTCCTTCCATATATGGGAGGAATGGTCAATTCCTTTAGGAATGGAATTTTTTTTTTTGACCAAAATACCCCCAAACCCAAATCACCCATACCCCTTGCCTACCCACCCCTGCCCTACCCCACCCACCCCCACCTAACCCCCCATTTTTTTTTTTTAAAAGACCCCTGCCTAACCCCCCCCCCCATGCCCATGCCCCTGCCCTACCACCCCCACCTACCTCCCCACCCCTGCTCCAATTTTTTTTTTTTTTAAAAAAAGATCCATGCCCTCCCCCCCCCCATCCAGCCCCTGCCCTACCCCCCACCCCCACGAAAATTTTTTTTTACTCATTTTGCATACCCCTACCTACCCCCACCCCCGCCTACCCCCCCCCACCCCCCCAAAAAAAAAAATTAAAAGAAGGGTAAATAGGACATTTTATATGTTTTCATTCCATTCCTATTATTTGTATTTTCAAACCAAACATGATTTGCCAAGAAATTGAATGACAATTTCATTCCATTTCGTGCCAATCAAACAGAGGGATTTGACCAGTTTTTTTTCCATTCCAATTCCTTCAAGAATTCAATTCCATTCCTTCACCTTTTTTTTTTTTCCATCGAACCAAACGGCCCCTTAATAAACAACTCACTGTATCACTGTATCGACTGACTGTCGCATAATAAATATCACATTTTAATTTTTTTATCAATTGACTTATTTATTTACATGAATATTTAAAAAATCTATGAATAGTATTTTTATTTATTCATCAATCAATAATCATTTTTAGAATAGTATGCAAATTTTTACAATAGTATGATTTTTTTTAAAAAAATAATATGTAGATAATAAAAAATTTATAACTTTTTTTTTTATCATAATTCAATAGAGTTGATCAATAAAATCAAAATGAAAATTTATTCTGAGACAGACAGAAAGAGTATCAATTATAAAATGATTGTTTTATTTTTTTGTTCATTAATTATTACATATTTCCTATACCATTATAACAGTTTAATTTAACTATTCAAATATTTTAACAACTTACTCCCTCCGTTCCCGTCGAGTGTACACTTATTTCCCTTTTGATCCGTTTCAGCCGAGTGTGAACTGCCCAAAATAGAAGGGAATATTCACTATTTACCCCACTCATTCTCTCTCCTATTTTACTTTTACACTCACAATATTCTCTCTCCTAACTATTCCTTCCACTCATTCTCTCTCCTATTTTACTTTACTCACAACATTTTCTCTTCACTTTTTCTCTCTCTTACTTTTCCTTAATCGGTGTGCCCAACATTTTGGTTCACACTAGGCTAAGACGGAGGGAGTATATATTTATAAAAATTACAACCTTTTTTATGTAATTTAATTGTTAATCTCTCTTTCTCTCTTATTCTTTGATTGACTTTCATCATCGTTTCCTCTCCCCTTTTTTTTTTTTTTTTTTTTTTTACAATTTTGATGGTTCAATTATTTTAATCTATTCATTTTTTGTAATAATTATCAACTTATTTATGTACTCTATCTGGATTTTAATAAAGATAGTGTAATAACTAATAACAACATAATACAATGTATTGATTGTATTATATGAGTCAAAGTTAAAAAATATGTCGCATGAAAAAAGTAAATAAATTACTTCCTCCGTCCCATTGATAGCTTCACTTTTTGTCAAAACGCGTGTTTCATTAAAAGCTTTACCTTTCCTAAAATGACAAAGAATCTTTACTATTTCATCCACTAAATCTCTTTCCTACTTTACTTTTATACTCACAACACTTTTCAAATTTACTATTTCTTCCGTTTATTCTCTTTTCTATTTTACTTTTATACTCACAACACTTTTTTCACTATCTTTTTTTCTTAATTTGCGTGCTCAGCTTAAAATTATCAAGTTATCCATGAGACGGAGATTTGTAAAAAATTTATGAAATACAGCGTATTAATATTAAGCTGTCACTATCATTTTGAGCCCAGGGAGTAACTTGTTAACAGTAGTGACATAAATGAATCTAGATTGATGACATAGGCATAATAGTGGAGTTGTTTAATGACACGAGTAAGCGATTATAAGCATGAAAAAGAGATTAATCAATTAAAAAATTGATCAAATAATTAGCATACTAACATTTTAATCATATGGTAAGACCCTTATTGGCTCTCCTTTTGCCATTTGTAAATCCGTATATGACAAAGTTTTGCTAATTGTATGATTAACATAATAATTAAGCCTTTTTAGTTATCATAATTTTGTCCTTTGCTTACTAAACAAATTTCAAAACTCATGCTTTTGCTAGCAGCCTAGTGTAGCACTTTAGTCGGTAAGTGCGGCCATGGCATGAGCGAGGCATGTCATGGCCTTGTGTTGGGCAGCAGGGCTGTAAGGTATGGATGCACACGCGGGCTATGGCATATGGACATAGGCGTGGGCAGTGAATTGCGAAGGACGTGAGCAATGACATAGGCTGAGCGGGATAAAAGCTGACAGACCAACGGGCTGGCATGGTGGATGTTGCTGGAAAAACAGGTTGTGGATTGGAATGTAGGGCCAAGACAGGCTGGACAGGTGGCGACATCAGGTGCAGCAGACAGTTGACTAAGGCAAGGTTTGACGCAGCACAGAAGCAATAGGTTTCGTGTTTAGCGCACTAAACACAAGAATTCACAAGCGATGAATCCTTGAACACAGATCTGGAATCCACCAGGAATTAAAGAGAAATCTCTTTGAATTGAAAATCAAGAATAATAAGTTGTTTACCAAAATAAGAAGACCAAGTACTTATACTCCTACCTAGGCAGTAAATAAAAGAGTTCCCAAAATTAACAAAATACTAAAATTAAGAGTTTTTCCGTAAATAAAACGCGAACAGTCTTCATCTCCTCGTCACGAGCGCGGCCGCCCTTTGGCCTAGCGCGGTCGCGCACCTCTCCAGAAACTCACGCCTTGTCTTCATTGCCTTCAGCGCGGTCGCTCACCCCACTAGCGCGATCGCGCACTTCTCCCGAAACTGATGCCTGGTCTTCATTGCCTTCTTCATTGCCTTTAGCGCGGTCGCTCTCCCCACGAGCGCGGTCGCTCTCCTGTCCAGAGTCTTCAAGCCTTGTCTCCATGTCCTTCAGCGCGGCCGCCATTCCCACGAGAGCGGTCGCTCTGGCTCCTGTATCAGCTCCTGTATCAGTCTCCTCCACCTCAAAAGAACTCGTCTCTGAGTTCTCATCAGGATAAAGAACTCCATCCGCGTGATACTCATACATGTCAGATACGTTGAAGGTATTCGAGATGTTTAAGTTATCAGGAAGAGCCACCACATATGCATTGTCATTGATCTTCCTAGTCACCTTGAAAGGCCCATACTTGCGAGGTTGCAACTTCTTATACGTACCAACAGGAAAACGCTCTCGTCGAAGAAATACCATAACATCATCCCCAACCTTGAAAACTTTGACCCGTTTCTTCTTGTCCGCAGCAGCTTTATTCTTCAATCCCGTTGCCTCCAACTTGGCCCGAACCTCTTCTTTGACAGCACATACTTCATTGGCCATATTTTCAGCTGCTTGACTCACACCACGACCCCTTGGTAACGGTACCAAGTCCACAACATGCCTTGGAGTCGAAGTGTAAACCACAGAAAACGGTGATTTACCCGTGGCCAGGAGTGGGCTCGCAGTTTGTTGTAAGCAAATTCCACTGCGGCGATGCCAAATCCCATTTTGCTTCGGTTTGTCCCCACAAACACTTCGATCATATTTCCCGGTGTTACGTTAGTAACTTAAATGCCTCCGTCTTTGTTTGCGGATGAGGGTACGTAGAACTCCGATTCAACGCAGTACCAAACATACGCCATAAGGTAATCCAGAAGTGACTCAAGAACTTAGTGTCCCTATCTGAAGTAATGGACTTAGGAACACCATGAAGACGTACAACCTCTCTAAAGAACAGCTTTGCAATATTTGAGGCATCCGAGGTCTTCTTGCAAGCAATAAAATGAGACATTTTGGAAAATTGATCCACTACCACGAAAACAGAATCCACATCTCGTTGAGTACGAGGTAAACCCAACACAAAATCCATAGATAAATCGAGCCATATATCATCAGGAATAGGCAAAGGCAAATAAAGACCAATATTTTGAGATTGACCTTTAGAAACCTGACAAACATAACAACGCCTGACGATATCACCCGCATCCTTCCGCAGTTGAGGCCAGAAGTAACGCTCCTCCAAGCTAGCGATGGTCTTGTCTCGCCCCAAGTGTCCACTAATGCCTCCCCCATACAAATCCCGGATCAACTTCTCACGCAACGACGAAACAGGAATGCACAATTGATCCCCTTTGAACAGAAAACCATCACGGACATGAAAATCCGCACTCGGATGCTTGCCCACACACTTAAACCATAATTCTTTGAAATCTGCATCCTCTCCATACAGCTCCTTCAGCAACTCAAACCCGACGACTTCTTGAGACAGTGTAAGTAACAAGGAAGCCCTCCTACTCAGAGCGTCTGCCACTTTGTTCTGAACCCCGGACTTATGTTGAATAATGAAAGGAAACTTCTGCAGATAACTAACCCATCGAGCATGCATCTTGTTTATCACCTTCTGGCTTTGCGAGAACTTTAGGGCAAGATGATCAGAAAATAAAATAAATTCCCTCTGAACAAGATAATGCTCCCACTGTCGCAGAGCCCGAAAAACGGCATAGAATTCCTGATCATAAGTACTCCACTTTTGACGCGCCTCACTCAACTTCTCACTAAAGAAAGCCACCGGTCGCTTTTCTTGTGATAGAACAGCTCCAATCCCTACGCCACTAGCATCACATTCCACCTGGAATATTTTATCAAAGTCGGGTAGGGCAAGAACTGGTGCAGTACAAAGTTTTTCCTTGATGAGGGCAAAACTCTGTTCTTGCTCAAAACCCCACTGAAACTTACCCTTCTTCAAATACTCAGTAATAGGAGCAGTGATGGTACTGAAATTCCGCACAAACCTCCTATAGAAGGTAGCTAAGCCATGAAATCTACGCACCTCAGTGACAGATGTCGGGGCTAGCCAATCCCTTATGGCCCTCACTTTCTCCTCATCCACCTGAATGCCATCCTCACCAACCACAAAGCCCAGAAAAAGTAACTTGTTGGTGCAGAAAAAATACACTTTTTAAGATTGATGTAGAGCTGATTATCTTTTAGGACTTGCAACACTTGTCTAAGATAATCGAGATGTGCAATTCTATCTTTACTATAAATCAGGATATCATCAAAATAAACGACAACAAAAGAACCAATAAAAGGTCGGAATACCTGATTCATCAATCTCATGAAAGTGCTAGGGGCATTCGAGAGTCCGAATGGCATGACAAGCCACTCATAAAGGCCATCCTTGCTCTTGAAGGTTGTTTTCCATTCATCTCCTGGCCTAATCCAAATCTGGTGGTACCCGCTGCGCAAATCCAGTTTTGTGAACACCCTCGACCCGGATAACTCATCAAGCATGTCTTCCAAACGGGGAATAGGAAATCGATACTTGATGGTAATTTTGTTGATGGATCGGCTGTCCACACACATACGCCACTGATTACCCTTCTTCGGCACAAGCAGAACCGGTACTGCACACGAACTCATGCTTTCCCTAATAAACCCCTTCCGCAGCAAATCTTCAATCTTCTCTCGAAGTATCTCATTCTCCTTAGGACTCATGCGATAATGCGGGAGGTTTGGCAAGCTAGCTCCCGAAATCAAATCAATCTGATGCTGAATGTCCCTCATAGGTGGCAGATCATTGGGCAATTCATCGGACAGTAACTCCTGAAAATCTGCAAGTAGTTCTTCAACGTCCCTTGGCAACCCAATCTCCACACTGACAGAACCCAACAACCCCTTAATGATTATAGGGCAAAAATACTTCGACTCCTCAATAGCTGCGGTAAGATCCTTCTCATTCTGAATAAGCATCAACACCGGCTTATCCTTCTCAACCTGCTTCTCAAACCGTGAAACAGGAGCTATAGCAATCTTGTGTTTGTTCCAGTTGAACATCACCACATTATCCCTGCCCCTATAAGTGATATCATGATCATGTTGCCATGGACGACCCAGTAATACATGACATACATCCATATTCAGCACATCACAAACGACTTCCTCCTTATAGTGTTTCCCGATAGAAAGGGGAACCCTACAAGTATGTGACACTCTAAGTTCGGAACCCGTATTCACCCACCCCAAGCCATAGGGTTTCTCATGCGGTTCAGTTTTCAACCCAAGGAAATCAACTAATTTCTGCGAAACTAAATTTTCAGTGCAACCATTATCAACAATTAAATTGCATACCTTGTTATTAATGGAACAGTGAGCACGAAAAAGATTCTTCCTCTGTCCCTCATCCTTGGAAGATAACAACATTTGTTGAAGAACACAACCCACATGTTCTTCGGATTCCTCCTCCGCAAACTCGGCCCCTTCATACTCATCATTCTCCTCCTCTACTTCTTCCTCCTCTAAGAATGCAGCAGTCCGCCTACTGGGGCAAACGTTGGACCTATGACCATATCTATGACCATATCCCTGACAGCGAAAACACTTATCTCCCGTCAGTTTGGCATACGGATTTGCTGTTTTCTGTACCGGCGCCTTGTTTCCTGTCGAGTTGCTCGCTGTCGCACGGTTCCCTGTCGCACTGTTCCCCGCTGAGCTGTTCCCTGCTGAGCTACTAGTCGCCCCTTTCTCCTTGTTATTCCCTTCATCAGCACCACCTTGTGGACTCCATTTACGAAAAGGAGCATTAAAGACCCTTGTACTCGACTTTTCCATAAGCTCCGCTTTCAAGGCCAGAGTAGAAGCATCTGTCAAGTTCCGTACTTGATGCAAACCCATCTTGTCCTGTATTGAGCCTTTCAGGCCATTGATATAGCGTGCAACCTTTTGTTCCTCAGACTCGTCAATCTCCACTCTTGCAGTGTACCGCTGAAACTCAGTAGTGTACTCATCAACCGTCCTTTTGCCTTGTACACAATTGAGATACAACTTATACAAGATCTGCTCATAATCTGCGGGCAAAAACCTCCCTGAGATCAACTGCTTCATCCGTCTCCAAGTCCTAACTGGCTCCTTCCCTTGTCGTCGCCTCTGCACTACCAGTTTATCCCACCATACTGCAGCAGTACTCTTCAAGCGAATCGCTACCATCTTCACCTGCTTATTAGCAGGTACCTCCATGACCTCAAAGAAGCGATCGACATTAGTCTGCCAGTCTAGAAAATCCTCTATCCCCATGGTTCCATAGAAATAAGGGATTTCAGCTTTGATTCTATAATCCTGGCGATTTTGATTGTTACCTTGTTCTATTCCATCATCCTCAACGATTTCTTCCTCCGAACTGGACCCTTCTTCTTCCCGGTTCTCTGCCCTCTGCGGACGGCGAACGTGTTCTTCCCTGTCTCTTTCACCCCTACGGTCTCGATTATCATTCTGACCCTGTTGAGCAGCAACCAACGCGGCGATCTGTGTCGTCAACGCAGCGATGGCGGTAGTAATCCCCTCGATATCAGCCTTGGTAGCCTGATCTCCCATAATTCCTCAGTATGATGTAAAAGACAGGATATGGCCTGCTCTGATACCAACTGACGCAGCACGGAAGCAATAGGTTTCGTGTTTAGCGCACTAAACACAAGAATTCACAAGCGATGAATCCTTGAACACAGATCTGGAATCCACCAGGAATTAAAGAGAAATCTCTTTGAATTGAAAATCAAGAATAATAAGTTGTTTACCAAAATAAGAAGACCAAGTACTTATACTCCTACCTAGGCAGTAAATAAAAGAGTTCCCAAAATTAACAAAATACTAAAATTAAGAGTTTTTTCGTAAATAAAACGCGAACAGTCTTCATCTCCTCGTCACGAGCGCGGCCGCCCTTTGGCCTAGCGCGGTCGCGCACCTCTCCAGAAACTCACGCCTTGTCTTCATTGCCTTCAGCGCGGTCGCTCACCGCACTTCTCCCGAAACTGATGCCTGGTTTTCATTGCCTTTAGCGCAGTCGCTCTCCCCACGAGCGCGGTCGCTCTCCTGTCCAGAGTCTTAAAGCCTTGTCTCCATGTCTTTCAGCGCGGCCGCCATTCCCACGAGAGCGGTCGCTCTGGCTCCTGTATCAGCTCCTGTATCAAGGTTGTTGGGCAGTTGTGGGCAGTTTTAGGACAGAAAACTGCCACCAGATCTGGCAGCTATTTGTCCTGGCGGTTATGAACAGTTTGCTTGTCCAAGGCAGTCATTTATAAGGCTGTTCTAACTGGTTTTAGGGCAGACCCGAGTTAGGCAATATTGTTAGAGAAAGGAAGACATTGCTGGTCTTTTTCTCTTGTTTAGACATTGTTGTAATCCTTTGTATTATTGAGTAATAAGAGGTTGAACGTTTTGGCCCGTAAATATTGTGTGCATTGCTATTCCATTGTTGTGTCTTGTCATACTCGTTGTAAGTTGATAAAAAGGGAAGGCTACTGTCCTTAGGCGTAAGACAGGCCGCATAGGTGTTATACTTGAGAAAAAAATAGATAACCCTGTGACATCTAGCATGTACTCCCTCCGTATCAAAATGATAGTCTCATTTGACTTTTCAAATATTTTAAGATTGCATTATAAATTTTAAAAATTCAATGATTTTGAAACCATTATTTTGAAAATTAGACTAACTTTAAAACAATCAAAAATGAAAAATAGAACTATAATTATGGGACAGTAAGAGTACCTCAAAACGTCTCTTTGGGCAAGTATTCCCTCCGCTCGGGAAAAAACTTTTATATAAAATTTTAAAATAGGCATTGATAGTAACATTAAGGGTTCGTTTGGTAGGTCGATAGGATTAGCCTGTATTAATAGTGAGGAGATTATTAATAAGGGGATTAATAATACCACCCTTTTTTGGAATAAATAAGAAGGGGATAAAAGGGGATAAGAGGGGATTAATAATACCAAATATCAAATTTATTGAATTAATAATCCTATCCAGCCTAAAAAGGGCTACCAAACGGCCTCTAAAAGTAAAATAATAATAAATTGAAAATTTTATGGAATAATTAAATTTTTTAAAATATTATTTAACAAAATTCAATTGAGTTAACCGTAAAACTATACAACGACTTGTAAACAGTTCTAGGGTTTTTAGGTTTAAAGTAATGTAATATTACTTTTTAGTTTTATTTATACTAGTCAGTAACCCGTCGATACTCGACGGGCATAATGAATCTAATAATTAAATATTATAAAAATAATATGGTGAAATTAGGATGGAGAGAATAATACAATTTAAACAAATTAAATTTAATCCAATAAAATAAACTAATCTAATAATCTAAAATCTAATATGGGGGATAATGATAAGAGAAATCAGTGCATGCTCCAAGACAATGTTTCCACTTTCTACCACCATCACGTTCTTTCGGATGAAGTAGTTGAACCGCTGTAGTTTGAATTTATTACATTTAAAAATATTTTGTTTGCATTTAAAAGCTAAAATTTGTGTTTAAATCAAAATCTAAAATAAAACTCTTCATTGAATGTAACACGTGGCGGCTAATAATTGGTGAACATAGAGCTGACTTGGAATTCCACGTGGCGAGCGATATGGTCTTGAAATGTTTCTGCTTTTATATATTATATAGATTGAATGACCATTTTTGTCTCAAAATAAATGTTCTTTTAAATTTTTTGGTAATTTTTTTTTTTCATAATTCATTATATTTTACAAATCTAAATTTTAAAAATGAATTAAAAGAATGTTTATTATTTTTTTCTAGATTAAAATTAAATTTTTTTAAAATGATTCTTAAATTTTGAAAAAAATCATTCATTTTAGTACCTACAAAATTTTAAAATACACACTAAAAATACTACTTCTTTCGTTTCTAAATAAATGTCCAAAATTTATTTTAAAATACACACTAAAAATACTACTTCTTTCGTTTCTATATAATATATAAAAATATAAAATAAACTAATCTAATAATCTAAAATCTAATATGGGGGATAATGATATGAGAAATCAGTGCATGCTCCAAGACAATGTTTCTACTTTCTACCACCATCACATTCTTTCGGATGAAGTAGTTGAGCCGCTGTAGTTTGAATTTACTACGTTTAAAAATATTTTGTTTGCATTTAAAAGCTAAAATTTGTGTTTAAATCAAAATCTAAAATAAAACTCTTCATTGAATGTGACACATTGGTGAACATAGAGCTGACTTGAAATTCCACGTGGCGAGCTGTATGATCTTGAAATGTTTCTACTTTTATATATTATATAGATTATATAGATTGAATGACCATTATTGTCTCAAAATAAATGTTCTTTTAAATTTTTTGATTTAATTTTTTTTCATAATTCATTATACTTTTACAAATCTAAAATTTTGAAAATGAATTAAAAGAATGTTTATTATTTTTTCTAGATTAAAATTAAATTTTTTAAAATGATTCTTAAATTTTGAAAAAAATCATTCATTTTAGGATGGAGAGAATAATACAATTTAAACAAATTAAATTTAATCCAATAAAATAAACTAATCTAATAATCTAAAATCTAATATGGGGGATAATGATAAGAGAAATCAGTGCATGCTCCAAGAAAATATTTCTACTTTCTACCACCATCACATTCTTTAGGATGAAGTAGTTGAACAGCTGTAATTTGAATTTATTACGTTTAAAAATATTTTGTTTGCATTTAAAAGCTAAAATTTGTGTTTAAATCAAAATCTAAAATAAAACTCTTCATTGAATGTGACACATGGCGGCTAATAATTGGTGAGCATAGAGCTGACTTGAAATTCCACGTGGCGAGCTGTATGGTCTTGAAATATTTCTACTTTTATATATTATATAGATTATATAGATTGAATGACCATTATTGTCTCAAAATAAATGTTCTTTTAAATTTTTTGATTTAATTTTTTTCATAATTCTTTATACTTTTACAAATCTAAAATTTTGAAAATGAATTAAAAGAATGTTTATTATTTTTTCTAGATTAAAATTAAATTTTTTTAAATGATTCTTAAATTTTGAAAAAAATCATTCATTTTAGGATGGAGAGAATAATACAATTTAAACAAATTAAATTTAATCCAATAAAATAAACTAATCTAATAATCTAAAATCTAATATGGGGGATAATGATAAGAGAAATCAGTGCATGCTCCAAGAAAATGTTTCTACTTTCTACCACCATCACATTCTTTCGGATGAAGTAGTTGAACCGCTGTAGTTTGAATTTATTACGTTTAAAAATATTTTGTTTGCATTTAAAAGCTAAAATTTGTGTTTAAATCAAAATCTAAAATAAATCTCTTCATTGAATGTGACACATGGCGGCTAATAATTGGTGAACATAGAGTTGACTTGAAATTCCACGCGGCGAGCTGTATGGTCTTGAAATGTTTCTGCTTTTATATATTATATAGATTGAATGACCATTATTGTCTCAAAATAAATGTTTTTTTAAAATTTTTTGATTTAATTTTTCTTCATAATTCATTATATTTTTACAAATCTAAAATTTTGAAAATGAATTAAAAGAATGTTTATTATTTTTTCTAGATTAAAATTAAATTTTTTAAAATGATTCTTAAATTTTGAAAAAAATCATTCATTTTAGGATGGAGAGAATAATACAATTTAAACAAATAAAATTTAATCAAATAAAATAAACTAATCTAATAATCTAAAATCTAATATGGGAAATAATGATAAGAGAAATCAGTGTATGCTCCAAGACAACGTTTCTACTTTCTACCACCATAACATTCTTTCGGATGAAGTAGTTGAACCGCTGTAGTTTGAATTTATTACGTTTAAAAATATTTTGTTTGCATTTAAAAGCTAAAATTTGTGTTTAAATCAAAATCTAAAATAAAACTCTTTATTGAATATGACACATGGCGACTAATAATTGGTGAACATAGAGCTGACTTGAAATTCCACGTGGCGAGTTGTACGAACTTGAAATGTTTCTGCTTTTATATATTATATAGATATAGATTGACCACTAGATAAAATTTATTCTTTTAAGAAAATATAATAATAATTTTATTTAATTTTAAAGTTTCCATTTATATACTTTTGAAAATATAACTACATTACTAAAACCAAAATATGAATACCAAAAATCATTTCAAGTAGAAATATAATGAGAAATTAGTAATATGCATGAATCCATATAAAAAGTGGGGGAATTTTCCCCATAAGTTCCTTTTAAGACAAATCACTTTCCCTCAAATTTCTTATTAATTTAAATACTATATAAATTCTTATTCAATATTATATTAACTACATTTTATATAATATATTATATAAGTAAATCGGGAATTGCAATTTTACCGCAACTGGTAATGCAAAATCGTGCTGAAGTTATCCTCCTTCCGTCTCGTCCATATCTTTACCTCTTTTCTTCCGTGGCCACCGCTTCACTTAATTTTTCAAATTTGTAATTCTTTCTCAAATTGAGAATTTTGTCTTAAGATTGTTAGATAAAAACTTACAAAAGCACAAAAAAGAAAAGAATTACAATATATTTATTGATACAAATTACAATAAAAACATAAGCAAAGAGAAAAAATCGTAGGCCGATCGTTTTGATGTTGTCAGAGTCGTGTATAATACACTCTTTTTAAGACAAATTTCCCCTCTCACCGATTTGTGCTTGATGTTGTTTTGAACGTTCGTCTCACATGATAAAACGAACGAACTAAACTATTTATAAACACTAGAATTTTCGGCAAATTGAAGCAATGTTTGGATAAAATCACCAAACCACGGTATACTATTTTAGGAGGCCAAAGAAAAAAGAATAACAAATTGTAAAGGGAGATGATGAAGATTGATGGAAAAATTATATATTTATTTGTTGTGGGTTTCTCTAGTTATAGATTCAACAATCATATGATGAATGCCCAATTAATTCTTGTATTAATATGAGAGTCATTACCTTGTATTTATGGGATGTTATTCCATATTTTGTAACCTCAATTGCAAGGTAATGATCCCTGATGCAGCAGGAAATGTGCTTATCAATCTTCCTCCACGTGGCAGGACTGATCACTTGGCTCCTTGACCTGAAAACCAGAACCCACGACTAGCCGGATGTGTCTCCGGCTCAGACCCTCGGGCGTGAGAGTAAGTATTTGAAGATTGGAGAGCAAAAATGTATTGAACCAATGAATATTCAGATAACAAAATTGCAGTTACCTCATAACCGTTGTAGTGGTGATGTATTTATAGTTGTTGAAGGTGGTTTATTTGGTAGGGCTACATGAGCTCCGACATTTTAGGGACAGTTACGTATCATGTGAACGTGTCCTTAAACGATCCCTGATTTGTAGGAAAGCAGTTATGGCAAGAATAGAAGCATGTGCGCCTGTAACCGTGGGATCGACGCTTGCTTGGGCAGGTCGAGGTCGACACTTGGAGTTAGGTCGACCTGACTGGCGGGTAGAGCTGGATCGTACCCAAAATAGAGTTTGGGTCGTGAATTCGGACTTAGTTAGGTCGGGACCTGGTAGGTCGGACAATGAACTTAAGTCGACGTATCAATGAGATGGGTCTTGGGCCATGTGATCATTGGACCTAGCCCACTGAGAATATAGTGGCCATAGTTACATGAGGATTGGGCTTCACTTGCTTGGTCCAGCTCGATACATTTGGCATGTTCAGTGGCCCCCAACTTTCGAGTTGACTTTGTCGACTAGGAAGTTAAGGAAATTTTGACGAAGATCGCTGTGACTCGCAGGTCGCCACTCGTACTGAAGTTCAGTCGACTAGAATGACGTGGGATAATCCTGGGCGTTGACGACGAATGGTCAGATCTGAAGGAGCGCCGTAATTTGTAATGATTACTATTCTGACGCTTGAAGAACCGTCTTGGAAACTGTTTTCCTCCATTAATTGAGAAAAATAAGACTTTTAAATTTTCCTTTTCCTCTTCAATCTTGGAAAATATAAATACCCGATTCCTTCCTCATTTAGAACTTTTGCTTTCTGTGAATTCTTGCGTAACTCCGGTGAAGGCAGCAAAAAAAAGGCAACTGGTTAAATCTGAGCTTTCGTCTTCGTCTGTAACCTTTCTTCATTCGAGCTAATTAAGGTATTCCTTTTTTCCCTTAGTGTTAGTGTGAGCACCCCAACCCGGGACCTAACACGTGTCCCGAGCTAAGGGAGCTCAAACTAAGACAATCCATCTAGATTTTTAAAACATTTATTTGCCTTTAAAGGAAAACCACTTTTCAAACTTCTAAGTAAAATCAATTAATAATATCTCTACTAAAAGGAAATCCATCTACAACTTTAACAATCCGAAATCTGATCAATTATACAAAAACCCTGAATAACATTGTTTAATAAAAGTGTTGTCCATACAAATTATAAAAGAGGAATACTTAACCAATACTCCTAACAACCCACTCCTATACTTAACTTGTCAAGCCCCAAAAGCAAAAGTCCACAATGAAATCCCCGGCCTCACTGGTTCGGGTCACCTGTCTCGGAATCTAAAGCAGTAAAGGGAGAGGGGTGAGAATAAATCTCAATGAGCTATTATGATATGCAGCAAGATGCCAAACAGAGTGCAACACATAGCATGGTAGCACATAACACATTATGAAAGCGGTAAACACCTTACGTTACCTCATTTTACCTTTTCCGTCTGAACAATAAGTCGTACAACGTGGGAGTAAAACTCCACTCTTTGGTGAATTGCCTCAAGCACCTTCACCTCTTATAGGACTCATACCCCAGACCATCCATATAAGAAAGGATCCCTATATTAGAGTATCCCAAAAATAATATCGTCCCTCCTTACAACGGTCGCCACACGTCTGTAAAGCTTTTTGGGTCAATACAGTCGTTAGCACAGCCCCACCCCGTGGCCACAGAGTGGGGAAGGGTCACCGGTATGATGTACCTTCAATCACTTATAGAACAAATCCATAATTGATTGGCATCCATCATACCCACCCGAACATAAACACGCTCAAGCACATGATAGATACTTGAGATAATCCACAAAACGGGATAATAATATAACAATACCAAATAATCCACAAAGGGGATAAACACTATAGCAACATGGTACAATATACTCATGTTCAACCAACATCATAATGCAACATTTAAGTAATACACTATGCATAATATCACCAAATGAATATGAGTTCACTTAAGGTAACAATATAACCACATAATCCACACAGAACAATGAAATCAACATGCCAAGTAATCCACAACCGGAATACAATACTAGCAACATACCAGAGAATCCACAACGGGAATACTACACAACCATATACCAAACAATCCACAATTGGGATAGTCATGCTACAGTGATATATATACATTTAATACAATAGTGTGGCTTATGGTTTTAAACATGATTCAAGCTATCTACACCGAGTAAGGGCAAGTAAGGTCACCAAGTATCATAAACCAACCCTACGAAGTCATTACTCAACCTTGAATAAATCTTATTAAAGGTGCAAGACCTACTTCCCAAGTTTGGACCACTTTCCGAACAATATTTAACTACTCCTACAATTCCATTTTGACCAATTAAAAGGTCATGGTCAAGCCAAGGTATCCTACTCTAACCTAGGTTAAAGAGAATCAATTCGCATCCGGGTTGATTTGGTCCTACTAATTTATATTGGGTGGAAGTCATACCACGAGTTTATTGAAGAAAATCAGCAAAAGAGAAAACTGGGGAAAATCTGGTGACATGGGCGACCGCCCATGTCACTTGGGCGACCGCCCAAGTGAGTTTACAAGGAGAGCCAACATTCTGCCGCCTTGGGCGGCCGCTCAGCCCCTATGGGCGACCGCCCATGGCCCTTTCAGCACACACACGAATTTCCAACTTAATTTACTTAGTTTATTTCCTTTTAAATCTTTCCTAATTTCATGAATACTAAAGGATTGTTTAACCTCACAACTTCAACTTAAATCATCCAAATCCAAGATCATATAGATTTAAGTTAATTACCAATTAATTCCCACCCATTTCATTCAATTCAAGTTAAGATCTCCTAACCTATCTTCACCCATTTCATTCAATCTAAATCAATTCCTAAGAACAAGAGTATCCTTCCTTGTCATTTACCCATCTCCCAACTTTAAATAGGTTTCCAAGGCATTTACAAAATTATCATCACAACAAGAACAACAAATAGAGTTTCATGAACATTCATAAGAAGGGAATCATAACAACTCACTTTAGATTTTAATATGGAAGATTGATCTTTCTCACTTGATGGATTCTTCTAGATAATCCAACTTCAAAGCTACCCTTAGACTTGGATTTGATGGAGGAAGAGCTTGGCTTCAAAGCTTGGGTTGAGCTTCCATGGAGTCTAAGGATTTACTAGGAGGAAGATGAAAGAATGAAGGAGGAGGAAGGAGAGTGAGGAGGATGTAGAAGGGGGGGGGGCGGATGGAGGAAGTAAGGGGGAGAGGAGAGGGGAACACTTGGGGGGATTTGGAGTGAAGAGGGAATTGGCCCCCCTCTTCTAAAGACTTTCAACAAATACTTAAATCATTCCCCCTAAATATTTATTCTACTCATTTTAACCTCCTCTCACTATTTATCTATTTTCTATTTTTATTATTCCCCAATCTTCTTTATTTAATAACCAATAAATTCTCCAAAGATTCTAATCTTACTTCTCACCCAATTTATCTTAAATTAAGAATTTAAAGACATAAAGAAACACATAAAATAAATATAAATATTAAAGCATCTAATATAATATTAAAAATAAATGCCTAGGGTTGGGGTCGTTACACTCACTCCCCCTTAAAGAAAATTCGTCCCGAATTTGACTGTCGCTTACCCTAAGGATCAAATAGCAAAGGTTACCTTTCACACATTCTAACTTAACACTTTTCCATTAGATTTCTCAATGGCATAATTCTACTACACACTTTCTTAACCCGAATACTCTAGGACTTCACTTCCCAATTTGTCTCTTCAATACCATGATTCTTTCCAAGATTCCAAATTTCAATAATAATACGATATTACAACGCAATATCCCAAGAATACCATAAAATTCTCACTAGCCCGAATTTTCACGCCCTCAAAGAAAATATAGATAAAAAGTATTACATCTTATGTCACCCAATACATTACGATATCACATTTAAACTTCAAATACTCTATAAGCTGCCCCACATCGGTCTATAAGTCGACTCACCAACATTTCCTAAAACTTCAAATGGATTAACAAACTTTGGCGCTAAATTACCTTAGACCTTGCTTCTCCAATTTCACCCTGACAAATTAGAGATCGATATTTTCTTTCCTAACAACGCCTCATACGGTTTTTATCTTAATGCTAGAATGATAAGCTGTTATTATACGCAAACCCGCTAAGGTTAATTAAACTTCTCAAGTCGAAGGAAAATCCGTCACACAACACAACCTATTCTTCCAAAATTTGGATAGTCTTCAAACCTCTTCCTCTCGACTAACTAAATCCTCCAACTCTTAGGATCGGTAACAACTCTCAAAGGAAGCTTCAAAAGATAAGGTTCCTATTTAAATAACGCAACACAAGTGTAGCTACTCCCGAGTAGAGGATAAGAAAATCTCACTTATCTAAGTTAAACTCCTCAAAGCATACGTTATCACTTTCCCATTCCGTATAATATCATAATCTAATCTTCCCTTAATACACCTTAAAATTTCACAAAGTCCTCACATCCACTAGGTAAGGTAAGGATCGGGTCCGACGCCAACCTATTCTCCATTACTAACAATATGATTCCTCCTCATCACAACCTACACCATTTATACGCCCTTTAGAGTCAACCAAGTAACGACTTTACAATTCTTAAGAATTTCTTAAATTTCTTCGGTAACACTTGCCAACTCAAAGATCACGGACTCAATCCTCACAAGGTCCTTGGTAACATCCGAGTTTAAGACTATAGAACCCAAAATTTGAAACCCTCTCAAGCCAACTCATACTAACCAAACTTTGCATGTAAGGACTCCTCACAAGGAATCACTAACCCAACTCTCAAATTATTTTCCACGATCTTCCCGGAACTTTAATCAACAAGGAGGTCATCAATTCTAATTACTCTAAAGCCATCAAAATAAGGATTACAATTCGCTTATCCTACTCGGAACCAACACATGAAACATACCGAAGCGGGAGCACATTTACCATTTACTTACAACTGGCACATAAAAATTTTTGAAAAGACTTCTTATGCAAGTCTAACATATACTAATTACCCTTCACATCTTAATTCAAATGTTTCACCTTAAATATTCACATATAACAAGAATTTCACCTTAAGGTTTACCTATAACAAATACCAATATAAGCAATCTAGGCATGGAAAAGGAGACTCACTTATTATGATAGTCTACCATTATACAACAACTACTTAACCCTCCCGGTCAAGTATATCTCAAAATCATAAATTAATAATTATACCAATCCAACTGGCAATACATACTCAGTCATGACCACATCACTATCGTGGTAAATCAAGGGAGGTTCGAGGTATCCTCTCATAAGAGCAGAATCCTCTAACAATAAAATAACATCTCAAACAATATATGTCACATATAAGCAAAATGTGATGCCAAGCATAAATGATATGCAACATGATCCATAAAATATGACCCCTAATTCTGAGACAGGGAATATACCTTTAGTAACCTCTGAGGAAACTATCTCTCCTAGGTTCGAAACATGTACTCGACCATAGACCTTCTCTTTCGGTTCTCCTTCGCTATCTCTTTTGGTACCACCCCTTTGTATCGTCCAGTGGCCATTGCTTGAAGCTCGTCCCCTCGTCATCCTTGGGCAATTCCTCTTAAAGTGTCCCGATGATCCACATTTTAAACACTTGCCTTGCTTACTCCAACACCGATCTTCGGTATGTCCAACCTTCTTGCAAAAGTTACAAATCATCCCACTTCCGGACCTTCCACTATTTTCCTCAATGTCCTTCTCGACCTTATATGCTCTATCTATGACTGTCTGATAATCGGCGAAACCATCAATCCATAATTTCTTCCTATACTCACTCCTCAAACCTGTTACAAACTTCTGAACCCTTTTCACTTCATGCGATACCAAATGAGGGCAACACCTAGCTAATTCCTCAAACCGGACTGAATACTGATCTACCGTCATGCTCCCTTGTTTTAGTCCTAAGAATTCAATCTCCTTCTTATCCCTTGTAACCATTGAAATGAAGTAGTCCTTAAACTGTTGAGTGAAATTATCCCAAGTCTGGGGCGTATGATCCCGCTCCCAACTTCCCTTCAATCTCTGCCACCACTGATCAGCTAAACCTTCAAGTTTGAACACGGCATACCTAACTTTCTCTTCGTTGCGACTTTCCATAACCTCAAAGATTTTGTTCATTCTCTCTAACCATTTTTCCGCCCTTAACGGACCCGGATATCCATTAAAACTCGGTGGATTCATCTTCACAAACCTTTCTAATCCATCACTTTGATACCCCTCAGGTTGATTCGAAACTGATCCTCTAGTCTCCATATCCTGTACAAATTTCCTGAATAATTTCATCATCTCTTCATCCTGAATTCCACCTATACCCAAATCTTCTTCAATTCCCAGAACTTTCCGCTGATCATCCTTGCTTAGGCCATTAGAACGGACTCCCGCATAAAACACTCGGCGTCAATTTCCACACATTCCCACTTAGTCTAGACATCTACCCTTGACCTCTAAACTAAGCTCGATACCAGCGTGAGCACCCCAACCCGGACCTAACACGTGTCCCGAGCTAAGGGAGCTCAAACTAAGACAATCCATCTAGATTTTTAAAACATTTATTTGCCTTTAAAGGAAAACCACTTTTCAAACTTCTAAGTAAAATCAATTAATAATATCTCTACTATAAGGAAATCCATCTACAACTTTAACAATCCGAAATCTGATCAATTATACAAAAACCCTGAATAACATTGTTTAATAAAAGTGTTGTCCATACAAATTATAAAAGAGGAATACTTAACCAATACTCTTAACAACCCACTCCTATACTTAACTTGTCAAGCCCCAAAAGCAAAAGTCCACAATGAAATCCCGGCCTCACCGGTTCGGGTCACTGTCTCGGAATCTAAAGCGGTAAAGGGAGAGGGGTGAGAATAAATCTCAATGAGCTATTATGATATGCGGCCAGATGCCAAACAGAGTGCAACACATAGCATGGTAGCACATAACACATTATGAAAGCGGTAAACACCTTACGTTACCTCATTTTACCTTTTCCGTACGAGCACAATAAGTCGTACAACGTGGGAGTAAAACTCCACTCTTTGGTGAATTGCCTCGAAGCACCTTCACCTCTTATAGGACTCATACCCCAGACCATCCATATAAGAAAGGATCCCTATATTAGAGTATCCCAAAAATAATATCGTCCCTCCTTACAACGGTCGCCACACGTCTGTAAAGCTTTTTGGGTCAATACAGTCGTTAGCACAGCCCCACCCCGTGGCCACAGAGTGGGGAAGGGTCACCGGTATGATGTACCTTCAATCACTTATAGAACAAATCCATAATTGATTGGCATCCATCATACCCACCCGAACATAAACACGCTCAAGCACATGATAGATACTTGAGATAATCCACAAAACGGGATAATAATATAACAATACCAAATAATCCACAAAGGGGATAAACACTATAGCAACATGGTACAATATACTCATGTTCAACCAACATCATAATGCAACATTTAAGTAATACACTATGCATAATATCACCAAATGAATATGAGTTCACTTAAGGTAACAATATAACCACATAATCCACACCGGGAACAATGAAATCAACATGCCAAGTAATCCACAACCGGAATACAATACTAGCAACATACCAGAGAATCCACAACGGGAATACTACACAACCATATACCAAACAATCCACAATTGGGATAGTCATGCTACAGTGATATATATACATTTAATACAATAGTGTGGCTTATGGTTTTAAACATGATTCAAGCTATCTACACCGAGTATGGGCAAGTAAGGTCACCAAGTATCATAAACCAACCCTACGAAGTCATTACTCAACCTTGAATAAATCTTATTAAAGGTGCAAGACCTACTTCCCAAGTTTGGACCACTTTCCGAACAATATTTAACTACTCCTACAATTCCATTTTGACCAATTAAAAGGTCATGGTCAAGCCAAGGTATCCTACTCTAACCTAGGTTAAAGAGGATCAATTCGCATCCGGGTTGATTTGGTCCTACTAATTTATATTGGGTGGAAGTCATACCACGAGTTTATTGAAGAAAATCGGCAAAAGAAAAGCGGGAAAATGCGGTGACATGGGCGACCGCCCATGTCACTTGGGCGACCGCCCAAGTGAGTTTACAAGGAGAGCCAACATTCTGCCGCCTTGGGCGGCCGCTCAGCCCCTATGGGCGACCGCCCATGGCCCTTTCAGCACACACACGAATTTCCAACTTAATTTACTTAGTTTATTTCCTTTTAAATCTTTCCTAATTTCATGAATACTAAAGGATTGTTTAACCTCACAACTTCAACTTAAATCATCCAAATCCAAGATCATATAGATTTAAGTTAATTACCAATTAATTCCCACCCATTTCATTCAATTCAAGTTAAGATCTCCTAACCTATCTTCACCCATTTCATTCAATCTAAATCAATTCCTAAGAACAAGAGTATCCTTCCTTGTCATTTACCCATCTCCCAACTTTAAATAGGTTTCCAAGGCATTTTACAAAATTATCATCACAACAAGAACAACAAATAGAGTTTCATGAACATTCATAAGAAGGGAATCATAACAACTCACTTTAGATTTTAATATGGAAGATTGATCTTTCTCACTTGATGGATTCTTCTAGATAATCCAACTTCAAAGCTACCCTTAGACTTGGATTTGATGGAGGAAGAGCTTGGCTTCAAAGCTTGGGTTGAGCTTCCATGGAGTCTAAGGATTTACTAGGAGGAAGATGAAAGAATGAAGGAGGAGGAAGGAGA
The DNA here is from genome assembly GCA_022495995.1 of Adenophora triphylla var. japonica. Taxonomy (NCBI): domain Eukaryota; kingdom Viridiplantae; phylum Streptophyta; class Magnoliopsida; order Asterales; family Campanulaceae; genus Adenophora; species Adenophora triphylla. The sequence goes on from JAFEMH010000278.1 coordinate 288,451, forward strand.
GTGAGGAGGATGTAGAAGGGGGCGGATGGAGGAAGTAAGGGGGAGAGGAGAGGGGAACACTTGGGGGGATTTGGAGTGAAGAGGGAATTGGCCCCCCTCTTCTAAAGACTTTCAACAAATACTTAAATCATTCCCCCTAAATATTTATTCTACTCATTTTAACCTCCTCTCACTATTTATCTATTTTCTATTTTTATTATTCCCCAATCTTCTTTATTTAATAACCAATAAATTCTCCAAAGATTCTAATCTTACTTCTCACCCAATTTATCTTAAATTAAGAATTTAAAGACATAAAGAAACACATAAAATAAATATAAATATTAAAGCATCTAATATAATATTAAAAATAAATGCCTAGGGTTGGGGTCGTTACAGTTAGGGTTTTAATTTCTGCAATTTCTCCAATTCTGCCATGGCTAGGACCTTTAGTTGTGAGCGTGGAGCTTGGTATGGTTACTGTAGGGCAAATAGAAGAGTTTACAAGCACTTGAACGGGGAGTGGAGTGAGATAACAATGGAGGAATGCACCTCAATTTTGACCCGTTGGAGTTTGCGTTTCACCGAGCTAATTTTGCCCGTAGGGGAGGGTCTAGGCGTTTTAGAGTCGAATGATCCCAGAATTGTGTCTTTCAATCTTTTCCATGAACTTCTCGATCACCTTGCGTTGTTCTACGTCCAGGGCTCTAATGAACCCTCTTTTATTAGGAATAGGTTGGGATTCCCGGGGGAATCTAGGTCGCCTTTTAGTGTGTCCATTAGGTCGCTTGAGACTGTGTATAGAACTGATTCCCCTGTTTCCTCTTCTTCTTGTACAGATATGGAGACTCAAGGAGAAGTTGATGCTTCGACCTCTTCCAGCCCACGCATCGTTGATGCCTTTGGGACCTCTGTAGTGTCTAGGCGGAATGAAAGGGGCTATGTGCCCAAAGGGCCACTCAGAGGGAAGCAAAACTTTCCTTCCCGACTATCTATGATCCACGACTTCTGTGAGGTGGACAAGGAGGAATTTGACGTTACCATCTACAGCAAAAAGGATTTCTTCGACCAGTTTGGTGGCACCTACAAGACAGATTCCACAAGGGTCGCCTTCTATTATGGTCAATTCGTGGCTGGCTTTAGATTGCCTTTGGACCCCTTCATAAACGAATTCTTAGAGTGTGCCAATGCCTTACCCCTCCAGTTGGGTGCTAATACCTGTAGAGTCTTGGTCTGCTTCGCAATGGTGTGCCGCTTCTTAGGGTATGAGCCCTGCATGAGGGTGTTCAGAGAGTTTTTTGGTGTGAAATTTGATAAGTCCCAAGGCATAAGCACTCCCTCAAAACCAAATTCCCCTAAGCTGTTCATTAACTTGCCTAGTAAAGCCAGTGGCTGGAACTCTCATGTGGTAGTAGTGGAGAGTAGGTTAGGTTGGGAGTTCCCTTAGCCAAGTGAGGACACCCAAGTGGTGAAAGATGAGGATCAATGGGAACCCTACTGGCATGCTGATTTACGTAAGAAACTGGTAGAGCTGGTTGCCCGTAGACCCATCAGTTGGGAAGTTTTAGGAACCACCAAGAATAACTATATTCAGGCTGGTATGATGCTAGGGGATGACGACGTTATGCCACTGGTTCCCATCGTGAGGTGCTTAAGGTATCCGGACTGGGTGACCCATGCTCTGGGTAGGTTTGAGAAAAAGTGCTCGCTCTGCCAGAAGACCCCCAAGTATTGCAGAGATAACGGGGAGCACGTTGGTGGTAAGGATTTTACTTACCCCTTCACTTCCCATATGTGAAATTTTTATGATTGTGCTCCAGCTTGCTTGGCTCTTGTATTTAACTCTCTGCTCGCATCTCGTTGATTCTAGTGTAGATCTCATAGCATGTACATGTTTAGCTTCTGTATAGAATCTTTTAGCTCGTAGTCATATTGCTCGTATGTAGAACTAGTAGTTCGTACATAGAACTTTCTTGATATGTCGAGCTGACACTATTTATCTTCTTTGCTTTATGCAGTTCTAACCCCTGCCCAGAAATCTAACATGGGTCGAGCTATTGACGTGAGGAAGAGCAAGAGGAGCCATGGAGCTGCCAATGCTAGGGAGAATCGAGAGGCGGAGGGAGTTAAGAGGAAGAGCTATTGAAGCTGGTTGATAAAGACACCACCCAATACATCCCTGCTGAAGATAATGTTGAGGAGCTGGGAGAGGAACCTGTTGATGGAGGGGAGGCGCAAGGCTTTGAGGAAGTTGATGCGGCTGGAGTTGACGGGACTGAGCTGAATGTGGAGCCAGTCAATGAGGTCGTCAGGGCCAGAACCCGTGCCCAAGCTAAAGCTAAAACCAAAGCTGCCTCCAAGGCAAAGTCTCATGTCATTGATGTGGATGAGGATGAAGATGATGGCAATGCTCCCCTGAGCAAAAAGATTAAGATTGGCCCGTCCAAGGTGAGCTCGACATCTGACCAGGTCAACGCTGGTGAGCTAATGGAGACTGAAGTTAGGGGCCTCCAATCTTCTCCTGTCCATGTTTCATACGCCGAGTTGATTCAGGCTCGGGTTGATGAGCTGAGTGAGGTGACTCCTCTTACTAGGATCAACTGCTTTGCTAGGGAGTATCCTGAGTTGGAGTATGGCCAGGTGGTTGTTAGGAGGGGAGCTGATCAGGACTTAATCAAGAAGTTCACCAACAAGCCTTTGACTCCAGAAGCTTGTCGTGCCATGGTCGGGCTAGCCACCTCCGAGGTAACCCTTGTAGTTTTTGTAATATTGGTTTGGCTTTCCTCGTTTGTCCCAAGTCTCCCTCTCACTCCTGATCGAACTTACTCTTTTTATTTACTTGCTCTCTCAGTCCCTTGCCATGATAGACCTGGCCACCACTTATTGGAAGGTTGCAGAGGAGCAAGAGAAACTGGCTAAGACCATGCTGGCCCACAAGAATGAAGAGTTGGCAAAGTTGGAGGATGAGCGAGCCAAGCTGAAGGAGGAGCTCGAGAAGTTGAAGGAGGAGCACTCTGATCTGGATAACTCTTACGACGCCTTGAAGCTCGTCAAGGATAATGAAGTGAAAGCCAAGGAAGAAGCCTTGAGTAAGCTGGGAGAGGCTAATATGGAGCTTGGAGAGCTCAAGCCTATTAAAGAGAAAGCTGTGAAGGATCTAGAACTGGCGACCTAATTTTTGGAGGAGAGTCATGTCATATTGGCCAAAAAAGATGAGGAACTCGAGGCTGCTCGGCTTAAGTGGGAGGGAGAGCTAGCTGACGCTGTGAAGGTTGCCAAAGAGGAGGCTGTGCAAGCCTACAAAGATAGTGACGAGCTCCATACTCATATTACCAAGCAGGCTAGCTCGTTCTGGGATGTAGGTCGGAGCCATATGGCTCGACGCATCGTGGTGGACCCTGCCTTTGACATCTCCATCGAGCAATTGGCCAAATAGGCTTCGGAGGACCCCTACAATACGGCAGCTCGCCCGGGCCATAGTTTGGTTCCTTATAATGACAATGATTTGGAGAATATTGCCAATGACGACGCGGCCGCAGATGCAGAGATTTGGAACCCTCCTCCAATTGAACCAGTTAACTCTAATACTATCTTAGCTGAGCTCGAGGAGCCTGATTCACCGGCCTATGATGGTGATACTCCGAGGCATGGGTTTTCAGAGTCAGGTAAACCAATTGGCCCCCATGAGCAGGAGGAAACGGTAGATGATCAAGTGGATACAAGTGATCATGTGGGGGTCGACCCGTCTTATACCAGTGTCCAAGTTGAAGGTGATCCCACAAACTGAACCTTATATGTAATGGTTGTGTAACGAACAAGTTCCAAACATTTTTATTTTTTGCTTTTGTTAATGTTGATGCTTTGGCCCATATTTGGGAGGCATCTTTCTTATACACTTTTGTTTGTTCAAGTCTTAGCCCGCTTTGGGAGACTTAATTATATTTAATCGTAGCTGACTTTCCTCCATTGCATGTGGTATGCTTTTGGCTTCAGCATGTGTGTGTCGAGCTAGATGTAATAGGATGAATAAGTCACCCTAAGCTTAGGGTCGACCTAGTTTCATGGTGACATAGTCAGCCTTAGACTTGTAAGAATTTTTGTAAACTATATTGACTCAGAGTCGAACCTGTTTAAGAGATCAAAGCTGACCAAGGATCGAGCTGATTAGGATGAGGCTGACTAAGAGTAGAGCTCGTTAGGACGAAGTCGACTAAGAGTCGGACTTGTTAAAGAAAACAAAACTGATTAAGAATCGAGTTTGTTAAAACGGAGCTGACTAAGAGTCGAGCTCGTTGAACGAAGTCGACTAAGAGTCGGACTTGTTAAAGGAACAAAGCTGATTAAGAATTGAGTTTGTTAAAACGGAGCTGACTAAGAGTCGAGCTCGTTGAACGAAGTCGACTAAGAGTCGGACTTGTTAAAGGAACAAATTTGATTAAGAATCGAGCTTGTTAAAATGAAGCTGACTAAGAGTCGAGCTTGTTGAAATTAGTGTAGCACAGTGTTTGGTCGAATAGAACATGTGATTTTATATTGAAATAGGAACATGCTTACATCAAATAGAAAGCTAGAACTAAGATAAATTCAAACTTGAGAACTGCCTTAGCTTTGAACTGAACTAGGGACTTGGACTAGAAGTAGTATTTGATAAGGTGAGTGGCATGCCAAGGATGCTTTAGCTCTTCACCTCCTGGGTGAGCAATCATGTAGGTTCCCTCTTTGATAATTCGAGTAACAATGTAGGGACCTTCCCAATTGGGAGATAGCTTATTATGTTGGGTTCTCCTTCCTGTTGCCTCGATCTTTCTTAACACGTGATCGGCTACTTGGAATGACCTCGTCTTCACCTTCTTGTCGTGGTAACTCTTGGTCCGCTGCTTGTAGTTGACCATTTGAAGGTAAGCTGTATCTCGCTTCTCGTCAATCAAATCCAGGTCGATCAATCTGTTGGTATCATTCTGTTCTTGATCGAAGAATGTCACTCTAGCTGTAGGAAACCTCAACTCAGCTGGAGCCATGGCCTCTGACCCGTATGCTAGAGCGAATGGGGTCTCCCCCGTAGGCCCCCGAGTGGTTGTGCGAACTGCCCAAAGAGCAAGGGGGAGTTCGTCCAACCAGTTGCTACGTCGACCTACCAGACCTGTCTTTAGTGAAGATAGGACTAGCTTATTCGCTGCTTCAGCTTGCCCATTTCCTTGAGGATATGCAACAGATGACTGCCAATGCTTGACCCCCACTCTATTCATTTCTTCTTCGAAATCTCTGGAGAACTGTAACCCATTATCTGAAACTATAGCTCTAGGGATCCCAAATCGACACCAGATGAAGTCGTGTATGAAGTTGATGGCGTTCTCCTCTGTGATGCGAGCTAGTGGCTTTGCTTCGACCCACTTGGTGAAATAATCAATGGCGACGATCGCGTACTTGCAATTTCCCTGGGCGGGAGGGAATGGTCCAATTAAGTCGACTCCCCATATATCGAACGGCCAAGCAGAGATCACTGGAGTTTGTTCCGTTGTGGGCATATGAGGTAAGTTGGCAAACCTTTGACATTGGTCACATTGCTGTACAAAGTCATGAGTGTCAGCTCTCATGTGTGGCCAATAATACCCCAAAGTGATCAACTTGTCGGCTAGAGTTCTGGCCCCCGGGTGTCCACCACAAATCCCACTGTGCACCTCATGCATTAACTGAGTGATCTCTTGAGGATGAATGCACTTCAACAATGGTCTAGTGTATGATCTCCTGAATGCACCTCATGCATTGACCTAAGCGACGTCGTTTGACGCAAGAGAAAATTTAAATATATTAAAAATTAAAATTTTATCAAATATATACAATAATAAAATATTAGAATCATTTTTAATGTTAAAATATATAAATTATGTCAAATATTATAAAATTAGATTCTATTTATAGAGAAAAAGAAATTATAAATATTTTAATATTTTTATTTCAATAATATAATTTTAAAAATGCCAAAATTATAAAATACACATATACCTCGGACCAATTTTCGTTCACGATTTCCTTCATGTAATGAACGAAAATTTAGCCACCACTAATTGGCATGAACCATAGCAATTTTGAGCTCTATTTATAGGGGGAAAAGATGAACATATTTGAAATTTTGACCTAAACGACGTCGTTTGACGCAAGAGAAAATTTAAATATATTAAAAATTAAAATTTTATCAAATATATTCAATAATAAAATATTAGAATCATTTTTAATATTAAAATATATAAATTATGTCAAATATTATAAAATTAGACTCTATTTATAGAGAAAAATAAATTATAAACATTTTTAATATTTTTATTTCAATAATATAATTTTAAAAATGTCAAAATTATAAAATATACATATACATCAAACCAATTTTCGTTCACGATTTCGTTCATGTAATGAACGAAAATTTAGTCACCACTAATTGGCATGAACCAAAATTGGTTCATCAAATTACAAAGGATGAACCAATTTTGGTTCACCACTAATCATGGTCTTATACAACCTTTGTTCCTCCCCACACTAATCACAATTCACACACACAAAAGTTTAAAAATGAAGCCAATCAGGCTCCATGTGAACAGCCAGAAAATCCACCCGAAGAGAGTATTGGACATATTCGAAAGGCGGTGTTACGACATGATCATGAGGGCTATTTTGTTTTGGCTTCTGAGAATCAGATATGGATTGATTTGTAAGCTTTATCTATCTCTCTCTCTCTCCTCATCGTTTTGTCTACAATTGGATTAATATATGCACATTCAAAGCATATTTGAGCGTGATGAGGTAAAATTTGAATCAAAGCAGATATGGATTGTACATTTTCATCACCTGTTTCCTTATTTGAATTAATTGAATTTCATTTGTACCATTTTCATCTCTCTCTCCAGTGACTTTCCCATTTTCATCTCTCTCTCCAGTGAATATCCAAATTGTTGCCGAGTTGAAATCAGTAACAATGATAACAAATTCCTTCAGGATCATGGCAAAAGGGATTGGGTTTGTGGGATTAGATGGGGATCATCCAAAGTGAAGAGTGCTTGCTCGAGAAAAGTTGGAGATGACGATGTTATTGTTTGCTATGATGATCTTCATGGGTTCTACTTTGCCACGGTTTTTTATGGTCATGCCGAACTCTCTTCTTTCATGTTTCTCGGGTATGCACACTCTAGATGTTTGTGTTTTTGTCTCAATGGGTATTCATTAATCGTTGGTTTTTAATTTCAATTTCGAGTAATTATTTTATGCATTTAGTTTCATTTTGTTTATTTGTACTTTATAATCAAGAAAGTATTGTTTTATAAGAATTATGTTGACAAGAAAAAAAAGCTATAGAGAATAAGAGAATAAGGTTGCTAGCTATTAGATTTTCTTTTTCTTCTTCAAAATATCTCCTTCCACATTCTGTTATGGCTTCTCGGTGGTTGTCCCCTTCCAATTTTTCAAGTTCTTGCACTACATATTTCTCATTTATATATGTGCTCTTAGCATTTCCTTTTTACTACCCATCCACTTAATCATTGTTTTCGAAATTCTTTTTGACGATTCCATGCAACATTTGATAAGCAGTCTCAAATCATTTTGGGACCGAAGGAAGGATTCTTTGTAACTCGGTTCCTTCGTGTCTCTTCCCGAAGAGAGTATTGGACATATTCGAAAGGCGGTGTTACGACATGATCATGAGGGCTATTTTGTTTTGGCTTTTGAGAATCAGATATGGATTGATTTGTAAGCTTTATCTATCTCTCTCTCTCCTCATCGTTTTGTCTACAATTGGATTAATATATGCACATTCAAAGCATATTTGAGCGTGATGAGGTAAAATTTGAATCAAAGCAGATGTGGATTGTACATTTTCATCACCTGTTTCCTTATTTGAATTAATTGAATTTCATTTGTACCATTTTCATCTCTCTCTCCGGTGACTTTCCCATTTTCATCTCTCTCTCCAGTGAATATCCAAATTGTTGCCGAGTTGAAATCAGTAACAATGATAACAAATTCCTTCAGGATCATGGCAAAAGGGATTGGGTTCGTGGGATTAGATGGGGATCATCCGAAGTGAAGAGTGTTTGCTCGAGAAAAGTTGGAGATGACGATGTTATTGTTTGCTATGATGATCTTCATGGGTTCTACTTTGCCACGGTTTTTTATGGTCATGCCGAACTCTCTTCTTTCATGTTTCTCGGGTATGCACACTCTAGATGTTTGTGTTTTTGTCTCAATGGGTATTCATTAATCGTTGGTTTTTAATTTCAATTTCGAGTAATTATTTTATGCTTTTAGTTTCATTTTGTTTATTTGTACTTTATAATCAAGAAAGTATTGTTTTATAAGAATTATGTGACAAGAAAAAAAGCTATAGAGAATAAGAGAATAAGGTTGCTAGCTATTAGATTTTCTTTTTCTTCCTCAAAATATCTCCTTCCACATTCTGTTATGGCTTCTCGGTGGTTGTCCCCTTCCAATTTTTCAAGTTCTTGCACTACATATTTCTCATTTATATATGTGCTCTTAGCATTTCCTTTTTACTACCCATCCACTTAATCATTGTTTTCGAAATTCTTTTTGACAATTCCATGCAACATTTGATAAGCAGTCTCAAATCATTTTGGGACCGAAGGAAGGATTCTTTGTAACTCGGTTCCTTCGTGTCTCTTCCCTCTCTCAATCTCCACTCTTTCTCTCTCCCTAGGCTGCATTGTAAAATGAAAATAAAATTTCTTTAATTTGGTGAGTTAATTTTTAATGCAACATGGTACATAGAAGGTGTTGGCGGTAACGCTGAAGAGGCCAATGTTTCTTCACAGGCGGCTACAAAGAAACAAATACAATAACAATTATTCATCATAATTCAGGTAAAAATCCCTAATTCACTAATCCTATCCAACCCTCATCCTTCAAAATTAATCTTCAAAATGTTTTCGATCTCTAGCCCTAAAACTAACAAATAATAATTGTTGGTTGATTTTCAGAAAATAAGAAACAATGGGTCTCTACTGCATAAGAAGATCACCAAGAAAGGTTAACAAGTTTAAAAGAATCTATAATGATCAATTGTTTACAATAGATTTTTTGTTAGTTACATTCTTTTTAAAATATTTTGGATGAAAGATAGAAGCTATGTATTTACGATGTTTCTCTATCAGTCAATGTTGTATGACTGCATTAGATTGCCTTATGAATTTAGTAATACAATATATTTTATTTTGGAGGTTCTATAGGTTAAATAAGAATATGAAAGTGGAGGCATTATTTTTTTAGGTTATAAAATATACTTCCTATATCCCAAAATGAATGTTAAAAAAATGTTCAAATTTACTTTTGATCAAAAGCAATTTTTTTTTGGATTTTATGTCGCGAATGGATCTTATGTTGAATCTATTGTACTCCTCCGACCCACAATATATGTCCATAAAAAATTATGTCCCACCTTAAATATCAAAAACAAAAAATATAATCAAATGCTTTCTTGATCAAAACAAATTTGAAAAAGGTATGAAAATATATTTTGGGACGGAGGGAGTAACATTAATTATCGTTACCACATTTGGGGTAAACATTCATTTTTTTCCTTTCTCTACATATGCATTCAGTTATAAGGACTTTTAAATATTCTGTGAATATTTTTGCGTGTGTATTTGTGAATTAATTCTCAGAAAATGATAACCGTAATCAGACCCTTTCTGTTTAGGAAATTGCATAAAAATATCTGAATTTTCATAAAATTACGGTCAAAATTCGATTGAGTTGACTATTAAAGTCAAAGTGATCTAAATTTTTTGAGGCCGAGGGAGTATTTGTTTTTATAATCTGTTGCAAATAAAAAAATATGATGATATATTTTCAAGTCATATGTCATGGACATCTTTTTTTAAGGAACAATTTGATCATTTCACATGATATACTACCCGGAGTTAGTTTCATGACTAACTTTCGTTAGCCAAAATGCATATTTTGACCTTAATTTAACGGAATACTCCATCTACTTCTATTCCGAATAATCTTACCTACTTTGTCATCTAGAGCGTCTTATTGATAAGTTTCATTTTCTATGAACGAAAATATATAATATTTATTTATTAATGGGACTCATTTGTAATACGCATAACGACTATCGTCTTACTATTTTTATCTCATTTTCTCACTCCTACCCACTCACAACACCTTGGTTCATAACCGCCTATTGACTTTACACAAAGAGTGGTTGATATCGATCTATAACCGCTACGATTCAAGGGCTGTAATTTGATAATTTATTTTCTTTCTTCAATTCTAATCGTAAGATTAATTATCAATGCTTTAATCCAACGACTCTCATTAACCGATTTCTAAAATTATCCCTGAATCTATCAATCACAATCTCTTTGTATTTTTCGTGATATCAGTATACTTCAGCTGTTTCATATTAAATAATTTTTATAAAATTTAATATATTATTGTATTAATAATAATATTTAAAATTTTATGAATAAATGAATTTTAGTAACTTTTTTGTTAAATTTCAATTAAATTAACTAAAAAATAAAGTTAAGAGATTTGTAATGGGATAGATAACTAACTAACTAAATGGCGGGACCTAATATCGATAACATGACACATTTATATATAAGTATATATATGTGTATATATTAATCTAATGCATGTTTTAAATAGGTTTTTCCGCGTTCGACAGAAGATTAATTTGCAAGATACTGAAGCTACAACTGATTCACAAATGACTCCACCACAGTTGACGTATGAAGATATATGGGATGATTCCTTTACTTGCATGGTTTTGTTATTTTGTAACGGGAGCGAAGTGGAGAAAGTCTCGTGGAAAGGGAATGGTGAGGATATGCGCTTTTGATATAATTTTGTAATTGCTTATAGTACTTTGTTTCTGGCACAATTCTGTTTCAATCATAATTGAGTTATGTTAAAGTCCAAGATTGATATGTATGTGGAATTAGAGAGTGATGTGTGAACGATTTATGGAGAAATCCATCTTTGCAACTTCAAAAACGGTGAACCAATTTTCATCCCTTATGGTAAATACCATAAATTTGAATATTTGTTGTTATTTGTGCACTTTTAGATTCTTTCACATTTTTAGTTTGATACATCAATCTAACATTTGAATTTTCATTTACTTTCAAGTTGATGCAAGAGTTAAGGGTAAACTCAGGCAATATATATTTGTAGTTTGTGATTGTTTGCTACTCTATTTGTTATTATTTGTGCACATTTAAATTCTTTCACGTTTTCAGTTTGATACTTCAATCTAACATTTGAATTTTCATATATATTTTCAAGTTGATGCAAGAGTTAAGAATAAACTTAGGCAATATCAATTTATAGTTTGTGATTGTTTGTTATTATATTTTCATGAATTTTGAGATATTGGAAATTTTGAGACATTGAATACTTTTAATATTGTTTATCTTTTAATTTTCTTCACTTGACTACCCATGCATACTGTTCCCGTATCATTGGCACGGGTCGGGAGTACTAGTTATTACACAATAATAAAACATGATAATACAATATGTAAAGGAATTTATGGGACACTATAAAACTTTTTTAAAACTTACGGGGCATAATACAATATGTAAAGGAATTTATGGGACACTATAAAACTTTGTAAAAACTTATGGGCATTCTCCCAAAAAGTGGAGGGTCCCTAGAGCAATTTGTAAGAAAGTTGGACTTCTCAAGCCACTGGTCAAATCAGGTTTGCTATTTATTTACCGTTGACTAGTACGTGACTCGTGAGGTATTTCCGTCTACCATTTGAAAATTAAAGAACACGTGTGCGCTCACATAAGTTCATGGACTGGCTTGAAATTAGATTAAAGGTTGGGCCCTACGGGCTCACGTAGCCCGAGCGCATGTGGGCCGACAAATATTCATCTTGAAGAACATTCTTCGATTTTATCCATTTCACTTGTTAAGAAAAATAAATAAATAAATCCAAAAAATGATTTTTCATTTTTTTTGGTGTGAAGCTTGTACAATTGTATTACAAAATGACCAAATTTGGGATTTAGATGGCAAATGAGCTTTGTACTGATAATATTCTTAGTGCGGGCCCACAAGCTAAATATAAGTCGTTTTTTGGGAAAATGTTTTTAGTAATTTTTTTTTTTCTCATTTTTGGTATTTGGTAAGTACGTCAAATAAATTCATCAGAAAAAATATGCTTGTTTTCTAAAAAAAACGTTTTCCCAATTTCTCTGAATCAAAATATTTTTTGAAAATTGCTTATTAACACCCTCATACCACCCAACTTTTTCCACCCCCCACCTTTACCCTAATCACTATCGAACTACACCCTCACCGCCGAACCCCACCACAACCCTCGCCCCCACCCCACCCAACCCACCTAACCACCCTCTCAACCCCAGTCCCCCTCCCGTCAAATTTATCTACTCATACTAATTATTTTATTAACAACTCCCCTACTTCACCATCAATTTTTTTACTCATATTAAAATTATTTTTAATTAACTTTCCTGAAACCACCCCTCCTCCCCATTTTTTTTTACTGAAATCAAAATTATATTTAAACAACTCCCATGTAGCCCCCAAACCACCCACCTACCCACCCTACTTCCACAACTCTATCCCTTACCCTAACCCCCACCCACCCCATCACAACCACCTACCCCACCCCTATCCCCTACCCACCTTCACTACCTACCACAGATTGAATTTTATCTAGAAAATATTTTTCTTAGATTTATCAAAACATTTTTTTGAATTTTTTTTTCTTTTGATTTATCAAACAACTGAATGTCAATTTTCGAAAACCATGTCCATTGTCTAGAAAAAAAAATTCAAAAACCATTTTCGAAATTTGTTTTACGCGAAACAAATGGATTCTAAGGGTATCAAAAAAGTCTTACACACGATTTTAGCCCATAAAATAGTGGTGAGTCAATTCTTGGTTTTCTTTGGCAACATAAACGGGCCTTCCTCGTAAATATAAATAAACGGATCCGAAAGCACTTATGTGAGATTTCGGTCGTATGCTTATGCGCAATTGCCAGTCCTATAAGATTTAGGGTTCAAAATACGAACACATGAAATGCATTATTTTTGGGGGTTTAGATAATTCCAAATGATTCAAATGAATATTTTAGTAAATTTAGAGAGAGAGAATGTGGCAAGAATCGAAACCAAGTACACTTGATAACAATGAACATATAGCTTAACTTTACAACCTATAGCATACTTGAGCGTTTTGAATTCAAATATAAGGCCTTATAATTATGAACAAACTTAAAATTTTGGGCCCAGAAAGATGCTAATTTTTCGAGGGCACGAAGCGGTCGCGTTGGGATATGTCTAGAGCCGGCCCTACTTATACGAGCGATTCAGATTATGCTACATTTCTCCACTTTATTAATCAATTAATTTAATAAAAATGAATCTCACGTATATCAAATTTTAAATATTGAGAGCCAAATTTTGTTGGTATTTTATAGGATTCATATGGAGTAATGAAACCCGCGGCCCTAATGTAACACCAATCTGCTAGACTTAGGCTCCGTTTGTTTCGTGTAAAACATTTTTCGGAAAATGTTTTCCTTATTTTCGGGTGTTTGTTTCAAGTAAAATGTTTTCCGAAAAATGTTTTCCTTGTTTTCGGATGTTTGGTAACCACTTGTAAAATGTTTTCAAATGTAAAACATTTTCCGTCAATGTAAAAAAAAGGGGGTTTTCTTTGTAAAATGATTTACCGATTTCAAATTCGAAAATCGTTTTACAACTTTTCCGTTCGCCCTAATAAAATAATAATAATAAAATAATAATAATAATAATAATAATAATAGTAAAATAAAAAATAATAAAATAAAATAATAATAATAATAATAATAATAAAATAAAAAATAATAATAATAAAAAATAATAATAAAATAATAAAATAATAAAATAATAATAATAATAATAATAATAATAAAATAAAAAATAATAAAATAAAATAATAATAATAATAAAATAAAAAATAAAAAATAATAAAATAATAAAATAATAATAATAATAATAATAAAATAAAAAATAATAAAATAATAATAATAAAATAATAATAATAAAATAATAATAATAATATTAATAATAATAAAAATAATAAAATAATAAAATAATAAAATAATAATAATAATAATAATAATAATAATAATAATAATAATAATAATAATAATAATAATAATAATAATAAAATAAAAAATAATAATAATAAAAAAAGTTAAGTTGTTCAGTTTACCAAATTCCGAAAAATGTTTTCCGGAAAACATTTTCGTCAAATTTACCAAACAACTGAAAACAAGACCATGATATTTTACAAGAAAACATTTTACAAGGAAAATGTTTTACATGAAAACATTTTACATTATATGAAATCATTTTACATGAAAACATTTTCCGAAAAATGTTTTACGCGAAACAAACGGAACCTATTGTGACTATATGCACTGTTGTAGAAATTGATTGCGATTTAAATCATTCATATTTATTTTGGCAACGATCTGATGTGTTTAAATCAGTCCTACAATATACTCCCTTAGTCCCGTCTCGACCCAAACTTCACCATTTTGGGAGTGACACAATATTTAAGAAAAGTGTTGAGTGAAAAATGGTTATGAGAGAAAATAAGCGAGTGGGTATGACAAGTGGGATCCACAATTTAAATATGTGAAGAAAAAAAGTAATGTACTCCCTCCGTCCCACCTTAGTGTAGACTAAATGTTTGGGCACAATAACTAAGGAATACTAATAAAATAATGAAAATGTGTGATAGGAAATGAAGAGAGAGAATGAGTGAAGTTAATAGTAGGTTGGTTGAATAAATTGTATGGTGGAAAATGAAGAGAGAGAATGAGTGGGTGGGTAAGGAGAATATAAAATAATAAAAAACTTTCTAATTTTGGCAGTCTACACTAAGGTGGGACGGACGAAAAAGGCAAGAAGTCTACACTAAGGTGGGACGGAGGGAGTATATGACAAGTGGGTCCCACAATTTATGAATATGAGTATGAGAAGTGGGGTATGTATAATAGAATATTAATAAATTTTTTCTATTTTAGGAATGATGAAACTTCTACCGAGACATTCATTTGAGCAAAAGATGAAGCTTCGAACGGAACGAAAAGAGTATTCATTGATCGAAAATTCAATCTTAATTAATCACTTCATAAAAAAGACTCAATTTAAATCAACACCGATAGCTTCAACAAAACAGTATTCCCTCCGTCCCAAAATGTTTGTCCCTTTTGACTATTTTGTTGAACTTTGACCACAAATTGATGAAACAGATTGACGAGGGTACTAATTCGGTTCTTCTTCAACTCTTAAAACTTTTGTAAGTATAATCAAATTTAGTGCACATAATTTGCATAATGTTATGATATTATCTAATAAGCATTTTCTTTTCAGTCATGGGACACCAACTCAATCTCATTTAAGGTCGGATGTGATAATAGTATTGAAAGTTTGGAAAACTGCAATAGTATTGAAAATTTGGGAAACTGCAACTCAAAGGATAGTGAGTGGGTTTGAGGTTACATGAAAGGGAGAGAGGTAAGGGGGTGAGGGGAAAGAGAAAAGTGGGTGGGGTTGGGATTATGTAATTTGGTTAACTTTAGTTAATTGAAATCATACTTTCTTATAATTTTATTTTTGGTTATAATAATAAAATTGTATTTTGTCAATCTTATTTTGGCTATATTGTAGAATATAATTTTACTTTCTATTTTCCTTTTTGTAACAAATACCAAAGAGACAGGTTTATTTTTGAAATGTTCAATTAAAAATCAGGAACTATTATGTATGTAATGAATCATTAATATTGTCGTTCTTGCAATCAAATGAAAATTTTAAGAGTTTACAATTTGATGATAGATATTAGACTTATGCATTTTGAGAGTTTGATCTCAAACACATTATATTTATGTCGTACTGTCACCGTGCCTTGGCACGGGTAGGGAAGTACTAGTACTCTCACAATGAATATCCACTAACTATTTTCTATTCCATTTTCTCTTTCCTACATCATTTTTCACTCACAACATTTATTGATAGTATTTCTAATGGTGAAGCAATAACAATTTTTAAAATTACAAAAAAATATCTAGATGTTCATAAAATTATTTGTCAAAAATTCACACAGTTGATCAACTGTGTGAATTGTAATGGGACGGAGGGTAGTACATTTTTTCTTTTTTCTATATCATTTTTTTTTAATTCTCGTGCAAGACACAAATTTTGTCCTCTCGAACAGGAATGAGGGAGTATACTTTAATGTATTCCATGACCCATAAATTATAAATTATGTAGGTGTAAATAATGGGACAAATGGAAGATTTGGAAGAACAATACGTACCATACTTGTATACTTAGCTAGCTAGTTATAGAAATTATGGAGACAAAGTACACAATGATTGAGATTAAATTAAAGGTAAATAGAATTTGGAGCGCTGGACACACGTCATCACACATGGACACGTCACATATTTAATTACATAATTGCATTTTTGATTGCATGGAATTTCAATGCTCCCTCCAATTCGCTAGAACTTCGTCTTTTTTTAATCCAAAATGGTGTATAGTTAAAAAATTTACTTTTTCTAAAATAGTACTCCCTTCTTACTTTCGGTTCAAATATTTCAAAATGGTTTATGCACGAGGATTAAAAAAAAATGATGTAAAAAAGAGAAAAAGTTTAAATGTTGTGAGTATGAAAAGTGATATAGGAAAGAAAAAGTGGGGTAGAAAATAATTAGTGAATATTTATTGTGAGTATGACAAGTGGGTCCTACAAATAAAAAAGTAATAAAAAATTTTCCTTTTTTTTAGGTTAGGACATTTTAAATGGGACACCCAAAAAGGAAAATTGAGACACTTCGATCGGGACGGAGGGAGTAATAAATATGGACCCCATTTATCAATCCATTCACTTTTTTCTCTCATATGCGTAAATTGTGGATCTCACTTGTCATATCTACTAACTTTTCCCACTCACACATATAAATTATGGGTCATACTTATCATACCCACTCACTTATTTTTTCTCAAAATTCATTTTCAACTCATCATTTTTCTTAATTTTTATGCTGACTTTCAAAATGGTAAAACTTCTAGTAGCAGGACGAAGAGAAAAATGCTTGCCATATACTTGCATGTTATCACTTAAATCCATGGTCAACTTTTATTTGAACAATATCAAATTGATCAAAACAATATACAGATTTGAAATTTGAAACCCTGTGGGTCTATATGTATATTGTTATAAAAGTTGGATTGCTCAATTATTCAAGTTATATTTTTTATAAACGTTTATCCTTACTAGTTGGATTGAAATAAAAAGACAATATCCTTACTGGTTAGATTGCAATAAAAAGATAATTTTATCCTTAATAAATTGATTTAATGGTTCAATTTCGACTTTTGTAAATTTCAATTAACCTCACTGACTCCAAATCCCTGTCCCATTTATCTTTTGCAAAGTATGAAATCTAGGGATGATGCCATGGCCTAAGGCCTTTGTTGGTACATAAAAAGAATATCAAAAGAATGAGGTTTTATTGAGTTCATATAGGATTATACTTACCAAATTAATTTTGATTATTGATTTTTATAGGTAGCATCATCCCCACTCTTGGCTGTATACTTGTAATAGAGCGGCTAACTAACGGTGGTGAAGTAGCGGTTTCATGTTCATAAATGTTAGAGATATTTTTTTGTATTGGGAATTGATAAATCTTGCCTATAATATATAAAGATTTTGGGTCACTCCCCTTAGTATCAATTTGTTTTAAGGGGGAACCTCAGACTTTAAGAGCAGGTTCTTTACACGTGCAGGCCCAACGGCCCATGATGTTACTTCGCGCCACCCGATTAATAAGTCCACGTTGTAAGCTTTGGCAAAAGCCGGCTACACGTGAGAGGGCGTGTTAGAGATATTATCCCACATTGAAAATTGACAAACCTTGCCTATATAATATATACTCCCTCCGTCCCATTAATAGCTTCACTTTTTGTCAAAACGGGTGTCCCGTTAAAAGCTTCGCCTTTCCTAAAATGACAAAGAATCTTTACTATTCCACCCACTAATTCTCTCTCTTACTTTACTTTTATACTCACAACACTTTTCAAATTTACTATTTCCTCCACTCATTCTCTCTCCTATTTTACTTTTATACTCAGACTGTCTACAATGGCGGAATGAATTGAAGGTTGAAATGCTTTTAACCCGAATGAAACGCTACAATGGAGGAAATGAAATGGGGTGGATGAAATGGCTGGATGAAACTTTTCATCCAGCTGAAATGTTTTTTTTTTTTTTTTTTTTTTTTTTTTATACAACACGCGTCACTCTATTATTCAATTTTCGAAAATTGTTTTTATCCCAAATCTTTGAGCTTAATTATCACCTAGTAAATTAATTTTTTTTAAATTTTTTTTTCATCAAAATTCATCAATTTTTTTTTCCTACAAATTGATATAAGTTTCATTTGATTTGGACAAAAAAAAAACACTTAGTTTTCAATTTGGGCTGAATTATTACCTAGTAAATTATTATTTTTTTTAATTTTTTTTTCACCAAAATTCATCATTTTTTTTCCCTACAAATCGATATAAGTTTCATTTGATTTGGACACAAAAAAAAAACACTTAGTTTTCAATTTGGGCTGAATTATTACCTAGTAAATTATTATTTTTTTTAATTTTTTTTTCACCAAAATTCATCATTTTTTTCCCCTACAAATCGATATAAGTTTCATTTGATTTGGACACAAAAAAAAAAAAACACTTAGTTTTCAATTTGAGCTGAATTATTACCTAGTAAATTATTATTTTTTTTAATTTTTTTTTTTCACCAAAATTCATCATTTTTTTTCCCTACAAATCGATATAAGTTTCATTTGATTTGGACACAAAAAAAAAATCATTATATTTTTTTAACCTATAAATTGATGCAATATTTTTTTAATTAAGTGTGAAATATTTTTTTAATTATAAATAATAATAATAATAATAATTTAATTTAACTAATCATAAAAATAAAGAATATAAATAAAATAAAATAAAAGTAGTGGGGTATAGAATGATGAGTTGGAGGGAGTTGAAATTTAATTTAAGTTAGCCATTGGAGTGGGGATAAATGAAATGGATAGATGAAATATTAGGTGGATGAGAAAAAGTGTAAAAAGTGTTAGATGAAATGAGGGAGTGGGATGAAACCACTGTGGATAGTCTCACAACACTTTCTCAACTATCCTTTTTTCTTAATTTGCGTGCCAAACTCAAAATGGTGAAGTTATCAACGGGACGGAGGGAGTATAAAGATCCTGAGTCACTCCCCTTAATACCAATTAATTTTAAGATGGAACCTCAGACTTTAAGAATAAAATATTATTTTTTCCGTCTTATAATAATGATTGCTTATTTTTCAAAATTAATACTAAGTTTGACTTGACAATCGAATAAATCGGACAGGATATAATTTTTAAACCCTGTTCGACAGTTCTAAATTTACATATTTAAATCCTAAACATGTGTAGTCACAGGCTCATTGCATATGCTTAAGGAGTAATTTGACTTCTAATTTTATTGATGGTGTGAAGGACCAACCGAAATTAATTAGGTGCCTAATCATTTTAATTAACACAAAAATATCAATAATATATTTTTTTCTAAATAATTAAATTAATTTAAAATAATCATTTAATGTACACTCATATATTGATAACAGGGGCGGATCCTGAATTTTGAAATCGTATGGACTTGATATTTAAAAAGGGTCATTGTCCCATAAGGTTTTTTTTTTTTAAATCTATGCTCAATAAGTTTCTAGTGTATCAATTTTTTGTCTTTTTGGACGAAAATACCCCCCCAAAGAATGTTGTATTTTATTTTCAAAAAAATAAAATAAATTAATAATAAATAAAAAAAAATCAGAATGTTGTATTATATTTTTCAGAATGTTGTATTATATTCAGAATGTTGTATTATATTTTCAGAATGTTGTATTATATTTTCAAAAAAAAAATTTAAAAATCAGAATATTGTATTATATTTTCAGAATGTTGTATTATATTTTCAGAATATTGTATTATATTCAGAGTGTTGTATTATATTTTCAGAGTGCTGTATTACATTTTTGATGCTGTCCAAAAATAATGGTTGGGCTTGGACCAAGGTCAACAGCGAAAAATGATCAAGTAGGCCCAAAGCGAGTCAAGACCCAAGAAGAATATAGGGATAAAGATAGCCCAGTTGGGGTTCGCGGGAAATTGTGTCGAGAGATATCCCGCTAAGTTCAATAAAAGGGGAAAGCCTAAGAGAGTGCATGCGAGATATTAGTCAACGAATGGCAAGATAAATGAGACAAACCGGCGAGACAACGACATAAGATGAGAAGGCGAGATATTAGGTCGAGGAGACACAATACTCAGTTACCCGTATCCGGCGAGATACAAATCTAAGGGGAGCGACTCATAAGAGGCGGCATATAAATATCTACGAAATGGGACCCATAAAACGATTGGGCATTGGGAAAAGTGATCACGTGTTGTGAGTTTATTCTTTTTGTTAGCCAATGAAATGATGACACGTGGAATGAGACACGGAACGTGAGGATAGCACGTGAAAGGCACGAGGGAAGGAGTATATATATGAGGGATAGTCTTCATTGGCAAGGTACGTACACACTCTCACCAACAAACACCTTTCCCTACTGTTCAGATTTATCATCCCTGACAAACACTTATCCTCACGTCGGAGGGGCTTACACCGGAGTCGCCCCCGGCCTAGTTGACGTTTGTGGTTGTGCAGGCTGGAAGAAGGAGTCGGAGCTGTCCAATTCAGACTACAACGGTCGTGTTGCCGCTGAGAAAATTCCTGGCAACATCAATTTTCAAAAAATTAACAAAAAAAAAATTTTAAAAAAAAATCAAAATGTTGTATTATATTTTCAGAATGTTGTGAGGGCAAAATTGGAGCTTGTAAAAAGAACTTTCTGGTCATTTTAATACAATGAGAAACTTAGTGGAAAGTGATTTGTTCCTAAAGGAATTTATGGGGCAAATTCCCTTAAAAATATTGTAAACAATAATAACAGTGAAAAATAACTTCATATATAAAAAAAAGTTAATATAGTCAGTGATTTGGGTAAAAAAAAATAAAAATTTTGAAATGGACTGAAATTCACGTCAATTAGTATGTAGATTCGCCCCTGATTGATAAAAAATAGGAATATTATTTTAAAACGAAGCGAACATATTTTATGAAATCATGTGCCCTATATCATAGATGTTCATTTTTTTAAAACGTTATTTAAAATGAATATATTCTTCATTTAACAATTAAAGGGACAAGAGAATGAATAGTTGGAACTTGGAAGAGACAAAATTGAAATATCACTAACGTCCGTTAGTCTAATAGTTCCAATTTTTTTTTTTTTTAAAAAAAGAATAAAAAATCTCCTCCAGATTATGTGGGATTTTCCATTCGATTAAAGTGTGATCCTTAACAGAGTGACGCGTGGCTTGTCAGCCCAAATATGTACAGTATGTGTCATTTGTGTGGAAGAGGAAGAGGAAGAGGAAGAAAAAAAGGAAAAGACATTACCATGTCGGCAGCAACTGACGTCTCCATTAATGATGATCTTAGTGCAACGGTAACTATGATATTAGTTAAATAGGAATCAAAATTAAAATTTGATAACTATTAATCACTGCTCCTTTCATTCTCAATTTAAATAAGTGTAAACTTTTCATTTTGGGCGTCTCAAATTTACGTGCACATTTTTTAAAATAAAAATAAATATTTAATATTCCCTCCACTAATTCTCTCTCCTACATTATTTTAATATTCACAACACAATTATAATTTACTATTCCCTCCACTCATTCTCTCTCCTATTTTACTTTCACACTCACAACACTTTCAATATAATACTCTCTCCTTAATTTACATGAAAAGTCAAAGTGTGCACTTAGGTTGAGGAGGAGGGAGTATTTATAAGATATCAAATTTTAATCTCAAACAAACAATAGGCATCAAATTTATGATATCACCAAAATGACTCATTTTTTAAAATTCACTAATTCGTGTAGCGATTTTAAAAAATACTCCCTCCGTCCCACTGATAACTTCACCATTTTGAGCTTGACACTCAAATTAAGGAAAAAGGATAGTGGAGAAAGTGTTGTGAGTATAAAACTAAAGTAGGAGAGATAATTAGTGGGTGGAATAGTAAAGATTCTTTGCCATTTTAGAAAAGGTGAAGCTTTTAACGGGACACCCGTTTTGGCAAAAAGTGAAGCTATTAATGGGACGGAGGGAGTATTCACTTAAACTCGTTAATTCGTGTAGCGAATTTAATTTTCTTATTTTTTTTTTTATGTAAACTTTTTCGAGAATTTTACTGAAATTTTATAAAAATATGAATTCGCTACTGTGAATAGCGAGTTTACTATAAATAAATGATTAGCTAATTAATATTGTAATGTGTTTAAATAGAGAGCTAAATTCGCTAATTGAAGCATCGAGTTCACTTAAATACTCGTTTTTCCCAATAACGAGTTTAGAAAAACTCTTTTTTTTGGTATCACACACAAACAAATCATACTTACTCACCCAAGTTAACGACACACGCAGAGAGAGAGAGAGAGGGAGAAACTGGAACGACGAGAGCATAACTCGTGATTTGCAGTAACGACTTCAAATTCGCTAGTGTAAGTGTCTAATTTCATACTACCTCCTATACTTCGAATCAATTTAGTATTATTTCAAACTAGGATTTTCAAAATTGATTGGTTTGATGGTTTTTGAAATTGATTCAACCTAGGGTTTTTCTAATTGATTGATTTATGAGTTATTCTTTTTACTTAATTAGTTATTCTTGATTTATATGTTATTGTTGATTAAATTAATATTTTGTTAGTTTAGTTAAGTTTTTCGTTAGTTAAGTTAGGTTTTTTGTTAGTTCAGTTATGTTTTTGTTAGTTCAGTTAGTATTTTTGTTAAATTGAGTTTAAATTTGATTAATTTTGTCTATTGTGTTACTGTGTTACAGATGAATATAGAAATATGCTTCACAATAGCTGTCTTTCTTCTTTTTATACCTGATGGTTGTCTCTTGATTTTCTACTGATATCTCTATGTTTTATATTTGATCAATTTTGTGTTTTGTGTTACAGATGAATATATAACATCAACATGTAAAGCTTCTTGAGCCGTTTGTCGATCCGGGTCCTTTGCAACGAGATATTTTGAGATTACAGGATTAGCGTCGAACTGAATACATCTGGGCCGGAAGACATGTTGAGAAGCTTTCGTCGTGGTTAAACTTTGCCGAAAGTGTTGGACGTGAGGATCCAGGAGAGACTAGTAGTAGCAGGATTTTACGGGGTTTACAAGTTAGGGAAAATCACGTATGATTGGGGTTTGCTTACAACGTTGGTTGAGCGATGGCGTCAGGAAACCCACAGTTTTCACTTTCCTATTGGTGAGATGACCGTTAATTTAAAGGATATGGGTATGTTGTCAGGGTTATCGATTGATGGACTTCCTGTTACTGGTTCTGACACCAAGAGGTTGCTTCAGGGTTGGTGCGACTTATGTGAGGAGTTATTAGGTGTTAAACCACCGGAGAGTGAGATAGAAGCAGGGTTGTTGAAGGTTAAGTGGCTTCTAAGTCAGTTTCACCATTTTGGTCAGCTTATATAAAATGCGACACGGTATTTGGTCATTAAGTATACACGTGCGTACATATTGGCAGCCCTCGGGATTGTGATGCCTGATTGCACTAGTAATAAGGTGAAGTTGATATATCTTCCACTGCTTAGAGATATCGAGATGATACATGATTATAGTTGGGGTAGTGCTGCTTTGGCCTTTCTTTATCGGGAAATGTGTACTGCGAATTTGCCCGACACATGTAACTATAGTGGATTTCTCTATATTGTGCAGGTATGATAATTATATTTTTCTATATATATATGGTTTTATGTATATTTTTAAATTATATTGTATTTATGTGATTTTTTTATAATACTAACATATTTGGGCATGAGAGAGGTTGTTGCCCACACAACCAATAGTGTATAGGGGAGATCAAGATGTGCAACTGAACTTACCCGACAATCCATTGGGGTGTAGGTAAACTACAACCACTCTGATTTGTGTAAATTCTATTGTATTTATCTGATTTGTTTAAATTATATTGTATTTATCTACGTTTTTTTAATTTTATTTTTTTAATATTATCAGGTGGACTTGGTCCCTATCGTATTTGCATGTTAACGCACATAACTTACGTGTCTATCGGGATCAACTAGCGTCTCTCACTATGTATCAGATTATTTGGCAACAATATACAGATCGAGTTGTTCCAGATTATTGTAGGTAGGGACAAGCCGTATAGAGGACGAGGGCGCCTCTTATCTGCTTTGACAGGGTAGAATGGCACCTACATGATCGAGTTATGAGGCAGTTTGGCATGATGCAGCCGATCCCCGATCCATGTGACACATAGAAAGATTTGCATAGTATTGATCGCCGAGGTAGAGGACATGTGGCTTGGGATTCAAAATATAGTGAGTACATATCATTATGGAATGCACGAGATCAGAGCGTGGTGAATGGTGTGTTGGGTGAAGAGGTGATGGATTACGCCCATCCATACATGATTTGGTTCAAGAAAATCACACGTTCTTTAATTATAAACCCGATCCATGTAGAGTATATATGGTACAGATCACATGCCAACGTCTTCGAGGGTTTGGTAAGTGAATGTAATTTTAAAAACTTTTTAATATTAGGGCTTATTGATTGTAATAATAAGTTAGTAACATTCTTGCACTGTTGATGTTAACAGGTGCAAAAATTACAACGCATGCATGAAATTAACGAGGGAAGCATCGCCCAGGAGTTGGAGGTGGATAACTATAGGCTTCATATGAGGCATCTTATTATATCTTCTCTTACGCATATACGACAGCAACAGCTTGATGCTCGAGCACCCCCGGCACCAATTGATCGCATCCAGGATGTTCCACACAGACAACCACGGCCTCAACGTCGTCGCGTGCAGATAGTGCCAAGATGCAACCTGGTCAACATTTAGTTGATGAGCAAGAGGAGGACCAAGAGCGACAACCATAGCCGAACTAGGAAGCTCGAGTAGAGACTCAGACACATACACCTCCCGAGACTCCATTACAGACGGATGTTCCTCCCGAGACTCCATTACAGACAGATGCACCTCCCAAGACTCATACAACGATGGAGGTAAAAGGTGAGTCACTTCATATCACAATAGCCCACGATACACAGGGTCAATGTGTTACGCAAGTTGAGGGGATATATTTCGATAAAGAAAAAACATATAAGCGTAGGAAAAAAATGATCCCTAAATGAACATTTGAGACATTTCCTATGTGACCGGGTTGTGGTTATTTAATGATATTTTGTTCTATTTACGTGTTGTTGAATGTGTTTGTTTGTCAAGGTTGTTGAAATGTGTTTGGTTGTTACAGGTTAAATGTGTTTGTTTTTCACAGGTTTTGATACAACTTTGTAATAAAGTTGGACTGTGAACTGACTTTATTTAACTGGTTTAGGTTTACATGAAATTCGCTAATGGTAGTATCGAATTTAAATTCACTATTGCCACTAGCGAGTTAATCTAAAAACATATTTAATTAATCTAAACTCGCTATTCACAGTAGCGAATTTAAATTTTAATAAATTCCCTTAAAAATCTCGAAATTGTTTACGTAAAAAAAAGGAAAATTGAACTCGCAACACGAAATAGCGAGTTTAAGCTTTTTAAAAAAAATCGCTACACGAAGTAGCAAGTTTAAAAAAGGAGTCATTTTGGTCAATATTTTGGAAGGGCTGTTATTTTGGGAATTATTATTTAAAAAAAGAATTATTTCAGAAAAAAAACCGCTAATGGGGACACAACATGTGTCCCCCAAATATTAAATTCACCCAAATTTTTATTTGATATATAAAATTGAAAAAATAAAATAAAATATAAATATAAATAGCAATACCAATACCAATACCAATATTTTTAATTTACAATAGAGCCTAAATTTTATATATTTTAGCAAAAATACAATACTTAATATTTTATCATTAAATTCACCCAAATTTTAATTTGTGATAATTTATTATAATTTTTTTTTAAAAAGTAATTTACTACTTACATAATACAATAATAAATATACTATTATACAATATTAATATAAATTTTACTTTATAAATGATATAAATTATTATCCAAATAATAAAAAATTAGTAATAATATGAATAATGATAGTAATTGTTAGATAAATGAGTATAAAAGAGAAAATATATTGGGGTATAGTAAAAAAATATGTGAGAGAAACTGATAACTTTTGTTACCACTGTGAGTAAAATGGTGTGAAGTTATAGTTATTGATAACCGATGACGTGTAAGATAGAGATTTCATGATTCGGTCATCACTGCGGATGGTCTTACGAAACGAATGACTTGTAAATAATTTTAAAAAATTCAAATTGAATCAAGTCATGAAAAAAAAGAAGTTTTAATCGATCAAATTCATTAGTCGTATTTAATTTGGTTTATACGGGACCTCGACCACCCTACCTATCCACGTTAATATGATATTGTTTGATTTGACTCATTTGAACGATTTTATTTTTGGATCATTTCTCAAAAGATCTCATATTAATGGAGTGGGTGCACACCTTTATATATTAGGCAATTCTTCTTTTAATTGTCGATATGAGACTTGAGTTGATATCCCAACAATCCTTCTCTCAAATCAAGGACCACCTACAGCTAAATTTACTTGTACCACCGCTATCTAGCACCTACGGGACACGCCGTTTGATCATCTATATCATGAACACTTTCAACACAAGACACACACTGTGTTATCGGCGAGGTCACACAAGAGAAAAACTTGAGGAAGAGGGGGACTAGAGAAAGTAAGAGGATGAAGGAAGAGAATGAATTATGCAATGTCGACCGTGGAGAGAATTTAGTTAGTTATGTGTCGCAATGAAAATAACAAATAATAAAATTAAAGTCTGAGATTTTATCTCAAAATCAGGGCTCGTCTGGTACACAGTTTTATAAATGAAAAGTTTTTAAAACGGAGCTTATTTCTGGACGCTATAGTTTTGAGTGGCCAAAATATCCCCAACTTTTTAAAATTCAACCGTCTAAAACTCTTGACTAACACGCTTAATAAAAAAAAAGCTGAGTTTTTCTATCTCCTTTTTAACAAAAACGCTCGACAAGACAGGGCCTCAATTGGCTATAAGAGGAATAGCCAATGATATAGCCAATTTGGGCTTACAATGTGTGGACCCTTTTGGTCTGGGTGGCGTGATGTGGAGCTATAACATCGTGGGTCATTAGGTTTGTACGTGTAAAAAACCTGCTCTGATAACATAATAAAGTATGAGATTCTATCTCAAAAATCAATTGACAATAAGAGAAATACCTCAATATCCGTATATTTTAAGCACATTTCGATATAAGATAAGTGCTTTAACAAGTGTGATGCAATATAAGCTTTTATTTATTTATTTATTTAATGATTCGACAGGAAATATTAATCAGCTTAAAAATCTTTGGTTAATAGGTGCCTTCAGAAAAACATTTCTACTTTTCTTCTTCTTGTTCTTCCACTTCGAATATCAAATTGGGATGTAAAATTACAATGTATTAACATAGTTTGATATTTCATCTGTTTTATAATAAATAAATGTCGTATTTGATTTATCAATATTTTTATAAAATATGATTATTTGTTTATATATTGCTTATAAAATGATAAAAATACAACAAGCAATACAATTCTCTAATTTAGAAATGTGACAAATTAAATGGACCAATTCCATTCATACCCTCCAAAACCGAAACAGAAGCTAGGACAATTTAAAATTAGACTACTTGCAAATTTATTCATTTTGGGGGGCAGTTTGGTCATTTGATAATTGAGTTGGAATTCCTGTCCTTTTGAGAGGAAGAGAGGATAGCATCAATGGCTTCCTTTACTTGTGAAAGCTCAGGTGCTTTTCCACCCTGCACTGGCCAAAACTCATCTGTCGCCAATACCTGCACATTTATTTATTACAATTTATATTATATTAAATTAAATTAAATTAAAATTTAATATTTAACTCATCTTATAAATTTCTTGACAAATTAAAAAAAATAAAATTAAAAGCATATACCCCTCACCTTCACTTGTAGCTGAAGGAATTTGACATAACTGATAGCTTTCTCTAACATTGTAACCAAATCAACCTGAACAAATAAAATAAAAAATAATATATAGTTGCGCGATTAATGTTAAATTAGTCTGAAAAAAATAATTCTTTTTGCTTGTAACAAATTATATGTACATAAATTAAGCAACATTGGTTACCTTGGAACCATTGGGGACAAGATCCTGAAGAACCTTAAGCCGTTCACTAATCCGTTCTCTACGATTCTGTTGGTGACCGACAAATACATGCGTGTATTCGTTAATTAATATTTCTATATATATGATCTTTATAAATTTTAACTGAATTAGCCTAGCTCTAACTGAATTATACCTTAGCAACAATACTTTGTGGATCCTTGGTAGCTTGTGGTTGAGTTGACTTTGTTTTTGCCTTCTTTGTTGAGCTGTTGCATTGCTTCTTGTTTGCTTGCATGCTTTTTCCCTTCAACCATACATAGATTAGATCCCAATAGTGTAAATAATTATGAATTACGGGTATGCATTTCATTTGAATGCAGTGCAGTTAGATGAGCGTATTGCCTAGATTTAATCTTCTTCAAGAAAAAATAATAATCAAGAAAGTTATAATTACATACCGTGTGAGGGCGCTTATGAAGGGTGGATTCTTGTGTAGCAACATCTCCAATGGTGTGATCTGCAGGGTCTTGTTGAAGGTTAGACCACCCAAACAACTCCATTTCCCCATGGTTATTTTCTTGAATAATGCTACTACTGCTTGTACTAGGGTTGTACATACTACTAGCTTGAATAGAGTTGAAACTCTCAAGCAATCTAATACACCCCGAATTTCGCTCACTAGAGAGATCCAAGTTACCCAAGTAGGGTTGTTCTTCTTCATGATCATTCTGCTCAAATCTAAGAAAACATGAGCCATTAGGCTGCATGAAATCATCAAACCCCGGCTTGAAATTTATCGTGGAATGGCCATTTTCAGGCTGATGATAATTATTGCTATTTGGACTAGATATTGTTGAGGAAGACCTACCTATGCCAAAGTTCTTAGTGAATCCGCCGCCACCACCACCACCACCACCACTGCCGCCACTCTTGTCCGGACTTTCGCCTTGTTCAAAGTCATGATCACCAGCTATGACATTATCGAAAAATGAGAATAATTGTGAGTCATTAGGGTTGTGTCTTTCTTTGGCAAGTGCCATTGATCAGAAGATGTTGTAGCTAGAAAATTGAGTGAAACTAGGTTGGTTTAGGAAGGTATGAGTAGTGGATTAGGTTTACTGCGTGTATATGTATGGGGAAATGGGGGAATTGTGGGATGAATAGGGCGTGTTTGGGGGTGGTATAAATAGTGATAAGAGGGTCCTTTAAAAGAAGTGAAGTAAATGAGAGTTTTATTTTGGAAATTGTTAATGGAATAACTTGCTAGTGTGCAATTACTATGTATCAAAACATGCCCTTATTTTGTCTTATTCTTAAAATATAAAAGCCAGTTTTAATAAAATAATAGGGTTTTTCTTATTTATTTCTTAAAAATTTAGAGAAAAAAAAGTGAGAAATGACTCTTATACCTCTGGTATACAGGTGAACTAGTCTTATACATAAGGTATAAGAGTGGACATGTATTTGACCAAAAACGAGAGCGAGGGTAATCTGGTTTTTCTACAGGTGAATGGTTTATTTCGAATATTGGAAATTCGTTGGTATTATATGAAATATTGATTTGGCTAAAGGGCCCTAGGATCAGTTACCCCCAACAAATTTAGGTTAGTTTACTTATCCTAACGAAAAATTAAAACTTTGTTATTTATACATCATATTATATACCCACACGGGTAGCTCAGCGTTAAGGAGGTAAAGGATGGTAAGAGAAGTTCTGTGTTAGAGCGATGAGAGAAGCAACTTGGTGACTAACAAGTAATTTCTGCTAGACGTTTTCTTTTTGAAGCCAATTACCAAATTTACCTGTTATATTATATGCATGGGGTGCTCAAACTAATAATAAGAAGTGTTATGGGGATTGTTGAGTTGAAAAAAAAATGGTAAAAATCAGCAGAAGGATCGCCGCTTCTAACGTCCAAACCCACGTCTCTAAGATTCCATACTATGCACCCAAACATGAAACACTACAATTATATGCATTTACTCCCTTTTTTTCTTTTTCTTTTTCTTTTTTCCCTCTTTATTTGTCTAATTGATAAGGTATTTTATTTAAGTTAAATATCTAATTTTAAGTTCTAGAAAAATTTAGGCAATTTAGGCATATTTTTGTAACACACACACACACACACACACACTATATATATATATATATATATATATATATATATATATATATATATATATATATATATATATATATATATATATATATATATATATATATATATATATATATATATATTCTTAATAATCTCACTATATAACATTATTAGTAAAAGAGTTAACTAAAATATTATGATTATCTATAATGAGTTTCACGTAACTTCACTAAAAAGTCATTCATTTTAAAACAAATTTTTTATCAAAATAGACATTAAATTTAGGACAAAGGGATATTCAAAATAAATACATACTATTCCCTCCGTTCCACTTCAATTCAAGAGTCCTACTTTTCCTTTTGTTCCGTTTCAGACTAAGAGTCTCATTCCATAAATGACAAATTTTGAACAGTATTTCGGACATTTATACCCTTATAATGTAAATATATTTACAAAAAAAATCATTCATTATATCCTTATAATGTTAACATATTTAAAAAAAATAAATCAAAAAAAGGGAAAAATATTAAATGTTTTAACTTTTACATTCTTTCTCATCTAATCTTCTACCTACTTGCAATTCATTATTCATTTTTTAAAGATTTTCTCAAGAAGCGTGAAATAGTATCATAGAACCCTTGAAGTGAGACGGATGGAGTACTATTTTGGGACAAATAGTCGAATATTGTATTTATTAAAATTGGTCTCACATTAACTAATGAACTTGGTTGGTTCAAATGTTAATACTTGTAGTAGAAGGATGTTTCCTAGCTAGTTTCCTTCAATGCTTTTCGCACTTGAAAGCTCATGAGCACGTGCATCTATGATCCAACTCATTTTTAAGTATATTTTGACATTCCGTGTTGATGGCCAGCCTAATTTATCGGATTTTGTGATGTACAATAGCGCAATATCGTCCCCAAATAAGTGAATCAGTGATAAATTCAAATTTTCAATCGATGAGGACTATTCTCTTATCATCTCGCCTTGAAACATCTTTAAAAAAAAAAAAACATTGCAATATCTTTGTACATTGTTCATTTCAATTTCAAGCACAATTTCATTTGTTCATTTCAATTTCAATGATTTATAATATACAAACTTATTTCAGACATCTTCCTAATCAACTTGATCTCACCCGTATTTTAATGAGAAGTTACATCTAGCATATGACATGAGCTTTGAGTCCTCTTACACAAGGAGAATGATGTTTCACTCTTGAAACTGTTAATTGGCTACAAAAATAATGAGGGTTGCAATGCTCTTCAACTAAGTTTTTTTATAACCGAGGGTATAGAAGTCATTTTCTTTTTATTTCCTCTCATTTCATTCCAAAACTCGAAAGCATGAGAAGAGAAAACTTTGTTTTTCCTTTCATTTCCTTCCTAACTCGGAAGCACATCTGAAGGAATTTAAATTCACTTCCCTCCCTTTCTTTTCTCTCCTTTTCCCTCCACTCACTTTCTTTTCTCTTCATTAAAAACTCAAAAAGGGACCCTAAGCGTATAATGGGTTTCGCTTGATTAGGCGACCAGTTTGAGCTTAGCCTATTTCCTTGACTATATATAAGAAAGTTCTTAGATAATTAATATAAAAAAATTGAAAATTAATTAAGATTAAGACAACAAAAGATTAATAAGTTTTGACAAACCCAATGATGATATTCTTCCACATGCTTCATCGGTACAAGATAAGCTTTGTTTAAATTTCCTTGTTTCATGGGGATTGATTTTGTGTGTTTTTCCTCAAATCAAAATCAAAGGCATGTTCTTCAATTAAAGCTCAAGAAAGAACCTTATCTTTCAACATATATTTTTCCATTTAATCTAATCTCAATTAATACCCTCAAACCTTTGTTGTCTAGTGAACACTGTTGAAATTGGATACAAATTAAAGCATGTAAGGATTTGACTTGATTGGAAGAATGAAAATAAGAGAAAAATTGTTAGTTTTCTAATTTGATCCGACTTCCTTTTGACAACATAATTCTTTTATTGGACAGAAAGCAAATTACTTTTTGGAGAAAGAATTAGAATCCTTGGAGATTAGTTTTGTTGTTAGATAAATATAAGTGATTACTTATAATATTGTGTTGCATGTTTGATTAAATTAATTGTCGCTAATTTATGTTAGGCAAAAATAATATATGAGATCAACAAACAGAGTCAAGACAATGGTGGGTATTGGGGTGCCCTTAGATGCATTCCATAGGTGGCCTAAATATGAAATGTCTAAGGTTTATTTCGGTGAGGATGTGTTCATAATTCAAACACTATGTTTATTGTTGTAAACATAGGCGAATATTGTAATACATCATATTTAGTGATATTAGTTGATATTTTGGCTTATTAGTGCCCTCAAATGTAGTCTCTTCTAAGGATGATCTGGGTGAACAAATTGTGTATTTTCTTCTGTTATTACTTTTCATACGAATGTTGCATGCATGTTATCTTTTCCTTATATACTTCATATACTTCGTATTGCTAGGAGACCACTAATTCTCCCACAAACAACCCCCCCCCCCAACCCTCCCCCCCCCCCCCCACTGCCAAATTTATTTCCTACTTCCCTGATCAATAAGAGCAATTTAACTGATTCCGAACCCAACAAACATTTATTTGGTGCAGTGTGGTGCGAGATATGACATCGCCCTCGAGTTCAAAGTGTCTGCAATAATTTGACATTTATGAAGCCCACTGCCCACCCTCTTCATCTAGACCCACCAAGAACACAGTCTAGCTTAAGTTGACATTACAAGTGCCTACTTTATTTAGCCAAGGGTTCATACAAAAACATGTTCCAAACATTTTTGTTTCGCTATTTGGGCGCCTCTATGATAACATTGCTCTTCTCTCCCCATCCCCACCAAAGTCCAGATTGTCGACAGAAACAACAGCACTCATTCATACCCACAATATCGAAATTGAAATTAAAGAAGTTCAATTGCAAAAAAAGGCATTATTAAAGCACATTCGGCAGGCAAACTGACCATAAAGAGACAGAGACCAACATACATACATCAGTTCAAGCCAAGCTACAGTTTCCAAAGTGCAACAATGTGCAAAGGGGCTGCATAAACTTGGCATTATCAACCTAAAAGTTCCATCACTACACGTCTACATTACAGTACATGTTCAAGCATTACAACAAGCAAAAGAGAACAGATTAACCTCTCGGTGCAGTACCAAACTACGTCATACACCAGGAACAATCCTGCATAATTCCACAACAATGAAACCTTAGCAAGTTAGCAAACTAGACCTCCACACATACAACAACACTACATAAAACAGGTGCACAAATTACACTACAAAGAAATTCATGTCAACAGTGGGAATCAAATCCAAGATCACAGGGTTAAAAACCTTGCATGTAACTCACAAAGCTAGGCAAGCTACTTCATTATTGGGTGCACTCTGTACAAATATAGTACTCCCTCCGTCGTGTAAGAGTCCTACTTTTTTTTTTTTTGTCTTTCCTAGAGTAAGAGTCTCATTCCCAACAACAACAACAATACCTCAACGCTGCAAAGGCTCCCACCTACGGTGGGGAAGGGGGAGTCGGATGTACGCAACCTTGTATCTGTATTAAAGCACATAAAAGCTGTTTTCGAATATCCCATGATGAAAATTGCGTAAAAAATTGCATATACCGACTACTGCTTCATAACAAAGAACCGCTGACACTTTAGTGCAGTTAAGTACCTATTTCGTCCCCAACCTATAGTCACTGTTTCGTTTTTGTTCTGAATGTATTTTTTTTTTCGTTTTCCCCCTCTACCTCGTTTTTTGTTGTTGATGTCTTCCTTCCGTCAGTTCACCATCCATTTTACCGTTAAAAATTGTCATGTGGCATGTCAAGTCATTAAAATGCTGAGTTGGCCTTAAAATTTATAAAATAAGCTGAGGTGGAAGTATTAACGGGTTAAAGTGTACATTTAGAGCCAAAATTATAAATAATACCCTTACACATTTTAAAACCCCATCCTTCCCTAACCCTAGATCCGAAGAAAAATTTTGGCTGATGAAAGTCAGTAGCAATGCAATCTGGCCTAATTTGGGGGGGGGGTGAATTACCCCAAACCCTCCCCACCTAATTCACCCTAATTCTTAATATCAAACCTTCAATTCAGCCGAACCGAGGACAGGAGAGTCGGAGATGGTGGGGGTCATCGGAGTCTTGCTAGAAGTGACATTCTTGTCGACTGTGGTGGTGTTTGGCGGAGATTTGTGCACCGTCGAATTCATCTTGCAAAGAGGAGTCCGGATCTAGTGCGCTTTTGTGGTCAGTATGTGGTTGGAAGGGTGGGGTGGGTCAAATGAATGAAGAAAAGGAGGAAGATTATCCTTTGTTTTCTCTAACGATAACGATGGCGGAGACAAAACGGTAAAGGAAGAAGGTTGGTGGAGCGAAGGATGATTGAAGGTCCTTGAATGTTCG
Organism: Adenophora triphylla var. japonica; assembly: GCA_022495995.1. Lineage (NCBI taxonomy): Eukaryota > Viridiplantae > Streptophyta > Magnoliopsida > Asterales > Campanulaceae > Adenophora > Adenophora triphylla. Next base: position 323,381 of record JAFEMH010000278.1, read on the forward strand.
ATGGCGTTGATTATGACGCCGAAAACTGTTAAATCGGTGACATTTTGGAGGCGTGTAAGCCATACACCGGTGAGTTTCTTGAGAGAGTTGACAGAGGTGAAGGAGCGGAGGTTGGAGGTGAGGGTGGAAGGGAAGTGAATGGGGTTGATGAGGCGATTGAGGAAGGAGAGGGTGGAGAGGGATTTAAGGGCGGTGACGAGAGAGGGAAGTATCGTCGGAGCAAATGGAGAGGCGGAGGGGAGGTGAGGTGGCGAAACGGATTAGAGTTGTTGTAGGTGGTGGCATTATGGAAGGAAGGTTGGGTGCAAGGGTCTTTGGTGGTTGGGATGTTGAGAGATTGGAGTTCTCTTAGTTGTTTTGGGTCAAGGGTGGAGGTGGAGGTGGAGATAGTGGGTGGAGATGGGGTGATGGTGGAAAGATAAAAAATATGGACTTGATAAATAAAAAAATTATGGAGAAATTTTAATAATGTAAATTTAGTGAAAAGAAATTATATAATTATGGTATAATGAATAATTAATAAAAATTATATTTTTAAGCAATAATAATAATTTTTAAATGAAAATAGTATTTTTATTTTTTGCTTGCTAAAAAACAAAAAAACATTTTTACTCTCTAAAAGAAAAATTATTTTTAAAATATATTAAAAAGTTATTTTAAAGGGTTTATAGTTTAAAATTATACACTTTAACCATTTAATACTTTCACCTCAGCCTATATTCTAAAATTTTAAGGCCAACTAAGCATTTTAATGACTTGACATGCCAAATAGCAATTTTTAACGGTCAAATGGATGGTCAACTAACGAAAAGACGACATCAACAATAAAAAACGAGGTAGAGTAGGAAAATGAAAAAAAATACATTAATGACGAAAACGAAAAGTGACTATAAGTTGGGGACGAAATAGGTACTTAACTCCGCTTAGTGAACCATTTTACTTTATTTCATCATATTCCCAAGTCAAAAAATAGTGAGTCTTTGGCTCCATTGGAAATGATGGAAAAAGAGTCATTCCCAAAATGACAAAAATTGAATAGTGTATTGGACAACTTTATCCTTATAACGCTTGTATAATTACAAGAAAACCAACACTTCCAACCTACTTTTTAGCCATTTGCATGATGAATAGTATTTTGGACAATTATATCCTCGACCCATTTGAAATTTTTACCCATCTTTTATTGTTTCCTTAATAAGCATCAAAACCAAGATATGACTTGCTCTGGGACGAAGAAAGAGTATTCAATAATGTCTATACATATTTACAGAATATTGTTTTCTAGTAAATGGGGAGAATAAATGGTTCACTTGCACCCCTTTGCATTGTCGTGGGTCCGCCACTCAAAAGACATGGAGTGGAGTGATCATTTGAAGATAGAAAGCATAATTAAGCAGGTAATTGAGTAAGAAAAACGATAAAATCTCAAACATTGCAAAGCACAGGCTCATAGAAGAAGCTGTTTCACCTTACAAAGAAACACAGCAGTCCGAGCCACTCATTGTGCCACCGAACATGGAGTGATTTGAGACAAAGGCACCACATCAAGTGGCAACCTGCAAATATATGAGCAATTAAGAACTACTTCCGTCCAAGACTAAGAGGTCCTTTTTTTTTTCTTTTTTGCTGTTACCACGAAGGTATTTTGAGCAATAATTTTAAGTTAATTTAATTATCCTAATGAAAATTTTAAACTTATTATTGATACACCATTATATGTACTACCAATAACAGTTTTTAGATATTCATTAGGATAACTAAATTAACCTATAGTTATTGCTTAAAATACCTTCGTGTTAACAGCAAAAAAGATAGGACACTTAGTCTGGGACGGAGGGAGTATAACATAAAACTTTAAATGAAATGAGACAAAACAAGAAACAAAATAAGAATGAATTTTATAGAGCATGGTCTGCCATTTCTTTTACTGATGAAATTCAGATATAAGTTAAGACCAAAATTACAAGACTTATATGCATCAATGGAACTTGATGACCAGATATATTTCAGCTACTTGCATCAAAAGTATGCCATTCCAGGCTCGCCTTGGGCTCAAGTAAAAAATGTTGATACAATCACCTCTGACTACCGGAACTATCTATATTCTTTCACTCCCTTTCAACAGATGGATTTCGTAGTTCACGGTCTGCCATTTCCTATTCTGAAGAGTCTCATTTTGAAAATTAAACTAACAAGCACTTACTAGAACCAGATGAAACTGAGCCGTTTCGATTTTTGAGCAGTTAAACTGTACGGTTCAACTGGAATGAGCTAGTGGTTTATCATTGAACCACTCATCTAACCGGTGGTTGAACTTGAACCGATTTCTTTTTCAAACATGATAGAAGTTACTATGCAAGTGAACAGACCTATGTTTTGCACCAGTGAGCCGTGAACCATGATCCTTGATCTGGTTTAGATCTGATATCTATGCTTACGATTTCTATGACATTCTAACCTTATGGTCTCTAACCCTCAATTTACTATGTATGATGCAGAGATTAGAAACTGAATCAAGTACCACTTCTGCCACTCAAGACTAAAGGAAAATTTTGTCTTTCATATAATTATTAAGGAGTGTCATCCTAGTTGCGTAAATGAACTCGCCTTTCAGTTCACGAAAATATTAAGCAAAAGGAAAAATGCATCAGGAATTGAAAAGGACTAATATAGCCTTGGAAAGATGTGATGACCATCCCTATTCAAAGTTATACCAAGAATAAGATCACGCAGGACACCATATGCAAACTCATGCACTCTAGTGGAAAAAAAACACGAGAAGAGCTATTGGTTATATCACTAAATAATTGAGCAAGTCAATAACTATAGTCATCTACGAAACTGTTTGCGATTACCGAGAAAATGGGAATCCGAAAAGCATGACCACATAAGATTCATATACTCTAATGAAATAAGTGCTTCAAAGATCATACTTAAGACGGCACCAAATGAAACTTTGCAAGCAATAGCAAGAACATAGTACTTACAGAGCTTCAACTCGGGCTTTCTTTTGCGCTTTCCTCTTGCTTCTGCGGTTCCGTTTCTTTCCAGATGTTGAAACAACAACCGGGATTTCTTCCAAAGTTGAAGGGCCCACGATATGAAGAGGAGTAATTACTGCAGTTGTTGAATCAACCAATGGAGCTTGTTCCCCAATGGGAGCCAATGATATAGGCGTAGGAGTGATTGTTGTTGGTAACTTAGCCGTAGGAGTGATAGTTGTTGGTAACTCAGGCTTAGGGGGTTGAAATACTTGAATACTAGTGTTCTGTCCTGATAAAGGTTCAATGATTGTGAAGGGAGGTGGTATGCTGTTGGTAGCAGGAGCAACTTCAACCTCATTTGCTTTACTAAACTGAATGCCATTATTATTTTCTGTAGGTACACTCCCAGGCGTAATGCCAACTTGAACATTTGATGAATTCTTAGCTTTATTCAGTGCAGCATAAAGCTTGAATTTGGAGTTGATTATCTCAGACATAACATTTCCTGATTCAGAATCTGCACAACATATTTACAACCAACATCTATTCACATGCTAATTAACATTACAAGATCAACAAAGCCTTAATCCCAAAATGATGCTTAACGATACATACAAAACAATCAGCTAGGGTGCACATATCCTATCCATACATGACTTGCAAAAACTCGGACAAATAGAATCTAACTCCTCTGTTCCAAAATACTGTGATATAATTTGATTCTTGATTATAATCTGACTGAAAGTTTATTAATACGTATGTGTTCTTAGAAATATCAAAAGTTTCTATCAATAGTACTCATATAATACTACCACTGACTGTCCCAAAATAAACGTCTTCTTTTGTAAGGTCAAGCCGATTAATAAAAAAAAAAATGTTACCAAATTTGCCCTTCTTGTCAACAAAGGGGTAATTACTTCACTTTCTAAAAATTCACTTATTACATGATTCTAGAATTTTTTGTTTATTTTCTAATAATCAAAGTAAAGAGAGAGAAAGAAAATGTGGTGGAAAAGAAAGAATTAGTTATTGAAGCATGCACCAAAGAACATTTCCCAATGAGATGGCTGGTAGACAAAAGTATGAATAACTATGGGTATAATTGGATTTTTATAAAAATAAGTGTTACATATAGAAAGAGGATATATAATGGGATATCTCAAAAAGGAAATGAGGACGTTCAATTTGGGACAGAGGGGGAATAGTTTAATATTTAAATAATTGAAACTTTATTGCCTGTTACTGTGATTTGATGTTGTCATAGATTGACTATCCCTTGAAGTTGGAAAAAAAATGAACCACCGAGTAGAGAGTGCACGTGTGTGTATGTATATGCATTGTTTATACTGACGATGATACATTTGAATAAAAAAAATGAATTAAGAAATCAGGATCAAAATGGCACATCAGTTAGTGTCTGAGACCGACTCCTGATAGACAGATATGAATGAAACTTTAAAAAAAATCTCTTATCCCAGGTAAACTAGCGAAAAATCTTAACATTGACTTAAAATGAAAGCTGTCTGATGTAAATCCAAATAGTACCTAAAATTGAGAGGATGACTGCACGTGCTGCCAATCGTTGAGTCTCTAGTTTGTTCCTGGCAAATTCTCCGGTGTAAGTAACGCCATTGAAAACCAATTTAGAAGAGAATAGAGGAACAGACAGATCCGGTTGAGTTGTCTGATAACTGGGTTTCTCTAGATTCATCCGAACAGCATACTCGATCAGAATAGACTTGCAAAAGACTGTGTCCTGGATGATTAAAGCAGTGGTAAGAAAGAGGAAGCTGACAACAACTATCATAAAAACATCTACAAGATGCGATATACTCCCTCCGTCCCAGCTCAATGAGGACTTATTTCCTTTTTCTCCATCCCAACTCAATGAGGACTGCCTAAAATGGCAAAGTTTTTATATTTTTATATTCAATGGGACCCACTTGTCATCCTCACAACAACGATCCACTCACTATTCCTCCCACTCATTCTCTCCCCTACTTTACTTTTCATACTCACAACACTTCCACTATTATTATACTATTTTTCCTTAATCACCGTGCCCAAAAAATTAGTCCTCATTGAGTTGGGAGGGAGTCACGGAGGGAGTATTTATCTACAATACATGAAGAAGTAACAAGACCACACACAGCCTCTTCCCCGGATCCGGAACCTCTGTGGTGACCACACCATGTGGTGTATGTAGAAAATATGTTGTGGATTCAATAAAAAATGTTATCTACTATAGAAAATATGTTGGGACTTAAAAGCTACTCCCTTAGTCCCACTACAAACTACACACAAACTTCCAGAAATGGAAATGTTTTATTACTTTTAATATTAATGGGACTCACAACAACAATTCAAATATTATTTCCTACCCCAATTTCTCCCTCTTACCTCACTTTTAAAATTTGAAATTATAACAAAATATAAAACAATAGTAAAAAAAGGTGCGCGCTCATTTACGTGTTTTTAGTACAAGTTCAAGGGAAACAGTAGCACCATGCACTATAGATAAGGATGTGAAGGTAAACAGTAGCCATCAAACGGAGTTAGTTGTTGAAGTTCTTAGTTCAGATGTTTAGAAGCATAAAACAAAAGAAAAAAGGAAATTGAGTTATAGCAGCAATTGCGAAACAGCTTCCTTTGAAACTAGGGGCAATTTGGACAATGGTCAACTATTCCCCATTGATCCAGTTCTACTATTCGGAAAAGAGTGGAAACATAATCTGTAATCGTCCCTTTCTTACATTTTCCAAAAGTAGACAATATAAAGGCTCCTTACTTCCATGTAACACGTTTTTTTATTATTCTCATTTGATACCACACTCTCGGAAGATACTAAGAGAACGTCTCACTCTTACTATATTTTTACTCGAATCACTACCTACAACTTTTGAATTTTCCCTTAATCAAATGTAGCCAATGATTTTGTTCTCACGATTGTAATCTAATATAATTATGAACATTGACGGGCCAATTAATTTGCAACTATCAGCTAATGTCATACCAAATATGAGTTTCCAATCACCACAATTGGAGAATCAACTATATATTCTCATCCAAGACAAGTTTATTGGGCAAAGAAAATATCATTTTGGATCTTGAATCTTATATGAAACATAGAAAAAATTATGCAAGATTCATTAGATTCAACGAAGTTGAAATGCATAAGGTGTTACAAGTTTGTAGCAATAAGAACATTATTTGACATCATAAACAAATTAATAATAGAAAAAAAAATTAATAAGAATTGCCTAAATAGTGAAATATTAGATAATCGATTCAACAAACCTCTCGAATAAGATTAGCCCCTTCATCCTTTCGCTTCTGCATTATAGCCAAAAAGGCAATCCTGGAAACTTCCATCTCAGCTGCCTTACGTTGTGAAAATGTATTTGGGGACGTATACAAAGCACCATCAATCCAAACACGGGATCTAAATTGTGGTTGATGCTGAGCCCCTTCATTATAAGTCTGATAAATTGGGGGTTGGATGGATGATTTTTGAGCATGCTGATTTAAAAGACTCTTGTACATACCTATGAATGTAAAGACAAGTTAATATAACAACATAGAACTAAGATAAAATTGATAAAAAAACAGATTACTTCTTGGTATCACTCTGGATGTTAAGTCAATCATAGATGAATAGCCAACAGACTTGTACTAGCACATAAATATAAAAGTTTTATACATCGACTCCTCATTTTTGCCAAAGTACCATCTCGACACAACATAACATGGGTGGGCTTGCAATCATACCTACATTTAGTCAAAAATATTACTCTCTCCGTCCCAAAATGAATGTCCAAAAAATCAAATTTGCTGCAAAATCATGAGCAAATTTGAAAACTTTTTGGACATTCAATTTGGGAGGTAGTAGTAAATTTTTGACAGGTTAGGCACCTGGATCTACCACGGAATCTGATCCTTGTGTCCAAGTCCATGGAACATAGTATAAAATAACAAACAATAAGAATACATCACTAGATTGTACCCCAAAAAAAAAAAAAAGAATGCATCACTAAAAAAATATTATCAGCATGAGCAGTGACAAAAATATTAGGATGTGTTCAAGAACTTAAATGACAAAAGTACCCTCAAATATTCATCAACTGATAGAAGTAATATGTAAGTTCCTTTTCACATTGGTAGAAAGCATTAAATATATTATATTTTGCCGATACGGATGAGGTGGTCATACGGCAGAGAATAGATGAATAATATTCCATGAGAACAATAACTATTTAGACAAATCTAGCAGCGATACTATTGATTCGTACCCCTCAAGGACATGGAAATCCACCCAACTAAACAATTAACTTAAATACTACCCGCCTTTAAACAGTTTTGCTTTTGTTCTTTGATAATAATTAAGAAAATAATCTTTTAACGCAGTAAGCTGGATAAAATGTCTTTGCTTAGACATGACACTGATTCAGGGGAGGAGCTATTCCGTACATCTTCTTATTCAAGGTGGATAAATTAATTAAGTCTATAAATGATGTTGAATAAGGGAGGGTGCTAGTACCATATACAACTTTGGGTGCATTTGTATTCACAACAATGAATACTGGACAAGTGGCTACCCAAGCCTTTGAACCCCTCTTTCTTTCCCACGAGACCCAAAATCCCCACAACTTGAATGCCAATTTCAACCTTACGCAGGCCAGCATTTGCTCTTTAGTCATAAAATTGAAGCCAGAAAAATAAAGAAAATCTAGTATGTAGTTCAACTGGTTTGTTCCAATAGATATTCACGCATGCAAGAGAGAGTGACAATCCAGAAATAAAATCCACAGTATATTGGTGCTCATTATTGCATTAGGTATAAAATTAAAAGAAATCAAACGGGTAGATTAACACATTCGAATCGGTTGACACTTTACCAGAGCAAAAGGAGAGTAATATTTCAGAAATCAAAATCCCCAATTCATGGAGTAGTACTTATTGGATTTCCGTTTGAAGTGATAAAAGGAGAGAAAGACAGGAGTTTACCGGCATTTTGCTGAGGAACATTTTCCTTTTTCACGGACTCCGGCTCCGGCAACGGCTTCAGGAGGGTGACCGGGAGTTGTTGTTGCAAGACTTCTGACATGATGATTAGAGAGAATTTCGTTAGAGAAGAAGCAAAGCGAATCCCTCAGCTCACTAGGGTTTTAGATTGTGTGTGTGTTCCCGATGAATGGAGTGGTGCGTCATCCGTGTTTCTCAACTAAATTTGGGAAATTGCTAGAGTGCTGCTATTACCACTCCCCAAATCTTTAACTACACTCCATTTCATGCTTAAAATCGTTGTACCATTAACTTCTTTCCAAGAAAATAATCTCATAATTGAAACTTGATCAAATAATAATATCGATAGAGTTGTTTTACTTAGCGAAAAATTAGTTTTTTCATAATGTTTAGAGAACGGGCCTACGGGACGAGTTTGTCCGCGGGCTCGGAAAGCCCGATTGAGAAACGGGTCGGACGAAAAAGCCGCAAACATCGTAATCCTAAAACTTCTTAGTCCGGCCCCCCGCATAGTGGCCAGCGGCAAACGGCTTAGCCCGCAAGCACGTTCATAGAAGACTTGAACCGTAACATACTCCCCTCCGTCCCACCGATTTTAAGAAAAACTTTTCATTTTGGGCGTCCCGCCGATCTTAAGAATTCCAAAAATGGAAAGTTTTTATTATTTTTATACTCTTTCTACCCCACTCATTATCTCTCCTACTTTACTTTTACACTCACAACATTCTCTCTCCTAACTATTCATCCCACTCATTCTCTCTCCTATTTAATTTTTCACACTCACAACACTTCTTTCACTTATTCTCTCTCCTAATACTATAATAATATTTCTTAATTTCCGTGCCATTTCATTTTTTCTGTCGGATGAGACGGAGAGGGAGTATTTATTAATACATTGAAGGAAAATTAAGAAAAAGAAAAATTAAACCAGAACATATTTATTAAAATGGAGGCATGGAGGCTGGAACAAAACAGAAAGTGACGCTAAAAAAACAGTCCATAGCAAAAACAGTCCATACCAAAACCAATACTCCCTCCGTTTCAAAATATTTGTTCCATTTGACTTTTTTTGTTGAACTTTGACCACAAATATATGACAATTTAATTATGTTCATGAAATTTTAAAAATTTCTATTGATTCACCATTAACAATATTATCAACAACAACTTTTAAAATTTCATGAACATGATTAATCTCTCATAAATTTGTTGTCAAAATTCAACAAAAAAGTCAATTGTGACAAACATTTTGAGACGGAGGGAGTATTAAATATACCTAACCCTTAGGCCTTTAAGGCTTATCTAATTGAAATGGGCAAATTGAAATGGGCAGGGCTGGGCCAAAGCTTATCTAATTGAAATAAAAATGTAAGAGTCCCAGGTCACTCGCCCCGAAAATATGCGTGGCGCCCAAGGCCCGCACCGTCCCAACCCTCGAAAACCCGTTGCTGCTTTGCGGGAAAGCCCGAAAAAAGCCCGCATCCAAACGGGCATTGAATACACTAGCCCGGCAACTCGCCCCTAATAGGTGGCGGGCGGAGTATGCCCGCCAGGCTTTGCCCTATTTGACAACTCTAATAATGTCATGAAAAAACTAATTTTTGAACCGGATTTAAATCTATAATACGCGTTTTTAACCGTCTTTTATTAACTCAAATCCAACGAACAAACACGGTAAAACTCACGGCTACGACGCAACAAAGAAATTCATCTAAGCAAAGCGTAATTCAAGCGAAAATCATTACATGTATCGGTCGATTGAGGTACTATATAATTCACTACACCGGTAAGTGTTTTTGAAGCGCGTGTTATTTTTACTAAGTACCAAGGGTGAGCATTAGGAAAGCCAAAAAAACAATTAACACCCAAAAAACCGAAAAATTGAGACCGAAAATCGAACCAATAAGCTATTGGTTTGGAGCGGTCCGTTAAACATAGCAAAATCGAATATTTCTGGTTTGGTTCCACTTCAAAGTATAAAAACCATTAAAAAACCGAACCGAATCGATAAGCTACTAAACGACATCGTTTTAATTTGTTATATACTAGTACTAACCCCGCGTCAAAGGCACGGAGTGGACGCCTACACAATTGTAATTTTATTAAATTCAATTCTCCCTTTATAATGATCTTTAACCACGCCGAAAGAAAGAAGATTTGCAACCAAAAAGTAAAAGAGAGAAACAATTGATTAAGAGGTATGTGATTTTTATTTTATTTTATTTTGAAATCAGAGTATGTGATTCTTAAATATCAAAAATCAAATGATTATGATTTTCTCTTCTCATGGACGGATCTACAATTGTAGGGAAGTTGGAATTTGCAACCGCAAGGGAGTGGGAAAGGAAGAGTTAGAGGATTGAGATAGCAATTTTTTAGACAGTTAGGATTAAATTGGTGAATTAGTTTTAGGCCATAAGATTATTTTTTTAAATTTAATCCAATCCCTTATTTGACTTAGTTGTTAATACTAAGAAGATAGGGAGTTATTACACGATTTTTGGGGGAAGGGAGAATATAGGCAATTAGATTAATTTACGAAGATGAATCTCAAATTCTCTCTTGTCTCGGTGGTTACCTCCATTGCTATTGTAATATACTCCCTCCGTCCCATTAGTATTAGCACAAACACTGTTTGCACGGGAATTAAGGAATATGATATTTTAATAAAATATTGTGAGTGTAAAAGAATGAGTGGAGAGAGAATGAGTGGAGGGTGTAATAAATTATAATGGTGTTGTGAGTATTAAAATAATGTAGGAGAGAGAATGAGTGGGGTTGGGTGAATATTTTATTAATATAAAGTTTCCTTTTTGGGAGTGTGCGGATATTAGCGGGGACGCCCAAAAAAGGAAAGATGTGCTAATATTAGCGGGACCCGGAGGGAGTAGATATTATACATCAAAAAAAAGTATCTCGTTTTTTTTCATATTTCATTTGCGGCGTGACCTAGATTTTTGGCCGCTATGATACTCCTATATAGTTTGATGAATCTAACCGTGGTCTTACCTAGAGCCGTCAAGTTGGGACGGTCCCGTCCCGCCATTAGAATGGGACGGATGGGACGGAATATTTTAGTCCCGTCCCGTTTCGTCTCGTTTTCGTCGCGGGACAACTTATTTTTATCCCGTCCCATCCCGTTTTCCCTTATTGACCCGTATTTATTTTTCCCTTGGTGATAGAACCAAATTTCATTGTGCATCCTCTCGTTGTTATGAGAAATGTAATTTCGGTATTCTCAAATCATGTGCAAAACAATCGTGTGATTAAAGTAACTAAAGTTACTGGACTATTAACATAGGGTTGTTGGCTTCTTGGTACCCACCATGAACTTACCAAAAAAAAAAAAATACACATTTAGAGAGTACTGCCATAACATAATTGGGTCCGAAGAGGGGTCCTTATATGAGCAATCTTTACCTTGCAAGCAAAAAGACAATGAGCAACAAGGGCTAACCACCACAGAGAATTACAGAAAGGGAAAGCAACAAAAAGAATAGATGTTCGAAAAAAAACTGATGCTTTTCGATCGGTTGCAAGAAACATGTAAATATAATATTTTGAACCACCACTCAGAACAATCACAAGGGAATTCATTTGTCTCCCAAGAATTGAAACATGAGCAAACTTAGTTCATCTGTTGCTATTAACACACGTAAAATATCAACTACACTCATATTTATGCTTTACTGTAATGTACAGTACAGAATACCAACGGGTCCCGCATTGTCTCGCGGGATCCCGCATCCCGCAAATGGGACGGAGTATTTTAGTTCCGTCCCGTCTCGTCCCGATCCCGTCATGAGACAACATAATTTCGTCCCGTCCCGTCCCGTCCCGTATTCCCGAATTGCCAGCTCTAGTCTTACCTGTTTTAATGTCTACTTTTTAGGTAAGGCTAGCCAATAGAAAGAAAATCTTCAGGAGACTGTTCTTCTTCACCAAGCTCTGTTCGATATGGTTGTGATCGCTTACTTTTCATTTGTGTTTTTGTTAAGTAAGTTCTTTCTTAAGAATCTATTATGCTTAAAGTCTTATTTTAAGCAGTGTAGCAAGGTATTATCTTTACTTTGAAAGACTTTTTAGTATAGATGCCTTTGTCCTTTAATTTAAAGTTGTGACTATTTTCAGTTTTCAATTTGGTGTTTTATATTTTCCTACATTTGTTTGGTTTGATTACTCGACTTCATCATTTTGACTGTTTAGCATTTTATTGAAATGTGAAAAGTATTTGCTCAGAGTGGTGCTAAGTCACAACTAGGCCTGTCAATTTTTACACATTACCCAAGAACCCGCTCAATCCAACTCGCTAATTGCCCGACTCGACCCAACTCATTAACAATTTCGGGTTGAAATGAGTTACCCGCTTTAACCCGTTAAATTTAGCGGGTTAAAGCGGGTCAACCCGTCTCAACCCGTTATATTTATATTGATAGGGAGATGAACCAAAATAAACTTAGTTTTAACCCCCACCTCCTACCCCCACCCACCCCACCAACCCCTACCCCCACCCATCGGATAAGAAAAATTTAATCATTTAAATTTTTTTAACAAACCCAACACCCCCGGGTCAAAAAAAAAAATTAACCCACCCTACGTCCCTGCTTATATAATACTACGCCCATCTCAAAGTCATTTTGGCAATGCAGGTAGTACTAAATGCAAATATTTTAACGTAAAATTTTCCATTTTTTTAACTACCCCCGCACCTACCCACCCCAGCCCACCCCTACCCCTACCTCCCACCCCACCCCACCCCACCCCTACCCCCCCACTCCCTAATTTCCTAAAAAAAAATAAACATTTTAAATTTATTTTTAACCACCCCACACTACAAGAAAGTAGGCTTTACGGCTCTCATATACGGCGGTGAACACGCGTCGCCGTATATATATATTATATACGGCGGTATGTACAGCCGCCGTAAATACCTAATATATACGGCGGATGCGTCCGCCGTAAATAAGTAATGTACGTATATTTAACGTGTACGTATACGAGATTGAGGTTATATACGGCGGTATATCAGTAGCCGCCGTTTATAGATACTTATTATCGGCGGCTAATACGCGTCCGCCGTAAATAATACCATTATTTACGGCGGTGTACAATATCCGCCGTAAATGTTATTAAAATACCGGGAAACCCAAATTTTCCTATTCAGTTTCGCGGTAATCTCCATCTCCCTTTCTCTCCTACAGAGCTTCTCTCCTCCATAGCTAGGGCTTCAAAATCCGACGCCGGTGACCAAAATCAGGTAGGTATAGCGTATTTAATTACTTTTAATTTTTGGTTTTTGTTGATTTCTTCGATCTGTATCTCAGTCTCTCTTTCTCTCCTCCATAGCTAGGGCAAGAAAATCCGACGCCTTCGATCAAATCAGCAGGTAAATATAGCGTATTTAGTTTTAATTTTTGGTTTTTGTTCTATGTTCCTGGCTCATACTCTCTATTTTATGCTCCCAGTTTTAATTTTTGAGTTCATGCTACCTGATAATAAGCCTGGTAGGACGGAATTGCTGTGTAATAAGAACATTCTCAGCATTAATATTTCTTTCTCATGGAATTGGTTTAATTTTTGAGTTCATGGCTCATACTCTGGACATGAATTGGTTTAATTTTTGGATTTTGGACATGAATGCCATTATGTGTTTTTAACTGCTATTTTCCATTTCCTTTTGGTCTCATCTCTGTGCTGCCTCCAATGTAGAGATGATATTAGCTTCGAATTGTACTCATTTTTTTGGTTCATTATATCATTGTTTCTCATGCCTCACAACCAATGATGTATTAAAAGAAAATTTCTCAACTCGGAGTGCTACGGAATATTAGTGTCGTTAGTTTATACATGTAACAAAGTAGGAATCATGGGTACAAATGTGTTTACCAATATATGCACAGTTTATTGCGTAGGGAATGCATCACGTAGGATTTGAAAAAAAAGGATCGACGGGTTGCACCTTCGGTTTTTATGGAGGATATTTAGTGGGACTTACGGGAGCATATTTGGGCCTGAACCAAAATAGTTTTCTTATGGAATTGGTTTCCTTTCATAGTCCCCAGAAATTTACCATTAACTTGTTTATGCTTCATGGTTGGCCATTGCTTGAGATCTTCTCTTCTTTTATTATTTGATTCACTCTTTGGCGGTTGGTGTTTCATTTGATCACATTTTGATATAAAATCATTATTAAGGAAGAATCTTTCTTTAGTAATAAAGTCAATGGTGCAACTATCAAAAGGAATTAATATAATAACACCTAGATATTTAGATCAGGTGCAAGAGTTAGAGTAAAAGAATGGGCATCCATTCCTCTCCTAAGATAGTACCCTTCGTAGATTTGCCTAATTGTAGCAAGAATTTTGGGCTCACATTATTTTAAATATAATAACACTTTTCTTATATTACCATCGCTCTCATAAGATAGTACCCTTCGTAGACCCTACACAAAAATAATGTTGCGCACTTCAACCTAGTTCCTAAAAATAGTTTCAAATCTTTTGTTGCATGTGCATATTCTTTTGCACATCAACCTAGTTCCTTAAATTAGCTTCTCAATTAGGGGGGGGGCTTGTGAGAGAGAACGAATGAATGTTGTCATAGGGTTATACTATATCATAGGCCCAAGTTCGACTAATAGGCTAGGCTCCAAACAATGTATATTATCTATATCGAGCCAAAAGTTGTACATATTTAGACTATGTTTGTTTATGAGTTTATTTTTATTCTAAAATTTGTGTCTCTCGGTCTTATATATAGGTTGTATTTTAACGTTAAAAATATCAAGTCAAGTCATATATGGACAAAAGTTGGATTGATTTGGATAATCGAATTTCAAATGAGTATTTATGCAGGGTTGACAACTTTCTCGATTTTGCATTCTCAAAAAAGTCATTGGTGTTAAAGAATTATATTGTCCTTGTAAAAAATGCGCAAATCGTTACCAAAAAGACCGTGCAACCGTGAGATCACATTGTATTGAAGTGGGATTTCAAAAAGATTACAAGAATTGGATTAGGCACGGGGAAGAGTACATTTCGACGCGTAAGAATGATAATAATGATAGGACAACTGAAGATGGCATTGAAATTGAATTGGGCGTGCAGGATTGTATGAGGCGAATGGTACATGAAGGGATGGGTATGTGGGATAGTAACCGGCCCGGGAATTGAAGAAATCGTACAATCGAGATGCATCCACCGCAAAGTTTCTTAGACTTTTGAGAGATCTTGATCAAGCCTTGTGGGAAGGGTGTGATAAGTTTACGGTACTCTCATTTATTGTAGAACTTATGCATGGAAGGCTAATTATTGAGTGACCGATAAGGGATTTACTTCTTTATTAAAAAAATTTCATTAGGGCATTGCCTCAGTCAGCGAAAGTGCCAAGTACCTATCGTGAGGCGTACAAGATGACTGCGAATTTGGGTTTTAGTTATAAAACGTGGGACGCGTGCATTAATCATTGTATGTTGTTTGAAATGAAAGCGAAAAACTTACTAAATGTGAAATTTGTGGAGCCTCTAGATATAAGCAACAAGAAGAAGGGGTAGCGGTGAAGGTGCGGAAACAAGTGGCAAGAATAAACTTCCCAGCGGTAGCGATGAAGAAAGTATGGTATTTTCCCTTAAAGCCAAGGTTGCAAAGGTTGCATTGGTCATCTAAGACCGCGACACTCATGAGATGGCATGCGAAAAGAATAGACGATGGTGTCTTTGAGGCATCCTGCAGACTCTCGTGCGTGGAAGAAATTCGATGAACGTTATCCATTATTTTCAAGTGAAATTCGAAATGTTAGATTGGGATTAGCATCGACGGATTTAATCCTTTCGTAACAATGACTATATCTCACGGTACTTGGCCGGTTGTGCTTATGCCATACAATCTTCCACCTTGGTTATGCATGAAACAGCCATATTTCTTCTTGTCGGTGCTTACTCAAGGCCCAAAAGGGCCGGGCAACAAGATAGATGTGTATCTCCAACCGTTAATTGATGAGTTGAAGGAATTATGGGAAGATGGTATATCAACTTATGATGCATCAAGGAACGAGTTGTTTACTTTACGAGCTTCACTATTATGGACAATAAATGACTTTCCTGCATATGCAATGTTGTGCAGATGGAGCACTAAAGGTGAATATGCTTGCCCTTGTTGCAATGTGAGACCTCAAGCACGATGGTTGGATCATGGTGGCAAGTATTGTTATATTGGTCATCGACGCTTCTTGCCTAGGAGTCATGCTTTTCGTAAGGATAAAGGCTCTTTTGATGGTACTCATGAAGTGAGAGATAAGCCCAAGTTATTGTTTGGAACAAAATTGCTTAAAGAAGTTGAAAATATGGAAAGCAGTATAAAATAGAAGATGTTATTAAAAAGAGGAAAAGAGAAGAGGGTGAGAAGCAACAAGCCAAGTTGGAGAAAAGAAAGGTTCCTAAGTTGTGTCACAATTGGAAAAAGAGGAGTATCTTCTTTGATTTGCCATATTGGGCAAATAATCACGTTCGTCATAATCTTGATGTTATGCACATTGAAAAAAATGTGTGTGATAATGTGCTACATACTCTGTTAGGTACTGCGGGGAAATCAAAAGATAATGATAAAGCAAGAAAAGACCTAAAAGAGATGAACATTCGGAAACCATTGCATCTACAAAAGCTTCCATCGGCGAAGATATTATGCCTCAGGCTCGGTTCTGATGAGTAAGAAGCATAAAGACACATTCTTGAAAGTTCTAAAGGGAGTCAAAGTCCCTGATGGCTACTCGTCAAACATATCTCGTGGTGTACATCTAGAGGAAAGAGCTATTTGGGGTCTTAAGAGCCATGATAGTCATATTTTGCTCCAACAACTACTCCCTTTAGCTGTTCGAAAAGCGTTGCCTACTTCTGGGGTAAAGAGAGATTGAACATAATATGGAATAATTATGATCAACCAGTTGGTGGGGAAATGGCAAAACTAGCTACTCAGATAGGAATTTTTGCTAAAAATGGGGAACATTTCCCATTAACTAGAGAGTGGCCTCAGATGGACCATGAGTGCATAAATAACGTATGGAATGACGTTCTGGTAAGTTGTAATCTATATTTCTTACATAAATCTCTAGTACGTAGTCAAAAGTCTTATGATTCTCTAACACTTGTTTTTTTTTTCTTTGTTGAATTGTGTATATAGGAAAATACAAATGCTCCTCCGGAGTATTACCCGGTTATGGTTCTTTCTCTCGGTAAAGCGTGGCGTGACTGGAAATACCAGGTGAGACAAGCATATAATAAGTATTACTCAGTTATGAATATTACTCAGTTATGACTTTGTTATGAATATTGACTCAGTTATGAATATTACTCAGTTGAAACAGTTTTATAAGATGTATGAATCCGACCAAGACGCATTGGCTCACCCACCCCGTGGGTGCGTTGCGGATCAATGGGGCACACTTGTTGCGATGTGGGGTACGAACAAGGCTCGGGTATATTTCAAATTAATCTCAATCTATTATCGTGAATGTCTTATATAAGTAGTCAAATTAATACTAATATTATCTTTTTTTTTCCGAGGAAATATCGAAACAAATAAATTGAATCGAGAAAAGCAATCGTGCTGAATCGGACCGGAAAAACGTCCCATCCCAAAGTCATCAAAGAGGTTTGTCATCGTTCAATTTAGTTCTCGATTGTCAATTCAATTAATGTTTCTTTTTGTATCGTATATAAATATATTTTTTTGGTCAAATGATTCTATTATAAATTGTAGAGAGACGACAAGGGTTTACCAACCGATCGCGTAAGCATTTTCATACATACGCGCACGGGCAAAACACCTGCGGATCAAGAAACCACTCGAATGATTGTAAGTTAAAGTTTCAACCTTTTACGTTTAGTTTTGTTATTCTATAGAATACTTTTCTCATTTCTAACTTCATTTTCATAATATTAATTAAAGTTAAAACATTTATATTGAACATGTTGTTTTTGTTACAAGAAACGCTTAATGATGCAATTGAGGAGGCTGCCGAGAGGAGCAACAAAACTCTCCACGGCGCGTGAAAATATTTTTTGTTGGTATGATGGGCCCCGATGACCACGGGAGAGTGCGATGTATGGGAGGCGGTCTTAACAAAACTAAGGTGTTTGGTAAATCCCCAACTTCTCGAGGCAATTTTGTATTGGAGGCGGTGGCATCGCGTCGGAGCAGATTTTGAAAGGCAACTTCGGGAGGAACGCCGAGCAAAATGAGGAGGAACGCCGAGCGGTTACAACAACAACTTCGGGAGGAAGGCAGCAGGCGATTCTGACAACAACAAATTGATGAATTGAAACGTTGTTTTTTTGAACGACGTGAAAATGACGGTAATGAATAGGTGTTGTGGATTTTAGACATTGTGTATTTTGAATACATTCAACAACTAATAACTTTTTTGTATAATGGTTATTATGTCTGGATACATTCAACATTAATTGTGTTAATATGTAGATTGTAAATATTGATTGCATTTGTGTATTTTTGGTTATATACGGAGTTGTATTTGTGTGTGTGTACGGGTTGAATTTGGTTTTTGTGAATGTATTTTTGGGGAAAATGAATTATACAAAGCTGGGAAAAAAAAATAGGCTTATTTACGGCGGTGACTAAATCCGTCGTATAAAACTGGGAACGACTCGTGCCCAAAGGGGGGACGGATGAACCAGTAGGGGGTGTAAATGGGACGACTCGTACCAAGGTGGGACGAGTCGTCTCTATCAAGTTATTTACGGCGGTGACTAAATCCGCCGTATAAAATGGCCTTGGGACGACTCGTCTGAAAGGGGGACGAGGAACCTGGTGGGGAGTGCAAGCTGGGACGACTCGTTACGGAGCGGACGACTCGTCTCTTATTTACGGCGGTTACACATACCGCCGTATAAAGATCACTCAAATACGCCATAATATACGCCATAAATACGTATGTATTTCATTTATATACGGCGGTGGTATATCCGCCGTATATAGTATTTACGGCGGTTATCCCGCCGTATATAGTATTTACGGCGATGATTTATACGGGGGTCTATTTACGGCGGCTAGTCCGCCGTAAATACTATATACGACGGGGCACGTGGTATTTACGACGGATTTCAACCGCCGTAAATAAGTCTGTTTCTTGTAGTGCCAGCCCCACCCCTACCCCCCCTCCCGCCCCGCCCCACCCCACTCACTACTACCCCTGCCCCGACCACACCCCCCACCCCCACCGTCGGGTCAAAAAAATTAATTTATTTTTGAAAATTAATTTTTCTAGCCGAGTAATTCAAAAGAAAAAAAAAGAGTTGAGCTTATCGGGTTATCCGAGTCGACCCGCCTCATTCGACCCGTATGTTAAATGAGTTGTAACAGGTATTACTCGTCTCAACCCGTTACCCGTTTCAACCCGACTCGACCCGACCCGATTGCCAGGTCTAGTCACAACCAAGTTTGATTTTATTCTTGAATAAACAGTTTACGAGCAATGCATGAGGCATTGTCTGGGCTAAAACCAAGGTTTGCTTTATCTTTCAGCTCTGTAATGGCTTTGTTGAAATATGTGAGCAACAGTAAAAATTATTGTTGAAATTACACCGAACCAAATCGATATCAAACCGAAACTGAAAATACCAAACCATTAAAAAATAAAAACTTATTGGTTTCAAAACACCAAACACCAATATCCTTTAGTTCGGTTCGGTTTTGACCTAACACCGAACCAAACCGAACCATGCACACCCCTAGTGCCAGTGTTATTTTTTGAAGTGTCAATGTTATTTTTCTGAAGTGCCAGTGTTTGTTATTATATGTGCCAGTGTTAACATTAACTGGTTTTATAGTACAATAGTTGTTTAATAATGTGATAGTGTTTGTTTTTGAATGTGTCAGTTTTTTTATTATTATATGTGCCAGTGCACTTTTGTAGTTGTTTGTTGTTTGAAATACCGGTAAGTGTTTTTTGAAGTGCCAGTGTTATTTTTCTGAAGTGTCGGTGTTTGTTTTTGAAGTGCCATTGTTTGTTATTATATGTGCTAGTGTTAACATTCATTGATTTTGTAGTACAATATTTGTTTAATAATGTGACAGTGTTTGTTTTTGAATGTGCCACTTTTTTTATTATATGTGCCAATACACTTACACTTTTGTAGTTGTTTGTTGTTTGAAGAACCAGTAAGTGTTTTTTGAAGTGCCCATGTTATTTTTTCGAAGTGTCAGTATTTTTTAATATATGTGCCAGTGTTAACATTCACTAGTTTTGTAGTACAATTTTTGTTTAATAATGTGCCAGTGTTTATTTTTTAATGTGCCAGATTTTTTTATTATATGTACCAGTGAGTGTTGTTTGGAGTTTTACTTTGTTGTTATTACATATGCCAGCATTAGTATTTTAAAGTGTCAGCATCAGTGTTTTAAGATGCCAGTTTCAGTGTTACAAAGTGCCAGCATCAGATTTTCTAATATAAAGTGCAAGCATCAGTATATTAAAGTGACAGTATTTCTAAGATAATATGCCAGCACCTGTTTATCTAGTGCTAGTGTTATTGTCAATTTATTTTTATTTTATTTGCAGCAAGCCATGTTGATTTTACTTCATCTATGATGGGGATAAAAGCAAATACATGGAAAAAATTGTATCAATTGTACAAGAATCATTCTAATGCATTGGGATTTAGTGTTAAGATGACAACCTCACGTGTCTCGAAGAAAATATCAAAGCCAATAGATAAGTATTTCATGTATTCATGCCAAGGATACACAAAAGGAATAGGAAATGAAATTGATGTTTCAGCTCCATTAGAAGTCGGTGAAATTGAGATTCCATCTCCATTTGAACGAATTGAGAACCCAAAGAGGAAATTGAAGAGAAAAAAAGCTCCTTCTAAAATGACAGGTTGTCAAGCTCTTATGAGATTAAAGTTATTAAATAAGGAAGACTTATATGAGGTTGCACGACACGTAACTGAACACAACCATGAGATGACAAGGCCATAATGGAACCACTTCAAACGTAGTGAAAGGTCAATATCAGAAGCTAAAGGTAAAATAATAGAGCAATTTGAAGAAACTGGTATCAAGCCAACTGATGGATATAATGTTTTAGCGAAGACAGCTGGTGGGGAGGAATATGTTGGGCTTACAAGAAGAGATCATATTAATTTTGTACAGCGATTGAGAATGGAAAAAATAGAAATGGGCGATGTATAAACTGTAGTTGATAGACTAAGCCAAATTGAGGATGAAGGATTCTACTTCACTTCAAAATGCAGTTTGGGGAAGAAAGTAGACTCGATACTTTATTTTGGAGAGATGGTATGATGAAGAAGGATTATGAATTGTATGGGGATGTTGTTGTGTTTGATACAACTTATGACAAATATAAATACAATCTAATTTGTGCACCAATAGTTGGGGTAAACAACCATTGAAACACGGTGATGTTTGGTTGTGCTTTCTTAACAAATGAAAAGACAGAAACATTTGTTTGGCTTCTCAAATAATTCGTAAAATCATTGGGAGGAAAAGAACCAAAAACAATTTTCACCGATCAAGACTTTGCAATGTCGAAAGCAATGGAAGAGGTAACTTATATTTTATTTCCAATGTTTCATTGATTGTTTTTTTACTATGTTATTGTTAATGTGTCAATGTTAATATTAATAAGTGTCAGTGTTAGTATTTATAATTGCCAGTGTTATTCTTTTATATGTGCCAGTGCTTGGGTTAGTAAGTGCCAGTTCATGTGTTATAAAGTGTCGGTGATTGATTTATTAGCACTTGTATTTATAATTGCCAGTATTATTCTTTTAGAGTGCCAGTGTTGAACTTAATTAATGCCAATTATTGACAGGTTTTTGAGGGAACAAAACATATGTTATGCTTGTGGCACATTCAATAAAATGCAATAGCCTACTTTACACAATTATAGACAGATGAAGAATTTAAAAAGAAATTCAACAATTGCCTGAGAGGATGTAGTGATGAGTATGAGTTTGAAAATTGTTGGCATTCAATGCTAGAAAAATATAACCTTCTTGAGAACAGATGGTTCAATCGTTTATATAGCTTAAGAGAGAAATGGAGTACAGCATTGAGTAAAGATTTCTTCTCAGCTGGCATATTATCTTCACAGAGAAGTGAGAGCACTAATCATGTCATATGTTTCAAAGCAAATAGAAGCAAATCCCTAACACAATTCTTTGATACATTCAACGAGGCAGTAAAACGTTGGAGAAGTATGAAGCAACAAATGGAATTTGATTCAATAAACTCAAAGCCTCACACAAAAATACATGGTGGTTTAATAAGACATGCAAGGGAGGTTTACACGACATAAATATTCAGATTTTTTTAGATTGAGGTCAAGGCTGCTTTTGCTGCAAAGTATAATATTGGCTTTTACATAGATGAAAACAACAAGTTGTTTGAGGTTGCTCATGAGAAACATCCAGAAAAGTTTGAAAGGTTACTTTTCACGCGAAGTAATGAAACGATAACTGTCAAATGTATATGCAATCATTTTAGTGAGGTCGGTTGGTTGTGCTTTCATTGCATTAAGGTTCTCAACTTGACAAATATTGATTGGATACCGAAAGAGTACATTAAAAAAGGTGGACAAAGACAGCCAAATCAAATGTATAGAATAAAACTTACCAATGAATATCTACTACTCCAACTGAGTAAAATAATTCAATTCATTGGAAACAACAAATGGCAAGAAAGTGCTATGATTTGATGATGACATGCCACGAAGACATTGATACAAGAAGAATTCTAGAAGATGGGTTTAGTAGAGATACACTGCTAATAAAAGAATTAATCTCCCGAAAAGTACAAGATGTTGGTCCAACAACAAGTAAAAATAATAGTGCTTCAACAAGCACAACATTCAGTGCACCTACAATGATGGATCTTGTTCGTCCAGATACAAAATGTAACGACCCTAACCCTAGGCACCTATTTTAGTATCATATTATATACCTTTTATATTAATTGTGACTTTATGTGCTTTCAATGTTATTGTTAATATTATGTGATCATTTTATATCATTAATTTCTTATATTAGGTTGAGATGATTGGGAAATTAAATAAAGCATCTTGGGAAAAATATAATAATAGAAATGGATAAAATAAATAAAATATGAGTAGTTAGGCTTCTTTGTGTAGGGAAAAGAATTAAAGGATTTAAATGTAAAGATTTAAAAAAAAAAAAAAAAAGACTTTGATGGTTGGGTGTGGGGGGCCATTTTCCCCTCCTTAAATTCCTCACCATGTCTCCCCCTCCTTAGTCAACACCCATACTTCCCCCCATACTTCCCCTACACCCCATATTCACCTCCTCCATTTAGTTAAGAAAACCCCTTACTTTCCCCATCATTTTCTCTTCTCCATCATCCTCTCCATTTCCAAATCCTCCATGGAACCTCCTTCCAATATCTTCCTTCCAAAAATGGTAATTAATCCAATCCTTCTCCATTTTATGATACGGGTGTACTTCCATGTTCGTAGAGGCAAGGGGAATACATCAAGCTAGACAAATCTTGGTTTCATCTCATATTACTAGGTAAGTTATTATGACTTCTTTCTAAATATTGCACATTTTATGTGTTAATGAATGTTTTATGAAAAGAAAAAGTATATTGTATTTTTAATATGGTTATTTGAGTAAAATGATTATTCAAGATTTAATTGATTGTAGTTATGATATGGGGGTTTAAGTTGAAGAAATGAGGGTAGTGTAAGATATTAATGACATTAATGGAGTTAGTGTATGTGATTATATACATCTTACTTTGATTTGGGAAAGATTAAGAGTTCATTTAATTTGGATAGAAAGAAGTGGAAAAAGGACTTAGTATACATTTAATGATGTGAGTATTGATCTTCTCTTCTAATTAATGTTCATGAATTATTTGGTGTTGTTATTATTATTAAAATGGTTATTAGATGCTTTGGAAACCTTCTTGTAGTTAAGAAAGTGGTTTATGTTATAGAATGATGTGGTTGTTTAAGGAAGATGATCAATAGGGTAAGAAAATGGATTAAGTTAGATTAAGGAGGTTAAACTTGAAATGTGGAAGTGAAGTGGGTGGAGAATCAAGTGGTAAATGATCTAGGGTTATATTAATTGTGGATTTAATGATTTAAAATGAGGTTTGTAAAGTTAGAAAATCCTTTTGGTATTTTTAAGAAAGATTATTAAAAGGGAAAAGAAAATATGTGAAAAGGAGTTAGAATTTTCGAAGTGCGAGAAAATCCCCTTGGGCGGTCGCCCATAGGCCATGAGCGGCCGCCCAACCCACCGGAAGGTATAACCCTTTTAGACCCTCTTGGCGGTCGCCCATAATAACTTGCAGGCGGTCGCCCATGTCACCGAAGTTCACCGGTTTCCTTTCTTGCTGAATTTTAACCACAACCACTAAGTATGATTCCTAACCCTTTCAAAGTAGTGAAATCTAATCTACTTCGATATGAATTAATCCTTTTTAACCTAAGTTAAAGTAGAATACCTTGGCTAGGCCATGATGTCTTATTTGGTCAAAATGGAATTGTGGGAAGTAGGTCTTGCACCTTTATTAATATTATTCAAGGTTGAGTAGTAACTTTGTAAGAATGGTTTACGGTTTAGGTTGGCTTTACTTGCTCCCATACCTTGGTGATTAGTTGAACGGTGTAGAGGCGTAATCTCACTAGTGTGTTGGTTAGTAATGTATATGTGTTACATCAATATATTGTATCCCGATTGTGGATTATTTGGTATATGGTTGTATTGTATCGTGTGGATTATTTGGTATTGTTATGTTGTATCCCGATTGTGGATTATCGGCATATTGATTATATTGCATCCCTGTGGATTATGTGGTTATGTGGATACCTTATTTGAACTCATATTCGTTAATGGTATTATGCATAGTGTATTAAATGAACTGTTGCACTATGGTATGGATTAGCATGAGTATATTTTACCATGTTGTTATATTATTATCCCTTTTTGTGAATTTATTTCAAGTATCTATTATGTGCTTGAACGTGTTGATATTCGGGGGTATAATGGAATTCAATCAATTATTGATTTGTTCTATAAGTGATTGAAGGTTCATTATACTGCAATGCTTCCCCTGCGTGGCCACAGAAAGTGGGTGTGCTAACGACCGTATTGACCCAAAAAGCTTTACGCATCGTTGCGATTGGTGATTAGGGGAATGCTTACGTATTTAGCCTAAAGCTTTACAGATAGCGATATTATTGTTGGATACTACGATATAGGTATCTTTTCTTATATGGATCTCTGGAGTATGAGTCCTATAAGAGGTGAATGTCTTTGGAGGCAGTTCACCAAAGAGAGGAGTTTCACTCCCACGTTGTACGACTTATTGTTCAGACGGGAAATGTAAAATGAGGTAACGTAAGGTGTTTACCGCTTTCATAATGTGTTATGTGCTACCATGCTATGTGTTGCATCTTGTTTGGCATATTCTTTGCATTCATAATAGCTTATTGAGATTTATTCTCACCCCTTTCCTTTTCTTGCTTTAGATTGTCTTTGAGACAGTGACCTGAACCGGTGAGGCGGGAAAGAGTTTGAACTCTTGCTTTTTGGGACTTGTCTGGATAGGTATATGAGTGGGTTGTCGGGAGTCATATTTAAGTATTATTCTTTTATAAGTTGTAAGGAAAACTCTTTTGCTAAACAATGTTAATTAGGGTTTTTAATGTAATTATTCAAGTATGGTTATTAAAGTGTTTGTTTAAATTCCTCAAAGTGGAAATATCATTATTTGATTTTTGTTTATGGAAAATTGAGAATTGGTTTTCTTGTAAAGGCAAATAAAAGTTTTAAAAATCTAAGATGGGTTTTCTTAGTTTGAGCTTCTCAAGCTCGGGACACGCGTTAGGTCCCGGGTTGGAGTGCTCACAGTTGGTATCAGAGCTTAGTTTAGAGGTCAAGGGTAGATGTCTAAACTAAGGGGGAATGTGTGATAATTGACGCCGAGTGTTTAGTGCAGGAGTTTGTTCTAATGGTTGGAAACAATGATGACCAGCGAAAGGTTCTAGAAAATGAAAGATGTTTAAATTGTAGCCTTACAGTCATGGTATTTTAGTGATGAATTCAAATGGTCTTGGGTTGAATATGGAAAATGTTACAGGTGAGTTAATACATTTTACTTGAGTTAAAATTGTTAATTTAGTTGAGATATGGTATAGTGAAGTTTTGGTATAATCTTGATGTTAAGAAAAATGATTTAAGTATGTAGTTTGAATAAGTTGGCTAAGATGTAAAGTTGTTGTTATATGAGTTGTACAATGCTATTATTATCGTATAAATGATTTTGAATAAGTTGACAATTTGTTTGGTGGTTAGAATATGAGAAAGGGGTTTGGAAATGAGTAGAGTAATAGTTTGATCAAATATAGGTGGTAATTGAAAGAGTATTATAAAGGTTAATATATGGTGGAGAGAATATTGTTGTGTGGCTTGTGATGTGTAAAAATAATGAAAATAACTTGAGTAGTGGATGAATGAATATGGCAACTAGTGATAATAAGATATGATTTAATGTGGGAAGATAGAGTAATAGGGTTATAGGACTTGGAGACAGTATGTGGTATCATTTGAGAACTTTATGCTTAAAATTGACTAAGTGGTATAGTTGTTGTTGAATTGTGGTCTTATATAGTATATGATGTATTAGGTGATATACATGGTGATTGTAGTGGTTAGTCAATTAAAAGGGCTTTAGAAATAAACAGGAAATGGTGGTTTTGGAATGAATGTGGTAAGGTTGATATTCAAAGTTATTGGGAATTATGTATCCATTTTAGTTAAGTTATAATGATCATGAAAGGATTTGAAGAAAGATTTAATAATAGCAATATTGTCTAGAGTAAAATGGTGTTGTAAAGTAAAGGCCTATGGTCGAGTATATGTTTCGGTTTCAGGAGAGATAGATCCCTCGGGGTCACTAGAGGTAAAATTCCTGTCTCGAAGTTAGGGGTTATATTTTATTGATCTTGTTTCATATCATTATGTGTGGCATAGCAGGTTGCTTCTATGTGGCATACATTACTTGAGAAATTGTTTTATTGTTAGAGGATTCTGCTCTTATGAGAGAATACCTCGAATCTTCTTTGGTTTACCACAATGGTGATAGGCGAGCATGTATTGCCAGTTGATTTAGTATGATTACCGATGTGTAATTATGATATATACTTGACCTGGAGGGTTAAGTAGTTGTGCTGTGGTAGACTATCCTAAGAAGTAAGTCTCCTTTTCTATACCCAATTTGATTATATTGGTATTTGATATAGATAAACCTTTATATGGTATTCTTGTTATATATGCGCTTAAGCCAGAAAAATTTTGGTTAAAAAGTGTAAAAGGTATTTGGTAGGTGTTAGACTTGCATAAGAAGTCTTTTCAAAAAGTTTATGTACTCGTTGTGAATAGATGGTATTGGTGCTTCCATCGAGGTATCTCATGTATTGATTCTAAGTATGATAATCGGAATTTTAATCTTTATCTTGACGGCTTTATGGTAGTTATGATTGATGAGCTTCTTGGTTATTTAAAGTTATGAGAGGATCATTTTGTGAGTTGTGTTATTTGCCTTTAGTGTGGAATTCATTGTTTGAAGAGTTTAGCAAGTGTGAGTTGGCTTGAGAGGATTCCAAATTTTGGGTTCTAAAGTCTTAAGCTTGGATGTTCCCTAGATCTTATGAGGATTGTGTTCGTGATCTTTGGGGTTGGCAAGTGCTACCGAAGGAAATTTAAAGAATTCTTGAAAAATGAAAGATCGTTGCTTTAATTAATTCTAAAGGATGTATAAATGGTGTAGGATGTAATAAGTATGAATTATATTGATAGAGATGGAGAATAGATTGGCTATAGATCCGATCCTTACCTTACTTAATGGATGTGAGGACTTTGTGAAATTTTAAATGCGTATTAAAGGAGAATTAGATAGTGATATTATGAGAATTGGGAAAGTAATAGCGTATACTTCGAGGAAGTTGGCTTAGATAAATCGAAATTTTCTTACCCTCTACTCGAGAGTGGCTGCAATTGTTTTATGTGAGAACCTTACCTTTTTGAAGCTCTCTTGTGGAATTTGTTACCGATCCTAAGAGTTTGAAGGATGTAGTTACTTAAAAGGAAGAGATCAGAAGACTATCTAGATTCTTGAAAAATAGGTTGTGTGTGGTACGATGGACTTCCTTTCAAGTTGAGAAGTTAAATAATCTTAGCAAGTTATGTAATAGCAGTTTTAGTTTAGCATTGAAGTGGTACTGTGTGAAGCTTGGTATGGAAAAATCATTGGTAGGATCCTTCGTACGTATGGAGTTCTTCAATGAGTGATGTTAGGCGTATTTGACCTATGTGGGAAAACGTTGAAGAGTTATTAGAATTACAATTTCGGGATTAAATTCTAGAATATTTGGGTTGTGAGAATGTATAGAAGAATCATACCGTTAAGAAAACTACTTGGAAGTTGTAATTCAAAATGCTTGGGAGAGTAACCTTTGTTGTTGATCCGTAAGGTGAGCCAGTTTAAAATTCGGGACGAATTTTCTTTAAGGGGGAGTGAATGTAACGACCCTAACCCTAGGCACCTATTTTAGTATCATATTATATACCTTTTATATTAATTGTGACTTTATGTGCTTTCAATGTTATTGTTAATATTATGTGATCATTTTATATCATTAATTTCTTATATTAGGTTGAGAGGATTGGGAAATTAAATAAAGCATCTTGGAAAAAGTATAATAATAGAAATGGATAAAATAAATAAAATATGAGTAGTTAGGCTTCTTTGTGTAGGGGAAAGAATTAAAGGATTTAAATGTAAAGATTTAAAAAAAAAGGCTTTGATGGTTGGGTGTGGGGGGCCATTTTCCCCTCCTTAAATTCCTCACCATGTCTCCCCCTCCTTAGTCAACACCCATACTTTCCCCCATACTTCCCCTACACCCCATATTCACCTCCTCCATTTAGTCAAGAAAACCCCTTACTTTCCCCATCATTTTCTCTTCTCCATCATCCTCTCCATTTCCAAATCCTCCATGGAAACCTCCTTCCAATATCTTCCTTCCAAAAATGGTAATTAATCCAATCCTTCTCCATTTTATGATACGGGTGTACTTTCATGTTCGTAGAGGCAAGGGGAATACATCAAGCTAGACAAATCTTGGTTTCATCTCATATTACTAGGTAAGTTATTATGACTTCTTTCTAAATATTGCACATTTTATGTGTTAATGAATGTTTTATGAAAAGAAAAAGTATATTGTATTTTTAATATGGTTATTTGAGTAAAATGATTATTCAAGATTTAATTGATTGTAGTTATGATATGGGGGTTTAAGTTGAAGGAATGAGGGTAGTGTAAGATATTAATGACATTAATGGAGTTAGTGTATGTGATTATATACATCTTACTTTGATTTGGGAAAGATTAAGAGTTCATTTAATTTGGATAGAAAGAAGTAGAAAAAGGACTTAGTATACTTTTAATGATGTGAGTATTGATCTTCTCTTCTAATTAATGTTCATGAATTATTTGGTGTTGTTATTATTATTAAAATGGTTATTAGATGCTTTGGAAACCTTCTTGTAGTTAAGAAAGTGGTTTATGTTATAGAATGATGTGGTTGTTTAAGGAAGATGATCAATAGGGTAAGAAAATGGATTAAGTTAGATTAAGGAGGTTAAACTTGAAATGTGAAAGTGAAGTGGGTGGAGAATCAAGTGGTAAATGATCTAGGGTTATATTAATTGTGGATTTAATGATTTAAAATGAGGTTTGTAAAGTTAGAAAATCCTTTTGGTATTTTTAAGAAAGATTATTAAAAGGGAAAAGAAAATATGTGAAAAGGAGTTAGAATTTTCGAAGTGCAGAAAATCCCCTTGGGCGGTCGCCCATAGGCCCTTGAGCGGCCGCCCAACCCACCAGAAGGTATAACCCTTTTAGACCCTCTTGGCGGTCACCCATAGTAACTTGGCGGTCGCCCATGTCACCGTAAGTTCACCAGTTTCCTTTCTTGCTGAATTTTAACCACAACCACTAAGTATGATTCCTAATCCTTTCAAAGTAGTGAAATCTAATCTACTTCAGATATGAATTAATCCTTTTTAACCTAAGTTAAAGTAGAATACCTTGGCTAGGCCATGATGTCTTATTTGGTCAAAATGGAATTGTGGGAAGTAGGTCTTGCACCTTTATTAATATTATTCAAGGTTGAGTAGTAACTTTGTAAGAATGGTTTACGGTTTAGGTTGGCTTTACTTGCTCCCATACCTTGGTGATTAGTTGAACAGTGTAGAGACTGTAATCTCACTAGTGTGTTGGTTAGTAATGTATATGTGTTACATCAATATATTGTATCCCGATTGTGGATTATTTGGTATATGGTTGTATTGTATCCCGAGTGTGGATTATTTGGTATTGTTATGTTGTATCCCGATTGTGAATTATCCGGCATATTGATTATATTGCATCCCGGTGTGGATTATGTGGTTATGTGGATACCTTATTTGAACTTCATATTCGTTAATGGTATTATGCATAGTGTATTAAATGAACTGTTGCACTATGGTATGGATTAGCATGAGTATATTTTACCATGTTGTTATATTATTATCCCTTTTTGTGGATTTATTTCAAGTATCTATTATGTGCTTGAACGTGTTGATATTCGGGGGTATAATGGAATTCAATCAATTATTGATTTGTTCTATAAGTGATTGAAGGTTCATTATACTGACCGTTCCCCTGCGTGGCCACAGAGTGGGTGTGCTAACGACCGTATTGACCCAAAAAGCTTTACGGATCGTTGCGATTGGTGATTAGGGGAATGCTTCTGTATTTAGCCTAAAGCTTTACAGTAGCGATATTATTGTTGGATACTCTGATATAGGTATCTTTTCTTATATGGATCTCTGGAGTATGAGTCCTATAAGAGGTGAATGTGCTGGAGGCAGTTCACCAAAGAGAGGAGTTTCACTCCCACGTTGTACGACTTATTGTTCAGACGGGAAAGGTAAAATGAGGTAACGTAAGGTGTTTACCGCTTTCATAATGTGTTATGTGCTACCATGCTATGTGTTGCATCTTGTTTGGCATATTGCTGCATTCATAATAGCTTATTGAGATTTATTCTCACCCCTTTCCTTTTACTGCTTTAGATTGTGCTGAGACAGGTGACCTGAACCAGTGAGGCCGGGAAAGAGTTTGAACTCTTGCTTTTTGGGACTTGTCTGGATAGGTATATGAGTGGGTTGTCGGGAGTCATATTTAAGTATTATTCTTTTATAAGTTGTAAGGAAAACTCTTTTGCTAAACAATGTTAATTAGGGTTTTTAATGTAATTAATCAAGTATGGTTATTAAAGTGTTTGTTTAAATTCCTTAAAGTGGAGATATCATTATTTGATTTTTGTTTATGGAAAATTGAGAATTGGTTTTCTTGTAAAGGCAAATAAAAGTTTTAAAAATCTAAGATGGGTTTTCTTAGTTTGAGCTTCTCAAGCTCGGGACACGCGTTAGGTCCCGGGTTGGAGTGCTCACAGTTGGTATCAGAGCTTAGTTTAGAGGTCAAGGGTAGATGTCTAAACTAAGGGGGAATGTGTGATAATTGACGCCGAATGTTTAGTGCTGGAGTTTGTTCTAATGGCTGGAAACAATGATGACCAGCGAAAGGTTCTAGAAAATGAAAGATGTTTAAATTGTAGCCTTACAGTCATGGTATTTTAGTGATGAATTCAAATGGTCTTGGGTTGAATATGGAAAATGTTACAGGTGAGTTAATACATTTTACTTGAGTTAAAATTGTTAATTTAGTTGAGATATGGTATAGTGAAGTTTTGGTATAATCTTGATGTTAAGAAAAATGATTTAAGTATGTAGTATTATTTAGGGTTCCTTTTCATGAAGTTGGCTAAGATGTAAAGTTGTTGTTATATGAGTTGTACAATGCTATTATTATCGTATAAATGATTTTGAATAAGTTGACAATTTGTTTGGTGGTTAGAATATGAGAAAGGGGTTTGGAAATGAGTAGAGTAATAGTTTGATCAAATATAGGTGGTAATTGAAAGAGTATTATAAAGGTTAATATATGGTGGAGAGAATATTGTTGTGTGGCTTGTGATGTGTAAAAATAATGAAAATAACTTGAGTAGTGGATGAATGAATATGGCAACTAGTGATAATAAGATATGATTTAATGTGGGAAGATAGAGTAATAGGGTTATAGGACTTGGAGACAGTATGTGGTATCATTTGAGAACTTTATGCTTAAAATTGACTAAGTGGTATAGTTGTTGTTGAATTGTGGTCTTATATAGTATATAATATATTAGGTGATATACATGGTGATTGTAGTGGTTAGTCAATTAAAAGGGCTTTAGAAATAAACAGGAAATGGTGGTTTTGGAATGAATGTGGTAAGGTTGATATTCAAAGTTATTGGGAATTATGTATCCATTTTAGTTAAGTTATAATGATCATGAAAGGATTTGAAGAAAGATTTAATAATAGCAATATTGTCTAGAGTAAAATGGTGTTGTAAAGTAAAGGCCTATGATCGAGTATACGTTTCGGTTCCAGGAGAGATAGATCCCTCAGGGGTCACTAGAGGTAAAATTCCCTGTCTCAGAAGTTAGGGGTTATATTTTATTGATCTTGTTTCATATCATTATGTGTGGCATAGCAGGTTGCTTCTATGTGGCATACATTACTTGAGAAATTGTTTTATTGTTAGAGGATTCTGCTCTTATGAGAGAATACCTCGAATCTTCTTTGGTTTACCACAATGGTGATAGCTGAGCATGTATTGCCAGTTGATTTAGTATGATTACCGATGTGTAATTATGATATATACTTGACCTGGAGGGTTAAGTAGTTGTGCTGTGGTAGACTATCCTAAGAAGTAAGTCTCCTTTTCTATACCCAATTTGATTATATTGGTATTTGATATAGATAAACCTTTATATGGTATTCTTGTTATATATGCGCTTAAGTCAGAAAAATTTTGGTTAAAAAGTGTAAAAGGTATTTGGTAGGTGTTAGACTTGCATAAGAAGTCTTTTCAAAAAGTTTATGTACTCGTTGTGAATAGATGGTATTGGTGCTTCCATCGAGGTATCTCATGTATTGATTCTAAGTATGATAATCGGAATTTTAATCTTTATCTTGACGGCTTTATGGTAGTTATGATTGATGAGCTTCTTGGTTATTTAAAGTTATGAGAGGATCATTTGTGAGTTGTGTTATTTGCCTTTAGTGGGAATTCATTGTTTGAAGAGTTTAGCAAGTGTGAGTTGGCTTGAGAGGATTCCAAATTTTGGGTTCTAAAGTCTTAAGCTTGGATGTTCCCTAGATCTTATGAGGATTGTGTTCGTGATCTTTGGGGTTGGCAAGTGCTACCGAAGGAAATTTAAAGAATTCTTGAAAAATGAAAGATCGTTGCTTTAATTAATTCTAAAGGATGTATAAATGGTGTAGGATGTAATAAGTATGAATTATATTGATAGAGATGGAGAATAGATTGGCTATAGATCCGATCCTTACCTTACTTAATGGATGTGAGGACTTTGTGAAATTTTAAATGCGTATTAAAGGAGAATTAGATAGTGATATTATGAGAATTGGGAAAGTAATAGCGTATACTTCGAGGAAGTTGGCTTAGATAAATCGAAATTTTCTTACCCTCTACTCGAGAGTGGCTGCAATTGTTTTATGTGAGAACCTTACCTTTTTGAAGCTCTCTTGTGGAATTTGTTACCGATCCTAAGAGTTTGAAGGATGTAGTTACTTAAAAGGAAGAGATCAGAAGACTATCTAGATTCTTGAAAAATAGGTTGTGTGTGGTATGATGGACTTCCTTTCAAGTTGAGAAGTTAAATAATCTTAGCAAGTTATGTAATAGCAGTTTTAGTTTAGCATTGAAGTGGTACTGTGTGAAGCTTGGTATGGAAAAATCATTGGTAGGATCCTTCGTACGTATGGAGTTCTTCAATGAGTGATGTTAGGCGTATTTGACCTATGTGGGAAAACGTTGAAGAGTTATTAGAATTACAATTTCGGGATTAAATTCTAGAATATTTGGGTTGTGAGAATGTATAGAAGAATCATACCGTTAAGAAAACTACTTGGAAGTTGTAATTCAAAATGCTTGGGAGAGTAACCTTTGTTGTTGATCCGTAAGGTGAGCCAGTTTAAAATTCGGGACGAATTTTCTTTAAGGGGGAGTGAATGTAACGACCCTAACCCTAGGCACCTATTTTAGTATCATATTATATACCTTTTATATTAATTGTGACTTTATGTGCTTTCAATGTTATTGTTAATATTATGTGATCATTTTATATCATTAATTTCTTATATTAGGTTGAGAGGATTGGGAAATTAAATAAAGCATCTTGGAAAAAGTATAATAATAGAAATGGATAAAATAAATAAAATATGAGTAGTTAGGCTTCTTTGTGTAGGGGAAAGAATTAAAGGATTTAAATGTAAAGATTTAAAAAAAAAAAAAAAAGGCTTTGATGGTTGGGTGTGGGGGGCCATTTTCCCCTCCTTAAATTCCTCACCATGTCTCCCCCTCCTTAGTCAACACCCATACTTTCCCCCATACTTCCCCTACACCCCATATTCACCTCCTCCATTTAGTCAAGAAAACCCCTTACTTTCCCCATCATTTTCTCTTCTCCATCATCCTCTCCATTTCCAAATCCTCCATGGAAACCTCCTTCCAATATCTTCCTTCCAAAAATGGTAATTAATCCAATCCTTCTCCATTTTATGATACGGGTGTACTTTCATGTTCGTAGAGGCAAGGGGAATACATCAAGCTAGACAAATCTTGGTTTCATCTCATATTACTAGGTAAGTTATTATGACTTCTTTCTAAATATTGCACATTTTATGTGTTAATGAATGTTTTATGAAAAGAAAAAGTATATTGTATTTTTAATATGGTTATTTGAGTAAAATGATTATTCAAGATTTAATTGATTGTAGTTATGATATGGGGTTTAAGTTGAAGGAATGAGGGTAGTGTAAGATATTAATGACATTAATGGAGTTAGTGTATGTGATTATATACATCTTACTTTGATTTGGGAAAGATTAAGAGTTCATTTAATTTGGATAGAAAGAAGTAGAAAAAGGACTTAGTATACTTTTAATGATGTGAGTATTGATCTTCTCTTCTAATTAATGTTCATGAATTATTTGGTGTTGTTATTATTATTAAAATGGTTATTAGATGCTTTGGAAACCTTCTTGTAGTTAAGAAAGTGGTTTATGTTATAGAATGATGTGGTTGTTTAAGGAAGATGATCAATAGGGTAAGAAAATGGATTAAGTTAGATTAAGGAGGTTAAACTTGAAATGTGAAAGTGAAGTGGGTGGAGAATCAAGTGGTAAATGATCTAGGGTTATATTAATTGTGGATTTAATGATTTAAAATGAGGTTTGTAAAGTTAGAAAATCCTTTTGGTATTTTTAAGAAAGATTATTAAAAGGGAAAAGAAAATATGTGAAAAGGAGTTAGAATTTTCGAAGTGCAGAAAATCCCCTTGGGCGGTTGCCCATAGGCCCTTGAGCGGCCGCCCAACCCACCAGAAGGTATA
This sequence comes from Adenophora triphylla var. japonica, assembly GCA_022495995.1. NCBI lineage: Eukaryota > Viridiplantae > Streptophyta > Magnoliopsida > Asterales > Campanulaceae > Adenophora > Adenophora triphylla. The sequence continues at coordinate 359,023 of JAFEMH010000278.1, forward strand.
ACCCTTTTTAGACCCTCTTGGGCGGTCACCCATAGTAACTTGGGCGGTCGCCCATGTCACCAGAAGTTCACCAGTTTCCTTTCTTGCTGAATTTTAACCACAACCACTAAGTATGATTCCTAATCCTTTCAAAGTAGTGAAATCTAATCTACTTCAGATATGAATTAATCCTTTTTAACCTAAGTTAAAGTAGAATACCTTGGCTAGGCCATGATGTCTTATTTGGTCAAAATGGAATTGTGGGAAGTAGGTCTTGCACCTTTATTAATATTATTCAAGGTTGAGTAGTAACTTTGTAAGAATGGTTTACGGTTTAGGTTGGCTTTACTTGCTCCCATACCTTGGTGATTAGTTGAACAGTGTAGAGACTGTAATCTCACTAGTGTGTTGGTTAGTAATGTATATGTGTTACATCAATATATTGTATCCCGATTGTGGATTATTTGGTATATGGTTGTATTGTATCCCGAGTGTGGATTATTTGGTATTGTTATGTTGTATCCCGATTGTGGATTATCCGGGCATATTGATTATATTGAATCCGGTGTGGATTATGTGGTTATGTGGATACCTTATTTGAACTCATATTCGTTAATGGTATTATGCATAGTGTATTAAATGAACTGTTGCACTATGGTATGGATTAGCATGAGTATATTTTACCATGTTGTTATATTATTATCCCTTTTTGTGGATTTATTTCAAGTATCTATTATGTGCTTGAACGTGTTGATATCCGGGGGTATAATGGAATTCAATCAATTATTGATTTGTTCTATAAGTGATTGAAGGTTCATTATACTGTGGACCGTTCTCCTCATTGCCACAGAAATGGGTGTGCTAACGACCGTATTGACCCAAAAAGCTTTACAGATCGTTGCGATTGGTGATTAGGGGAATGCTTACGTATTTAGCCTAAAGCTTTACAAGAGCGATATTATTGTTGGATACTACTGATATAGGTATCTTTTCTTATATGGATCTCTGGAGTATGAGTCCTATAAGAGGTGAATGTCTTGGAGGCGGTTCACCAAAGAGAGGAGTTTCACTCCCACGTTGTACGACTTATTGTTCGGACGGAAAGGTAAAATGAGGTAACGTAAGGTGTTTACCGCTTTCATAATGTGTTATGTGCTACCATGCTATGTGTTGCATCTTGTTTGGCATATTGCCGCATTCATAATAGCTTATTGAGATTTATTCTCACCCCTTTCCTTTTCTTGCTTTAGATTGTCCGAGACAGGTGACCTGAACCGGTGAGGCGGGAAAGAGTTTGAACTCTTGCTTTTGGGACTTGTCTGGATAGGTATATGAGTGGGTTGTCGGGAGTCATATTTAAGTATTATTCTTTTATAAGTTGTAAGGAAAACTCTTTTGCTAAACAATGTTAATTAGGGTTTTTAATGTAATTAATCAAGTATGGTTATTAAAGTGTTTGTTTAAATTCCTCAAAGTGGAGATATCATTATTTGATTTTTGTTTATGGAAAATTGAGAATTGGTTTTCTTGTAAAGGCAAATAAAAATTTTAAAAATCTAAGATGGGTTTTCTTAGTTTGAGCTTCTCAAGCTCGGGACACGCGTTAGGTCCCGGGTTGGAGTGCTCACAGTTGGTATCAGAGCTTAGTTTAGAGGTCAAGGGTAGATGTCTAAACTAAGGGGGAATGTGTGATAATTGACGCCGAGTGTTTAGTGCAGGAGTTTGTTCTAATGGCTGGAAACAATGATGACCAGCGAAAGGTTCTAGAAAATGAAAGATGTTTAAATTGTAGCCTTACAGTCATGGTATTTTAGTGATGAATTCAAATGGTCTTGGGTTGAATATGGAAAATGTTACAGGTGAGTTAATACATTTTACTTGAGTTAAAATTGTTAATTTAGTTGAGATATGGTATAGTGAAGTTTTGGTATAATCTTGATGTTAAGAAAAATGATTTAAGTATGTAGTATTATTTAGGGTTCCTTTTCATGAAGTTGGCTAAGATGTAAAGTTGTTGTTATATGAGTTGTACAATGCTATTATTATCGTATAAATGATTTTGGATAAGTTGACAATTTGTTTGGTGGTTAGAATATGAGAAAGGGGTTTGGAAATGAGTAGAGTAATAGTTTGATCAAATATAGGTGGTAATTGAAAGAGTATTATAAAGGTTAATATATGGTGGAGAGAATATTGTTGTGTGGCTTGTGATGTGTAAAAATAATGAAAATAACTTGAGTAGTGGATGAATGAATATGGCAACTAGTGATAATAAGATATGATTTAATGTGGGAAGATAGAGTAATAGGGTTATAGGACTTGGAGACAGTATGTGGTACCATTTGAGAACTTTATGCTTAAAATTGACTAAGTGGTATAGTTGTTGTTCAATTGTGGTCTTATATAGTATATGATGTATTAGGTGATATACATGGTGATTGTAGTGGTTAGTCAATTAAAAGGGCTTTAGAAATAAACAGGAAATGGTGGTTTTGGAATGAATGTGGTAAGGTTGATATTCAAAGTTATTGGGAATTATGTATCCATTTTAGTTAAGTTATAATGATCATGAAAGGATTTGAAGAAAGATTTAATAATAGCAATATTGTCTAGAGTAAAATGGTGTTGTAAAGTAAAGGCCTATGGTCGAGTATATGTTTCGATTCCAGGAGAGATAGATCCCTCAGGGGTCACTAGAGGTAAAATTCCCTGTCTCAGAAGTTAGGGGTTATATTTTATTGATCTTGTTTCATATCATTATGTGTGGCATAGCAGGTTGCTTCTATGTGGCATACATTACTTGAGAAATTGTTTTATTGTTAGAGGATTCTGCTCTTATGAGAGAATACCTCGAATCTTCTTTGGTTTACCACAATGGTGATAGCTGAGCATGTATTGCCAGTTGATTTAGTATGATTACCGATGTGTAATTATGATATATACTTGACCTGGAGGGTTAAGTAGTTGTGCTGTGGTAGACTATCCTAAGAAGTAAGTCTCCTTTTCTATACCCAATTTGATTATATTGGTATTTGATATAGATAAACCTTTATATGGTATTCTTGTTATATATGCACTTAAGCCAGAAAAATTTTGGTTAAAAAGTGTAAAAGGTATTTGGTAGGTGTTAGACTTGTATAAGAAGTCTTTTAAAAAAAAAAAGTTTATGTACTCGTTGTGAATAGATGGTATTGGTGCTTCCATCGAGGTATCTCATGTATTGATTCTAAGTATGATAATCGGAATTTTAATCTTTATCTTGACGGCTTTATGGTAGTTATGATTGATGAGCTTCTTGGTTATTTAAAGTTATGAGAGGATCATTTGTGAGTTGTGTTATTTGCCTTTAGTGGGAATTCATTGTTTGAAGAGTTTAGCAAGTGTGAGTTGGCTTGAGAGGATTCCAAATTTTGGGTTCTAAAGTCTTAAGCTTGGATGTTCCCTAGATCTTATGAGGATTGTGTTCGTGATCTTTGGGGTTGGCAAGTGCTACCGAAGGAAATTTAAAGAATTCTTGAAAAATGAAAGATCGTTGCTTTAATTAATTCTAAAGGATGTATAAATGGTGTAGGATGTAATAAGTATGAATTATATTGATAGAGATGGAGAATAGATTGGCTATAGATCCGATCCTTACCTTACTTAATGGATGTGAGGACTTTGTGAAATTTTAAATGCGTATTAAAGGAGAATTAGATAGTGATATTATGAGAATTGGGAAAGTAATAGCGTATACTTCGAGAAAGTTGGCTTAGATAAATCGAAATTTTCTTACCCTACACTCGAGAGTGGCCGCAATTGTTTTATGTGAGAACCTTACCTTTTTGAAGCTCTCTTGTGGAATTTGTTACCGATCCTAAGAGTTTGAAGGATGTAGTTACTTAAAAGGAAGAGATCAAGACTATCTAGATTCTTGAAAAATAGGTTGTGTGTGGTATGATGGACTTCCTTTCAAGTTGAGAAGTTAAATAATCTTAGCAAGTTATGTAATAGCAGCTTTAGTTTAGCATTGAAGTGAACTTGTGAAGCTTGGTATGGAAAAATCATTGGTAGGATCCTTCGTACGTATGGAGTTCTTGATGAGTGATGTTAGGCGTATTTGACCTATGTGGGAAAACGTTGAAGAGTTATTAGAATTACAATTTCGGGATTAAATTCTAGAATATTTGGGTTGTGAGAATGTATAGAAGAATCATACCGTTAAGAAAACTACTTGGAAGTTGTAATTCAAAATGCTTGGGAGAGTAACCTTTGTTGTTGATCCGTAAGGTGAGCCGGTTTAAAATTCGGGACGAATTTTCTTTAAGGAGTGAATGTAACGACCCTAACCCTAGCACCTATTTTAGTATCATATTATATACCTTTTATATTAATTGTGACTTTATGTGCTTTCAATGTTATTGTTAATATTATGTGATCATTTTATATCATTAATTTCTTATATTAGGTTGAGAGGATTGGGAAATTAAATAAAGCATCTTGGAAAAAGTATAATAATAGAAATGGATAAAATAAATAAAATATGAGTAGTTAGGCTTCTTTGCGTAGGGGAAAGAATTAAAGGATTTAAATGTAAAGATTTAAAAAAAAAAAAAAGGCTTTGATGGTTGGGTGTGGGGGGCCATTTTCCCCTCCTTAAATTCCTCACCATGTCTCCCCCTCCTTAGTCAACACCCATACTTCCCCCCATACTTTCCCTACACCCCATATTCACCTCCTCCATTTAGTCAAGAAAACCCCTTACTTTCCCCATCATTTTCTCTTCTCCATCATCCTCTCCATTTCCAAATCCTCCATGGAAACCTCCTTCCAATATCTTCCTTCCAAAAATGGTAATTAATCCAATTCTTCTCCATTTTATGATACGGGTGTACTTTCATGTTCGTAGAGGCAAGGGGAATACATCAAGCTAGACAAATCTTGGTTTCATCTCATATTACTAGGTAAGTTATTATGACTTCTTTCTAAATATTGCACATTTTATGTGTTAATGAATGTTTTATGAAAAGAAAAAGTATATTGTATTTTTAATATGGTTATTTGAGTAAAATGATTATTCAAGATTTAATTGATTGTAGTTATGATATGGGGGTTTAAGTTGAAGGAATGAGGGTAGTGTAAGATATTAATGACATTAATGGAGTTAGTGTATGTGATTATATACATCTTACTTTGATTTGGGAAAGATTAAGAGTTCATTTAATTTGGATAGAAAGAAGTAAAAAAAGGACTTAGTATACTTTTAATGATGTGAGTATTGATCTTCTCTTCTAATTAATGTTCATGAATTATTTGGTGTTGTTATTATTATTAAAATGGTTATTAGATGCTTTGGAAACCTTCTTGTAGTTAAGAAAGTGGTTTATGTTATAGAATGATGTGGTTGTTTAAGGAAGATGATCAATAGGGTAAGAAAATGGACTAAGTTAGATTAAGGAGGTTAAACTTGAAATGTGGAAGTGAAGTGGGTGGAGAATCAAGTGGTAAATGATCTAGGGTTATATTAATTGTGGATTTAATGATTTAAAATGAGGTTTGTAAAGTTAGAAAATCCTTTTGGTATTTTTAAGAAAGATTATTAAAAGGGAAAAGAAAATATGTGAAAAGGAATTAGAATTTTCGAAGTGCGAGAAAATCCCCTGGCGGTCGCCCATAGGCCCTCGAGCGGCCGCCCAACCCACCGTAAGGTATAACCCTTTTTAGACCCTCTTGGGCGGTCGCCCATAGTAACTTGGGCGGTCGCCCATGTCACCGAAGTTCACCAGGTTTCCTTTCTTGCCGAATTTTAACCACAACCACTAAGTATGATTCCTAACCCTTTCAAAGTAGTGAAATCTAATCTACTTCGTATATGAATTAATCCTTTTTAACCTAAGTTAAAGTAGAATACCTTGGCTAGGCCATGATGTCTTATTTGGTCAAAATGGAATTGTGGGAAGTAGGTCTTGCACCTTTATTAATATTATTCAAGGTTGAGTAGTAACTTTGTAAGAATGGTTTACGGTTTAGGTTGGCTTTACTTGCTCCCATACCTTGGTGATTAGTTGAACAGTGTAGAGACTGTAATCTCACTAGTGTGTCGGTTAGTAATGTATATGTGTTACATCAATATATTGTATCCCGATTGTGGATTATTTGGTATATGGTTGTATTGTATCCCGAGTGTGGATTATTTGGTATTGTTATGTTGTATCCCGGTTGTGGATTATCCGGGCATATTGATTATATTGCATCCCGTGTGGATTATGTGGTTATGTGGATACCTTATTTGAACTCATATTCGTTAATGGTATTATGCATAGTGTATTAAATGAACTGTTGCACTATGGTATGGATTAGCATGAGTATATTTTACCATGTTGTTATATTATTATCCCTTTTTGTGGATTTATTTCAAGTATCTATTATGTGCTTGAACGTGTTGATATTCGGGGGTATAATGGAATTCAATCAATTATTGATTTGTTCTATAAGTGATTGAAGGTTCATTATACCTGTGACTGTTCCCCTCTGTGGCCACAGAGTGGGTGTGCTAACGACTGTATTGACCCAAAAAGCTTTACAGACCGTTGCGATTGGTGATTAGGGGGAATGCTTCGTATTTAGCCTAAAGCTTTACGAGAGCGATATTATTGTTGGATACTCGATATAGGTATCTTTTCTTATATGGATCTCCTGAGTATGAGTCCTATAAGAGGTGAATTTGCTGGAGGCAGTTCACCAAAGAGAGGAGTTTCACTCCCACGTTGTACGACTTATTGTTCAGACGGGAAAGGTAAAATGAGGTAATGTAAGGTGTTTACCGCTTTCATAATGTGTTATGTGCTACCATGCTATGTGTTGCATCTTGTTTGGCATATTGCTGCATTCATAATAGCTTATTGAGATTTATTCTCACCCCTTTCCTTTTCCTGCTTTAGATTGTCTTTGAGACAGTGACCGAACCAGTGAGGCCGGGAAAGAGTTTGAACTCTTGCTTTTTGGGACTTGTCTGGATAGGTATATGAGTGGGTTGTCGGGAGTCATATTTAAGTATTATTCTTTTATAAGTTGTAAGGAAAACTCTTTTGCTAAACAATGTTAATTAGGGTTTTTAATGTAATTAATCAAGTATGGTTATTAAAGTGTTTGTTTAAATTCCTCAAAGTGGAGATATCATTATTTGATTTTTGTTTATGGAAAATTGAGAATTGGTTTTCTTGTAAAGGCAAATAAAAGTTTTAAAAATCTAAGATGGATTTTCTTAGTTTGAGCTTCTCAAGCTCGGGACACGCGTTAGGTCCCGGGTTGGAGTGCTCACACAAAAGATAGAAAAAGAAAACCTAAAACAAAGTTTGAACGAAGAAAATCAATTACTAATGAGTATGGTTCGAAGACCCCGAATGAACACTTGATTTGATATTTCTATAACCAAACTTTAGTGTTTTAAGATTGTTATAACTGATTGTATGATAATTTTTTTAAGTAGTGATTGTTGATTTTAGAAGTGCTAGTGTTTATTAAATATAGTGCCAGTGTTTGTTATTTGAAGTGCCAGTGTGTTTTTTGGAGTGCCAATGTTACTTTTTTCAATGTGCCAGTATTTTTTATTATATGTGCCAGTGTTAATTTCTTAATATACCAGTGTTTCTAATTAAATGCAACTAACAGTGCATTGTTATTATAAAGTGCCAGTATTTTAAAGTGTCAGCATCAGTATTTTAAAGTGCCAGCATCAGTGTTACAAAGTGCCAGCATCAGATTTTCAAAATGCTAGCATCAATGTTTAATAATGTGCCAGCATCAGTATTTTAAAGTGTCATCATCATATTTTCAAAGTGCCAGTATCAGTGTTACAAAGTGCCAGTATCAGATTTTCAATGTGCCAGCATCAGTATTTTAAAGTGTCAGCATCAGTGTTACAAAGTACCAGCATCAGTGTTTGAAAGTGCCATCATTAGATTTTCAAAGTGCCAACATCATTGTTTGAAATGCCAGCATCAGTGTATCAAAGTGTCAGCATCAGTGTTTCAAAAGTGCCAGTGATAGAGTTTCAATAGTGCCAACATTTGCTTGTGTTTCAATAAACTGAGGATTGACACATTATAAAATTGCCAACATTGCATCAATAAAAATGTTAAAAATAACACTAATTCATTTATAAACAAAAAATTATTTTTTACAAACAAAAATTTATTTGTCCTTAAATTTTCTAGTAAAATATTTTTTTCCAACCTTTTTTTCCTTCTACATTTTTTCTTATTTTCTTATTCTTTCTTTTTTTCTTCTTCTTCTATCTTCTCTTCTTCTTCTTTTTTCTTCAAGGCTGCTCTTTTATCGTTTGAAAACAACTCTAATTCAAGCAGTAAATTTTGTCTTGCAAAATTAATATCACAAAGAACTAAAGATGCTAGAATATCAACCCTAATATGTAGTCTTGATGAGTGATCACACAACTCAGGGCATGAGTGAATTGCTCTATTAAATTGTCTCATTTCAGCCATTACGTATACTGCACAGTCTATATTACTACAATTTTCTTTCAAAACCCATTCAAATGGCATATACTCAAACTGAAACTTTGACACATTTGCAGCACTTGGATGATTTATGTGTTTTAAGAATTTTTTGAAGGGTGCATGCTGCAAATAAAAAAATCAACAAAATTAATATGGATGTTTTGGTAACAAAAAAAATCAATAAAATTATTACCATGCTATAAGCAAGTTTTGGCATGTTCTCCATCTTCCAATCATTCATTGGCAAGTTGTCAAGATACTGAATTGTTTGACTCTCAGTAATGACAACATAAAGTGTGTAATGACCACTTCTGTTGTCACATATATGTAAGGGCAAGAAGAACTGCAAGAAAATAACAGTGTCAGTGAGTGAATTGTCTACAACCAGTTCATGTGTTTCCTAATGCCAGTGTTTGTGACTTAGTGTGACAGTGTTTGTGACTTAGTGTGCCAGTGCAAGTGATCTTTTATACCAGTGTTTGGGTTAATAAGTGCCAGTACATGTATTTATAAACACTAGTACTTGTATTTCTAATTGCCAGTATTAGTTGTTTATAGTGATAATGGTAGTTGTTTGGGAATTTGCCCCATAAGTTCCTTTTGGAACAAATCACTTCCCAATAAGTTCTTCATTGTATTGAAATGTCCCATAAGTTCTCATGTTGTATTATGTATAATATAACATTTAGTTATGCAGTATTTTAAAATCATAATACTGCATCCGCACCACCGCCTCCGCCACAGCCCAGCTCCGCCGCCACCGTCTGCTATCGCCGCATGCCGGATTCCGGTCAATTTTCGCCGGAATCCGGTCAATTTTCACCGGAATCCGGCAATTTTGGCCGGAATCCGGCCGCCGATCGCCGAAATTCGGTCGTCGGAGGTCAGAATCTGGTCGCCGGTCCATGGTCTTCAGACTCCGGTCATCGGCGGCCGCCGGAATGCAGTATTATGGCCTTAATTGATTTTGTATTTTCGAAACATAATACAACATCATAAAAGAAACTTATTGAGCATAGATTTTAAAAAAAAGAATTTATGGGGCAATGACCCTAGTTGTTTATAGTGTCAGTATTTGTCTCTTATAGTGCCAGTGTTAGCCTTTTAGTGTACCAGTGTGTGTCTTTATACAATGACAATGCATACCAATTTAATTTCACTCAAATCAATTCCCTCAGCAGAATTGACATTAAGCTCAATCCAATGTATCAAACACTCTGTAATTTCTTCACCAGTTTTTTGCACAACATTTTGAGGATTCTGCTTCGTACGTTGTAACCAAGCAGCCTGTATAACACAATAATAAAAATCATTAAATGGACACAAATATAATTTAATTAACAAACAATGATAGATAAAGAACTCACACAATGAGTTAGCCCAAAAATAAACTTCCTCATTCACCAGACTTTCGTTCCACATTATTAAGAAGTAAAGCCCAACACTCAATGATATTTGAAGTTATTTCCATGTCTTCTTTCAAGCTCGAAATATCTTCAAGTAATAAGTTATGGACCATTATATACATGGGATGGCACTCGCTATAAAAGAAAAATAAATTAGTAAATGCTTTTACGTACAAGTGTATACATTCATAAAAGGTGCCAGTGTTTATGTTCATAAGGGTCAGTGTTTTGTATTGATAAATGCTAGTGTTACATAAATTTATAGCTTACCCCCTAAGAGTTTTTGAAAAGTGTGTAGACATGCATAGGTCAACAACCTTCTTCCTCAGCTTCAACATTGATCGAAAATCATCAGAGTTGCTAATTATAAATCGAGAACAGTATACAACTTTCTCGTTAGCTGCTCCACAATTCAATGAGCACCCTAAGTTCAACATCTCTTAACAACTCCCAAAGCAACTCTGATTTATATTCTTCAACAAATTTTCAACATCTTTCTCAATCTGTTCGACATCATCTTCTTGACCTTTTCATACATCGTGTCACAGGGAGAAACTTCATCTATCCCCCGAAAAATCTCATTTAAATCCTCTTTGTTCAGAACCATATCTTCTCTTTTTTCCTCACCCGATTGCTGAGAAAAAATGTCAAATGATGGAGTTGAACCTTTTTTTTCCCATATCAGCCTTTGTTTTCTTCAAAAGGTCTGAAACAATATTATCAATCTCAGAAAAATTTTCATCGTTAAAAATATCTTCTTCTACTTTCTCTTCCTCCCCCCCCTCGTTGCCTTTCTCTTTCCCCTTCTCACTGCTGCATTGTTTCCCTTATCCTTCTTGATAAGTTTAAGTCTTTCTATATGTGCATAAACAACATTATCAAGGTCCTTTCTAAATATATCCCATGACTCTTTAGCAGCCTACATCAATGAAAAATAGTAAGAATGAGTGCAATTGTGTAGGTGTAAGCAAATGATTGGTGCCAGTTTCAGAGTCCAATTATGCCATTGCAGCCAAATGATTGTGCCAATGTCAGTATTTCAAAGTGCCAGCATCGGTGTTTGAAAGTGTCAGCATCAGTGTATCAAAGTGCCAGCATCAATGTTTCAAAAGTGCCAGTGTTAGAGTTTCAATAGTGCCAACATTTGCTTTATGTTTGTAAGTAAATGTGCCAGTGCAACTGATTCTATAGTGCCAGCATTATATTTTCAAAGTGCCAGCAGAAGTGTTTCAAAATGCCAGCAACAGTGTTTCAAAAATGCAAGGATTAGAGTTTCAAAGTACCAACATCAGTGTATCACAAACCAACATCATTGTTTCAAAGTCCAATTATGCCAGTGTCGCCAAATGATTGTGCTAGTACATGTTATTAATTGTGCCAGTTCAAGTAATCAATAGTGACAGTATAAGTATTTCAAAGTACTAGTTTAAGAATTTCAAATTGATAGTACTTACATCGCTTGATTATGCATTTCTCTCCTTTGCACCACTTTCAATCATCAATGGACTAATATCTTCATGAACATCACCAGGTGTATCATCCACAAAATCTTCTCCAAAGGTATTTATAGGATAAATATCCTTTTCTGAAAAAATTAACTTTCCCCAACCAACTTTAGCTTTAGAATCAATCGTCGGTTTGAATTTATTTGCATTCCAATGCTGAATCAAAGGGTGAACAATTGATTCTTTCAACCCTTGAAATGGAAATCTGTGAATGTAAGCAATCACCAAGACCATCACACATCTACTATAGTTCTTTGATTTCTTATGAGGTAGCTTAAACCTTGTAACACCCTCACATAGTTTATCCAAAACATATTGACACCAATCAAACTTCCTTATCTGTGAAACATCTTCTACAAGGCTTAACAACGACACGTCAATTGTTTTCATAACTACAGGAGCAAGAAAAATTCTAACAACAAATAGCACAAACAAGCGTTTAAATTCATCCCCACCTTGATGTAACTCGAAAATGCGTTCCACAAGTTTATAGACAGGAAGACCATCTTTAGTGTGCCCAAATTCTTCAAAATATCATTTTCTCAATTCCATATTTTTATTGGATGATCGATTTACCTTATCATTTGCAACATCCCTAGGTAGACAAAATATATCAAAAACATCTGTTGTAATCACATATTCTTTCGATGAATCAATTTGCTGTATCCTTGTTATTGGTTCAAATCTATCAACAATAAACTGAACAAGCCTAAGCGGCAATACCTTAACCTCAAGACTCAATAAGAGCCAAAACCAATTGCCCTAACATTTCTCTGTTGATCTGGAGTTAAACAGAGCTCTACAAGTCTTTTAGGAGTACATGAATGCTCAAATTCATCAACCCCTTTAGGTTTCTTACTAAAAGTATCAAAATCATCGTCACCCCATACCTTTTACGCTTTGATGGACCTAAAAATACATATCAAAAACATTAAATCAGTATTTTAAAGTGCCAGCATCAGTGTTTTAAGATGCCAGCATCAGTGTTACAAAGTGCCAGCATCAGACTTTCAAAGTGCCAGCATCAGTGTTTGATAGTGCCAACATCAGTGTATCAAAGTGCCAGCATCAGTGTTTCAAAAGTGCCAGTGTTAGAGTTTCAATAGTGCTAACATTTGCTTGTGTTTGCAAGTGTTTCTAAGTAAATGTGTCAGTGCAATTGATTCTATTGTGCCAGCATTATATTTTCTAAGTGCCAGCATTAGTGTTTCAAAAATGCCAGCATTAGAGTTTCAAAGTACCAGCATCAATGTATCAACAAACCATCATCAGTGTTTCAAAAGTGCAAGTGTTAGAGTTTCAATTGTGCCAACATTTGCTTATGTTTGTAAGTAAACGTGCTAGTGCAACTGTTTCTATAATGCCAGTGCAATTTCTTATTTCCAAAAAGCCATTGCTTGTGTTTTTAAAGTGCCAGTGTCACGAATATAATGTGCCAGTGCATCAATCCATAACAATAGGTGTAAATTGAAGAAAAATACGACTGAAAACATGTCGGAAAAGAAGTAAAATCAAATATACTACATTTTCAAAAATCATACCTTCATTTCGACGCTTGCTCCTGATTTCTTTGGATTGACAGGTCATAATTTCATAATACAACTAAAAACAGGTCTGAGAAGATGTAAAATCGGTGGAAATTGATGAAAAATAAACGGAATCCTTGAAGAACAACTACAAAAAATCAAATTGAAGAGCGCAAATGACGAAAGGAATTCAAAATTTTTGGTTGCTCACGTAAAAAAGATAGAAGAGAACCGGACCGGAAAAGCGTGTGTATGAATCGTCCGTTAAATGAACCGCGGGTGAAAAACACGTTTTTTGTTAAGCTTAACAAAAAATACATTTTTTACAAGATTTTTGCATATTGATATCAATCTAATCATTGAAATTGTAAAAAATGTAATAAGTTATTTATTAATAAAAGGCAAAACTATCATATTATGATTTGAGCCACTCAACTTTAACACATTATTTACATTAATCATTAATTTTCAAAATATTCAATACTATCTTCGTCCCGTATAAAATTCCACTTTTATCATTTAGGGTGTCGTATAAAGATTTCACTTTTCTAAAATGACAAAGAATCTTTACTACTCATCTCACTCACCTGTTTGGTAAAACTGAAAATTAAGTTCTGAAAATATAGAGCTGAAAAATATAGAGATGGAATTATTAAGTTGCTGAATTTTAAAAGTTCAGTTTGTTTGGTAATGACAAACCACTTATATCTGAATTTATTTAAAGTTTGAACTTAACATTCAAAAAATTATTTGAATAATCTTAATGAGTGTATAATAAAATAAAGTCTTCAACATATACGTCACTATTATTATAATTAGATTATATTTTATAATATTTAAATATTTTTATTAGTACTTTTTTTGACCCATAATAAAATTTATCTAGTTAATTATTTTGATAAATTTGTCTAAACTTTGACAAAAAATGAAAAAAAAATAATAATTATGATACTCTATTAAAATATTATTAATATTAATAGTTTAATATAAATAAAATTACAGTTTAATACAAGATCAAATATAATTTATATGAAAAGTTAAAATATTTCAATCAAAGAAAATATCATTTAATATATAAATAAAATAGTTAATGGATGGATTTGAACTCATTCCATTTGAACTCTTTTTTTCTCCCTCTTAATTGTTTAAGCTACTCATTTTCAACTTAAAATTAATAGCCTTATTTAAGACAATCTTAATTAATTAAATGATTGCAATTTGCCTTACCAAACAAGCATTTACTTTACTTTTATACTCACATCACCAATCTATTTACTATTTGCATACTCTTAGTTAGTTAGTTGAGTGGGAAGGTTGAATTTTGAATATTATGAAATTTTAGTGACCTATGTGAATTATTACGTCAAAGTTGGGTGGCCAAATAATAATTTTTCCTTCAAATAGAGGCACAGATAGTCAGATATAGAGCTCACCTTAACATCCCTTTCCCCTCCGCCAAATTTAGGGTTCATACAATTCACACTCAAACCCTCCACAAAACCTCTCATTCATTACCCAAACACGTTCGTTAAATCATGGGCAAGAACCGGAAGCGCGGCCGGGATGACTATTCACCACCACGACGACGAACATCTCCAATTCGTAGCCACCGGCACCGTTCCCCCTCACCGTCCCGGCCTCCACCAAAATCCGATCTTCACAGTGAGTCTCATCACCAATCCGACCAACAAAAACGTGGTAAGCGCCCGACTTTCGTTTCACACATTGACACTCCTAATTTACCCTCCAAAGTCAAAGTACTGTGTGAAATTATAGCAACTACTCCTTCCCCAACCATTGAGAAGGTTCTTGATGATACGTGTATTAGGGTTTCTCAGGAAGAAGTTGAGGAAGTCCTGAAATTGTCTTACGGGCACCCGGGTTCGGCTGTTAAGTTTTTCCGGTGGTCTGGTTATCAACTTAATGATAAACATAGTCCTTATGCTTGGAACCTTGTTGTTGATTTGTTAGGAAAGAATTGTTTGTTTGATGCAATGTGGGATGCGATTAAGTCTATGAAGAAAGAAGGGTTACTTTCTTTAGCTACATTTGCTTCTGTTTTTAGTAGTTATGTTATTGGGGATAGAGTGAAAGAGGCTATTATGACGTTTGAGGTGATGGATCAGTATGGATGTGCTCGTGATATTGTGGCTCTGAATTCGCTGCTTAGTGCGATCTGTAGGGACGGAAGGGCCGTTCAAGCTACAGATTTTTTGAGTATTGTGAAGAATAGGATTAGGCCTGATGGGGATACTTATGCAATTTTGCTGGAAGGGTGGGAGAATGAGTGGGATGTTAGTGGTGCTCGACAGACTTTTTCGGAGATGGTGACTGAACTGGGGTGGGACCCAAACAATGTGCCTGCTTATGACACACTTTTGATTACATTGATCAAGGGTTCTGATGGGATGCGTGAGGCGATGAAGTTTTTTGAGACAATGAAGGATAGGAGGTGTTTTCCAGGGATGAAGTTCTTTAAAGTTGCTCTTGAGGAGTGTGTGAAGAATGCTGATGTAAAGGTTGCCGAAGTGATTTGGGGAGATATGGTTGGGAAGGCTAGCTGTAGGCCCGACACTGAGATGTATAATGCTATGATTGCTTTATATTGTTATCATAACGATGCTGATCTAGCTAGAAAGATGTTGGATGAGATGGTTTGGAATGGGGTGTTCCCAAATTCAGAAACTTATAATATTTTGTTCAAGTTCTTGATTAAGGGCAGAAAGTTAAAGGAAGCGCAGCCAGTATTTTTTGAGATGGTTAAAAATGAGTGTGTTCCAACCGAATCCAATTGCAGTTCAGCACTTAAGACTTATGTGGATGGCGGGGATCCTTTTATGGCTATAAGTATTTGGAAATTTATGATTGAGAATCACAAGTCGTCAGATCTCGAGGAACTAGGGAATCTGTTGGTTGTTGGGCTCCGTGATCTTAATAGGCTTCCCGAAGCTGTTAAATATGCTGAAGATATGATTGATCGAGGAATTAAACTGACTTCGTCTTCTCTATCAAAATTGAGACAGAGCCTTGCAAAAGCAGGCAAGGGGCCTACTTATGATGGACTTTTGATGAAGTGGAAAATTCGATAAGGTAGGCAAGTTGATGATGCGGTAATTTATAAGTAGCAGAATAGAAATGTTCCATTTTCTATCATATCTGTATTTCTCTATTCTTGGTCCAATAATCTATTATTTCTCTTGAAGACTTGATTATTATTGTAACAAAAACCAATTTTCGTTAAACACTGTACATTTCTGGCAGCGTTTTGTGATATATCTTGTTATGCAGAGCACAATGGTAAATGGTCTGTCTTCAATGTGCATTCTTACCTTGACCCTTCCCATTTTAGAGCCAAGTTACTGGCAGTTGTGAATGCTTAAAATGTCACTTTATTACTAAACATATTTGCGTTGGCTAATTGTGAGTTCTACTACTATGATATGTTGAAGCCTGCTCATAGTTGAACCAAAGATTGTTGCTCTTTTAGCTACTACCTCCTACCTCCTACCTCCGTCCTCCGTCCCAGTCTAATGGTTCTAGTTTGACTTTGCATGGAAATTGAGAAAAAGTAAACATTGCGAGTATGAAAAGTAAAGTAGAAGAGAGAAAGTTGGTAGGGAATAGCAAATGAGCTGTTATTGTGAGTGTAGCAAGTGGGTCCCATTGGTGTGTAAGTTTCATCGTATGCTTTTCTCATATTGAAATGGTTTTCTGTAAGTGTAGGACAAAAGTCCTTTAGAATTGACATTTACCCAACATTATGCAAGTTAATCCAGTGCTTTCTTTACGAAAACTTTGCTTTCCTCAAGTTAAAGCTTGACCCGACGAAGTCAGGAAACAAAAATTCATTAGAAATCATTCTACATTTTTCTTTACACTTGCTTCGGTTTGAGTTTAGAAGTTGCTTACTCAATGCCTACTTTTTCTGTCGATATGTCATCAAGATTAATATTCGATGTTGATCCCTTTGTGTAACAAAAGGTTTAGTCTTTTTTCATTAGCATGATATGTTCCTCAAAGGTTTTCTGTTCCTTCAGTTGCTACTAATCGTTGTTTCATTGTCTCTCCTGATTTGAAGTGTCGAAGATTCGTATTTTTGCACTCCAAAAGTGCCTATACCTGCATATCATTATACACTGGGAAACAGGAAGAAGGAAAATGCAGCTAATGCATTGCTGGATACCCTGCAGCACCTAAAGCAGCCATGGCGAGAAAGTTGAGATTGCAATATATCCAAGTCAGCTTCAAATGACTGCTCTCTGTTTTTCCAGTGATCGGACTCTTTTGCGTATGAAGCCATTCTGTTATGTATAGAGATAACGTCGCATCATCTAACAGTCTCAAAATTTCAACTTTGTACTGACAAATTAATCGCGCTTTCGAGTTTAAACTATGTAATGTAAGTGTGGATTCGTAGAAAAGATGATTACTACAATATTCCCCATCTTATTGAAAGTACTACCTCCTCCGTCCCATTTAAACCTTCACCATTTTGAAGGTGGCACGAAAATTAAGGAAAAAGTTAGTGGAGAAAATGTCGTGAGTATGAAAAGTGAGGTTGGAGAGAGAAAGTGGGTAGGAAATAGTGAGTTGATTGGTGTTGTGAGTATGTAAAGTAGGAGAGAGAATTAGTGGGTGGAATAATAATATAAAATGTTCATTTTAGGAAAGGTGAAACTTTTAACGGGACATCCGTTTTGATAAAAGGTGAAGCTTCAAATGGGATGGAGGGAGTATATTTTAATAGTTGAAATAAGCTAGCTAGAGATCAATCTGAACAAGGGGGGAGATTATAAATAACTAACACTCGGGGGGAGATTATAAATAACTAACACCCGTGCGTTAAACATACGGTCAAAAAACTTTAACAAATCGCATGAATCAAATAAAAAAAAGTTACAACCACTATAAATATTATTGTAATTTTTTAAATAAACGTTATTCATCAAAAATATATTTCAGCCCAACTTATTACTATTAGTGACCCATTTTTAATTTAGTTTTTTTATTAAATGTGCAAACTTAAAAAAAAAAAAACCAAGAAGGTGCTAGTAGTATTTTTTGTTGGATGATTATTACTTTCATTTCTTTGTTTATATAATTTTTGTTTAATCAACTAGTCAACAAAGCTGGAATAGCTCAGTTGGTTAGAGCGTGTGGCTGTTAACCACAAGGTCGGAGGTTCGACCCCTCCTTCTAGCGTTTTTTAATTTTTTAAAATCTTCTTATTGGGCCTTATGGAACCTCCTTCTGTTTGGGCCTCATGGAAATGACACAAACTTAACTACAATTGTTGGGCTAGGAAACAGAGGCACCTCTATTAATAGCACTAACAAAGATAATAACTAATTTAAAACTTATAACACTATTTCAAAAAATAAAATAAAAAAAAGGTTCATTTTAAAATGCAAATGGGACCCACCATACTCACATCATTTATTCAATTATTATTTCCTACCCATTTTCTCTCTCCTATTTCACTTTTCACTCTCACAACATTTACTGCACTATATATATTTTTTTATTTTTTGTGCAAATCCCATTTTGTGTATTTTTTTTAATAGGGCGGAGGAAGTAGTTATTTTGAGTTAAGGGTCAAGGACTCTAAGACCCATGACTCATATCAATATCCCACCAAAACCCATTTGAAATTAAAATTTCATCAAAATCCGCATCACTCCTATAGCATCCCATAAGACCATTTTTTTTTTGTACTTTTTTCACTTTTTTAAAAAAAATTAAATAAAAATCATTACTAAGAAATAAAGTCCTATATCATTTGGTATAAGACTGAAAAAAGGTCCTATACCATGTGGTATAGGACTGTCAACAGGTTTTTGAGGAATTTTAATCTTGACTTTCGAGGTTTAAGAAAATTTTGATCTCAATTGGATTTTAATGAAATTTAATTTGGACTGTGTGGATAAGGAGGAATTAATCCTTGAGTTAAATTGCTTCAATATGTGAGCTCAGCTAGGTGGGCATGAATTATTGTTAACAAAATGATTACTAACCGAACGAGTTGGTCTTATAATTTTTTAAAAAATGCATTTTTTTTTAAGTTTAAGAACAAATCAGTTTTACACTGATATTTAATAATACATGCACTGTCACTCTTCACAGATATTTTTTTATACTAATACTGACACTTTTTTACCCTACACTGACACTCTTTATACTGGCACTTAATATACATGCACTGACACTTTTTACACTGACACTTTGTTACACTAACACTTTTTTACGCTGACACTTTGTTATACTAACACTGACACTTTTTTACACTGGCACTTTGTTACACTAACACTGACACTAGCGGGCAAAATAAAACACGTTTTTTCTAAGCTTAAGATTTTTTTTTTTTTAAAGATTTTGGCTTACTAACCTCTAGAAAGTAATAATAACATGGGAATTAATTTAACTAGATTGACTCCCGTGCAATGCACGGGACATTACTGTATATTCAAAAGACAAAAATTGAACTAAAATAAATCAAAAAATCAATTCGTTTATACATTATGAAATAATTCATTAAATACTACATTGTCAATACATAAAAATTAGAAAACAATAAAATAGGAATAAAGCAAAAATCATAAGAAATATGCATTTCTCCATATACAATTCTGTAGTATTTTATAATTTAAAAAAGTAAATAAAACACATGAATCACATACGAAATAAGTTATTGAAATTAGTAAAAAAATGTGAAGATTGGAAATCTCATTAAAAAAAGATGATATTTTATTTCTTTTTGATAAAGATAATTTTTTAAATAAAAACAAAAGATTTGTTCATACCAAAAGGATTATACAGTTATCTAATAAAAATTAATATCATTCTTTTTCAAATGAAAACTTTCCATTAAGTCATGCTCGTACATCTAAAAAATTATGTCATATTTATTTACATTAACTCATTATGAACATAATTATGATATTTATTTTCAATGTAACTTATTTAATTTTTAGGAGAAAATAAAAAATTTTAAAAATACTAACAATTTCGTTAAATGAAAAGAAATTTTTCCAAACCCCCCACTTCCTAATCAAACCCAACCTACTTCTTCCTCTCTCTCTTTTAAAATACAAATTTATACTATTTTTATTTCTTATAATATTGACATACACTTCAATCAAAATTTTAAAAATGATGGCCATCTTTCCCGATATTCGTCTTTATAAATACACAATATTTTGAGACAAATAGAAAAATAGACAAATTTATTAATACTTTATTTACTATGCTTAAAAAAAAGTTTAAAAAATAGTAAAACAATTGTTTGATAAATCGAACTAAAGTAAACACAATAACCATATTACCCCATCTCACTTATTAAATAGAAACCAAAACCCACATTCATTACAAAAATCCATATTCAACACCATTTCAACTCATCATCCTATACCCCACCACTTTCATTTTATTTTATATTCTTTATTTTTATGATCAGTAAAATTATTATTATTATTATTATTATTATTATTATTATTATTATTATTATTATTATTATTATTATTATTATTATTATCATTTATAATTAAAAATAAATACTTTACACTTTTAATTTTTACTAAAAATATATTGAAAAAAAATACGAATATTAACAAAAGACAATTAAGAAATTTATATTAAAAAAAAGGGGGTTTCTTTTTCTCTATCCAAATCAAATGAAAGAAGTCTTTATTTAAAGAGAATTTTTTTTTATGAATTTTGGTGTAAAAAAAATAAAAAAAATTATTATAAAATAATCGAGGGTAAAGAAATCGGATGAAAAAAAATCGAAAATTCAGTCAGCCAATCAAAGGGCGAGACGTGTCAAAATTCTTAAAAAATAAAAGGAAAAAAAAACCCGGCATAATCGCACAGTTGTCGGTGCGTGAAGTACACGCGCAAGAGAAATGCAGAAATTTCCCTTTCACAAACGGACGACACGTGCCCAATGTTAACAAAAAAAAAAACCCCTAATGCATTCACGCGACTCTTTAGGCACGTGTAATTTATGGCTCTCATAATTTTAACCAATAAAAAAATAAACAAAATCAATCATTTACTATCCACTTTATTTGGATAATTGTTCATAGATTTTCAATCCTAACCGAGTAACTACAAATGTGTCCTTGGTTATTTTAAAACTTATGCAAATATTTTTATATATAGAGAGAGAGATAGCGATTTATAACTAATTCTTTTATGCTTATTTCTAAAATTATATTATATTCACTTCTAATATGAGATTTAAATTAATGAAAAAAATACCCCTAATGCATTCACGTGCCTCTTTAGGCCCGTGTAATTTACGGCTCTCATAATTTTAACAAATAAAAAAATAAGAAACAAAATAAATCATTTATTATTCACTTTATTTGGGTAATTGTTCATATATTTTCAATCCTAACCAAGTAACTACAAATGTTCCATCGTTTATTTTAAAACTTATGCAAGTATTTTTATATATAGAGAGAGATAGCGAGTTATAACTAATTATTTTATGCTTATTTTTAAAAATATATTATATTCACTTCTATTATGCGTCTTAAATTAATAAAAAAATTAAACCAAGAAACTAATCTAATTTTGGACTAAAATTTTATTATACTAATTATCTCATTTCTCAAATAAATGTCTAAGAAATAATTCAACAATTGTGTTAAATGAAAAAAAATTCCCCAAACCCTCCACTACCTCATCAAACCCAACCCAACACACTTCTTCGTCACCCTATTTTAAAATACCAATTTCTACTATCTATATTTCTTAGAATATTAACATGCACTTCAATCAAAATTTTAAAAATGATGACGATCTTTCCCGATATTCGTCTTCATTAATAATTTATTTACTATGCTTCAATTTATTTAAAATGAAGAAGGAAAATTAACAAAGGATAATTAAGAAATTTATATTTAAAAAAAATGATTTTTTTTCTGTGTCCAAATCAAATGAAAATAGTCTCTATTTAAAGAGGATTTTTTTTTATGAATTTTGGTGTAAAAAAAAATTTTAAAAATTAATTTATTATAAAATAATTTAGGTAAAAGAAATGGGTTAAAAATAAAAAAAACAAAAATTCAATCAGCCAATAAGAAAACGCCAAGTGTCCAAACCAAAAAAAAAAAAAACAAATTCGTCTGCCTTCACGCGTCCTTGTCCGTGCGTGAATTGAACTCGCCAGTGAAATGACCAAAATGCCCTCCACCACACGGTTGACACATGTCCAAATTTCCAAAAAAAATAAAAAATAATAAACCAACCCAATCACAACTTGCCACATATCAATTCAGCCCATTTTTTTGCAAGATTGCCATGGCGTGAAAAGACTAAAATGCCCCTTAAACCTCTTTTATTTACCAAAACCTTGTTATTATATATAGATAGATTGTGAATGTTGGCCCCCAAAATTTGAAAGCCACAGTTAATTAAAAATAAATAAATAAATATTTTTATTTTTGTAGCTAGATCTGATCTGATTTCACATGGATGGTGGATCCTTATAACATGACTTGTGATTAAATAAATATTTATACTTAATTATTCTTGTACAAATACAAATACTGCATGGTTCAATTAATACCACATGCTTTTACCACTATCTCCTACCGCCATTCATGCACCACAATGCATCCTCTTCTCTATACTATTACAAATAAAGTAATTAGATAAGAAAAATAAACCAATTTATTTATCTTAATTTGATCTAGAGGTCGGTTACATCGCTATATAATTTTGAAAATTGTTATTAAAAATACTATCGATAATAATTTTTAAAATTATATAAATTTAATTAGATATTATAAAATTTTGATCAAAATTTGATTGAGTTGACAATAAAAATCTGTGAAAAAAATTGCGAGACAAATAGAATATTTGTAGGCACAAACATTATTAATGAATTATGGGGGGGGGGGTTGTGAATGAAAGATTTGTTCCTCTAATTATTAGATGATGAAGATGTTTGTGGACACTTGATTATGGAATAATTAAGAACCCGGTGACATTATAATCTAAGTAGTTTATATTTAGTCAATGAACTTAAAAAAAGAAACAAATTATTACATGAGCTTGGACTTATTGAACTTATTGTTAGTGGGTTTTGATTTGTGATGGAGCAAAAGGAACAACCATAATGTTATTGTCGGAAGATTCATGATATTGTTAATGATCTACTGCCCACTAATATATTTCATTTAATTTAAACTAATTAGTGTTTTGAAGTTTTCACCAATTTTATAATATTTCAAAATTATCCTCATTAGGGGAGTATAACCATCACACAACTTACAGCGGAGGAGAGATGAAATAGGGATGAAATCCCATTTCATCTGATTGAATAGCTGCGATGGGTGTATGAAATGAGATGGGTTGAAAAGGTAAGTTGAAATGTTTCATCTAGCTAAAAAAAAATAAAAAAATTGAGTGACACGTGGCGTGGCCTGATTGGGCTGTCAGAGGAGAGTGTTCCTCACCGCCTGAGCTGGCGCGTGAGGAGGTTCTTTTGGCTTTTTTTTTTCCTTAAAGCTGCCATATGTCAATTTTTTATTGGTCCATGCTTTATCATTTTTTCACCCAATTATTTAAGCTCAAATATCTCATAATAAATGATTTAAAAATAAAAAAAAATTCACTAAAATTCATTATTTTTTTCCTACAAATTGATATAAGTTTCATTTGATTTGGACAAAAAAAAAACACACTCATTTCTCAATTATCATTCTTCATTTTAGCCTTTATTTAAAAAAAATCATTTTTTTTCTATAAATTGATGCAATATTTTTTTAATTAAGTGTGAAATATTTTTTTTAATTATAAATAATAATAATAATAATTATTAATTTTACTAACATAAAAACAGAGAATATAAATAAAATAAAAGTAGTAGGGTATAGAATGATGAATTGGAGGGAGTTGAAATTTAATTTAAGTTAGCCATTATAGGAGGGTAAATGAAATGTGTAAATGAAATATTAGGTGAATAAGAAAAAGTGTAAAAAGTGTTAGATGAAATGGGGAGGGGGAATAAAACCATTGTGCATAGTCTCACTACTATTTTTATAAATAACATTTCAAAATTATCCTCATTAATTGTCTTTCTCATATATTACGTCATTAAAAAAAAACAAATGCAATGGAGCAAGTTTATTTAATCGTAAAATCTAGGGAGAAACGCGTTTCTCCATAAGTTATGGAGAAACGGGTTACGGGTATCCAGAACCTTTTGAAAGGATATCCAGAAACTTTTTGTATTGGCCATGACCTTGTCCCATGGTTACTCGGATATCGTTCTCAAAGGTTACGGATATCCGTAACCCTTTGAAAGGATATCCGAAGCTTATGAAAGTGATATCCAGAAACCTTCAAAATGATATCCAGAAACTTTCAAAATGTTTCGATATTCATTTGATGATTTACGGATATACATTTGAAGGTTTTACGGATATTCGTAAACCTTCAAAATGAATATCCGAAACTTTCAAAATGTTTCGGATATTCATTTGATGGTTTCGGATATACATTTGAAGGTTTCTCGGATATCCGTAAAACCTTCAATAAGCAATTTCTGGTCTTGGCCTTGGATTTGGCTTCAAATCTATTTTTTCTGGATATCCGCCCAAAGGCTTCTGGATATCCGTTCCAAAGCTTCTGGATATCCAGAACCCTTTGAGACTTATATCCAGAAATTTTCTTCTGGTTATCAAACGTATAGCTTCTGGCTATTAAAAACGCGTTTCTCCATAGTTATGAAGAAACGCGTTTCTCAGCAGACCTACTCTTATTTAATTGTATGCATACATTGGGATTTAGCAATTTTCAGTAAAAATGACAAATATTTTGAACCAAATTTAGTAGATCTTAACGATAATTATTGTCCAGATTAACTAATTAATTAATTAAAATAAATGAGGCTTTTACTTGATTTCTCTAGAGGATGAGAGGATCCATTCTTTAACTTTAGCTTGGACAAAACTTAATTTCTAATGTTAAATAAACAATTCATCTAAAATTTTGAACTGTTGTTAAAGAAAACATGTTAATATCTAAGCATGATATATATTGTGGGTGCCCTCTCTATCACCTTAAGGTTTTAGAGGAGTTGGTTACTTAACATGGTATCAGAGCTCATGATTGAGTGCGTCTGCTGAGAAACGCGTTTCTCCATAACTATGGAGAAACGTGTTTTTCATAGCCAGAAGCTTTACATTTGATAACCAGAAAAAAAAAAAACCCAAGGCGAGACAAAAGCTTCTCGGATATCCGAAGCTTTGCATTTGATAGCGAAGCTTTGCGGTTGATATCCGAAGCTTTGTATTTGATAGCTGAAGGATGTGAAATGTATATCCGTAAACTGTTAGGTGCATATCCGTAAAACCGTTAGGTGCATATCCGAAATGTGTTAGGGCATATCCGTAAATTGCTATTGAAGGTTTTCGATATCAGAAACCTTCAAATGTATATCCAGAAACATTTTGAAGGTTTCTGGATATTCATTTGAAGGTTTCTGGATATCACTTTCATAGGTTTCTGGCTATCTAGCTCATTGTCGCGCGACATGTCGGGACCCGTTTCTCCATAACTTATGGAGAAACGCGTTTCTCCCTAGATTTTGTGCTCATGATTTGGCAAGGTCTAGGGTTCAAATCTTTCCGCTTGCATTTATCCTAAAATATATATATATATATATATATATATATATATATATATATATATAAAGGGTACGTATTGGCACAATTGCACCAGTATATACCTCCACGTATGCACGTGAGGGAGAGTGTTAATATCTAAGCATGATATACATTGTGGGTGCCCTCTCTATCACCTTAAGGTTTTAGAGGAGTTGGTTACTTAACAAAACACCCATAATGTAAATCATTCTCATATTAACACTCTCCCACGTGTATACTTGGATTTAGAATAGGGTGCAATTGGGACAATACGTATCTTTTATTGAACTTCAAACTTTTAAATTTGCTATTGATCAACGACAAATTTGAAGAGCACCTACAAGACTACAATGTATATTTAACATTAATTTTTGATCTTATTCGCGCTGTCCACCACAACAGAGGCCATATGATATGATGATCAGTCTTTAGTGTTTCAAGAAATTTGTGGTCAACCAAACATAGAATGTTTCTATTTTAAGATAGTTTTAATCTTGGATAAAATAACATTTTCTTCGTAGCTATTGAAGACAGGGTCAATATTTTAACTAAAGGTAATATTAAATATCTAAATTTTAAATACCATCAATAACGAATTTTAAAATATCATGAACTTGCGATAATTAATATTTTATTAATTTTTGATTAAAATTCAATAACGTCAATTTAAATGGATTTAATTTTACTTCAAACACAATAATTTCACTTTAACTATCATACAATTTTTTCCACAAAAACTATTATATTTAGAGAAATCTCTCATTCTTACCCCAAATTTGTGACAATGTGAGCCTTAATCCGCAATTTTTTCTTGGGCAGGGATGGGAAATTTTCCAAAGCATTCATTCACAAATAAAAAAAATACTCCCTCCGTCTCAAAATGTTTGTCCCATTTGACTTTTTTATTGAACTTTGACCACAAATATATGGCAGTTTAATTATGTTCATGAAATTCTAAAAATTTCTATTGATTCACCATTAATAATATTATCAACAACAACTTTTAGAATTTCATGAACATGATTAATCTCTCATAAATTTGTGGTCAAAATTTAACAAAAAAATCAAATGGGATAAACATTTTAAGACGGAGGGAATATAATAATTAAAGTGAAAGTCGGGAGAATTTAATAGAAATGTGATTGTTTTTTTATTGGGATTTAGGAAGTACATAAATTAACTATTCACATATGCATTATGGGATCGAGTTTGATAACGCCGTAAAAATCGACCCGTAAAGGGGTGACAAAAGTTGCAGAAATAGCATCCACCCTTTGGTTAGATCTGCAAAATAATATCGTTATGGGTGTGGGGGATTGCCCCGCTATAACCCTCGAGTGTAAAAATAAGTACTCCCTCCGTCCCATTAGTATTAGCACAAACACTGTTTGCGCGGGAATTAAGGAATATGATATTTTAATAAAATGTTGTGAGTGTAAAAGAATGAGTGGAGAGAGAATGAGTGGAGGGTGTAATAAATTATAATGGTGTTGTGAGTATTAAAATAATGTAGGAGAGAGAATGAGTGGGGTTGGGTGAATATTTTATTAATATAAAGTTTCCTTTTTGGGAGTGTGCGGATATTAGCGGGACGCCCAAAAAGGAAAGTGTGCTAATATTAGCGGGACGGAGGGAGTATGTGCATATAAGATCAAAGTGGCCTTGGCTCAGTGGTATGTTGGTGACTTCCCGAAGGGGAGGTCACCGGTTCGATTTCCCTCAAGGGAAATTTTTGTGGTTTAATTTCTACATTGGATTTCAGGGTCCTTTGGAGTCCCCCGGGACACATCCGTGCAGTTAAGGAAGCAGCATTGTTGGACTTGTATCCTCAGTGTGGGGAGTTCGAATCTTGGCAGGAGCAGCTGGAGCAGCCAATTGGTGTTGTAAGAGTGATGCAATTGCCTCGGCAGGAGCAGCTGGAGCAGCCAATTGGTGTTGTAAGAGTGATGTAAATGTCTTGTAGGAGCAGCTGGAGCAGCCAATTGGTGTTGTAAGAGTGATGTAAATGTCTTGTAGGAGGGCTCCCTTGGGGCTCTGGAGTATAAGGGGTACTGCCACCCTGACTGCATAGGGCACATCCCGCGATTTACCTCCGCCAGTATACTGAGGGGCCGGTACCTGATGGTCCAGGATTAGTCCGGCGAAGCTGGGAACCTGTATCAAAAAAAAAAAAAGTATGTGCATATAAGTGTCAAATGTATATGCGAGCTCTAGAGAGAGTATATGTAGAGAGAGAGAGCATCATGATGTATGAACATGTCTTCAACAAGTAGAGGAGGGTATATATATAGGGGAGTAAGTGTATACTTGATACTTCGGGGGGTTCCACCGTATTTATTTGACATAAATATATATGTGGATTCTACTGTATATATATGCATGTATAAATATATCAAAAAGTCAGGGTTCATCAGAGTTTGACTTTCTTTGTCAACATATTGGAACCTTCGTTAATAACAAAATATGAACACTTACTATTTTTGATATAATTTTAAAATTTATTATCAATGCATAATTAAAAAATTATAAGCAATATATAGTCTTATTTTTTTTTTAATTAATCTTTTATATATATCGATGAAAAGCAAGTCAAACTCCACCGCTTTGCTTTTCAGAAGGACTTTCACTTGTTAAACAAAAATTAAACATGTTGCTTAAAAAAAAATAAAAAAATTTGTAAATAGACCAATTGGTGAAAGTAAAACATCCGCAGACATTGTTACGCGCATGATGACGAACAAGTGCATGCATAATACGTAGCCAATATACCAAATCTATTTAATTTCTTTATATCTAGAACTTGAACTAAAAGACAGATTCAAGTGCACATATTAAAGTCGACTTTGCAAACTACTACCTCAGCCAGATGTCGTGTGTGTGTGTGTGTGTATATATATATGTGTGTGTGTGTGTGTCATCTTACTCAAATAACTCAAAATAAGAATCAATTAAAATGAAAACCATTAAAATTAACTAATATCATTGGATAAAAAACAAATATTAGAAATCAATAGGATAGATATGTGTATTTTAAATATTACACATGAATTTAGTGGCTACTTAACTACTGACTTCAAGTGTATTTTTAAATATTACACTTGGATTGAATAGTTGTAGCTAGTTAATTACTGAATTTATATGCATTTTGCACATTATACATGGATTTAGTAACTGTTAGCTATTGAATTCATGTGTATTATGAACATTGCACATGAATTCATTAGCTAGTTAGCTGCTAAACCAATGTGTATTTTTAAATATTACACATGGATTCAATATCTAGTTAGCTACTGAATACTTGTGTATTTTTTAACATTGCACTTTGATTCAATAGCTACTGAATCCATATGTATTTTGAACATTGCATTTATTAGCTAGTTAGCTACTGAATACATGTGTATTTTGAACACTACACATGGATTTAGCAGCTATTTAAATATTGAATTCATGTGTATTTTTGAACATTGCACTTGGATTTAGTAGCCACTTAGCTACTGAATCCATGCGTATTTTGAACATTGCATATGGATTCAATAGTTATTTAGCTACTGAATTCATGTATATTTTGAACAATTCACATGAATTTAATAGCTACTTAGATACTGAATGCATGTGTATCTTTGATGAATCCAAGTACATTGTTCAAAATACACTTGTATTTAGTAGCTACTTAGCTACCAAATTCAAGTGTAGCTTAAAAATTTCATTGTAGTTTCACATTTTTTTAAACCATATATTCAGGTATTTAGTTTGATTTGCCTCGTCGATACGAGAAAAACAGTGTTATCGTATATTTTTTCGACTTATATATTGAGATATTTAATTTTGAAATTTGAGGAAAATTCGAATGATGGCGTGACAGGTTTTAAAAAGTGACGGTCAAATGACATTTTACCTCCTGACTTTCAAAAAAACTACAAAAATGCTATCGTTTTTTTTTTATAAAATGACATCTAATATAAACTATTAATTTATCTTAATACAATGGTTGTGATTGATTCTCCTGATTCTCATTTTAAATAATTTCTCAATATTCCTATAGTGAATGTGAGAAATATTGAATCAATATATTATTCACCTTAAGAATATTGGTTACATGTATTTGGTTTATATACAAGAGAGATAAATGATAAGGATTATCTCCTAAGAATAGTTCTAGTTAATCTCTATATACAAGGAATGGGTTATAATTGGGAAATCAAGTATTTGATTTCCCACTAATTACGTTAACACCCCCCCGGAAGCGAGAGACGGGATTTGACCAACTCGAAGCTTAGATCGAAAAAATTCAAAGAGAGGACGAGCTAGACTTTTGGTGAAGACGTCTGAAAGTTGAAGGTGAGATGGAACAAACTGCGTGATAAGCTTGCTAGAGGACACTAATTCACGAACAAAGTGATAGTCGAGATCAATGTGCTTAGCACTTTTATGAGAAATGGGATTTTGGCTAAGGAAAATAACACTTTTATTGTCACAAAGCAAGGAAGGAGATGCGGATGGTAATGCATGTAACTCACGAAGCAGATTGGGAACCCAAACAAGCTCGACAGCGGTATTTGTAAGAGCACGATACTCGGACTCACAACTTGAACGAGCAACAGTTGGTTGCTTTTTGGCACACCATGAGATTAAGTTTCCGCCAAGAAAGATAGAGTAACCGTAAGTGGAGCGACGAGTTTCAACACAACGAGCCTAATCCGCATCGGAGTAGCCAATGAGAGATGGATCTGAACAGTGTGTGAAGGAGAGTCCAAAGGCAAGAGTGCCTTTCACATAGCCAGAATACGCTTCACTGCTTGAAAGTGATCATCCGTAGGGTAGTGAAGGAATTGACTCACGAGATTCACTGCGAAGGATAGATCCGAACGAGTAATCATTAGATATTGGAGGGCACCAACCAAGGATCTATTAAGTGTGGGATCAGAGAAAGGGGAGCCATCACTAGTGAGTGTGGCACCGACAGCCAATGGTGTTGCAACAGGCTTTGAGTAGAGTAGATCAGCCCGAGCAAGGATATCACGAGCATACTTGGCTAGACCAAGGAACAGACCAGTCGAGGTATAGGTGACCTCAAGCCCAAGGAAATAATTGAGACGATCGAGATCTTTGATGGCAAACTCTTTGCGAAGACATGAGATGAACTGATGAATTAAGGTCGAAGTATTTCCGGTTAGAATTATGTCATTCATTGACATAAACTAACAGGTAAAGAATTGAGGAGCCACGATGAAAAACAAATAGTAAGTATCTGCTCGACTGCAAGAAAAGCCAAGTGTGACAAGAAAGGCACTGAACCGCTGAAACCATGCACGAGGCGCCTGTTTAAGGCCATATAATGCCTTCTTCAAACGACACACATGATTGGGGTAGCGTGAATTTTTATACCTAGGAGGTTGCTCCATAAAAACCTTCTCAGAAAGAATGCCATTGAGAAAGGCATTTTTTACGTCAAGTTGGTGAAGTGGCCATTTGAAAAGAACAACAAGAGAAAGAATAATGCGGACAGTGGAAGCTTTAACAACAGGACTAAGAGTATATGAATAATCAAAGCCTGAAAGTTGAGTGAAACCTTGAGCAACAAGGCGTGCCTTGTGACGGTCAATAGAACCATCAGCGAGAAATTTGGTGCGAAACACCCATTTGGAGCCAACAAAATTAGTGTCAGGGGGACGAGGTCCCAAGTTTGATTAGCTCGAAGGGCATTCATTTCTTCATCCATATCAGCGAGCCAGTGAGGGTGCTTTGCGGCAGACTTAAAACCTTTAGGCTCGGAAGAAGATAGCAAGGAGCTTAAAAGGACAATATGAGCCAGATCAACATGATGGCGAATGTGGAAGACACCAGCCTTAGCCCTTGTAATCATAGGATGTCCAGGAGTGGTCTGGACCGAAAAAAGGACAGCAATAGGCTGTCCTGGTGAGGGAGGAGTAGGTGGCTCATCCAACGGAGAAAAAGGAGCATGTGGTCCAGACGCTGGACTAGATGCGGAAGCTGAAACAGACAAGCATAAGGTGCAAGGCCTAGGTGAAGGCGAGCCACTTGCTGAAGGCGCAAATAGTTCAACGAGCGGAATGGAGTGGGATGAGGGAGCCAATGCAGGCTCAAGAAATGAGGCCAAAACCAGATCTGAGAGATTACTAGAGTCGGATGAATCAGAGAAAGGAAAACACCCTTCATCAAACTGAGCATGAAGAGAAATGTATACCTTGAACGTTGTTGGATCGAGACACTGAAACCTTTTGTAATTGTTGCTTTAACCAAGAAACATACAAGCTGCACTGGGAGGAGAAAGCTTATGCTTGGCATAATCACGAAGGCATAGAAATACTAGACGCCCGAAGGGGTGAAAATTTTCAAAGTTTGGTGGAGTGTGAAATAGTAACTCAAATAGAGTTTTGCCCTTCAAAATAGAAGATGGAAGCCGATTTATAATATAGACTGCTGAAGAGAAGGCATCAACCCAAAGAGAAGATGGAACATGAGCATTGAACATCATAGCAAGCTCGGTTTTCGTAATATGACGATGATTGCGCTCGGCTCTACCATTTTGAGCTTGTGTATAAGGGTAAGAAATATTATGATGAATTCCATTATCATAAAAGAATTTTTGCACTCTGATATTAGTAAACTCAGTACCACCATCGCTTTGAAAAACTTGAATGTTGCGATTAAATTGATTTCGAACTAGGGCACAAAAAAGCAAGCAAAATATCATAAAATTCTGCTTTTTAGCGTAACGGATAAAACCACGTGAATCTGGAGAAGTCATCAATAAAAATTGCATAATACCAAAAACCATTTGTAGAGACAACTGGAGAAGGACCCCATAAATCCCAATGAACTAAATCCAACACGTGCGAAGCACGTTTATTATTTAAAACAAAAGGTAAATGTTTACTCTTTGCAAGTTGACACTACGTACAAAGAGCAGGCTTAGGCAAAACAAAAGAACTTGCAAATGACTAGGGATGGCAACGGGGTGGGTTCGGGATGGGTTCTTCATTTCCCAACCCGCCCCTACAGTTAGATACCATTGCCCGAACCCGTTTAACCCGATTGCATATTTTGCTTTAAAAAAGAGACAATTTACTCTAGAAACTCATTAAAAGAGAAAGACCAATACTGTTAAAAAATCAAGTTGCCAACATACTGAATTAACACATAAATATTACATCTCCAAAGACTCATTGTAAATTTGTAGTTGTTATACATGATAAGGGCATTTAAGTAATTTCATAAATAATCGGGGCGGGGTAAACCCGAACCCTACCAAAACCCGGCGGGTTTTCAAAAGTGCATCCCAAACCCGACCTATTAGGGGCGAGTCTTTTCGGGTTCGGGTTTTTTGACATCCCTACAAATGACCTAACTTATTCAAAAGGGAAATAGTGTTTGGCGAGACATGGCCCAATCTAGAGTGCCATAACTCAAATGATGCACGAAGACGTATAGTGCTAATTGAGGAAATAAAGGCTTGGTGTCCATGCTCCAAAACATATAAGCTACAATCACGTCAGCCTTTTGCCAGGATTGCCTTGCTGTCCCGATGCTGAATAACAAATGATTTATCAGAAAACAAAACAATGACGGGAAAATCTGATGTAAGTTTACTGAAAGATAATAGATTCTTCGTGATATGAGGAACAACAAGCACATCCAACAGTTTAATATCATGAGATAAGGAAATAGTGCCAGTGTGAGAAATAGAAAGAGTGTCACCATTACCTACAACCACACGATCAAATCTAGAATAGTTCTCTGAATTATCCAGAGAAGATGAAGGAGTCATGTGTGCAGAAGCACCGGTGTCAATATACCAGTCAGACGGAGTAGTGTTAGAAATGTTGCATGAAGCAGTAAGGGCTTCAGCAAGCTTAGCAGGGCTGTCACGAGAGAAACGCTGGGCACACTTGTCGACATAATGACCTTCAGCACGGCAAATTTGACATTGTGGGGGACGACATTGAGAGCCACGACCCTTACCCCTAGGAGCAACATCCCTATCACGACCTCGATTACCAGCAACACGTCCATTATGGGCAACACTGAAATAGGAATATGAGAAGCAGAAGGGCCTTGATCAAGGGATTTGAGAAAGATTTCAATGTTGGTAGCGCGTGGGAGGAGCTCAAAGAACGTTGGAAGAGGAATTAGCGCAATCTGAGAGGCAGAGAAGGCTGAAAAAGAAGGACCAAGACCACGAAGAAACCAGTGAGCCTTGTCCGTCTCGTCAATGCTACGACATAGCAATTAATTGGTCGCAAATGGCCTTGAAACGATGGCCATAATCAATGACGTATTGAGGTCCTTTTTTCATAGCAAAGAGGGTATCTTTGAGTCTAGCTTCATGAGATTTAGAGGAATGACTAAAGGCAGATTCAAGAGCGGGCCATATAGCACGTGAAGTGTAACAATAGATGACCTCAACCATGGCTTCTTTCGTGAGAGACGAAAGAAGGAGGCTCTTGAGTTTCTGTTCATGGTGTGACCAAGGGATAAGATCAGGGTTTGGAGTCTTCTTCCCGTCCTCGGCTATAATTTCAGAAGGAGGCATGGGCAGTGTGCCGTCAACATAGCCAAGAAGTTTTTTACACGAGAGAATGGAGGAAATTAACTTGTTCCTTCCATATTATATAATTTTCCGTGGTGAGTTTCACCGTGAGCATGTGAATAAGGGTGGCCAAGGGCAGAGAGTCAGAAGAAGCTCGAGGAAGAAAGACATGTTGACGAAAAAAGGAGGCGACAATAAATTTTTTTTAGGGTTTGGGTGATATCAGACCGATACCATGTGAGAAATATTGAGTCGATATATTATTCACATTGAGAATATTGGTTACATATATTTGTTTATATACAAGAGAGATAAATGATAAGGATTATCTCCTAAGAATAGTTCTAGTCAATCTCTATATACAAGGAATGGATTATAATTGGGAAATCAAGTATTTGATTTCCCACTAATTACGTTAAACAGTGAAAAATAAATTACCCATAAATAATGCACATCTTAAAAAATGTAATCAAGACCAAAAACCTATACTCCCTCGTTCTAGAAGTTTTGTTATTTTATGGTAAAATCGATCAAAATTAGTTACACGAAAATAAAATTAGTTACACGAAAATTTGTAAGGTTTCAAAAGATTAACTAAATTTCAAAATTGGAAAAATTACTCTTAAAGGTAATGTACTTTATCCTTTTGTATCAAATAATGCAACGTACTCTTTAGTGTTTAAAGAATACAACGTACTTTTAGAACTTTTTCATATAATGCAATGTTCAAGTTAAAAAATGGATGACATTAAATATAGTTAACGCCTTATAACTAACGGGATTAACACTAATTAAATATTTAACGGTTGTTAGTGTCTTTTTTTCCTCCCCTAACCATTTACCTCTTCTCCCCTAACAAAAAAAAGGCAATCTTCATCTCCTTCTATCCCCTCAACCCCATCATTGCCTCAATCTCCACCATACCACCAACAGATCTGGCAACCTTCCCCCTTCCTTTCAACTCCGACGAACACCTCAAAATCATCAACGACCTCCTCTCTTTGTATATCTACTTCATATCTGGCTGGATCTGAAATCAAGCGCCGACAAAGCCCACCCCAAAGGCAACACCGACTTTGTCGCCTTAGCTATCTCCACCATCATTGATTTTGTTGACCTCTTTCTCCAACACCTGTCCTCTCCAATCTACTATCTCTTGTTTTTTTTGGGTAATTACTTGGAAGATTTTTTGTTTCTTTTCTAGGAGAGATGAATGAGTTAATTTCTTTAAATAAAAGTTGAATTGGTCGTAATAGCAGTTTTTTATTGGATCTTTTTTTCATGTTTATATTTATTGAGACAAAAAAAAATTGATTTTTGGTGGTTGTGTTGGTGAATGTGGTGACGATGATAATGGTGGTTGAGGTGGCGACGACTGCAACAACAACGATGGAATAAATGGTAGGTAGTGATAATGAAGTTGGATCGGTGTTGGGGATGGTGATGGTGATGGTGGCGGCAGTCATGGTGGTGTGGGGGTGATGGTGGCTGCAGTTGATGGAAAGTTAGTTTTCACAAAAAAACACCTCATTTGCAACATCATCAAAATTAACACCGTTAGTTAAAAAAGAAATTGATTGCATTATTTGAAAACTATTTTAAAAGTATATTGCATTTTTTAAACACTAAAAAGTACGTTGCATTATTTGATTCAAAAAAGTGATTGATGCAATTTTATCATTGCATAAGAAATTAGCAAACTAGAAAGCCACATTCCATAGCAACGTGACAAGTTAATTGTCACATTTATTCAAGATTTTACATCGCAAATAGACTATAGTCTGAGATACTATTGTTCATTCAAAATTTTCTATAAAAATGAAAAAATAATCTGTCTTTGATTGCAATTTAAACTACTTAATTGAATGTAACCAATTAGGTTTACGACAAAGCCCAAAATATAAATAACAACTCCGACGACTAAACGAATAAAATTGGCAAAATGAAAATTGGGATATTATAGGGAGGGAATGTGGACAATGAGCATTGACAAGACGTTGCAACAACAAATGGTGTCCATATAATAATATTCCCAGAAAAAGGCAATAAAATCTTCCCTAATATTTTGTGGGTTCTACGTAAGAAAGTACACGTGCATTGACCAGGATTCAGAAATGTAGCATTGTCCATTGTACAAATGACCTACCGTACCTAAAACCTACTGCCAACCCATCATCTCATCTTCTAATCATTTCTTAATTATTGTGTGATATAACTTAATGAAATGAAGGGGTTTAAAGCCTAAAAACTAGAGCCGTTAATACGGGCTGACGGGACAAATTCAACCCGCTAAAACCTGCCACTAAACAGGATGAGTCAGACCAAATTTCTAACGGGCTGAAAATATGTCAACCCAACCCAATTCACCTTGGATTGATGGATCAGACAGGCCAATGCAGGCCAATAAAAGTAATCATCTTTGATATTCTCAGCTCAAAAGATACAAACATACGTCTTAATCATATAGATTTCAAACGAACATTTTGGGAGGAGGTAATAATCCTATTTATAAGGCTTTTCAAGCATGGATCTTTGCTGCAAAATGGAGGGAAATATATGTTCTAACTCTAGAATTCGATTCTGATAATAAATATTCGCTGTCATAAAAGTGAACCTCAATCAAGTTTTGTAGTCCAAAGAACTCATCCAGTGTATAGCTACAAATATAATGCTCAAACAACATTTTGACATGTTTGAAGGTAAAAAGAAAAACACTCCCTCATCCTTCAGAGAAAGCATGGGGTTGATTTACTTGACTTTCAAAAACATTCGCTCATATTTGGATCAGTAATTTACAATCAGATACACGCTTCGATATGTAACTATAAGTCCATAACCATTATAAACTACATTAGAGTACCATGAATTGAATATTGAGGTGACGGATCTATGATATGTAAATTCAACTTCTACACCATTTGATGAGCCCGTACCTGTTGGACCGGGCCCACGCTCGATCTGGTCTAAGAAACCGGTGACATGGCATTTCCTAGACCGCTGAGGTGAAGACCGCGGACAGATAGGCCCTTGAGGTCAAGACCGCGTTCCTCCCCGCATCATTCTTCTCAAAGACCGGAGAGATCCTGACCGCTGGATTGGTGCCCACAGGAGGTATGACCGCTCCATCCGTGCCCGCGTCAAAATACCTTTGACCGCGCCCAAGATGTTGACTGCGGGCTCATACCTGCCTCCCGGTTATCTCACCTGCCTCCCGGTTAATGTCAAGCCTTACTAAGCAAGTTAGCTTACTGGCTCTGACATGCAAGTTGCCGGCTCCCCCATCACGCATTTAATGCGGCTCAGACAGGCGCCTTCTATTTCATTTAATGTACCTAGCCATATACACGGCTCCCCTTTCAGCCATGTCCCCTTTACAAGTCAATGTTCCCTCCTTGACAGGGCCAATTAGCTCCGGACACGTGTAGGCGGTCAAATACCAAAGTGCCCTCTAGGGCTGACCTCATTGCTTACATCAACAAGCACCTCTCCATTGCCTATAAATAGAAGACCTTTGTCCCCTTGGGCAAGGTAAGTTCCAAATAGATTGAGTAAGCCATATTATTCTAAAACCCTAAACACTCACACGCACTCAAGGTATTCCAAGCCTTATTTACTCAGTAATCTTACTCTGCTGCTTTCAGAAAAGCTGAGTTGGATTAACATCCAACTTTGACCTTAACGGTGCTTCATTTGTGTTGTGTGATAGATACCACAAACCATCCAATATATCAAGCCAGATATCCTTAAACCGCTCTTGACCCTGAAAAGCATGGCGTCATCACCATTCGACAATTAGCTGTTGTGCAGAAAAGAATCAACTTACACCCATCAACCGCAACCAACTAAGGAAATAATGCAAAAAAATAGAGCTGCCAATACGGCTTGGCGGGGCTGGTTCAACCCGCCAAAACTCGCCACTAAATGGGGCGGGGCAGGCCAAATTCCTGGCGGGATGAAAATATGTCAACTCAACCCACTCCTATTGTATGACGGGGCGGACTGGCCCGACTGGCTCAACCCAAATTGACTGCTCTACTAAAAACCAACATTTCTTATTATTACTCCATTCTTCCAAAATATTTACAGTTTCTAGTTTTTATAAGAGATTTTTTGTCTCAAAATATTTATAATTTACACTTTTTTATATAACTTTGACACGTTTTTTTCTAAACTATCCTTATTTATAATTAGTTATTTGTCATTATAAAATCATTTAATTATTTAGGTACTTGAAATATTTAAAGGTTAATTTAGTTCATTTGATATGTATTGATTCTTTTTTTGTTAATAGTAAATTTTACCCATAAATTTATTTTGAAACAAATCATTTTCCATCAAGTTCATCTGTCTCATAAGTTCTTATGTATTATTATATTATAATGCATTCTATATGAAGTATTTAAAAATTATGATACATCATTCTCAATATTGCCTCCTGCCACCACTACCACCGTCCGACGCTACCGCCCACTTTCGCCACTGAGCACAGTCGTCGGTTGCCGAAATCCTACCGAAATCTGATTGTTGGTTGCCAGAATCCGGTCACCGGTCTCCATCTGTTATCATCAATGATGTATTATATAAGTATTCAGTATTATTCATTATCTTGTATGCAGATTATTACAAAATAATATAAAATTATGTGAGATATTATGAAACTTTTTTAGAACTTATGAAACATTCTCCCTTTTTAATACGTGTGAAATTTGCTTGAACTACAAGTATTTTGGGACGGGGGGAGTATTCTTCACAAAAAATTATTTTTTAATAATACTCTAACTAAATATTTAATTTATGAAAATCCCCTAAATGCTTTTTCACTTAAAAGAGAATGGGCTATAATTTAATTTATAAGGTGATGGTAAAATATTTAAGCATTTTTGCCAATAAATTGTCTTAACGATAATTTAAACATATTTCTTAAATAAAAAATTAACATTCATTTAAAACATAGTAAGAAGAAAAATAAACTACACTGAATAGTTTGCAAAAAGAAGAGCAATCTTTTCCAATAGGTGGAGTTAATAAAACATGTTTTAAGTAAACAAAAACAAATAAGCTTGCATGTTGCATGAGCCCCAAGCCCAAACACCTATCACCTTCATTCCCGACATTACATCGAACCCTCGTGTCTTTCCCCGCCGGCTCCTCGCAAAGGTTGGTTCCGGACATAGGGTCACCGTTTGATCCGATTGGGAAAAGTCAGCCGCATCATCAGCTTCGCCGTTTGTTCCGACTCCGGGTTTCAGAATGTCTACATCAGCTGGTAACGATGGGGATAACACCACTCCGCCTCCTGGGACTCCTCAAACAGAACATCAATGGAATCAGTTAGTCGAACAGATGAGACTGCGACAAGAAGCACAGCTGAATAGCCTTATGGAGGCTATTAAGAGCCATGGTTTGGCCGCCAGCCTCAATCCTGATGGCACCTTCACCGTGGAAGAAGAGGAAGACTTCAATCCTAATCTTGGTTGCCCCGACTACTCCAAGATGCCACCACCAACCTCCTACGGTACTACCAGAACCCATGCTCCTAGATCTCTGGGTCAGACCACTGGACCCATGCAGCCTGACAGGACGAATAAGTTCGCGGCTCCTCAGTGGGGGCAAAGCCAGTACGGAATGTTTTCTCATGGTTGGGGATACCTCGGAATGCCACAGCAAATTGGGATCCCGCCTCAGTTTGGAACCGATCAGTCCGGACCTTCACAGCAACAGTTTGGAATGCCGCCACAGTTTGGTTCGGGGCCGCAGCTCAGGAGCCCCCTCCTCGAGGAATGATGCTAGCTCCATTTGCTCCTCCCACAGAAGCTTTCCACAAACCCATTTCTCACTCGGGGTTCGATGGAGTTGCAAACCTCCATCCCGGTTTCATCGGAAATCACCGGGACCGCAGTACCCCCGGGTTATACACCATCGCCTCGGCCCGGCCCATTGCAATTCAACAATCGGGGACGGCGGCACTTTAAGCCTACTTATGGGTCTCACTCAGGAAATCCAAGCTACCGGCTACATCGGGCCCTGCCTCCACCCACTTTGCCGGTTGAAAATCAACGGCGAGCCGCAAGGTTCTATCCACTTCGCCCGAGTCTCCCTACTCATTGCTCCCCAGGAAATTTGGGCCAGGACGAGGTTTTCACCTACGTCCCCGGATCGGCCGTTCCCTCCACCGATGCGCCGCCGGTGGTAGCTCACTCTCTCTAGCTCGGCCACTAGTTTGAATGTAATGACTCCGCCACAAGACCCTCATCTGGCACAGTTCATGGAACAACATAAAGAAATGAAAGCGCAGATTCTTTGAATTGACCGCTAAGAAGTCTGCCTTCCGGCCTACGGACCCGGACTCCATCGTTCCTATGCCTCACAAATTTGTTATGCCAAATCTGGACCTCTTTGATGGTGCTTGCATGCCCGAAAACTCATGCTGGACACGTATACCTTGGCGATGAAGGCCAAAGGGTGTACCAATCGGCGATTGGGCGACTATTTGATCTATCTTTGAAATCCGGTGCCTTAAAATGGTTCTTCGCTTAAAACCCGAGGCCGGGGCTACGTGGGACCAGATCACCAATGCCTTCACGAGGAGAAGTATAAGGCTAACTTGGAGTGGGAAACAAATAGGGTTGACCTACAAACAACGAGTGCGGCGTCCCGATGAGAATGTTGGGGACTTTCTACAAGCGGTGGAATGCGAAACTTCGGTGAAATGGCCATCCCTCCTTACGAAGAGGAGCAGGCTGGATATCTTTCGGTCATGCACGAAACCACATCGAGAGCCTCCCTCGAGTCACTTCCCGTACTCGAGACTTACGGGCCATGGTTAACTCCGCGGCTAAGTTTGAAAAGGCTTCTGTCAGCGGCATTTGCCGCACACCTTACGGATGTCGGGCTCCTCCTTCCAGCACGCCCCCTGCTCACGCTAAAGGCAAAGAGGTGATTAACTACGCGGGACATGAATGTAATAACACCACTTCTTTTGCTCCCGGAAAACCAAGCGAGCCGGACCACGGGTCATGAACCTCGAAAACTTTGGAATGCCTCGAACGACATCTTTAGGGGGCTGGTGAAAGAAGGCTTCTTTGCGGCCTTTGGAGAATTTTCAACCCGGGAATCCGAATGCTCCCATCGATACTTCAAAGTATTGCGCTTTTCATCGAAGCCCATGGACATCTAACGGATAAGCGCTTTACTCACGAAAAAGGCAATCCGAGGGGCTGATAGAGCAAGGAAAGTTGGAAGGCCCCGAGGGGCCTAATACGATCAAAAATCCTCGCGAGGAACCATAATCGAGGTGAATATGATTGAATGCGGAGAACCTTCGCATGCCCGGGAAGATGCCAATGAAGGTCCCCAAATACCCATGGCCAACCTTGTCGAGGATCCCCAATTCGGATTCCCCATCGGCCTTGAGGATGGTGAACAAGTCGGCCCACCTTGGTCTCATGTCGAGAGATTTCTTGCAAGAATACGAGGCCCGCTATTTCTCGGATGAAGGGAAAGCGATCTTGAAGAAGCTGGGGCTGTTCCGGTCCAAACATGAGAAAACCATTTACACAAGATGGCTAGAACAATCCAGAAGAATCGAGCAAGAAAGCTTTCGGCGAGCGCTGTGCTTGGGGCTTATCGGCAAAGAGGCCGAGGAGCATGCGGAGCTAGTACACTTACGCAAGATTGGCTTTGGGAGAGGCCGAATATGATCCAGGAAACGGCGAAGAATCGGAAGAGGAGGACTCCTTCTATATCACTTCTGGAGTCAAATACGTGCCACCCCTCTCACTCTTCCCCCGCGGTTTACGGGAGGAGAAGCGGAGTCACAACTACCACTTCGGGAATGGGAGCATATGACAATTTACGCGGTTGCACGCACCCATGTTCCCTAGCAGGGTTTGATCAGCGTTCCCTCTCAGCCGAAATCCTGGTAGTATGGGAAGATAATTCCGATGACAGCGATGACGATGATGATGACGAGAGCGAAGAGTCAGCGAGGCCCCAGATCCGGAATCAATCTGGAACAATCATGCCGGAAATGATGCCACGGAAGCCAGACACAATGGTTGGTTGTCAGCAAGCGACGATGAAGAACCACCGGAAAATGCAAGTCAGATGCCAATAAGGACGGGCCCCCAAGAGCTGCACCTCGTAAGATGCACCTGTGGTCAGTGTCCGGATACTTCAGAGGATGAGGGACAACAAAGCCCGCGCCCAGATCCGTACACATCCGAAATCCTAGAACGCAATGTTCCTTATAAGAACCTAACCGGTGAATGGAAAGGGTTCATTGAAGCACTGGTCGAGAATGGAGGGTTTCAGCGACCAGAAGATGAGGAATTCGTGAACGTCATCGGATCTTTTTCTTCTTTCCCGAGAACGGATGGCATAACAACCGTGAGGGTCACAACCGGGCCGCTTGAGCACAGCGAGTGCCTGCAATCACTGAAAAGGGTTATTGATCTAAACGTCTCCTCAGTGGCTTTCATACCTATGGATCCACATGACGCCTTCCTAATCGCTCCAGCGCCCGACAGTGGACCCCGGGTGCTCCTTATTTCGACCCAGATCTATCGAGCTGCTACATCAAACTACGAGGGGGAACGTTGCCTATCCTTTACTTGTGGCTGCCCTACTTGCAAGGGTGAAAGAAAGAAGATGTATGATGAAATGGAGGCTGATAGCCATAAGACCGAAGACACTTCGGAAGGCGAACATGAAACCGAGGATATGAAGGCCATGTGAAGTTTCACGGAGTGCGAGCACGTGGATGTCTTAGAGTTCAACAACTTTGCCTACCATGCTTTGGGGAAAGGGTTTTCGGGCATCCGATCCGGGCGATAGTTGAGGATCGATAGAGAGAGGAAACTAACTCCCATCCGCCCAAATGAGAAAATAACCATGGTCAGATCAAATCCACCCGGAACAAAGTAACACTCCTTGTCGGGGTTACCCAGAAGAGGTCACCTTCCCCGAATGTATGTCGGCTCTCGAGAGAAGTCACGGAAACCGGCATGATACCGGATGCGCCTCCCACACGAGTGCTATAATCATCTCCGGCTACGAGTATTACAGAAAGGAACCGAGAATGGTTGCACTATACCGGGGATGAGATCGAAAAGCCGCAGAGCCCAGACAATAGCGACTCTTGTTGTATGATAACTATGAGCAAGGCGGCTATGGGAGCGAATCGGAGGACGCCCTAGCTCGTGGGCCATCCGAGGGGGCAACGACAACCCCAGGACTTCAAAAGCTTGTGACTTGGGAAGCGGTTATAAGAGACCGCCCGGGAAAGGAGCTGTACAACTCAAGCTCGGCCCCTCACCGTTGCTAGACTCCGTCGGGCCGGTGGCCGATAGCAAAAAGGCTCCCAGTTGACCTTAGCGGCATTGAAGAAATCTAGTCGAAGCGGCGATGAGGAAGTCAACTTTGTTGACCCGATCCGGGCAAATCTTCCAAGGGAATCCCAGAGGCGAGATAAGAAGGCCACGAGATCAAGCACACACAGGAGAACCGCCGCCCCTATGCTAAGGCAGCCGAAGCTCCGACCCCGAAAAGGAGGATCCGTGCTCACCCGGTTGAAGCAAACACGAGGCCAACATCTCTCTGTGGTCCACTGCTCACCTCATCCTATCCCATAAGCTAAACTGGAAGAAAGCACAGCTCGCACCTTGGTCCCTATTGATGCTACTCCCGATGACGTGAATGTACGGTGATTGGAAACATCCACTACGGGAACATAATCACTTTCACGGATCTCGACCTCCCTCAATTTGGGGCTGATCATCACGCGCCTCTCTTCATCACAGTCCCATTGGATGAACGACGCCTCCCTCGGGTCTGGTTGATAATGGGTCAGGAATGAATATTCTTCGGCAAAGATCATGAGCACCTTGACATCAAGTCCACGGACTTAAAACCTTCCTCCCTCACGGTCAAGCTTACGACTCGACATCTCGGCGAGTCCTTGGAGTTGCTACTTTGGACCTCTGGTTTGGCCGAGAAATTGATACTGTGGAATTCCGGGTTATTGACATCCGATCACTTTTAATGCCTTATTGGGAAGACCTTGGCTGCATCGAGGTCAAGGGGTCGCCTCAAGCCTCCACCGGTGTGTGAAATTCGTCTCGAATGGGGACGACAACCATTTATGGGGATTTAGTCACCTTGGAGGGCACGGATACGGGTGGAATACCTATTACGGAAATCAAACATGATGAGGAAGGTCTCTGTGCTAACGGGCTTCACGGTCGAGCCTCCCAAAGCCCAAGTTTGCAACATAGATCGACGATCACTCGGGATAAAATCCCTCCGGTCTTGAAAATGATGAGAAAGATGAGCTATCTACGGCCTCGGTGCAGGGAAGCACCAACAAGGAACTCACAAACTCATCGAGGTGAAAGGACGAGAAAACTCGCCACGGCACAGGATATGAGGCCACCTCGGTGGACACCGCGAAAGAAAAAGAATTTGCTCTACAAAGGAAAGAAGCTATCACGGGAAGGGTCCCGGTCAACGACCCTAAATCTCTCCCTTTCGAGTCCTAATTTGGTGACTACTTCGTAAAGGGTCCCACACAAGGGTAACATCACGAGCCCAGCTCCTACGAAGGGTGGGTGAAGCTACAAG
Source organism: Adenophora triphylla var. japonica (assembly GCA_022495995.1). Taxonomy (NCBI): domain Eukaryota; kingdom Viridiplantae; phylum Streptophyta; class Magnoliopsida; order Asterales; family Campanulaceae; genus Adenophora; species Adenophora triphylla. The sequence continues at coordinate 403,767 of JAFEMH010000278.1, forward strand.
ATAGCCTCAACAAGTTCGGGGGAGCCAAAGCTAACCCGGTCCGTAGAATGTTCTGGACCTACCCAAGATACCGGGGCTACCACTACCATGAAGAGTGAGTACACTTTCAAAGGCGTGCCAAGCCTAGTGGAACAGGTTCGAGAAGCTTACTACCACAATTCCTACGCCCGGGAAGGTCCGAAGCTGAGTTTGAATTGACTATGCCGAAAGCCAAAGCCACGAAGTCTTTTCGAGATGATTGGGATGGTCCGATTATGCGCGGTTATTCGGGGAAGAGATCCGGGTGCCGGACACGATTGATTTTAGCTCGGATCGAAGAAATGGTAGCGATGATCGAGGAAGGAGCACATAAGCGAGTACAATTCCCGAGTCGTGAGGCCCACTACCGTTAAAGAATCGGGAAACTCTCCCAGGCCCGTCCGCGACCAAAGGAGAAATGATCACCAAGCCTGGATTGGTCCCCCGTCCCTTCGTGTCAATCTAGGTAGAGTCCTCCTAGTCCCTCATGGTCAAGATTAAGTCTCTGGAGTCGTCCGACGGCCTTACGCCTGAAGACTACGAGTCTGTAGCAAACGCTGTACTTCCTTTCGTTCCTAATGAAATGACGAACCTTTCTGAGTATCCCTTGATTGCCACTTTAACTAATGATAAACTAATAATAAAAAAAACATTTAATAATGATTCATTAGATAAAGAAGCAGACACATTAAATAAATAAAAAAAAAAAAGAACAAAAATCTTTAAGAAGGTTGTTCGGAAAGAGGAAAATCGAGCCCAAGCTGCTGAAGAGATTTTGACAAGTGTGAATTTGGGAACTGCGGAAGAGCCTAAAGAGACGCAGATTGGTAATTTCTTCGAAGGAACTGGAAAGGATGCCTTACAAAATCCTCTGAGTCCTCAACTTAAGAAAGTAGCCCTCTTCATCAAAAGAAAACATCATATACGGGTTGCCAGTCGAAACCATTTCAGATAATGGATCCCACTTCAAAGGAGAATGCGAAAGGCTACTGGTAGAATTCAGAATAACCCGTCACAAGTCATAGGCCCCAAACCAATGGAGCCGTCGAAGCAGCAAACAAGACCTTAGAAAATATCATCCAGAAAATGGCTGTCCGAGGTCGAGATTGGCCCGAGAAGCTACACTGGCACTGCGGGGCTACGGAGACATCCGTCGAACGGCAGCGGGAAACACCATTTGCTCTTACCTACGGGATGGAAGCCGTGCTCCCAATCGAGTTAGAAATCCCCTCATCCTCAGGTGTCTTTGTTGGAAAGTCGGATCAACGAGGTCGAATGGCTCCAAAGTCGCCATGATGAATTGGCTCTACTAGATGAGCGACGATTGAAGGCAATGGAACACATCCGAGCCTACCAAGGGAGAATGGCCGAGCCTTCGACAAGAAAGTAAAACATCGGGAGATTAGGGAAGGTGATCTCGTTTTGAAAGAGAAGCCCCGATCCGCATCAACCCACTTGGCAAATGGGAGCCATGCAGGTCGGGCCATACATCGTCCAAAAGATCTTCTCCGGAGGAGCCATGCAACTTGCGGACCTCGACGGAAATCCTTTGTACACCCGGTGAATGGTGACAAGGCTGCGCGAGATACTACGCGTAAAAACACTGAGTCGAAAAAAAAAAAAGAAAAAAGGAGAGCTAAAAGAGTAAAACACAACTAGGTTGAAAACCAGAAAAGGGCGGCCTAGGTAAAAAACAGGGTAGCACCAAAAAAAAAAAAACAAAAAAAAAAAAAACAAAAACAAAAAAAAAACAACAACAAAAAAAAAACAACAACAAAAAAACAAAAACAAAAAAAAACAACAAAAAAAAACCGGGTCGAACTACGAAGACCTGAGCCCTTTTGTCCGAAGGGAACGTAGGCAGCCGGAAACGGTTCGGTCTAAAACACAAATAAAAGTCATACTTTGACATCAATACACTGATCAGACCATGAAAGCGTCTCGAAAAACTCTAAAGCAATTCACATATTCATTACAGTTAAAAGCTTTTTGATGAGTCTAAGCCCGGTTCATTCCTACAGCGGCAACCTTTGCTAAAAGAAACTAAGATACATAATCAAACTAATGTAGTAATGCCTACGACAAGAAAGGGATACTCGGAAACCTCAAGGTCACTCCAAGCCACTCGTACTGGCCTCTCCCCTCTTCTTCCCCCTTCGAGTCTTCTTCTTCTGAACAGGAAAAATGTCGGTCTTCCTCCTACCAAGCTCTGGTATAGGAACAGGATCTATCAAACCCGGCCTACATCGGGGCCTTAGTGGCCATAGCATCATCTCTCATCCCCTGTAGCCTAGCTGGTAGCATAGGAGTCCTCCTCTCCTGCCTCTTGACATAAGCCTCATAGTCGGTCACAATATCTCCGCTCCGGTCGTGAGGGTTGGCCCTCGCCTCGGCCCTCCTCCTCTCGGAAACTGTCAGGTCCTTCGCACCCACAATGGCCTCACGCCGTCTCAAAATAGCCATCGAGTCTCTCCCAAATGCCTCTCGTACCAATCCCGGGTACCAAGTGGTCAAGAACACGAGGTCTCGGACGCTGAGGATAACCCGAGGAGGAAAGACGTCATACCTCCATACTCGGGAAAGAAAGGAAAACACCGAAGGATCATCCATAGAAGCGAAGCCACCACCACGGTGGCTATATCATCAAAGTCCTCCAAAGGAACCATGCTCCAAGCCGAGCTTGTCTCGAGACCAAAGCCGGAATGTAGAAGGCTGGTCGAGAAAGCCCAGGAAGCATAACCACGGGAGATCCATCTGAAGCACTCTCCGAGTCTCCACCCGCCAATGAGGCACCGACCATCGATATCTTCGGTCGGCGACCAGCCATCCATCGCTCCCATGAGCCACGATCATCAAAATCTCAGCAACCCCTCTCTGGCGAATGTCGAGGCTTGATCATATCGAAGTCTCCCGAAGAACCCCCGGGCGTTCCATCGGCCACGAGTCAAGAGAAACGGGCTGCCCCGTGCATATACCGTCTCCGTGCTTGACTATCGAGAGCATGAAAAGTCTCCCCAGGATCAAAGGTACAACATCTACGCGAAGCGACAATGAACAACGATATCCGGCGAGACCGATGACGGATCCCGAAAGAATAAACCATGAACAAGGTACCAAACATGCAAAGTGCAAAGGCATCCCAATAGGCATCATCAATCAAGCCTAAGCTCCTAAATCTATCGGGAAGACCGGAAATATCAAAGTGATCGGGACTACGGATCATACCTTGTGCTTCCTCAGGGAAAGATGAAGGAGGTTGCACAACCTATCAACGAAAAGAGGCCCCTCAGGGCAAAGGAACCGCAATCTCTTCCACCTCCAGGGCCACCAAGCAAAGCCCAAAATTCTTCGACGATCGGGACCACTTCATTGTAGGAAAGGCAAAAGACGTGCCTTCTAATATCCCAAAATGAGGAAGAAGCTCTCAAGAGATCATAGTCCGGAACCAATTCTTTGAGGGACCATAAGCACTTCACCTTGTACCTTTCTTGAAAAATGACCTCCTCTCTTGCATAATCTCTCTATACCACTCCTTGAACTTTTCAAAGAACAACATTTGCTTTTCTTTGGACAATTTTAGAGAAAATTTGGACATTTCCATGGTTTTTTGCTTCTCTCCCGAAAATTCCGGCTGATTTGAGCCTTGGAGAAGAAGGTGTTTCAATATTGAAATAATGGACCAGACCAGATCCAACCACCAAAATAAATGAACTCTGTCAGATTTCAAGTCCATCCGCGCGGACAGAATTGTCACCCAGAAAAAAATCTGCAGCAGTTCAAACTGCTGCACCACGGAGGAAATATTTTCATCCCAACTGCTCAAAACCTGAGCAAAACCTGCCCAAACAGTTCATATACCCAATACTCACACCCTTACCAAAAAACCAAGGCTCATGCAACATTGCATTCATACTGCATTGCATTCATAAAAAAAAAAAAAAATCCTAAATTATTACATTTCAAAAAAAAAGAAAAAGAAAGTGTACATAAAAAAAAATAAACTGTACAATCCCAGAATCAATCTCAAAAAAAAAAATCATCAATCCCGAAAGCATCGTCAGTCAGAATCCTCGGTGGCTGGTGCTTTCCCCCGATCCCTCTTGCGGCTCGGACCCGCCTCCTCAGCAAACGCGAATGTCTCGGGCTCAGAATCATCGTCCTCGTCTCCGGAAGAAGGCTCGTCAGGACCAACCGGCACGCTCTGATACGGTAAACCAAGATCCGCAAAGAAGTCATATCCGAAGGTGAAGGCGTCGGACTCCTGGACGTGTGAAGAAGACCCACCGTGATGCCAGACATGCCCCTGCCCGTACGGATCCCCGAGAATGACGTGGTCCGAAGGCAGCACCCTGCTGGGATCTATGAGAGGAGAAAGAGGAGTCTCGGAAGAACGCTCAGAAGGCTCAGGGGAAGTCTCCCGCTCGACAGGCGCCGGCTGTGCTCGCCTCGCTCTAGCATGAGGGGCTCCACAAGCAACCATCCTCCTGATGAATCTCTTAGCCCCAATTACTTGCCTCGTCAGCTTCTCCACGACCACCTCCGGAAGCGCACGGAAGCAAAAACGTCGAAACAAGCAGGTTGAGGCGAAAAATGATGACGGAAAGAAAGAAAAGGAAAAGGCAAAAAAAAAAAAGAGGAGAGAAGGAAAAGCCATACCTTCATGCCGGACGAGTCCGGCTCGTGGAAGCCGATCGGGGATAGGGATCTGTACTCTCAATCGGACCCCATCTGGACATATGAAAAGTCCGATCGCGGGTACCGCGCGACCCCAACCCTCTCTCTCAAGGACTCCGGGGCATCCTCAACCTCCTCAAGATAAAAATGCGAGTAGTCCTCGGCCGCCATGAATGTCGAGAAGTGCCTACCACCTCGGTAATCATCCCGGTCTCAGGGTTCTCGCCTGATGCGTATCATGTCGGCCGGGAGGCTCCACCGGAGCCATCGAGGCGAGTTCACGCCATGCTTTGGCGCGTCACTCTCTCTCCAAGATAATACACGTCGCAAGTCAAGCCTCTCAAAATCCTCATTGCACGGTCCATATCTCGGCGCCCTTCAGTGCTCCACGCCAAAGCGGTCCCGGGGGTAGAAAATCATCCCCTCATCTGTCTCGGCTCTCACGCGGACAATCCGGATACTTGAGGTCGTGCGCCCCCTGGAACCCTTCTTCTCCCGGGCATACTTGGACCGAGAGCATGGCCGGATACGCCCGACGTACTCTGCCGGCCGCCGCCACATCGTGACGTGAAAGAACTCTAGAGCCCATACTGCGAAAGGTAAAAATCAAATCAATTAAGTACAAAAAAGAATACGTGCTTAAAGAAAAGAGGAATACGAAAGCAAAAGAAAGCTTATACCTCCAGGAGGAAACTCGAAGCATGTAGAAGGAACTCATGACCTTCCGCTATATCTATCGAGCAAAGTAAAGCTCGCCGGCCGGCCTCCCCCAGGAGACCTCTCCGGCTCTCTCCACATCCTCCGGGGACCTCGGCAAAGCAAAACATCGCCGTCCCCTCGGCATGTCCAAACGGTGTGCTCGAAAAGGCAAACCACAAAAAGACCCTAGCAATCTGCGCGGCGCCTATCCTCTCGTCCCCGTCCTCGTAGCTCCCGATGGTCTCCACAATCTTTCCCTCGACCACGGCATACTCCATCCCCATCCTCTTTTTGGGAATGGAGGTAAAACCCAGAAAGATCCTGCGGGTCCACAGTCACTATAGCCATCCCTCCACTCAATCGCTCCGTCCATTGAAGGACAGCCCGTGATCGCTGCATAGTCGGAGGGTGTAACCGTGGCCTCACCCCAGAAAAAATGAAATGTGTGGGTCGCGTCCCACCAATGTTGTGCCAAAGCAAAGATCAGACCCTTGCTCTTGGAGAACTTGACCAATCCCCTCAAGCACTCGATGAACTCATACAGCCCGGTCCCAATGACGATCTGTCTCGGACTCATCAAAGCTCCTCGGCCCAAGGCGGAAGCCCAGGTCCCACAGTCTACCACGGACTCCACTGATCCTCGAGTCTTCATCTTGTTCAGCTGCTGCGTCACGAAGCGATCTCCACCCAGCAATTAAAAAAAAAAAAAAAGAGAAAGAGTCAAAAAAAAAAAGAGAAATTGCATTAAAAAAAATTTGCATTCAAAAAAAAAATTGCATTAAAAAAAAAAAAAAGAAAGAGCATACACATGCATCATAGACATAAAATTTTGAAAAAAAAATCGGGCAGCATAACGGCATACAATGGACTCAGCCCCATTTTTCTTACACAAAAGAAAAGATTTTCAACAACCATTCATTCATTCATACATAGAAAAAAAAAAAAGGAGCATCGAGTCAACGGAAGTAAAAACTCCGTCCCATTTTTCATAAAATAGCACAAATAAACAGTTTTTCCACAAATCATTCATTCAATCAAGGGAACGAAAAATCCGTCCCACTTTTCACAGAAAATCACATTCTCAAAAAAAAAAAAATGCATATCATTCATCATTCCATTACAAAAAAAAAATAAAAAAATCCTACAAGAGTGCATACGTGCATACATTCATGTCCGTCCCGAATTCGGGCGAATTCCTCATATTTCAAAAAAAAAATGTGGCAAAATGCCCACTCTTTTCAAACACATTGCAACATGCAAATCATCAAAAATCCAATTTCAGTGTCAAAAAAAATAAATAAATAAAATAATTTTTCGAATTTTAATTACAATTTTCGGATAAAAAAAATGGCAAAAATGCCAATTCTTTTTCCAAACAAAATGCACATTTTGGTTACCCACATACTCATTACAACATGCAAAGCATCAAAATCAAATTTCAAGTCCAAGAACATAAAAAATTTTCGGATCTAAAAAAAAAAAAAAAAAAATCACCAAAAATCAATTTCAAATGAAAAATCGACAAAGGGAATGAAGAGATTCGAAAGTATACCGTACGGAGACTCGGATCGAAGCCCAATGTTGCCATGCGTCGGGTACGGCTCCTCATGATCGATTGCGAAAGAGTATAATGCCTCCTCATTCGAACAAGCTCCAAATCGCCTCTCTCAGCTACCGGACCGCGTCCTTGGCCTTGAATGGCATTTGCTTCCCCAGTGTTCCATTGCTCGAAAATCGAAGAAAATGGAAAAATTTTGAAGGTTTTTTGGCCAAAAATGGCTTCCCTCCTCGGTTTTCTCTCTCTCTCTCTCGTAAATTCAAAAAAACTGGAAAAGGGTGAGGAAGGAGAAGAAAGGGCGTTGGCCCTCATTTAAACCTGTCCAGGTCGCGCTCCTATCCGCGCGGATGAAATGGAAGGGTCAAAAAGACCCTTTTGCCCTTTAAAATTTCAGGACTCTACAGTTTAGTCCTCAACTTAACAGGGTTAATCAAAGTTAACCAAAGTTAACCCCCTCTTCAAAAGAGCTTCCCGGCAGTCAAACGTAAGTCCGATTTCTCCGAGAAAGATAACGGAATCCCGTTTCTTTCATCAAAATCATCAACGGCAGTCAAACGTAAGTCCGATTTCTCCGAGAAAGATAACGGAATCCCGTCTCTTTCATCAAAATCATCAACGGCAGTCAAACGTAAGTTCGATTTCTCAGAAAGATAACGGAATCCGTCTCTTTCATCAAAATCATCAACGGCGGATCAAACGTAAGTCCGATTTCTCAGAAAGATAACGGAATCCCGTCTCTTTCATCAAAATCATCAACGAGTCAAACGTAAGTCCGATTTCTCCGAGAAAGATAACGGAATCCGTCTCTTTCATCAAAATCATCAACGGCGAGTCAAACGTAAGTCCGATTTCTCCGAGAAAGATAACGGAATCCCGTTTCTTTCATCAAAATCATCAACGGCGGTCAAACGTAAGTCCGATTTCTCAGAAAGATAACGGAATCCCGTTTCTTTCATCAAAATCATCAACGGCGATCAACGTAAGTCCGATTTCCCGAGAAAGATAACGGAATCCGTTTCTTTCATCAAAATCATCAACGACAGGTCAAACGTAAGTCCGATTTCTCCGAGAAAGATAACGAAATCCCGTTTCTTTCATCAAAATCATCAACGGCGAGTCAAAGCGTAAGTCCGATTTCCCCGAGAAAGATAACGGAATCCCGTTTCTTTCATCAAAATCTTCAACGGCAGTCAAACGTAAGTCCGATTTCTCCGAGAAAGATAACGGAATCCCGTTTCTTTCATCAAAATCATCAACGGCAGTCAAACGTAAGTCCGATTTCTCCGAGAAAGATAACGGAATCCCATTTCTTTCATCAAAATCATCCAACGGCAGTCAAACGTAAGTTCGATTTCTCCGAGAAAGATAACGGAATCCCGTTTCTTTCATCAAAATCATCAACGGCAGTCAAACGTAAGTCCGATTTCTCCGAGAAAGATAACGGAATCCCGTTTCTTTCATCAAAATCATCCAACGGCAGTCAAACGTAAGTCCGATTTCTCTGAGAAAGATAACGGAATCCCGTTTCTTTCATCAAAATCATCCAACGGCAGTCAAACGTAAGTCCGATTTCTCCGAGAAAGATAACGGAATCCCGTCTCTTTCATCAAAATCATCAAACGGCAGTCAAACGTAAGTCCGATTTCTCCGAGAAAGATAAAGGAATCCCGTTTCTTTCATCAAAATCATCAAACGGCAGTAAAACGTAAGTCCGATTTCCCCAGCAAAGGCTAACAAAATCCCCAGCAAAGCTAACAGAATCCCGTTTCTTTCCTCATCATCATCCCCGGCCGTAAAACGTAAGCCCGATTTTTCTCCAACGAAACCCCCAGCAGCGTTTCAAACTACGATTGGCTTGATTCCTCTTAAGGATACGTAGGTAGCCTATCATTAGGTCCAGCCACCCGACCAAAATGGTCACCCTCTCCTTCGGCAGCAGACGAATGAAGTCCACCGAAGGACCATCCATCCCAAACCATTAAGGGAAAACATTTCAAATCAAGGTTTGAGGCACCTAAAACGTCATCTTCAAGGTTCGAGGCACCTAAAACGCCATCACCTTCAAGGTTCGAGGCACCTAAAACGCCATCATCAAGGTCTGAGGCACCTAAAATGTCATCTTCAAGGTCAGAGGCACCTAAAACGCCATCATTACCAGGTTGACACCTCAAAAAAGTCATTCCAGGGTCAAAGACCCGAACTACGACTGGCTTGATTCCTCCTAAGGATACGTAGGTAGCCTATCATTAGGTTCAGCCATCAGACCAAAAATGGTCATTCCTATCCCCAGCAGAGCGGATATACAATCTCAGCCATCAGACCGAAAATGGTCATTTATATCCCCAGCAAAGCGGATATACAATCTCAGCCATCAGACCAAAATGGTCATTCTTATCCCCAGCAGAGTTTCTCTCAGCAATCGACTGCAGAACTCGCTCATCAAGGTTCGAGGCACCTAAACGCCATCATCTCCAGGGTCAAAGATCCGAACTACGGCCGGCTTGATTCCCATTCGGGATACGTAGGTAGCCTATCACCAGGTTCAGCCACTCGATCACTTGATCATCCTGTCAAATATGGAGCCTTACTCTTATCGACGACCCCGCTTCCTTCGAAAGCACCGTCGCCGAGGGGCTACTGTAAGTGCTCCAATTTGAGTTGTTAGTATTTTCGTTAGAAAATTAATGAAAGTTTTAACATTTCTAACATTTCTAACAATTCCTAACATTTCTAACCAAGCAAGGGTAGATTAGGGATTGCCATTTCAAGATAAACCAAGGAAAAGAATCAAAAAAGCAAAAGAAATAGTCAAAAACCAAAAATAGAAGCTGCTGGAACAAAAACTGGCTGCTTAATTTGAATTTTAAAAATAATATTCCTTGTGTCCAAAGCCTGCAGCTGTAATTAATGAACAGTGCACGCTTCTGGTCTTGTCCGCGCGGATGAAAAAGGAGTTTTCAGAGACCTATAAATTAAGCCCTTCAGTCACAGAAATAAAGAGCAACAACACAATTCACAACTGCACCTTGGCGAAAATAGGGAGAAAACAGTGAGAATTCTCTAGAATTGTCACCTTTTTCTCTTAATTATTTTCCCAAATCCCACTCACTCTCAAATTCAAACACTCACATATTCAAGCTTCATACACAAACACAAGGAAGATAGGTATAACCTCCCTCTCCTTACCCTAAATTTCTCTCATCCATGCATGCATTTTCAAACTCTAAAATATAGTTTGTTCATCTTCTTGCCCTAGATCCAAGAAGATCACCATGGAAGTTCATCTCCATGGTTGATCTTCTAAAAGGATCAACATTCTCTTAAAAGTGTTCTTACTTACTTGCAAATGCATTTTCAAAATTCTAAAAACCATTTTCATACATCAAATCTTCATTTTCAAGGATAAAATCCCCCTTCCCAAGCAAATGAAATGCTTAAGTCCTAATGTACCCCAAGGATGGTTTGATATAGTTGATTCACCACTAAAATGTCAAGTGATCACTAATCAAAACCTAGGGAAATGGGGACAAGCATGGATGCAAAACCCCCCTTTAAATCATGTTTTTCTTCTTAAGAAAGTTGCTGTCCAGTAGCAATTTTCTAGGACCTCTGTCCATGGTCTAATTTTTTGGACACAGATAAACTTGGAATTTGGTGTTTACTACAAAACACTTTTTGTAGCCAACATCCATAGATTTCCAGATATATTTTTACTTTATTTTTTGCGTGAGTAAAACTCCCTTTTTTAAATTTTCTTTTAAAGGTCAGTTCATCAGTTTCTGGAAATCCAGATTTCACATCTGAGATTTCAAGAAGGTTTTGGTCCCTCAAATCATCTCCAAAATGGAAAATTCTTTTACATAAATCTTATTTAAGGTGTTTGGAACAACTTTCATTCTCTGAGTTTCCTCAGATTATGAAGTTTTAAAGCCCTTAAATCCATTTCAAAGTCAAGGGTCCACTGCCTTTTTCATTCTGGCAGAATTGGTTTTCAACTTCAAAAAATCCTTTGAGTCTCAAAACTCAACCCAAAAATCATACCAAAAATCATGAGATTTGTTCAAAGTCTAATAAAGAGTTCCCAATTTCTACTTTTCTGAGTTTCAATTTATTTTGGCCAAAGTAACACACACACACACACACAAATGGTTTTTATGCTTGGAAGACTCGTTTTACGAGGCATTCCGGGTGAACACTAACGTTCTTCCCGGCGTGTAACGTGACCTCCGAACCCAAATCTCTCATTTCGGGCATTTTTCAAAGTTTTGGCCCTTAAAACAAAAATGGCGTGGCGACTCCGTTTTCCGGTTTTTATTTGATTTTCAAAGAAACGAAAAATCGAATTTTCTCCGCGAATTGGAATTCAACATCGTCACAATCATGCCCATCCCTGTTGATGACTGGTCTAACCATCTTGTAGTCAAAGGTGATCCGGGTCTTCCCGGTGAACTTGTCTCTCGCATCTCCCCTCCAGCGGATCATAGCGGGAAAGATGGTAGAATCACTCTGCTGGTTCCACGGAAAGAACCTGATCACCTCGCAAAACCAGACCTGCATGTTCAAAACATAAAAGGGTCATTTTCTCTCATAAAAGTCTCAAAGGCAGAAAGGGAAAGAAAAAGGAAAGAAGGTGAGAATACCTCAAGATCAAAGGAGAAGCAGTCCATCGAAGCAGCCTTATTCCGGCTGTACATGTCCAGGGAGAAGTAAAGCTCCGCCAATCCGGCCTCGCCCCAAGAGACCGTCCCAATCCCGTCCACATCCTCCAAGGAGTCAAGGAGGAAAACCAAAGCCAAAGTCCCAGAATAGGCAAAGATGGTGAATGACAGCATCAACCACAGAAAAGCTCTCGCAAGCTGGTGAGCCATCACCTCATTAGCAGCAAATCCCTGCATGCATTTCTGGACTGCCACCTCGACGTTCCTCGTCTTCATTCCCAGTCCCTTAGGCTAAAGATCAAACCCAACTAGAGCTCTAAACTCCTCCGCCGTGATGTGGTCTCTCCAGGTCACAGGCCTCCCGGTGAACTGTTGGTCCCAAAGGTGGCAACAAGGGTAAAAATACAGCTAGAGGGGGGGTGAATAGCTGTTTTAAATTTTTCACCCTCTTTTAAAAAACTAAACCTCTTGCTTACAAAATCCTCTTGCAGTTGATAATATACTGCAAGTGATAGTGTAAAATGCACAGCGGAATATTTAGAGTTATAAAGCGGTTTTAATAGAGGAGGTTTGTAAAGCGGTTTTAATAAAGAAGTTGGTATGTGCGGTTTACAAACAAGTGAGGTTTTGACAATGTTAACTCCAAACACTATTTCACAATAATGGATATCTAAATAAAGATCAAACAGAGACAAAGATAAATAATTAGTAAGCACAAGAAATATAATTGCAGAAAGTAAGAACACGCTATTTGGAGTGGTTCAATCGATAAACGATCTACGTCCACTACCAAGATGGTTAGTCTTGGATTTCTAAGAGAGATTTTATATTAAGTATTTGAGAGATTACAAAGTACAATAAAATCTTTTCTATGAAGAACAAATCCAAAACTATAACCAGTGTATCTCAAGTGTTTAATCTATGTGATTAGAACAAATGAGGTGTGTGTGTGAGAACAAGAGCAAGGCTCTTTAGATCTGTGAGATGTAGAGCACAATGATTCTTGATTGTGTTAAGGCTTGATTTCAGGGGTAGGAATATTTCTTGAAGTATGAAGATGAAGATTCAAAGGGTTGAATAATTTACGGCGAGCTTCAGCTTCTATGAACACAGCAATTTCTCAATTTTTCAAGCAATCTTCAAATGGTGAAGATTAGGGATATTTATACCCAAGCATCCAAAATGTAGCCGTTGGACACAGCTGTTGAAGGACAGTACTTGATGCTTTCTTATTGGTCCACAGCAACCACTTTTGTCCTTTGGTACAGTAGTTGCAGATAAAGGCGATAATGCTCCATTTGCAAGCAATGAGGTTTGGACACTGTCACCTTTTCAAGATCCTTGCGGATCTTCTCGACTTTGAATCACGTGACAAGATAAGGTGGTTGACATTGGATATTGCGATGTGGATCAAAAAGTCAAAGAGCGGTTCACTTCAAGTCTCAATCATTGGGGCGGTTACGAGTACGGGCGGTTTGACAAGTGCGGTTAGTAACTCCGGTGAGGTTGCAAAAGGGCGGTTAATGATGAGCTGCAAAGGAGCGGTTCATCATCAAAGGGCGGTTGCAATTTAGTAGTTCAAGAGTTGTTTCAAACAAGGGATTTCACCGAGGCAAATGCTAAGGGCGGTTTTGCTAGGGCGGTTCCAAAGAAGCGGTTTGAAACTTCTGAACTGCAACTCTCAATTCCAATGAGTCTTGTGCCAGTCTTCAAGCCTAAATTTAACCTAATCTATAAAATGGACTTAACTAAAAAATTGAAGTCTAAGCTTCATTACATAGGGTCCTAAAGTCCTTAAAATAGACAGGAGGTTATGGTATCAATCAAATCTAATACAAATATAGGAGGGTTAAAACATGCATACCCAACAATCTCCCCCTATTTGATTGATGCCATTACCTACTATAACTAAAGCAAACATTGTACTTGGTAAGAACATGTCCATAAGAATTAACATGGTAATTCATGTCCCAAGTCAATGCACACACTTAGCTTAAGCTATAGATTTCTATACTTTCTAAGAAATAAAAACTTACAATATGGAAAGTAGAGAAATGCATTCAGTGCACTTAAGAAATATGAGTTTAAGTTCAAGGTGCGGTTTAAACTGAATGTTTAAACATCAATTCAAAATAGTGATTTTTAAGTTAGAAAATATTTGAATGAGGTTTAAATACCGTATGAGGTTTCATTGTTCTACAAACAAGCAGTTTGATATGAACAAGGTTTTTTTTTGGAACCATGATGCAATTTCCATTAATTCCTCAGGCGGTTACAAAAAGGAATGAAAGAAAATTACAGGGTTGCAAAAAAACAAAAGTTGGACTAAAGGAAATACAAAGAGGGTGCGGTCCAACAACAAAAGAGTTTTAAAAAAAATTACAGAGCAAAAGCGGTTCTAAGGTTGGTGCGGTTCTTCACCTTGCTGCTGCTGCTGCGGTTGGTTGATTCTGGGTTCCTTGCAAGATTTGAGGCGAGAGGTTTCAAACTTCAAAGATTTTCTAATTCTTCTTACCTCATCTGCGGTCCTTCCTTGAGCCGTTACCAATCTCTCTAGGATATTTGCTTGAGCATCAAGTTTGAGATTGGCATCGAGAGACGGCTTTGGAATTATCGGACACTTGATCGAGATAGCTCACCAATTGAGGTTTGAAAGGAGGAGTTCAAAGAATTGAACAAGGTGTGAATCTCCCCACTGAACTGCGGTCCGAGCAGAGATAGCTTCGGTCGTGGGATCAAGATCAACGTCACTTGGATGGAGGATTTTAATTCATTGGCTTGTGGCTTCAAGTTTAGTAGTGAATCCTATCTTGATGTTTTCAAGGCGGTCATTAAATTCATCCTTGATAGTATTGACTTGGCGGCCAGATCATCATTCGAAGGAATTGGTGTTGACCTCCATCGAGGATTTGACACTATCAATTTCACCAAGAATATTAGTCTCAACCGCATTCGAGATAGGTTTGAATATCTTGAGTAGGAAGCGGTTGGGAATTGGCGGTTTTGAGGAATTCGGCTGGAGGGAATCAAAGGCGGTTTTGGAGGCGGGCGAGAGTTGAGAAATCATTTCTTTGAGGTCGATTCTCCAAATGATTGGATTTGAACGATACCTTCGAGATAACTCCTTCTTGAAATTTTCAAAGCAAGAGTCGGTGAGGCTTTAACAATGTTTGCAATATCCTTCTCCCCCTTAATGGCATCAAGTCTACGAGCAAAACTCTTTAAGGAGTTCTTATGATCGGCCATTTGTAGGGTTTGAGAGGCAATCGAGATGGGAGCGAGACTCGGCAAGTTGTTGAAGGGAGCGGTTGGAAGCTTCAGGAGGCATTGGAAGCGGTTAGCTTGACAATGTGGCCTTGGTTTATCGGGAGTTGGGGTGAATAAGATGAAGGGTGGAAAGGATTTGGGAGTAGTCGAGAGGGTGGAGGAGCGGTTGATGATGAGGGAATAAAAGTGAAGGCGGAGGCGGTTGTGAATAGGTAGGAGGAGCGGTTGAAGGGATTTGGGAAAGGAGGGTTTGAAAAATACGTGAGGCAGGTATAGTATAGGGAGATGAGGTTGGAGTTGAGATGGGTAACGTTGGAGGTAAGGTTAAAGGGGCGGTTGAGATAGGAGCGGTTGGGATTGGGGCGGTTGAGATAGGAGCGGTTGAAAGTGGGGTAGTTGGAATGGGGGCGGTTGGTATGGGGGCGGTTGGGATGGGGGCGGTTGGTATGGGGGCGGTTGGGATGGGGGCGGTTGGTATGGGGGCGGTTGGGATGGGGGCGGTTGGTATGGGGGCGGTTGGTATAGGAATAGAAGCAGAAGGTGTAGTTGAAGTGATTGTGTTGGAATGATTTGAGTTGGATTTTTGTGGAGAAGAGATAGGGGATTTAGAAGGGGATTTTTGGGTGCGGTTTGAGTTATGAGGGGATGATTGGTTTATGGGTGAATTTTGTGGTGAAGGGGTTGGAGTTCTAAGCCTAGAGGTTGAATGGGCTGGGCCTGCTGATGGCTTGGATGTCCATTCAGTAAAGGCTTTGGGAATTGAGGTGGCTTGATTTTGAGGGGTTTGAAATTCAGAAGGAGATGATGAATTTGAATTGGATATAGAGGAGGATTTATCAAAGTAGGAGGAGGTTTCACCAGGTATTTTGAGGTTGGATTTGGCAACAGTGTGAAGGTAGTGTTTCTTTGGAGGGGTTGTTTTCTTGGCCATTTGCTTGAACCTCCTCTTCTTGGGATTCTCCCCCTGAGCGGTTGCAGTTTTGGGAGTAGGAGATGGAGAAAGCGGTTTGGGAGAAAGGGATTTGGAAGGAGTGAAATGTTGGGTAGGAATTGGAGAAGAGGTTTGAGTTTGAAAGGGTGAAGAAGTAGGAGTTGGAGCAGGAGATATGGTTGGAGAGGGAGGCGGTTGGGTTTGAGGAAGGGGTTGCGGTTGAGAAGTAGCAAGCGGTTCAGATGTAGATGGCTTACCTTTGGCAATTTTCTTCCTTGCGGCCCTTCTCTCCAACTTATCAATTTTTGCTTTGTAAAAGCAACCTTATCTTCTTCGAGAGAGATTTGCGGTGGCGGTCTTCACAGTCTTTGCTTTCTTGATGAGAGGGGCAATGCCGGCTTCCTCTTCTTCTTCCTCCTCATCGGGTTCATCTCTCGATTCATCTTCCCTTTACCCTTAGAACTTGGACCAGCACCAGCGGTTTGAGATGGTGCAGTTTTAGATTTTTTAGGCTTAGGGTCCAGGACTAGATTCTTCTTCCTTGAGGCTTTCTTAATGGCTTTCCCAAGAGCGTAATCGCGGTTGCGGTGACATTTCAACATAGAACTCCTTGGGGTTGAGGGTATCGGCATCATAAAGAAACTTGTCTTTGGGTATCTCCAAAGGAATATACGAAGTTGTGACAAACCCTGGTTCCAAGAGAGTCTCCCTCACTCATAGGCACCGATAATTCAGGAGTTGAAAGTCCGAGATCCTCCAAGTGTTGATAGCTTGTAAACAACGCGGTTAGGAGCCTGGCTGCTGAGAATGGTCTCCACCTTTGATGCTCATTCTTGACTCTGGATTGATAAGCATCAATGGAACTAGCCAGTTCCTTCATCAAGATCTTTGGCCAATTTAATTTAATACCATTGTAAATGGCACAACAGTAAGTCCATTGGGAAGAAGTGAAGTTGTTGTGGTTGCCAGTCTTTCCACATACAGACACTCCTACAAGATAGCCCAAGTGGCTCATAAGTTCTCCAAATTCTCTTCTAGCTCTCTTCTTGTAATAACCAGAAAGAGAAGTCAGATTAACTGTAGACAGAGCGGTTGCATCCAGAACCTCCTGATCAACCTCCATAGGGGATCCAGAGACTTGAAAATCATAAGTACTTCTAATATCCAAATGATCAATGGATATATCGAAGCCTTCAACACTGCCAACCAGGCACTTGATCTTGGTGCCATCTGATAATACTCTGTCTCCTAGAACAGCTGAGGAGAAAAACTGATCCACAAAGGACGGAATGATATAAGATTGGCCTTTGTTGAAGAGAGGGAGGATTCCAGAGGTAGTTAGTCTTCTGATCAATTCTCTACCAAGAGCATCTCCTTGGAGCTCAGTCTCATTAATCTCATGGCCAGGAATAAAGAATTTAGGATCCTATAAAATGAAACAAAGGAGTTTAGATCCAAACAGTGATTCACAATTCACAAGCGGTTTGGGCATCTATGCGGTTGGCAATTGATGCGGTTGAAAATATTGAGAACTCCAAACTTCAAGTAAATTGTGAACATAATTAAAACACTTTGAAAATATGCAAGAGATTTTACTAGTACGTGGCATTGTAATCCAAGTTTATCCCACACTGCAAGCGGTGCTTAGAGAGGAAGGTTATGGTGTCCAGCCTATATACTAAGTAATATCTCAAACAAACTTAGTATGCGGTTTCAAAATGACAGGCGGTTCATATTTTGCATGCGGTTCAAAAAGGGAATGCGGTTGATATATGTAGCATGCGGTTCTAATATGAACGCGGTTGAAGAGGACATGCGGTTGGAATTTTCATGAAGGCGGTTCCAAACTATCAAGGCATGCGGTTGATTATTCACAATAGTGCATAAAAAAATTTCATAGAAAAAATTTTCTAAGTACAAACACATGTGTGAAAATCAACTGAACCAAAACATGTGATAAACATTGGAGGCATATGAACAGTCATGTTGAAGACATGATGAACACGAAGAACACTTAGAACATTAAGAACAGAGATTCAACAAAAGTTCACCAAAATCAACAAATAACATGTCAAAATGATCACATTGAGCAGTAGATTAACAGTATAACATTAAAAATTCGTACTTTGCTCAGAATCACCAAGAAACATCAAGAACACTCAAATGGGTTTTCGAATAAGAAAATTTTAAAGTTCAAAATCAGTGTTCAAATCATTGGTTGATCGTAAAATAAATTACATATAGAAAATCTAACAACAATTCCGAGCAAAACCCAACAGAAATCATTCAAAATGATTAACAGATGAAGCAATTATGAACAAAAATCAAAAAAGGGTTTTCGAAGCTTCATGGTTCATCAATGGCGGATTCAACTAAAGATTTGCAGAAAATAAAGAGATGAAGTTGAGAAATACATACCATATCAGTAAATGGTGCTTTAGGTGCCATTGAAGATCAAAGTTTTTAAGTTATGAAATTTAAAGTTTTTAGAGAGAGAGAGAAGATGAAGTTGGTAAGAAAGGTACGGTGCTCAGAGTTTGGAAAGGTTAAATTGTAAGAGTTGGTTTTTATTTATAGAAAAATCTCAAACAAAGGACAGTTGAAAAGACTATTTGATTTTCCCATAAAGAAATCATTCCTCTGTTGCACCCTTTCATCTTCTTCTCATTTGCCAATGACGGCTGACATGATAGCTTTAAATGCTAATGTTCCCTTTGCATTAAATGCATTTAAATTTTGAAATAACGTGGGAAAACATTTGCAAAAATGCCCTTATATCAAAATGTGGACTGAAAAAAATAAAAGAACTTACCTATGGTCCACGTGGCAGTGCGGTTGAAAGGATTTTTAAAACCACTTAGCTTCTTTAAAGCTAAGAAAAGAATTAAAATTTTGAAAATACCATATGTTGAAGGCGGTTGAAGATGGAGCGGTCAGAAGCATTATGCGGTTGGTAAAGCGCGGTTGGAAGTACGCGGTTGATAACATAGGCGGTTGACCACTCAAGCGGTTTGAATGAACGCGGTTCAACAATGGTGCGGTTGAAAAATTTCAATAAGACATACAACCTAAACTCAACGCACAAGTTAGTCAATAAAAAGTATGGAATCATTTAAGTTCAAGCATACCCATTTCTCCTCTGAGGAAGGAAAACCTCTTGGAGTCAAGAGCCTTGGTGAGGATGTCAGCAATCTGATTATCTGTCCCCACATACTCTAAATGGATATTCCTCTTCTCCACATGGTCTTTGAGGAAATGATACTTGATATCAATGTGCTTGGTCTTGGAATGCATGACGGGGTTGTTGGAGGCGAAATTGTTGAAGTGTTGTCACACATGATAGGGCAATTCCCTTCATGGATTCCATAGTCCACCAACTGCTGCTTCATCCAAAGGATTTGACAGCAACAACTACCAGCATCAATATACTCAGCCTCTGTGGTAGATCTGGCGAAGCTTGCTTTTTCTTTGGCCCAAGCAACTAGTCTATTTCCAAGGAAATGACAAGTACCACTAGTGCTTTCCTGTCAATAGTACAAGCTGCATAATCTGCATCTGAATAACCTACAAGGTCGAAGTTCGAATCTTTGGAATACCAAAGTCCAAGGTTAGTGGTTCCAGATAAATAGCGGATTATACGCTTGACTGCAATAAGATGTGCTTCTCTAGGATGCAGCTTGGTAGCGAGCACATACACATACACTAAACATGATATCGGGCCTACTAGCAGTTAAGTAAAGTAATGAGCCGATCATACCTCGATATAAAGTCTGATCAACTTTCTTACCTTTGAGATCCTTATCTAGCTTATTGCCGGTGGCCATTGGAGTATCATATGCTTTAGCATTTTCTAATCCAAACTTCTTTATCAACTCCTTGGTGTATTTGGCTTGGCTGAGGAAAATACCTTCTTCGCATTGCTTGATTTGAAGCCCGAGGAAGAATGTTAATTCTCCCATCATGCTCATCTCAAACTTGCTTTTCATTAGCTTTTCGAAACGCTTACAAAGTAACTCATTAGTAGAACCAAAAATAATATCATCAACATAAATTTGAACAAGTAAAGTATGCTCATTATATTTGGCAATAAAAAGAGTTGTATCAATTTTACCACGTTTAAATCCTTTTTCTAGTAAAAATTTAGAAAGAGTCTCATACCATGCCCTTGGAGCTTGCTTAAGTCCATACAAAGCTTTTTGGAGTTTGTAGACATGGTTGGGAAATTTGGAGTCTTCAAATCCAGGAGGTTGGGCAACATACACGGTCTCTTGCAGTTCGCCGTTGAGGAATGCACTCTTTACGTCCATTTGATATAACTTGAAACGCTTAAAAGAGGCGTAGGCTAAGAAGATTCGATAGCTTCCAATCTTGCATCTGGAGCAAAGGTTTCATCATAATCAATTCCTTCTTCTTGCCTATATCCTTGTGCAACCAACCTTGCTTTATTCCTAGTGATACTTCCATTCTCGTCCATCTTATTCCTAAATACCCACTTAGTTCCTATCACTCCTTGATCCTGAGGTCTAGGCACCAAAGTCCAGACCTTGCATCTTTCAAACTGGTTGAGTTCTTCTTGCATAGCAACAACCCAACTGGAATCTTGGAGTGCTTCATCAATCTTCTTGGGTTCAATTTGAGATAAAGAGAAGTATGCTCATCATAATTTGATCTCCTTGTTTGAACAGGAAAAGCAGATCACCAATCACATTTGTGAGGGGGTGACTGCGACTTCACGAACCTCAGGGGTAAGTGCTGGTTGGATTGAGGTTTCTTGAAGATCTTCAATTGGAACATCGTTAGATCCTTGGCGAAGTCATGGAATGTAAGTTGACGAAGAGGTTCAACAATTTGGATAGGGGAATTCTCAACTTCTTCTTCCCTTGGAGTTGCATGCGGAGAGGGTTCTTGGTGCGGTTTGAAAGGTGCGATTTTGGGGAATTTCGGTTGAGGGTCTGGATTTTGCGGTTGAGGTTCGGGTGCGGTTTGAGGTTCACCTTTGGTTCATTATGCTCAACAAAATCATCAGACAACATTTGGAGCCAAATGTGGCTCAAGGAGAGAATGCTCATCAAAAGTAACATGGACGAGACTCTACTATTTTTAAACTAGTTTTATTGAAAATACGAAAAGCTTTAGAATGTTTAGCATACCCAACAAAAATACCTTCATCGGCCTTGGCTCCGAATTTACCTCTATTTTCTCTTCCGTTGTAGAGGACAAAGCATTTGCGGCAAAGATCTTGAAGAATGCAATGTTGGGGGTTCTTCCTCGCCAAAGCTCATAGGAGTCTTGTTATAAGTTTTGTTGATGAGGGAGCGATTACGAGTGAAGCATGCGGTATTGATTGCTTCGGCCAAAAATGCGAGGTAGCTTCGCTTCGATATCATTGTCTTTCCGGCCTCAATCAACGTCCTATTCTTCCTTTCCACAACCCCATTTTGTTGTGGAACACCGGTAATGGAAAAATTGTGATCAATCCCATGGTCATCACAATCTTGAGCAACACCGTTGTTCTTAAATTGTTCCATTATACGATCGAACACTAACGATGTCATCTTCTTTTTGAGTTTGGAGCCGTCTAAAAAGTGCGGTGAGAATCTCATAACAATCATCTTTGGAAATCATCATCTCAACCCACGTATATCTTGAGTAATCATCCACCACCACTAAAGTATATCTATTTCCTCCAATCTTTGGCGGTGGTTACGGGTCCAAACAAATCAATGTGAAGCGAGTTGTAAGCATCTTGAAGTTGAAGGAGCGGTCTTGCTTTGGTGAAAGGCAGCCTTGGTGCTTACCAAGCTGGCATGCACGCATTTCTCTGGATGGTGGTCGGCCACTTTGGGTAAACCACGAACGAGGTTTTCCCTACCAATCTTTGCAAGATACTTGAAGTTCAAGTGGCTCAACCTCTTGTGCCATAGCCAACTATTTTCGCTCACATTCTTAGCTACAAAACAGAGATTAGTAATACTACATGCAATTTAGATCAATAATGTAAATATTACTCTTACGAATCCACTGTGAGTAGGGTGACGCCGGAAATGCTATCTTTGATAAAGCAATTTGATGACGTGAAGTTGCAAAGCATTCCTTTGTCGCAAAATTGAGAAATTGAAAGGAGGTTGTGCTTGAGTCCATCGACAAGAGAAACCTTCTCAATAGTTAGGTTTCCTCTCCTTATAACACCATATCCAATGGTCTTGCCTTTGTTGTTGTCACCAAAGGTTACGAGATGGACCACTTGCTTCAACGACATCTTCAAGTAATGATCTATCTCCGGTCATATGTCTTGGCTTGGCCCTTTGTCAAGATACCATTCATTATCCTTGGAGTGACCGGCCATGAAGCGAGAGGACCTGAAATGTAAACATTAAGAACGAGGTCCCCCTTTATTCTTTGGGTCCTGAAGTTAGCAACCCTTTATGACCCACACACTGTTTGACGTAAGGAGGTTTGCTCTTCCTGGCATTGGATGTGAACCGCAAAGGCATTCTGCGGCCTTGTGACCTAAACCATCACACACAGAACATTTGTAATAGCTACAAGCTTCATGAGGTTTTACTAACTCCTTACTCTTCTTAGGAGTTGCATGCGGTTTTGGACAAGGAAGCGGTTTGGGAGGTGCGGTTCCGGCTAACATTCCAGTGATACAAAGGGAACAGGCTTTGGTTTGACCACGTATTTCACAGGAACGCTATTCACTGCTTTTGAAGGCGGGAGGAGCGGTCGAAGAAGAAGCGCGGTCGGACACAGGTTAGCAGAACCGCCTTTTCCACCGTAAGCGGTTGGAGCGGGGATTCTACCAATTCCATAAACCATTTCCTCTTCGGGTGCTTCCACGAGAATTCTTTGGTTTTAACACGAGAATTCTTCCCATATTGCTTTCCTTTAGGGTAGACATAATTTACTTGTCTTCCTTTACCCTTTCCTTTAGCATGCTTCCCTTGGGAATTTCTTTAGTCGAGTTAAAATTCCTCATCCTTTTCACTAGAGGATGCACACTTCTCCTCTTCCTCGAGATCCAAACCCTAGACCATCCTTAGTTCCGGGAGGAACTTGAAAGTCCAAGATTTTATCCTTGGTGGATTGAGACTTGAGCCACGAATCAATAATCTTTTGGCGATCGTCGATTTCGGTTACCAAGTCATCATTCCTGAGTTGAAGTGCAGCAACCTTAGTTTCAAGGATGCGGTTTTGATCAGCAAGAGGAGTCATCTGTTTGATTTGGTCCTTAAGATTAGAAATTTCGAGACCTCATCACGGTTTTCTCCGTCTTGTACATTAAGTTCATCATGAGCTAAGCTTAAGGCTTTCTTAAGATTAGAGAATTGATGGATCACCATTTCACTTCCTTGAACATCTTGTCATGTTCCATGGGAGAAACCTCTTCCACCACCTTTTTCAAAATTTTCTTTGGAATAGCTTTTGAAGGTGGAGCAGTTTTAGATGAGAAAATGGGACGTGAATACGAACAATTTCCTATCTTAACGCTAGGAGTAAGTTTAATATCATCATCCAATTTATAATTTGGAAGTTTTGCAAAAACCTCCTTTTCCTCCATATCATGCAACTCAAATGATTCGGATTCGAGTCATCGAAGCGTCTGCAACTAAGCGAGAGATTAACCTCTTCGGTTTCATCATCACTTCCATCCTCGAATCTGTTTCAATCCAAGTTGCTAATTCCTTGGAATTCTCTTCCTCCTCAAAGCAACCATTCCCTTACGATGAGAAAATTTCGAAGGAAAAGTTTTCTTTTTCATGTATTCATATTTAGGTGTGGACACTCGGATGCAAAGTGGCCGGGTTTTCTACAATTGTAGCAAACTAAGTCACTCTTCTTCTTTGTATCTGCTGACCCTAGAAAATGTTGCGGGGAGGTTTGCCTTTTGAAAATGATTTTTGTGAAAGGTTTTGAGGATTTTCTAAATTTTTGAAATCTTTTCACAAACATGGCAAAATCATCATCATCCATCTCGATGAGTGATGAGGTTGATATGGAAGGATCGGTGGTTTGATTGGATGTGGATGGTTTCTCTTCATGTTCCACTATAGACATAGAAAGCGATTTGGTTTTCCCTTCTATCTCTTCAATATGATTTAATTTAAGTTCATAGACTCTAAGATTGGCATACAAGTTACTTAACGACCAAGTACCCAATACTTTGGAGTCTTCTAGAGAAGGTAGCCTTATTTACCCATCTAGAACCTAAAGCGAGATAGGAAAGTCATATTGATTTCCTTATCGGTTAAAGTTTTACCAAGAGATCTACAAGCGTTAACTACCTCAACATAGCGATCGTAGGTTTGACGCAAGGTTTCGTTGGGTTTTACATTGAAGTTGTTGTAGGATCTTTCAACGGTGTATAATTTGTTTTCCTTGCACTCTTCATCACCTTCGAGGTAGCTCTCTATGGCATCCCACATACGCTTTGCGGTTTTGAGGTACATCACTTTACGTAGAGTTGATACGGGGAGGGTTCCGAAATGATGAACCTCGCCTTCTTTGTCCAAGGCAACTATTCTCTTCTCTTCATCTCGACCACTCATCTTTTGGCTTTTTGACCTCTGGAGTTTCGGCATTGGTGGTTGCATCGGTGTTAGCCTTCATTGGAATTAGAGGGCCATTGATCACGCATTCCACCAAAGCATCTCATCTATGGTTTCCAAATGAATAAGCATTCGGCACTTCCGGATGTCAAAGTGGTCTTCATCCAACATTGGAATGTGTGAATAGTTAACGGTAGTCATTGTCTTTGAGGTTGCCATATCGAATCGGCACACAAGGTGTTAAGCTTGAAAAACGAGTGGTTTTAAAATGTGTTTGCTGATACCACTTGTTGGTCCCAAAGGTGGCAACAAGGGTGAAAATACGACTAGAGGGGGTGAATAGGCTGTTTAAAATTTTCACCCTCTTTTAAAAACTAAACCTCTTGCTTACAAAATCCTCTTGCAGTTGATAATATACTGCAAGTGATAGTGTAAAATGCACAGCGGAATATTTAGAGTTATAAAGCGGTTTTAATAGAGGAGGTTTGTAAAGCGGTTTTAATAAAGATGTTGGTATGTACGGTTTACAAACAAGTGAGGTTTTGACAATGTTAACTCCAAACACTATTTCACAATAATGGATATCTAAATAAAGATCAAACAGAGACAAAGATAAATAATTAGTAAGCACAAGAAATATAATTGCAGAAAGTAAGAACACGCTATTTGGAGTGGTTCAATCGATAAACGATCTACGTCCACTACCAAGATGGTTAGTCTTGGATTTCTAAGAGAGATTTTATATTAAGTATTTGAGAGATTACAAAGTACAATAAAATCTTTTCTATGAAGAACAAATCCAAAACTATAACCAGTGTATCTCAAGTGTTTAATCTATGTGATTAGAACAAATGAGGTGTGTGTGTGAGAACAAGAGCAAGGCTCTTTAGATCTGTGAGATGTAGAGCACAATGATTCTTGATTGTGTTAAGGCTTGATTTCAGGGGTAGGAATATTTCTTGAAGTATGAAGATGAAGATTCAAAGGGTTGAATAATTTCTGGGCAGAGCTTCAGCTTCTATGAACACAGCAATTTCTCAATTTTTCAAGCAATCTTCAAATGGTGAAGATTAGGGGTATTTATACCCAAGCATCCAAAATGTAGCCGTTGGACACACATTTGTTGAAGGACGGTACTTGATGCTTTCTTATTGGTCCACGGCAACCACTTTTGTCCTTTGGTACAAAGTAGTTGCGAGATAAAGGCGATAATGCTCAGTGCAAGCAATGAGGTTTGGACACCTGTCACCTTTTCAAGATCCTTGCAGATCTTCTCTGACTTTGAATCACGTGACAAGATAAGGTGGTTGACATTGGATATTGCTGATGTGGATCACAAAGTCAAAGAGCGGTTCACTTCAAGTCTCAATCATTGGGGGCGGTTCTGGAGTATGGGCGGTTTGACAAGTGCGGTTAGTAACTCCGGTGAGGTTGCAAAGGGCGGTTAATGATGAGCTGCAAAGGAGCGGTTCATCATCAAAGGGCGGTTGCAATTTAGTAGTTCAAGAGTTGTTTCAAACAAGGGATTTCACCAGGCAAATGCTAAGGGCGGTTTTGCTAGGGCGGTTCCAAAGAAGCGGTTTGAAACTTCTGAACTGCAACTCTCAATTCCAATGAGTCTTGTGCCAGTCTTCAAGCCTAAATTTAACCTAATCTATAAAATGGACTTAACTAAAAAATTGAAGTCTAAGCTTCATTACATAGGGTCCTAAAGTCCTTAAAATAGACAGGAGGTTATGGTATCAATCAAATCTAATACAAATATAGGAGGGTTAAAACATGCATACCCAACATGAACTGTAAGCCAGTGATAGGAGTAAAATCTACAGGCGTCACTGTCAGCTCCCCCCAGCTAAGGTGAAAGTTGTGGGTGGTGTCCCACCAGAACTCCGAAAGGGCCTGGATCAAGCCCTTTCTCTTCGAGGTCATATGAATGCCTCTGCCGATAGCCTCAACGAACAAATCAAGGCTGGTAGCCCTCACTAGCTGCTTGGGGTTCACCCCATCCTTCTCAAAATCGGGCATCCTCTCCCACAGCCTCACAGCAATCTCAGAAGGCCCCCTAGATTTGTTCTCCTGTAGACAAGCACAGCAAAAGAAATGTGTCAGTCCTTCATCTCATTTCAAAAGCATGCATATATTCAAAAGTGCACATATTTTCAAAAAAGAAAAGCATTCATAAAAAAAATTTCTAGCATCCTATGCATAGAAAACGTGTCTTTCATCACTTGAAACACGTCATGTCAAGCACATTGCTCTCCTAAGCACAAAATTCTGACTTTCAAAATTATTTGCAGATAAGCATTATTTTTTTCAAAAATATGGCAAGCATGAATCCTTTTCATCGTCCAAAATCCCATTTTATCATCCATGTTCAAAAATTGACCTAGTTCTAGCACATGCAAGAACTCCGTCACATTTTAGACAATTATTTATTCTTACTTTATTTTCGAAAAAAAATGGGTCATTCTCATTATTTTTCAAATAAATTGCACATGCATGTTCGTTTATCTTCTTAGCCTCATAGGTTAATCATCAAGATTTCAAAATCATCATCAAAAATCCTAAGAAAATTCGAGAAAATCCTAAAATTTGGGTCAAGCCCTAGAATCAATCAAAATTCAATCAAAATCGACGGAATTGAGCAAATTAAGAATGCTTACCCCAACCGATTGAGGATTCGTCGATTTGTGCTCCCTCCTGCCCGGATAAAGCTCCGATGGAGGCGTAAGGAAGTCATACTTCCTCTCCGTTCGGACAAGCTCTCTCCTCCTCCTTCGAGCGGCCTCGGAGATGTTCCTCCTTGCTTGCCTTGGCATCGGATTCCCCTCCGAATCCATTCTAAATCAGTAGAAGCAAAGGGATTGAAGGAGTTTTGAAAAAATTCTCTCCCTCCTCTCTCTCTTCCTCGGAATGTAAGGCGGCAACAATGCCCAATGCCCGTTCAAATCTGATTTTAAATAATCTGGAAAAATTAAACTTCTAGCCGTGCGGCCTCTTTTGCCCCCGTCTCATGCCGGGCGGCTTCTTTTGCCCTGAGCAGAAATTACTATTTTGCCCCTGGACTTTCCACTTGGGCATATAATTCCTGTTATCCTTTAACTAGGATAACGTCGTTTTCCAATAGATATCCGTTATCTCCTAAGCAAATAGACTTTCCTCCCCAGTCGCCTCCGTTACTTCCGTTATAACGGAATGAGGCTAGGTGACAACCTCCGAATTGTCAAAGTTCCAAACTTAAGCTACCTCTATCACAGATTGAGAAGTACGCTCAAGTTCTCCAAACTTTAGCTACCTCTATCACAGATTGAGAAGTACGCTCAAGTTTTTCAAACTTTAGCTACCTCTATCTCCTCGATAGTGACGTAAGCTTTAGTCAATCAGGTGACAACCTCCATTAATTGTCAAAACCTCAAGGATCCTAGACATCGTTCCTAACTATCTAGTGATGCTTGAACTACGATCAAGGCTTGATTCCTCCGGGATACATAGGTAGCCTTTCATAAAGGTCCAACCATCCGACCGCAGTGGTCACCCTATTCCATCATCGCTCCTCAGTGGTGAGGCAGCCTTTCATAAAGGTCCAGCCATCCGACCACATTGGTCGCCCCTTTGTCATTCATCACTCCTCAGTGGTAAAGTAGCCCCTCATAGAGGTCCATATATCTGACCACATCGGTCACTTCTAGCATATCCCCAGTAGGATCAGTCGCTTGACCTCCCAGGTCACCTTCTCTTCTATTTCCCCAGCAAGAGACCAGTTTTCTCTTCACCATTCCCATGCGGATCCTATGTCCGAACTACGGCCTGGCTTGATTCCTCCGGGATACGTAGGTAGCCTACTTTAGGTTCAGCCAATTTGTCACATATGACACCCCCCCCCCTTTTCCCAGTGGATTCCGAACTACGATTATGGCTTGATTCCCACTCGGGATACGTAGGTAGCCTTCCAAAGGTTCAGCCACTCGACCACCTTGATCACCCAATCCGTCTCGGCATTCGCCAGATCGGATCCTTTTCTATCGACAACCCCACTCGCCCTACAAGTGACGTTGCCGAGGGGCTTCTGTAAGTACCCAAATCTGGCTCATGCCTTCCGGTTAAGTTTTCCGGCAATTTCCCGGACTTTTCTAAAGTCCGAAGCAATTCCGGAACTGTTCCGAACCTTTCGAGAAATGAAGGGACTGCTTTAAATTAAAAAAACACATTTTCCTTAATATGGAAAACCTTCTAGAAAGGCCACCTTGCATGATTCTAGAAACATGCTGAGTCACAAGGGATAATGCCGCACGGCTGCATTAGGAGGGAACTCCTAGCCGCATGGCTTCATTGGCGATTTCCAGACTGCCTATAAATAGAGGCCTCCTCTACCCATTTTGAAATAACAATTTTCAGCATACAAACTCTCCCAAAACACCCCTACGAAAATCAGGAAGCTAAGAGTGCCAAGAAGCCACCTCCCTCCTCTTTGAAGCCTCCAAAAGTTGGTCCATCCACTAGGCAAACTTCAAAGAAGAAGAGGTCACCACCATTGGTAACCTCTCACTCCCTTATCTTGCATTATACTTGTTATATGTGATTCTTGCTCCTTGCATTTATATATTGCTATATATTATTTGGGACTTGGTATATTATTGTTAAAGATCATATCTTTGAACATGTGAATCATTTTCCCTTCCCTTTTGCATCCTTTGCATTACCATTGCATCCTTTGCTCATAAAAATGTGATCTTTGCATTACCATTGTATCATTTGCTCATAAAAATGCATCCTTTGCACCTAAAAATCCCTTTTTTACAATAAAAATGTATCCTTTGCATATAAAAATCATGTCTTTACATTAAAGGTGCATCCTTTGCACCTAAAACCCATTTTCATGTATAAAGATGCATCCTTTGCACTAAAAATCATGTCTTTACAATCAAAGTAGCATCCTTTGCTTTCAAAACGTAGTCTATATGCATCCTTTGCATATAAAACACTATTTTTTCGACATAAAAATGCATCCTTTGCATTAAAAATTCTTTCTTTACATAAGAAGCATCCTTTGTAATCAAAGAGCATCCTTTGCACCCAAAAATGTCATCTTTTCATTAAAAATGTCATTTTTATCATAAAACATGCATTCCCCTAGTCCCCAATTGGTACTTGATGCAACCTTCGGAACGGACCGGTGTAAAGATCCTATCTTTACATCGTTTCTTCCATTAAAGGTGCCACAATCTCTTTAGAAAGGGATAAACCTTGAACCTATATCTCCGATTATCACTTGAGACGAGCATGATAGCTCCAATATAAGCTCAATCGTCTCAAGGTGTAGGATTGATGGGCTAAGGACACTCCTTTTCTAAAGAACCTCATTTTGGACTATAAAAGAGAGTCCTTCTCTTGATCACGCAAAGACCCAAGGTCAAATAGCGATGATCACAAGTCCAAGATGAGGACGGGATCAAAGTCCCGAACACATAAAAATCCAAGGAATCCCGAGCGACAACCAACTAAATGGTTTGTACGTCCGGAAGACAACTTGGAACATCCCCCCTTCTTTTCAGCACATGCACACAAGAAAGCACACAAGCAAGCACGAAAAATGGAATCTAGGGAGACTTGCTACGGCAAGGCACCTTGGGTGAACGACGATCCGTTCTTCCCAAGGGGTAACTTAACCTCCGAACCCTAAAAACCTTTGTTTCAAAGTTTTGAGGAAATCAAAATGGCGTGGCGACTCCGTTTTTCAAACTAAACCGGATGTTTTCAAACTCGCGTGAATCCAAACTAAAAAACAAAAAATAGAATTTGGGCACACATTCACAGATATGACGAGGTAAGAACTTTTCTCTCCTCGTCACTTGTGGCGTATCAGAGCATAATGAGCCAAGTATGAAGAACCCATCATCGATGTAAGGCCGAGGAGGTGCTCCTCGGCATACGAGGAGGGTACCTCGGCCCTAATAACTGAGCACTGATACTTGTGTATTGGATTATGTTTATAGCCCAATCCATTTGGGCCCACGCCGAGAAAACCCATGTTCGTATCTCGGTTTATACTGTTCAGTGGCCCCCGAATTTCTAGCTCGGCTTAGGACGAGGAGAAAGTTATCTCGTCCTCGGCTTACGGAATACGAACAGGTTTGTCACGTGCCAGAGGCGCTTCAAATCATGCGTCGCTTCAATATCCGCCGGTTATTTGCCATGATGATAAGTGGTGGGCCCCCAGATCTGACGTGCCTCGAAAGTTGTTGCCAGCATTTCATTCTTGGGGCGTGACACTCGGTTACTTTCTTTACCCATGGGTTTGACCCGATTTCGTGGGGTATAAAAACTAAAACCCCTCTCATTTTTAACCTTTTCGCATCAGTTTCGTTCGAGAGCAAAGGCAAGGAACCCACCGGCGAATTCTAGAGCATTCTCATTCCCAGTTTTCGGCGGGCTTGAAGTTTCCGGCGTAGTCATCTCAGAGTTTGATTCCATCCGTTTTTCTGTCAACAGGTATGCGTTTTTATTCTTTTTTGTGCTTTTCCTTTTGGGATTTCCATTTCTAGGGTTTTAGAAAGATTTTGGTGTGTCAAGAAAAAGAACCGCCATTGTTGAATGTTGAAGCTTTTCTTCATGAATATTCAATTTTAACTCTCAAAGCTTTGAATCTTTGATTTTCTTAGAATTTTGTATGAACTCCTTTGAATATTGAATAAACTCCCCCATTGATCTTTGATTCCCCTTAGAAATGACTCATTCTTGGGACCATTCCCCCCAATTCCGTTATGGGTATCACACCGGCAATCTGAGGGTTTACCGGAGAGAGAAAGGACCCTGGTTGATGCTGAACCTTGATGACATAGGAAAGAGGTTGAGAAGTTATGATCGTACCCGAATGTTCATTCAATACCTAGATAGCACAAGGATAGATAGGATTGTGTCGGATTCCCCCAATATTATTGTGTTTGAGGATAGGGCGGAGATGATAGAGCACATCGAAATGTTCTACCCGTCTTCAGATCGTATAGTTCGTGAGCGTTTGAGTGGTAAGGCTCCCTCCTCGGCCTTATGTAATGACGAGGAGGGGTATCTCCCTTCCCCGTCCTAAGATCATCCATTGACGAGGTAACTAACTTTGTCCCCTCGTCTTTTTGCAGATATGACGGGAAGAGAAGGAGAGACCTCCTCGTCCACCCGAATAGTTGATGCCTTTATGGAAGGTGCCCAAGTTGAAGGCAGTAAAGGCCGAGGAAGAGGAGGCCGAGGTGGAGGCAAAGGCGAGAGAGGCCTCCAAAGGCCGGGGATCCCATGTTGGAGAAGTTATATTCCAAGTACGGGGTAGACAAAGTTGAGTATAGGTTAACTTATATCGGCAAACCCGTGTTTAAGACAGACAAGGAAGAGAGGAGCTTCTATTATAATGACAACCACGTCCATCTCTACTTTAAGCAGTTCCAACAGGGTCTCCGTCTTCCCTTGGATCCCTTCATCAATGAATTTTTGGATGATGTGAGGGCTGTGCCGACCATGATGGGAGCTAATGGTACCCGGGTCCTCGTTAGCTTTATAGTGCTTTACCGTAGCTTAGGTTACGAGCCGACCATGGGAGCCTTCCTTCATTTCTATCAAGTCAGCTACGTCAAGGATAGTTGGCTCCTCGTCATCTGGAGTGCCCCCAAGAAACCAAAACTTCTTCTCCCGATGTCTAGCAAGGTTGCAGGTTGGGACAATCATGTGATTAGGGTTGAGAGCCGCCAAGGCTGGGAGTTCCAATCCCCTTACCATGATCCAACTTCATCAGGTCCCGTTCAACAATATGAATGGACCAAGGACTTGATAAAGCGCCTTGAGTAGTTTGCCGAGGTGGGGCTCCTCGACTGGTCTGCCTTGGAGGCTTCTGATCATTATTACGTCCAAGCGGGACTGATGCCGGGGCCGAAGGATGGGGTTGTTCCCCTCATCCTTGTTAGGAGGGGGAGGCATTTTAACGACTGGAGAACGCACCCCGGCCTTGTTTTCTACGAGGATTGTCCGAGGTGCAAGGTCCCTTCACTTGGCCAATGCCTTAAGGAAGAAAATGTGGCAGGATGTAAATGCCTTTCCCTTTGATACTTGTATTTTTTGCGTGTTATTTTTTATTTTGCTTCGTATATAATCATCTCTTCCTCGTCTTCGCAGATTTGACCCCCGACCAAGAGGCAGAGTTAGCCATGAAGAGATTGAACCCCATGGAGTTGATCAAACAGAAGCGTCGTTTGGCCAAGAAGGCGAGCTTGATGGAGAGGAAGGAGGATGCCAACACCCGCAACCTCCTACTGAGTGCTCAGGGTGATCATCCCTTTCCCCTCAAATTGCATGAGGAGGTTGAGGTCGGGGAGAGGGCCTCTGATGTCCAGGAAAATTTATCAACCACAGAGGGGCATAGCCTCCAAGTTGATGTAGCTGAGACGGATGTTCCGGCGAATGAGGACGCTGACCTCGTACATAGTCGTTCTGGCTCCAAGAGGCCTTAAGGTGCCTCTGCCGAGGAGCCCGCAGCCAAGAGACATGCCGGGGAGACTTTCAATCCCCAAGATCCTCCCGTCCTCACCATCCGATCTATCAAAACCCAGGAAGAAGCCGAGGAGCTTGCTCGGCACCTGGCGGCCGATGTCCCCCGTCTGAAGGGCCTTCATTTGCAAACCAGGAAGGGCCCCCTTTTGAGGTTGGGCCGAGCTCCTGTCCAAAGGGCCATGGACGAGGAGGCTTATGATGCCCTGGTGAAGGAGAAACCGAGCAGGGAGAACTTGCTCTGCCGCAAGGGTCTCATGATGGCTGAGGTAACTTTCTCGTACCCTTATTTGTTGATTTCATAACTTGTACTCAATAGGATATCTGATATTGGTTTGTCTTGCAGTGGGCTTCCATCACGGCGTATGAAAACTTCTTGGCTAAGGCTCAGGAGAAGCAGGTGCATGACGCCAAGGCCGCCCAAAAGAAGGGTGAGACCGAGAAGGCTGCCCTAGCTGTGCTTTTGAAGGCCAAGGATGCCGAGCTAGAAGCTGCTCAGGCCAAGGTAGAGGCCGAAGTGAAGAGGGCCGAGGAGGCCAGGAAGCCAGTGCAAGAGGCTCGAGCCCAAGCCGAGGAGAGCCTTCGGCTGAAGGAGGCCGAGCTTATTGAGGCGAGGAGGGCCAAGGCCGAGGTCCAAGTAAGGGCCGAGGAAGCCGAGGCCAAATGCCGAGGTTATGAAACTACCCTTGTTGCCAGGGAAGAGGCTGTCGTGAACCGTTTTAAGGAGAGCCAAGCCTTCCAGGATGTGGTGGATGAGAAGACTGCCACCATGTTCGAGGATGGCTACCTCCATCTTGCTCACCGTCTCTTAGCTGACCCCACCACTGGCTTGGACATCAACAAGATTGCTCTGCTGATTAGCCAGAATCAGTATGACGAGGAGTCTAGGGCTCTTCACCACCTGGTTCCATTTTCTGAGTATAACTTGGAGATCATGGCTGGGGAAGATGCCCAAGCAGGCCGAGCAGCTTGGGAGCCAGCATCTATCAACCCCGGCAACATCAAAGCCTTAGTGGAGGCGATTCAAGATGAGGGAGAAGAGGCCGAGGCCGAGGGGGTAAATGCCGGGGAAGCTGGTATACAAACTGATCAGGCTATCCCTCCTCCCCACGGTGCCTCCACTGAAGAATGGTTGGATAAACCCTTTGATGATGCCCAGTAGGCCTTAGGATTTTTCTTCTTTTTGTTGTAATCGTTGGTAGGACTTGTACTTTTCTTTTGAAATATCAATGAACAAACCCTTTTGTTTCAATTCATGTGTGTTTCAATTACTTGATGAATTGTTTAGGTGCTTGTCTGTATGACCTGTACAGGTACAAAACTTGTTATTGGAGAGAAGCCGAGGAAGGTCCTTCGTTTCTTGGTTATGAGGCAGGTCGTTAAGCCGAGGGGGATCCTCGGCTTTGACCAGATTCCAAGTTGTATAAGCCGAGGAAGGTCTCCCCGGCTTTGACTGTTAGGTGATTTCTTCTTTTTCGTCTTCTTATGTCGAGAAAGATGACTCGTGCATCGATTTAAGATGTGATGCCTGTTAGTCGTAGTGACAAGGTGTTTCCTTGTCTAGACGTGAGGCAAATCAATAGGCCAAGGGAAAGTCCTCGGTCTTTGACTGTGATACTTGTAATCCTGGAATCAAGGCGGACCCTAGTCAGGATGTAAGGTAAGCCGTTATGCCGAGGAGGACCCTCGATCTTGGCTGTTATATTTGTAATCCTGGAATCAAGGCGGACCCTTGTCAGGATGTAAGGTAAGTCATTAGGCCGAGGAGGACCCTCGGTCTTGGCTGTTAGGAGCCTATAGTCATTGAGTCGGGACGGTCCCTCATCAAGACGTGAGGCATGTGTTATGAAGAGTCGGGGATAAGATCCTCGTCTTCTGGTGTTTGTGTGAGGAGTTGATGGTTGCTTTACATGTTGGAAGAAACTGCTTTCGTAAAACTGAAATGTGATTACATCGAACTGCAATCCTATCAACTAAAAAGTAAAAGACTGAAAACGAGAAACTAATCTATTGCAAAATAAACTAGACTAGTGATAATATTTTCGGAGATTGTCGGAGTGCCATAGATGCTTAAGGTCCTTCCCCTCCTTAGTCTTCAATCTGTAAGTCCCCTCTCGAATAACTTGAGTGATGATGTAGGGACCTTCCCAGTTCGGGGAGAGCTTGTTTTGTTCTGCCTTTCGACCAGTTGCTTCAATTTTTCTAAGTACCCAATCAACTACTTGGAATACTCTTCTTATGACCCTCTTGTCATGATACGCCTTGGTCCTTTGCTTGTAGTTCACCATCCTCATCTGTGCAGCTAGTCGTTTTTCATCTATCAGGTCTAGGTCTATGAGCCTATTAACCTCGTTGACTTGCTCATCATAATGGGAGTTTCTCACGGTAGGGATGGCCATTTCAGCTGGTGTTATAGCCTCAGAACCGAAGGTTAGTGCGAATGGGGTTTCCCTGGTTGGCCCCCGGGTGGTTGTGCGAACGGCCCATAAGGCTAGGGGAAGTTTGTCCAACCATCTACCCTCGCGTCCTTCAAGATTCTTGGTAAGGACTGTTAGGACCAGTTTGTTGGCAGCTTTTGCTTGACCGTTGCCTTGGGGTCTGCTAACTGAGGACTTTGCATGGCGGACTTTGAATCTTCCTAACTCCATTGTAAATGCCGACGAAAACTGGAGTCCATGATCGGAGACAATTGTATGAGGGAGGCCAAATCGACACCAGATGTAGTCGTGGACGAAGTTGATTGCGTTCTCTTCCGTTATCTTGGCCAATGCCTTTGCTTCTATCCACTTGGAGAAATAATCAACAACTACGATGACGTACTTGCAATTACCACGGGCAGGAGGGAAGGGTCCGATGATATCGATTCCCCACATATCAAATGGCCACGTAGGTATTACAAGTGTTTGCTCAACTGCCGGTAGTCTAGGAATGTCGGAGAATCTTTGGCACTTGTCACATTTTCTAACATAGGCGTGCACGTCCTTCCTCAGGTTTGGCCAGTAGTAACCTAGCGAGATGATCTTATTGGCTAAGGTTCTGGCCCCCGGGTGTCCGCCGCAAATACCTTCATGTACTTCTGCCAAGAGGTTCTCAGTTTCCTTAGGGTAGACACACCTTAGCAGGGGCTTCGTGAAAGATCTCCGGTAGAGGACCCCGCTCATCACAACGAACCTTGGGGACCTCTTCTTGATAAGTTTAGCTTGCGCCTCATCTTGCGGGAGTTGTTCCTTCTCGATGTAGTTAATGTAGTCCTCGATCCAACACCTCTCTTCTCCCTCTAGGAGCATGACTTGTAGTCTTTCATATGCAGGTCCCTCAACATAAACTATGTATGGATTGGTCTTAGACTTAGACACATCCATGGTTGCTAGTTTAGATAGAACGTCTGCGATTTGGTTGTCCTCCCTGCCTATTTGGTTGAGTTCAAAGAATTCCATTTTCTTCGTCATGTCTAGGACAAGGTCTCCATATTTGGCAAGGGTGGGGTCTTGGGTGTTATACTCTCCCTTTACTTGTTTGACAACGAGTTGGGAGTCACAGAATGCCGCCACCTTAGTTGCTCCGTAGAAGGAGGCCAACTCAATACCAAATATTAGAGCTTCGTATTCAACTTGATTGTTGGAGGCAGGGAACTTGAAACGGATAGCATCTTGCATGGTGTATTCACCTTCCGGGCTTGCCAGTACAAATCCAGCTCCACTTCTTTGTTTTGTAGCAGACCCATCCATGTATAGAATCCAACAGTTGGATGGGAGTTCGACGGGAGACTCTTCTTCCTCCGGTGTGTTTTGCTTACGGGAGGTGGGGACATGTTCACCCATAAAGGCTGTCTCGACCATGAAGTCAACCAAAGGCTGTGCCAGGAGGGTCTTCCTTGGTTGGTACGTGATATCAAACTCCATGAGAGCGATAGACCAATTCAGGAGATGTCCGGAGCCGTCCAACTTGTGCAGTATTTTCTTCAGTGGTTCGTTCGTATACACGGTGATGGGGTGGGCAGAAAAGTATGCACGTAGTTTCCTTGAGGCGATGACTAGTGCGTACGCTACCTTTTCCACATTGAAGTATCTGCTTTCTACGTCTGATAATGCCTTAGAGACATAGTAGACGGGCTTCTGAATTCCTTCTTCATTCCGAACTAGAGCAGTGCATTGCGCATGATCGGTGGCGGCTAGGAACACGTACGGCATCTCACCGTGTCGGACTGCTGAGCAAGGGAGGAGAACCCAAGTACTCCTTCAACCGGAGGAACGCTTCGGAGCATTCGGGAGTCCAGGAGAAGCTCTTGGTACCCTTCAATACCTTGAAGAAGGGCAGTGATTTTTCGGCGGATTTGGCTATGAACCTTCCGAGTGCCGCTATCCTTCCATTTAGCCTTTGAACCTCCTTGATGGTGGTAGGTTCCTTCATGTCAATCAATGCCTTGATTTTCTCGGGGTTCGTCTCAATTCTCCTCTGCGATACCATGAAGCCCAAGAACTTTCCAGCTGTCACCCCAAATACACAATTACTTGGGTTCAGCTTCATGTTATTAACTCGGAGGTTGTTTATTGTCTCTTCCAGGTCAGGAGCGTGACTGCCCTCCTTGGTCTTAATGACCATATCATCAATGTAGGCCTCCATGTTTCGGCCTATTTGCGCGCCAAATACTTGATTCACCATTCGTTGGTACGTGGCGCCCGCGTTCTTGAGCCCAAAAGGCATCATAACATAACAATAATTTCCCCCAGGTGTTTGGAAGACCGTCTTCTCGATGTCCTCTTCCGCCATTTTTATCTGATGATAGCCTGAATAGGCATCTAGAAAACTGATTGTACGGTGTCCAGCAATGGAGTCAACCAGCTTGTCAATTCTGGGAAGAGGATAGCTGTCTTTAGGGCAGGCTTTGTTGAGATCGGTGAAATCGATGCACATTCGCCACTTCACATTTTGCTTCTTCACCATTACTACATTGGCCAACCAAACGGGATACTTGACTTCACGTATAATTCCGGTGCTCAATAACTTTTGCACCTCTTCTTTAATAGCCTCCTCCTTGTCCCTTGCAAAGTTTCTCCTTGTCTGGGAGATTATTTTTGCCAATGGGTCAACTTCCAAGCGATGGAGTTCTACTTCTTCATTGATCCCCCTCATGTCTTCGACTCTCCAAGCAAAGACGTCGAGACTGTTTTTTAAGAGGGAGACGATTCTTTCCTTCTCTTCTGGAGATAACTGGCCCCCCGAGTTTGATTTTTTGTTCAGGATAGTCAGGGTTAATGACCACCTCTTCCAGTTCGTCTACAAGCTCCATTTCAGGACCATCTCGAAATTCCATGAACTCGATAATGTTTTCTCTAATTCTCCTACCTTCGTTGTTATTCACGTTAAGGCCCTCTTCTTCCATTAGTTCATCGACGTCGAGCGGATCGACCCTCCTCAAGTCATGGGTGGCCCTCGAGTTCTGGCCGTTGACGAGAATGGGATCTTGCTCAGAGACGGGTGGAACTATGCCTTGGTCAGCTGCAATTTCTAGGACCATAGGCTCTTCCTCTAGGACCTCACGGATGTAGCTCAGCCTAGAGCTAGTTTCGGTAGTTTTTTGAGATTTAGAGACCTTGATGTTTTCTTCGGGGGTATCTATCTCCACGGTCTTAGATTTCTTCCTGCTTCTGACGACATGTTCCAAGAAGTCTTTGGGGGTCGCCCTCACACATCCAATTCCGCACGAGTGGGAAATTTAACTCGTTGGTGAGGAAGGGAGGCAACCAACCCATGTTTAGCTTGACTTGGAATGCCTATGATAGCATGATAATCACTTGTCAAATCCATGACCACGAAACTGACAGTAGCCTTGGATCTGAAGGGATGTTCGCCAATTTCAAGTTCTAGCTCCACAGTTCCCTTAGCTCCAACCTTATGGTTGGTGAATCCTTCCAGCCTTCCATGATATGGTTCCAGCATGGTGTCTTTCAAGCTCATCTGTTGGAAAGCGGAATAGTACAGGATGTCACGGGAGGCCCCCGTGTCCACAAGTAATCTTTCCGATTCCACATTATCAATCCGACCCTTTATCACCAAGGGTTGTTCATGGGCAGCGCGGCTCCCTGCCAATTCGTTGGGAGAAAAACTGATGACCTCTTCCGCCTTATGAATCCAAGCAGGCACGTGGTACACTTTGCTTAGTTCATGTATCTGGTCCCTTAGTTTTCTGGTGGAAGTCACCTCTTCACGGATCACGTGTAATTTAGCCCTAGGAGGCCTACGTTCTCCGTCCTCACTTTTATCATCGTCTTCACTTTCCTCTTCCTTTCGCTTCCGCTTGACATCCTTTTTCATGACATGGCGGTCTAGCTTTCCCTCGTCAACCCACCGTTGTATCATTTTCTTGAGGGCCCAATAGCCATCAGTAGTGTGACCATGGTCTTTATGGAAATCGCAGAATTTAGATGTAACACGCGGGTACTTTGGTTTATCACTCAGTGGACGGGGAGGGGGAAGGTTTACTAGCTGCATGATCTCCGAGATGGGTTTGGTAAGTGGGGTGAATACTTCAGGTTTTTCAGTACTTCTTGTTCTATTCTTCCCCTTGGAACCCTTACCATTGGCCTTGTCATCGTGGCGAGCACCGGCCGATTCTGGTTCCGCCTTATCATATCCCCTTTTCTTGCTTTTGTCCTCTGCCATGGCAATGGCATAGGCGACGTTGTACAAATCAGCCTTAGACTTAGGTTCTCTAGCGGACAGCTCATAGATGAGGGGACCGGATCTCAATCCTGAATTAAAGCAGATAATAACCTCCCTGTCGGTGAGGCTCTCTTCCACTTGTTCTGCCATCTTACGGAATCTGTTGTAATAACTGAGGGTGGTTTCTCCCTTTCCTTGCTCGATATTGGCAAGGTCAGTCAATCTCATCTTCCTCTTACCAGCAGTGGCAAAGTGGTCTAAGAAAATTCTCCTCATGCCCCTCCAGCAATCGATGCAACCTTTTTTGATCTCACGGAACCAGGTCAAGGCTGTTCCGGAGAAGGTGCTCGCGAAAGCTTTGCAAAGCATGTCATCAGCGGTGGTGAGGAGATTCATGGTTTGCTCAAAACTTTGCACGTGGTCTTTTGCATCAGTGGTCCCGTTGTACTTCTCAAAATTCGGGATCTTAAAGTGAGGATTTGGTGGTGCCTTAGTGATTCTCCGGGAGAATGGACGGGTGGCCCAGTCATAGTCATCATCATCAACCTTCTTGCCCATCTCCATGTCATCAAGTCTTTGTTTCAATAGTTCCCATTGTTTGGTTTCCACTCCCTTATCACTGCTGGAGTGATCATTCACCCTACTGTGTTCCCCATCGTTGATTTATCTTTGGGGTGATCATTCACCCTACTGTGTTCCCCATCGTTTCGGCGGCTGTCACGTTTAGATGGTGCCTTATCACGTCTTGGTTCCAACTCATGGCCACCAAGTATCATTCTATATGGTTCAGGAGTTCTCGAGCGCACGAATTCACGAGGACGAGGTCGAGGTGAGTCTCTCCGAGGACGAGGGGAATCATGACGAGGTCGACGGGGTCGAGGAGACCTGGGACGACGAGGTGCCATGACAAGACGAGGAGGAGATAAATGCTTGGACAAGCTGAGCCTCGTCCTTAGGTCCCTGGAATTCACTTCTTGTTCCTTGGAACTCAACTGGCTTCTCATGTCAACTACCTGGCCTTTCTTCTGGTTGGTATGCCGAGGACGGGGGGACTCTCGGAGGGCCTGCTTAGGTAGTACAGCAAGGTCGAGGGGAGGACCTCGTCGCTAACCCTGCTCCCTTCCACAAGGGTTGCCCATCGACGACAGCATGAATTCAGCCATGGAATTGTCACGGTCCAATTGCAAAAGAGCAGCTTGTGTCTCGTACATCCTTTGCAAAGTTTCCATTTGTCTATGTAACAGAGTGCGTCGGTCAACGGGTTGAGTTCCCTCGGCTTGGTTGACGTCGGCATTCTTTGTCGTCTTCCTTCCTACTCGCTTCCCACGAGGGCGAGTAGGACGAGGAAGGTTAGCTCCCTCTCCCTCGGCATTCGCCTGACCCATGGAACGAAGAGTCATGGTGAGGGGAGGAGGTCCGTCTGGCTAAGGTGGAGGAGGAGGCAGCTCGGCATTAGTGTTGACCCCGTTCACTTTAGTCTGTTCCTCGGCAGTAGCACTTGTAAACTGTCCGTCTTCCATTGCAAATAAGCGATTGTAACAGCGAATTTACCACACGTAAATTTTCCACAAATCCAAGATTTCTAGCCAAAGATTTGGGACAGATTCTGGGCGCTAACACAAGATTGCAATTGCAATTTTACTAGAACCAAAATTTTCGGCCAAAAAGATTGCTTCAGGCGTGAATTTGCAGATTCCGGTCGAATTTTCTGCAGAATCCGGCGAATCAAAAACAGAGCCAAAACGGAACAGAAAATTCCGTTCAAATCTAGAAAATTTTCGGAAAACAAATTGGCTTTCAGCGAGTTTTTTCCAGGTCAAACAAAGGGTGTTTGAATCGATTTCCCAGTAATGGAACCAATTAATGATGCCAAAATCGCCAAATCAGCCCAAATTCAAGCGTTCGGATGCACCGGAGATTGCAAGGCCTGAAAATAAGAGAAAACACGTAAACTAAGCCGGGACGAGTTCGGCTAAAGGCCCTCCGATGTGAGAGTAAGTTCACGGTTTGATTATGATAAACTAAATTGACGGAGTTTCTGTATTGTAAAAAGTAACGTACCCAATAATAGGTCATATGACTTGTATTTATAGGGATGGATCGATGGAATCCATGTAGAATTGAACTTGTAAAGAGATAAGATATAATCCTAAGAGAATTATATCTGTTAAGGAGTCATTGTTTGACTTGAATTGGTGTAGGTGGTTACAATCCTGATTGGATCATAACTGTTGAATCCTTGTTTGAATAGGATTGCACGATCTGCTAGCCGAAAAGCCGAGGAGTATAAATGATTTATCTCGGTATTTGTATATAAGTTGAGATGCGTGATTTAGCCTCCTCGTCCATTGGTAATCTGACAGCACATGAATATGCCGAGGTGAATGATTCTGTCTCCTCGTCATATGGATATATGCCGAGATAAGAACTTTTCTCTCCTCGTCACTTGTGATGATATGACGAGGTAAGAACTTTTCTCTCCTCGTCACTTGTGGCGTATCAGAGCATGATGAGCCAAGTATGAAGAACTCATCATCGATGTAAGGCCGAGGAGGTGCTCCTCGGCATACGAGGAGGGTACCTCGGCCCTAATAACTGAGCACTGATACTTGTGTATTGGATTATGTTTATAGCCCAATCCATTTGGGCCCACGCCGGGTAAACCCATGTTCGTATCTCGGTTTATACTGTTCAAAAGTATACAACAAAAATATATCCTGGCATTAGTAATAAAAATTACAAACTTTAAAAAAAATCTTGTATACAACATTTGTGGTGTCATTCACGGTCTTTTTCTTTCGTCACATATTAAAATCTTCAACCCATCACAACTATTTATCTTGCACAAAATAATATACAATTAACCATTACTAGAAACAGATTATTTTGAAAACAGACCAAAATGAGTGAGTGAACAGATAAAATCGGCGAAAAACATGTTTATTTGCCTATGAAAATGAAAAATTTATAGTTTTTTCGTATTTATAGGCATTTTTAATAGTAAAATAGCATGTTCATTTGCCCGTGTCCCAAAATTGTTGTCTCAATGTCATAGTGCGCTCTTTAAAAAAAATCAGAGCGATAGTGAATTCTTAAAATTTGTGTCTGTAAATACTGTAAATAGTGAAGACCAAATCATTGGCTATTGACCACTATTTAAATACAAAA
The DNA here is from genome assembly GCA_022495995.1 of Adenophora triphylla var. japonica. Classification (NCBI taxonomy): domain Eukaryota; kingdom Viridiplantae; phylum Streptophyta; class Magnoliopsida; order Asterales; family Campanulaceae; genus Adenophora; species Adenophora triphylla. The sequence continues at coordinate 446,481 of JAFEMH010000278.1, forward strand.
ATACTGGGTTTGAAAAAAAAAATTCTTTTCCCATCTCAATTTTTTTTATATTTATTTTAAAACGAAAGTAGTAGGACATTGTAGTAAAATGTCTTTAACTTTTTGTAATCTTATATTTACCCCGTTCCAAAAAAATATATTCACTTTATTTTTAATGTTAACTTAATTGAACATTGATCTAGAAAATAATGAAACTTAATAACTCAAATGAACTTTTAAAAATGCTATTGATATTAATGTTGTGTTAATATCAATTTTTTGGTCAAAAATAAATCAAACTTACTATCAAAATTAATTAGAACTATCCTGTCTTTTTGAGACCGAGAATTTTTTTTTTTTAAATTAGTTTTAAGTATTTTACTAAATGTTCTAATTTGAGCATGTGTATTTTTTGGCAGAAAAATAATACTTTAACTTTGATTTCATTGGTTATATTTTTGTTTTTTATTGCTTTATTTCTTCATTTAAGAATTCAATATACAATTTTGATTCTCTTATTTCAACATTGATATTCTAGCTAATAGTAGTACTGTAGGTGTTAGTGCACTAGGCCTATAGAGATAGACTTATTTGTAATATCATTATTCATTTATATATGAGATTATTACTTTGATTATTATATATGTTTGCATGTTTATTGTAATAATCGTGTCCCTAGTACTTATGAAGCACTAGTATGAAGTTTAATGGATAATCATGTGATGATTATATGCATAAGGATGCACATTAAATTCATGGGTACTTGTTGGAGAATAAGGTACTGGACTTGACCCATTATGAGATTTATGTCATGGTCAAATGTCATAATTAAATCTCATATAGTCATATCATTGATATCCTTTGACCTGAGATTATCATCGTCTTCCACTCGATGAATATTGTGTTTGATATAGTTTAACGTTGTCTTTAACCGAATAACAATAAGGGCTATTATTGGCATGATAGGATTCTTGTTGGAAAGAATGATAAGTCAAGATGGAAATTTGTCCCTCGTAAAGAGAGATGTTTGCTTGGCCACTCGTAAGTAAGATTGATGATGTACATGGCCATGTCCGAATGAATTAATGTGATTAATTACATTCGATTGATCAATTTACTTAGTAACGAGAAAGCATTGAACAATATGAGTTGACGTGGACCATGACTCATGTTCAATATAACATCGTGTGACAATGGAATTGTGATATGTTCTATGTAGGAAAATCAAACTTGATATTATATTATTTGGGTAGGCATGATGGCTTGCTAGAGTCCGCTCATGTCTTATGAGGATCGATGTGATCGAACTCATTGCCAACATAATATAGTCCTATGGGATCACACGCATCGAACGAATTGTCAAAAATGAAGAATATGGAGTTTTTGTTCTCAGAGGACGACTCGTCCCCAGGCCAGAACCAACTATTCCTCTTAAAGGGGACGCCAGATTCAGAAGCTGGGTGCCAGGGGACGACTCGTCCCCTGGGGGACGACTCGTCCCGTCGGCACTGGACTGACGCGAAATTGACTTAAAACTAGGGTTTTCACGAGGGAAAAAGTTTTATAACGTATAAATACTTACCCCTAGTTGCCCTAGTCGTCGTACTCACGTTTTGGGTTTAGAGAAACACAAAATAGAGTGATTCCAATTGTGAATTGAGAATCGAAACACCATTCAATTCCATATTCTTCATTGATTGAAAGGAGTTTCAATCAAAGGATCTAGCAATCCACCTAGAATTGTTCTAGGGTTCGTTCATCGCGTGGATACACATAGAGGATCTTCGCTATTCAAGATCTTTCGTTCGTGATTCATTGATCGTTCATCGAGGATTCATAAGATCAACAATCGAGTTGGAGCAGCGTTTATCAAAGACAAAAGCACACAAGGTTGGTAATTCTATTTCATACTTCTTAATTAATCATCTAGAACGGATCCTAGGGCTCCGGATTTTCGAGTTAATTTGCATTCTTCCGCTGCGCATGGACCCTCGAAACCCAACAAGTACATCATTCAAAGAAAAAAACTAGTGAAAAAAAGGCAGTGATAGGGAGCATTGGTTTCATACTTTTCGGATTTAATAAGAGAGAAAAAGGAAAAAAAATATGAAAAGAGAAAATTTAAAAGTGCCATTATTTGTATCAGATTTGAATAATGACAGTTATCAAAGGTTGTGCCAAATTGATTGCTTCTTAAATCACAATGTAGTATTTCCCATGTAGCATTAAATGTAATAATGAGGCATGAAAAAATTTATGATTTCAAAAAGGCTCATTATTTGTATCAGATTTGAATAGGGATAAATAGGTCATTTGCTATCACTAATTTAAGGGTATATTAGTCATATGATGTCTCAAAGTTTTGGAGGAAAAAATTGAGTGCTAAAATCACTTCAACCTTTAAATATATATAGATATTGACGTGTTGAATTCATACTGAGCGGGTGTTTGTTTTCTGGCAAAATATGCGTAGCGTTTCATGTGTTACAAGCAATTGTGTCATAACAACGTGCGCTCAAGTATGCATCTTTATGTTTATAGGTTTTGCCCATTTTTAACTGCTAGGTAAAAAAAAGGGAGTAAGGCTGAAGCAGGATTTACTCATCTTGCTCTATTGGTGTGTTTGAAGGTTGAGAAGAATTTTAAATTTAGCAAATTTGATCTCGACAGCACAAAGTAAAAAACGAGAACTCGTAGCGTAGGGAACGAACACTGGTCGTTTAAGCGGTGGAGGACTCCTCGATCTTGTTTTTCACAAGTTTAAAATTTAGCATGTTTATTTTACTATTATTATCCATATTTATTTTTAATCTTTTATATAAATATGTGAACGGTATAAACTGAGATACGAACATGGGCTTGCTCGAGCTGGGCCTAATTGGATTGGGCCATGAATATTATCTAAATAACCAAGTATCAGGGCCGAGTAAGGTCTTCCTCGTATGCCGAGGAACGTTTACCTCGGCCTTATGACATCATGCTTGGGCCGTCATGTCGCAAGTGATGAGGAGAGAAAAGTTCTTACCTCGGCATTTCATCATTGTGACGAGGAAACAAAATCATTTACCCCGGCATATATACATGCCGGTCAATCTCCAAATGACGAGGAAGCAGAATCATTTACCTCGGTTTATTTGCCAAGACCGAGGTAAAACATTTATGTTCCTCGGCGTTCCGGCTAGCAGCAATACAGTCCTTATTCAACAAGGATTATACATACAAGAATGATCCAATCAGGATTATAATTACCAACATCACTTCAAGTCAAACAAAGACTCCTTAACAGATATAATTTTCTTAGGATTATGTCTTATCTCTTTACAAGTTTACTTCAACATGGATTCTATCAATCTATCCCTATAAATACAAGCCCCATGACTCATTATTTGGTACGTTACTTTTTACATTGGGAAAACTCTGTCAATTTGTTTTCTTACATACAAATCGTGAACTTACTCTCACGCCGGAGGGCCTTTAGCCGGACCCGCCCCGGCTTAGTTTACGTGTTTTCTCTTATTTTCAGGCATTGCAATCACCGGAGCAATCATCGCTTGGATTTGGGCTGTTTTGACGATTTTGGCATCATCAATTGGTTCCATTGCCGGGAAATCAATTTAAACACCCTTTGTTTGGCCTGGAAAACGCTCGCTAAAAGCCAATTTTCTTGCCGGAATTTTTCTCTCATTGAACGGAGTTTCTGGAAAACGTTTGGGCTCTGTTCTTGAAACCGCCGGAATCTGCAAGTTTCAACCGGAATTCACCCATATTTCGTTGGAGACGTTGTTAACGTGAAATTCCGCCCCAGTTTGGCTTGAATTCTTTGGTGTTGAAAAAATCACAATTAGCTGTTTGTTGGTGGTCAAAATTTGCCCTAATTTTGGCCATAAATTTGGTTCTATTGAAATTGTGGTTTTTGGGAAATTTACACTTGGTAATTTGTTGTTGACTCACAATGGAAGGACAGTTTACGAGTGTTACGGCTGAGGACCCAACCCAGGTGAATGGGGCGAACACTGTAGCCGAGGAGCTGCCTCCTCCTCCTCCTCTACCTCAGTCAGATGCCCCTCCTCCCCTCTCCATGACCCTTCGTTCCAAGGGTCAGGTGAATGCCGAGGGAGAAGGAGCTGAGCTTCCTCGTCCTACTCGCGCCCGCGGAAAGCAAGTGGGAAGGAAGAAAACAAAGAATGCCGACGCCGATCAAGCAGGAGAAAGTCAATCCATTGACCGACGCTCTTTGTTACATAGGCAAATGGAGACATTACAAAGAATGTATGAAACACAGGCTGCTCTCTTGCAATTGGACCCAGAGCATTCCATGACTGAATTTATTAGGCCATCTGTGGGCAACCCCCTCGAAAAGGGACAGGATGAGCAGTGAGCTCCTCTCCTCAAAACCGGAGAACTACCAAGGCAAGCTCCCCGAGAACTTACTCGTCCTCGGCATGACAGCAAGAAGAAAGACCAGGTGGTTGACCTGAGAAGCCACTTAACTCCCAGGGACGAGGAAGTAAATTCCAGGGACCTAAGAACGAGACTTAGCCTGAACAGGTGCCTGTCCCCTGCTCGTCTCGTCATGGCCCCTCGGCGTCCTGCATCACCACGAGCTCGTCGACCGGATTCTCCTCGTCCTCGGCAAAGAGAGTTTGCTAGGCCAAGGACCCCGAAACCATACAGGATGATACTTGGTGGCCAAGACCTGGAACTGAAGCGTGATAAGGCCCCTTCCAAACGGGACATCCGCCGACATGACGCGGAGCACAGTAGGGTAAATGATCGCCCCAAGGACAAATCCGTCAGAAGCTCCCAACGAAGCACCCGCTCAAGCAGTGACAAGGGAGTGGAAACCAAGCAATGGGAGCTGTTGAAGCAAAGACTGGATGACATGGAGAGGGGAAAGAAGTTCAATGACGATGATTACGACTAGGCAACACGTCCATTCTCCTTGAGAATAACTGCAGCTCCACCTAATCCCCACCTCAAGCTCCCTAATTTCGAAAAATACAATGGCACTACTGATGCAAAAGACCACGTGCAAAGTTTTGAACAAACTATGAATCTCCTCACCAATGCCGATGACACCTTTCTGTAAAGCTTTCGCGAGCACCTTCTCCGAATGACTTTGACCCGGTTCCGTGAGCTTAAAAGAGGTAGCATCGATTCTTTGGAGAGGCATGAGGAGAATGTTCTTGGACCACTTTGCCACCGCCGGGTAAGAGGAAGATAAGGCCGCCGACTTGGCCAACATTGAGCAGGAAAGGGAGAGACCACCCTCGCCTATTATAATCGGTTCCGAAAAATGGCGGACTGTGTGAAGAGAGCCTCACCGATAGGGAAGTCATTGTTTGTTTCAACTCGGGCTAAAATCTGGTCCCCTCGTTTATGAACTCTCAGCCCGGGAACCTCAAACAAAGTCCGAACTATACAAAGTAGCTTATGCCATTTCCATGGCCGAGGACAAAACAAAGAAAAGGGAGCCGACAAGACGAAACAGAGGCGACAGGGCACTCGCCGTAATGATAATGGAAACGGCAAGGGTTCCAAAGGGAAAAATAAAACAAGGAGCACGGAGAAGCTTGAATTCACTCCTCTTACAAAACCCATCTCTGAAATCATGCAGCTGGTCAACCTTCCTCCACCTCATCCAATGACTGACAAGCCAAAATTCCCTCGTAACATGAACAAATACTGTGATTTTCACAAAGACCACGGGCACACCACTGATGGCTGTTGGGCCCTCAAAAAAATAATTCAAAAATGGGTCGACGAGGGAAAGTTAGATCGTTATGTCATGAAAAAAGACAACAAGCTGAAGCGGAAGGAAGAAGAAAGTGAAGATGACGACAAAAGCGAGGATGAAGACTTCAGGCCTCCTAGGGCCAAGTTGCATGTGATACGGGAAGAGGTAACTTCTACCAGAAAACTAAGGGATCAGATCCACGAGCTGATCAAAGTATACCATGTTCCTGCTTGGATCCATAAAGCAGAAGAGGTCATTAGTTTCTCTCCTAATGAGTTGGCTGGAAGCCGAGCAGCTCGGGAACAACCCTTGGTGATAAAAGGCCGAATAGACAATGTTGAATCCGAAAGACTCCTCGTTGACACGGGGGCCTCCCGGGATATCCTATATTATTCAGCCTTCCAACAGATGGGCTTGAAAGACACCATGTTGGAACCCTATCATGGAAGGCTAGAAGGATTCACCAATCACAAGGTGGGAGCCAAGGGAACTGTGGAACTGGAACTTGAAGTCGGTGATCATCCCTTCCTAGCCAAAGCCACAGTCAATTTCGTTGTCATGAATTTGACTAGTGATTACCATGCGATCATAGGCATTCCAAGTCAAGCTAAACTTGGGATGGTGGCCTCACTTCCCCACCAACGAGTTAAATTCCCCACTTGGACAGGGATTGGATGTGTGAGGGCCACCCCCAAAGACTTCTTGGAACATGTCGTGAAGAGCAGAAAGAAATCCAAAAGTGTAGAGATAGATACCCCCGAGGAAAACATCAAGATCTCAAAGTCTCAGAAACCACCGAAACTAGCTCCCGAATGAGCTATATTCGTGAGGTGCTTGCAGATGAGGATGAACCTGTGGTCCTAGAAATTGCAGATGACCAAGGCATAGTCCTACTTGTACCTGAGGAAGAACCTATGGTCCAAGAAATTGCAGATGACCAAGGCATAGTCCTACCTGTACCTGAGGAAGAACCTATGGTCCAAGAAATTGCAGATGACCTAGGCATAGTTCCGCCCGTATCCAAGGAAGACCCTGCTCTCTTCAACGGCCAGAACTCGGGGGCCAATCACGACCTAGGGAAGGTCAATCTCCCCGATGTTGATAAACTTATGGAGGAAGAAGGCCTCAACGTGAACGACAACGAAGGGAGAAGAATTAGAGAGATCATTATTGAGTCTCTAGAATTCCGTGACGGTCCTGAAATGAAGTCCGTAGATGAACTGGAAGAAGTAGTCATCAATCCTGACTATCATCATCAAAAAATCAAGCTCGGGGGCCAATTATCTCCAGAAGAGAAAGAAAAAATCATCTCCCTCTTGAAAAGCAGTCTTGACGTCTTTGCTTGGAGAGTCGAAGATATGAGGGGGATCAATGAAGAAGTAGCCCTCCACCGCCTGAAAGTTGATCCTTTGGCCAAGACTATCTCCCAGACAAGGAGAAATTTTGCAAGGGACAAGGAGGAAGCTATAAAAGAAGAGGTGCAGAAATTACTTAGCGTCGGAATAATTCGTGAAGTCAAGTACCCCGTTTGGTTGGCCAACGTAGTTATGGTGAAGAAGCAAAATGGGAAGTGGCGTATGTGCATAGACTTTACTGATCTAAACAAAGCCTGCCCCAAGGACAGCTATCCTCTCCCTAGAATTGACAAGTTGGTTGATTCCATTGCTGGACACCAAACTCTCAGCTTCCTAGATGCCTATTCAGGCTATCATCAGATAAAAATGGCGAAAGAGGACATTGAGAAGACGGCCTTCCAAACACTTGGGGGAAATTACTGTTACGTCATGATGCCTTTTGGGCTCAAGAACGCAGGTGCTACATACCAACGAATGGTGAATCGAGTTTTTGCAAGCCAAATAGGTCGCAACATGGAAGCTTATATTGATGACATGGTCATAAAGACCAAGGAAGGCAGTCACGTTCCCGACCTGGAAGAGACAATTCACAACCTCCGAGCTAATAACATGAAGCTAAACCCAAGCAAGTGCGTGTTTGGGGTAACGGCCGGAAAGTTCCTAGGCTTCATGGTATCTCAAAGAGGGATTGAAGCAAACCCCGAAAAAATAAAGGCGCTCGTTGACATGAAGGAACCTACCACCATCAAGGAGGTTCAAAGACTTAATGGAAGAATCGCGGCCCTTGGAAGATTCATCGCCAAATCCGCTGAAAAGTCACTGCCTTTCTTCAAGGTATTGAAGGGTACCAAGAGCTTCTCCTGGACTCCTGAATGCTCCGAAGCATTCCTCCGGTTGAAGGAGTACTTGGGTTCCCCTCCCTTGCTTAGCAGTCCGACTACCGGTGAGATGTTATATGTCTTCCTAGCTGCCACTGATTATGTTGTCGCAACTGTCTTAGTTCGGAATGATGAAGGAATTCAGAAGCCTGTCTACTATGTCTCTAAGGCACTGTCCGACGTGGAAAGAAGATATTTCAATGTGGAGAAGATAGCATACGCACTAGTCATTGCATCGAGGAAACTACGTGCCTATTTTTCTGCACATCCTATCACCGTGTACACAAATGAACCGTTGAAGAAGATACTACATAAGTTGGACGGCTCCGGACGTCTCCTTAATTGGTCCATCGCTCTCACTGAGTTCGATATCACTTACCAACCAAGGAGGACCCTCCTGGCACAGCCATTGGTAGACTTCATGGTCGAGACTGCCTTTATGGGTGAGCATCTCCCCACCTCTCGGAAGCAAAACGCACCAGAGGATAAAGACTCTCCCATTGAACTCCCACCCAACTGTTGGATCGTGTATACGGACGGATCAGCCACAAAGGAAAGAAGCGGAGCTGGAATTGTACTAGCAAGCCCAGAAGGAGAGTTTACTACTCAAGACGCCATCCGTTTCAAGTTCCCTGCCTCCAATAATCAAGCGGTATATGAAGCTCTAATATTTGGCATTGAATTAGCCTCCTTCTATGGAGCAACTAAGGTGGCGGCTTTCTGCGACTCCCAACTCGTTGTCAAACAAGTAAAGGGAGAGTATAATGCCCAAGACCCCACCCTTGCCAAGTATAGAGACCTGGTCCTAGTTATGACGAAGAAGATAGAATTTTTCGAGCTCAAACAAATTGGCAGGGAAGATAACCAAGTCGCAGACGTTCTCTCCAAACTGGCGACCATGGATGTGTCTAAGACTAGTCCATATGTAGTTTATGCCGAGGAACCTTCATACGAAAGACTACAAGTCATGCTCTTAGATGGAGAAGATAGATGCTGGATCGATGACTACATTGAATACATTGAGAAGGAGAAACTCCCTGAAGATGAAGCTCAAGCTAAAATCATCAAGAAGAGGTCTCCAAGGTTCGTGGTAATAAGCGGAGTCCTCTACCAAAGATCTTTCACGAAGCCCCTGCTAAGGTGTGTCTATCCCAAGGAAATTCAGAACCTCTTGGTAGAAGTACATGAAGGCGTTTGCGGCGGACACCCGGGGGCCAGAACCTTAGCTGACAAGATCATATCGCTAGGTTACTACTGGCCAAACCTAAGGGAAGACGCGCACGCCTATGTTAGAAAATGTGACAAGTACCAAAGATTCTCTGACATTCCTAGACTACCGGCAGTTGAGCAAACACTTGTAATACCTACGTGGCCATTTGATATGTGGAGGATCGATATCATCGGACCCTTCCCTCCCGCGCGTGGTAATTGCAAGTACGTGATAGTAGCTGTTGATTACTTCTCCAAGTGGATAGAAGCCAAGGCATTAGCCAAGATAACGGAAGAGAACGCGATCAACTTTGTCCATGACAACATCGGTGCGGTCGGCCTTCCACATACAATCGTCTCTGATCATGGATGCAATTCTCCACAAAGCATTCACTACGACTGGGAAGGGTCAAAGTCCGCCATGCAAAATCTTCGCCAGCGAGACCTCAAGGCAATGGCCAAGCGAAGCGGCAAACAAACCGGTCCTAACCGCCCTTACCAAGAACCTTGAGGGACGCGAGGGTAGATGGTTGGACGAACTTCCCTAGCCTTATGGGCATTCGCACAACCACCCGGGGGCCAACCGGGGAAACCCCATTCGCACTAACCTTCGGTTCTGAGGCTATGGCACCAACGGAGATGGCCATCCCTACTGTGAGAAACTCCCATTACGATGAGCAAGTCAACAAGATCAATAGGCTCCTAGATCTGGACCTGATAGATGAGAAACGACTAGCTGCACAGATGAGGATGGTGAATTACAAGCAAAGGACCAAGGCGTATCACGACAAGAGGGTCATCAGAAGAGTATTCCAAGTAGGCGATTGGGTACTTAGAAAAATTGAAGCTACCGGTCGGAAGGCAGAACAGAACAAGCTCTCCCCAAATTGGGAAGGTCCTTATATCATCACTCAAGTCATTCGAGAAGGGACCTACAGATTGAAGACCAAGGAGGGGAAGGACCTCAAGCATCCGTGGCACTCCGACAACCTTAGAAAATATTATCACTAGTCTAGTTTATTTTACAGTAGATTAGTTTCTTATTTTCTGTCTTTTATTTTTGTTAGTTGATAGGATTGCAGTTCGATGTAATCGCATTTCAGTTTTACGAAAGCAGTTTCTTCCAACACGCAAAGCAACTATCAACTCTGCACACTGACATCAGGAGACGAGGACTTTATCCCTGACTCTTCTAAACACACATCCTGTCAAGGGTCCACCTTGATTCAGGATACCAACAGCCAAGACCAAGGGTCCTCCTTGGCCTGATGGCTTACCACACATCCTGTCAAGGGTCCACCTTGATTCAGGATACCAACAGCCAAGACTAAGGGTCCTCCTTTGCCTGATGGCTTACCACACATCCTGTCAAGGGTCCACCTTGATTCAGGATACCAACAGCCAAGACCAAGGGTCCTCCTTGGCCTGATGGCTTACCACACATCCTGTCAAGGGTCCACCTTGATTCAGGATACCAACAGCCAAGACCAAGGGTCCTCCTTGGCCTAATGGCTTACCATACATCCTGTCAAGGGTCCACCTTGATTCAGGATACCAACAGCCAAGACCAAGGGTCCTCCTTGGCCTAATGGCTTACCATACATCCTGTCAAGGGTCCACCTTGATTCAGGATACCAACGGTCAAGACCAAGGGTCCTCCTTGGCTTAATGGCTTACCACACATCCTATCAAGGGTCCACCTTGATTCAGGATTACAAACATAACAGCCAAGACCGAGGATTTTCCTCGGCCTGATGGCTTAACATACGTCCTACCAAGGGTCCGCCTTGATTCAGGATTACAACACATTTAAAGCCAAGGAAACCTTCCTCGGCAAAAATAACTTGAAAGAGTAGTAAAAGTCAAGGAGTCCTTCCTCGGCCTAACCACTTGCTCTACAATTAGGGAACGAGGAACCCTCCTCGGATCCCACCTTCATAAACCGGTTGCCTACGCCTAGCATATAGAAACAGAAACACAAGCAATTCTTTGAAATAATACGAATCATGACAAAAGAATTTTTCATTGATAATCAAAGAGAATTACAAATCCTACCTCTATTACAAAAAGCAAAAAGGAAAATCTATCCTAAGTTTGCTGCTCGCCATCAAAAGGCTTCTCAAGCCACTCCTCAGTAATGGAGCCGGGGGGAGGAAGGACCGTTTGCTCAGTAAGGGCATTAGTCTGCTCGGCCTCTCCTTCCACCTCAGCTTCCATGGCCTCAGGCTCTTCCCCATCCTGGATCGCCTCCACCAAGTCTTTTATATTACCGGGGACGACAGAAGCCGGCCTCCACACTTCCCTGCATGCTTGAGCATCCTTGGCCGCCATTATTTCCAAGTTGCTTTCAGAAAAAGGGACCAGGTAGTGGAGAGCTCTGACTTCCTCGCTATATTGATCCCGGCAGATCAACATGGCTACTTTGTTAAGATCTAAGCCGGTGGAAGGGTCAGCCAGGATGCTACGGGCAAGGTGGAGATACCCGTCTTCAAACATGGTTGTCGTTTGCTCATCCACGGCATCTTGAAAGGCCGAGCTGGCCTTTACAGCTTCCTTGAAGGCCGAGCTCTCTTTGAAGCGCGCCACGGCCTCTTCCTCCCTAGCCGGAAGGGTGGCTTCCAACCCTCTGCACCGGGCTTCAGCTTCCTCGGCCCTAGTTTGGACCTCAGCTTTTTCTTTCCTTGCCGTAGCAAGCTCTTCTTCCTTGAGCCGGAGATGTTCCTCGGCCTTGGCCTTTTCTTCCTCGGCCCTCTTTGCTTCGGCCTCTACTTTGGCCTTGGCGGCCACGAGCTCAGCATCCTTGGCCTTCAAAAGCTTAACCAAGGAAGCCTTATCAGTATCGCTCTTCGCTTGGGCGGCCTTGGCCTCATTCAGACGCCTGGCTTTTTTCTTGGCCAAGACATTCTCATACGCCGTGACGGAAGCCAACTGAAAGAAAAATCAATATTATGAATGTAAACAAATCACAAGATCAATGACCAAGAAAAGGGGACATTTACCTCGGCGATTAAGAGCCCATTATGACAGAGCAAGGTATCTTCGCTGGGAGCCTCTCTAACAAGAGCATCATAGGCGTCCTCGTCCATAGCTCTCTGAATGGGAGCTCGGCCCAATCTTACTAAGGGTCCCTCCCTAGCTAGCAGAGGAAGTCCCCTAAGACGGGGAACGTTGAGGGCCATGCTCTTAGCTAGCTCGTCGGCCTCCTCAACGGTCTTGATATTCTGGATGGTTAAGGGAGGAGGAGCCTCAACATTGGGAGCCCCACTAACACTTGCTCGCTTAGCTGCAGGCTCCTCGGCACTAACAGCTTGGGCTCTTTTGGAGCCAGATCTCCTTTGGACGAGGTCGGTTTCCTCGGATCCCACCTCCTCGGCCTCAACATGAGGGTTAGGCCCATCTCCAGTTATTGGCTCAACCCGTTCCTCGGATGCTGCGCCCTCGACATTAGCATCTTCGTGCAATTTGAGGGGAAGGGGTTTATCACCTTGAACGTTCAGTATCAGGTTACGAGCATTGGTCTCCTCTCTCCTCTCCACCAAAGCAGACTTCTTGCTTTGTTTCCTCTTTCTCTTTATCAGCTCCTGGGGACTAAGCCTCTCCATGGCTATGGCTGCTTCTTCCTCGGTGGTTAAATCTGAAAGGACGAGGAAAAAATTATTAAGTACGAGCAGAAGGGAAGCATTCAAAAATTACGAGTAACAAAGATAAATGTTTACATCCAACAATGTCAATTGCTTTCAGACATTGATCACGGGGACGCTCGGTCTTACACCTAGTACAATCTTCATGGAATACTAAGCCGGGGTGTATGGTCCAATCGTTGAAACGCTGTCCTCTTTTAACAGTGACGAGAGGAGCCACCCCGTCCTTTGGCCCCTGCATCAATCCAGCTTGGATATAGTAATGATCCGAGGATTCAACTGCTTTCCAGTCGAGTAGCCCTACCTCGGCAAACTCCTCTAAACGCTTGATTAAAGCCTGGGTCCACTCATATTGTTGGACAGCAAAGGAGGAAGTGGGATCCTTGCAAGGAGACTGGAATTCCCAACCCTGACGACTCTCAACCCGGATAACGTGGTTATCCCAGCCTGCAACTTTGCTAGACATGGGGAGGAGCAGCTTGGGTTTTTTGGAGGCACTCCTAATAACTACGAGCAAACTTTCCTTGATAACTTGGACCACGTAGAAATGACGGAAAGCACCCATGGTCGGCTCAAAACCTAGGCTACGGCATAGGACAATGAAGCTCACAAGAACCCTAGTGCCATTGGCTCCTAGCATGGCCGACACTGCCCTAACGTCATCCAAAAATTCATTGATGAATGGGTCCAAGGGAAGACGAAGCCCCTGTTGAAACTGTTTGAAATAAAGATGGATAAAATCTTGGTTGTAGTAGAAGTTCTGCTCCTCCTTATCAGTCTTGAGGTCAAGCTTGCCCATATAAGTTAACTTGTACTCGGTTCTATCCACCCCGTACTTGGAATATAACTTCTCGATCATGGGATCCCCAGGCTTTGGAGCCCTCTCCCTTTGTTTACCTCGGCTATCCCTTCTTCGTACCAAGCGGCCATCAGCTTGAGCACCTTCCACGAAGGCGTCAACTATTTGAGTAGACGAGGAGGGTACTCCTTCTCTTCCCGTCATATCTGCATAAAGACGAGGGGACAAAGTTAGTTACCTCGTCAATGGCTGATTTTAGGACGGGGAAGGGAGTTTCCCCTCCTCGTCATGTCATAAGGCCGAGGAGGGAGCCGTACCTCTCAGACGCTCACGCATTTCGCGATTGGAGGCCGGGTAGAACAGTTCGATGTGCTCCATCATCTCAGCCCTATCCTCAAAAACTATAACGTTGGGTGAACCGGACTCAATCCTATCTATTCTTGTGGAGTCTGGGTATTGAAGGAATAACCGAGTCCGGCCATAACCTTTTAATTGCTTGCTTATTTCATCCAAGGTCAGCATCATCCAAGGTCCTCTCTCTCTCCGATATACCCTTAGATTGCCAGTGTGATATCCATAACGGAATCGGGGGGAATGATCCCAAGAACGAGCCATCTAAGGGGAATCAAAGATTAAAGGGGGAGTTCGTTCAATATTCAAAAGTGTTCAACAAGACCCAAAAGAAAATCAAAGATTGAAAGTTTTGAAAGTTTAAAACTTGAATTCATGAAGAAAAGCTCTATTCTTCAACAATGGCGGTTCGTTCTTCTTGACACATTCAAAATTCTTTCCAAAACATCCTAGAAAACTTGAAATCAAAAGCGAAATGCAGAAAGGGGAAAGAATTTCATACCTGAGTGTGAAGGAATGAATGGAATCGCAAGATAAAGCAACGTCGCCGGAAGAATCGAGTTCGCCGGAAACTGGGTTCAAACAAATAGAGATCGCCGGAATGTTTCGTCGCCTGAACCTTGCCTTTGCTCTCGAATAAATGGGGTTTGTAAAGATTGAAATGAAAGGGTTTTAGCTTTTTATAACCCCTTAACCGGGTCAAACCCATGGGTAAAGAGGAAAAACGGGTAAGGCGCCCCAAGAATTAAATGCATATAACAGTTTTCGAGGCGTGACAAGACTGGGGGGCCCCAGGTAATCATCAGAATAGCAACCGTCAGTTACAGGAAACAACACCGAGGACACGTGGTAAACCTGTTCGTATCCCATAGCCGAGGACGAGGAGACTTTCTACTCGTCATAAGTCGAGCTAGAAAGTCGGGGGCCACTGAACGGTATAAACTGAGATACGAACATGGGCTTGCTCGAGCTGGGCCTAATTGGATTGGGCCATGAATATTATCTAAATAACCAAGTATCAGGGCCGAGTAAGGTCTTCCTCGTATGCCGAGGAACGTTTACCTCGGCCTTATGACATCATGCTTGGGCCGTCATGTCGCAAGTGATGAGGAGAGAAAAGTTCTTACCCGGCATTTCATCATTGTGACGAGGAAACAAAATCATTTACCCCGGCATATATACATGCCGGCCAATCTCCAAATGACGAGGAAGCAGAATCATTTACCTCGGTTTATTTGCCAAGGCCGAGGTAAAACATTTATGTTCCTCGGCGTTCCGGCTAGCAGCAATACAGTCCTTATTCAACAAGGATTATACATACAAGAATGATCCAATCAAGATTATAATTACCAACATCACTTCAAGTCAAACAAGGACTCCTTAACAGATATAATTCTCTTAGGATTATGTCTTATCTCTTTACAAGTTTACTTCAACATGGATTCTATCAATCCATTCCTATAAATACAAGCCCCATGGCTCATTATTTGGTTCGTTACTTTTTACATTGGGAAAACTCTGTTAATTTGTTTTCTTACATACAAATCGTGAACTTACTCTCACGACGGAGGGCCTTTAGCCGGATCCGCCCCGGCTTAGTTTACGTGTTTTCTCTTATTTTCAGGCCTTGCAATCACCGGAGCAATCATCGCTTGGATTTGGGCTGTTTTGACGATTTTGGCATCATCAATATGTAATAAATATTTAATTATGGAAAGAATTATATTTTCATACTACAATTGACTTATTAATTGCTTCAAATAAGAATTTGTTTATTAGTTTATTTAGTTTAAAATAATTTACTTATTTTTTTATATTTTCTTATACCATAAAACTACTTTTTTATTTGTAATACAACAATTGTTTTATAATGGAACGGAAATAGTAGTAAAATATATTCGCTATCTTGAATCCATTATCCAAAAGGATGGAGAATTAGATTGAGATGTGACTCATAGGATTAAAGCAGGTTGGTTGAAGTGGAAGAGTGCCACAGGGTTTCTATGTGATCGCGGCATGCCCAATAGATTAAAGGGAAAATTCTACCGCATGGCAATTAGGCCGGCATTGTTTTACGGCACCGAATGTTGGGCCGTGAAACAGTGTCACGTGCATAAGATGAATGTGGCGGAGATGCGTATGCTTCGATGAATGTGCGGTCATACAAGAAAGGATCGATTGGGGAATGAGGTGATCAGAGGTAAAGTAGGAGCTGCGCCCATCGAGGATAAAATGAGGGAAAATCGTCTAAGGTGGTTTGGACATGTGAGAAGGAGACCGAGTGATGCACCGGTTAGGAGGCCGGAACAGTGGAGAAATGATAAAATGGCGAGGGGTAGGGAAAGACCCAAACAAACTTGAATTAGAGTAATTGAAAATGATATTAGTTTACTTGGAGTGGATGAAAGTATGGTGTTGAAGAGGCCGGAGTGGAGGGCAAAAATCCATGTGGGGGGTTGATTTTTTTTTTTATGTTTATTTATTTATTTATTTGTTTATTTATTTATTTATTTATTTGTTTATTTATTTATTATTATTATTTATTTATTATTATTATTTATTTATTTATTTATTTATTATTTATTTTTTATTTATTTATTTATTTTTATTTTTTTCGCAATAACATATGAGGATTCATGTTAGCCGACCCCAAATTATTTTGGGACTAAGGCTTTGTTGTTGTTGTTGTTGTTGTTGTTGTTGTGGGGGGGTCAAAATATTGCATAATGAAAAAAAATAAACCACACATTTAAAGACAATATTAATGAATTTTTCATCATCGTTCAAATTATGATGACAATTATAAGAGAATGTTTACGTCGATAGTCTCCTACCCTTTATATCGGTAAATTCAATATAGCTATATTCATATTGTATATCACTGGCCATAAACAAACATAGTGGTAACTGATAAGTTGTATTTTATCCATTCTTTTTGTGTAGGATAGAATGACCAAGTGAGTGTAACCTTTGATGATTGAAATGTAACTTGTATCTACAAAGTCTACTTAACCGATCAAAAAGATGGCCATGAAGTTTATAAGAAACGATTTGATTCTAAATCAGAAATTATCTGATTTCAGGATAACTTTACAAAACAAGGAATACTTCCCCCTATTTCTTTGGCTTGGTTACTCAGTAAAGACCTAATTCCTATTTCTCATGACTCTGTGATTTTTCGTTTTGGTAGCTGAACTTCCCTTTTGGTTACTAATTTCCATCTCAAACTTTTGTGATGAGGGGAAACATTCTTACTGAAAATTGGAAATCACAAAGGTCGGAGGTGCTATTACTATTGATGCTGCCCAAAAATAATGGTTGGGCCCTATATAAGTCCAAAGGCGAGAAACCATCAGGTAGGCCCAAAGCGAGATAAAGCCCAAAAAGAAGATAAAAATAAAGGTGGCCCAAGTGTGGATCGCAGGAAAGCATGGTATGAAGTATCCCGCTAGGTTCAAGGTAAGGGGGAGGAACAAGGCAGTAATAGCGAGATATTATGAGGCAAGCCGGCGAGATAATGATAAAAATGAGAGGCGAGACATTATGGTAAGGCGACACGAACCATGGTTAACCTTATCCGGTGAGATATGGATCCCAGTTTATACTATTCATAAGAGGCGGCATATAAATATCTTTGAAGTGGGACCCATTGAACGGTTATGCATTGGGAAAAGTGATCACGTGTTGAGGGTTTGTTTGTATAAAGGACCAATGGAGGGATGACACGTGTAAGGAGGCATGGAACGTGAGGATGTCATGTGCACGGCACGGGGGAAGGGGTATATATATGAGAGATAATCTTCATTGTAAAGGTACGTTCAATACACACACCAAAACACCTTTCCATTCCAGATTTTCCCTTCTCAGACGAACACTTATCCTCACGCCGGAGGGGCTTACGCCGGAGCCGCCCCCGGCTTAGTTGACGTTTGCTTGTGTGCAGGAGTGAAGAAGGAGCCGGAGTTGTCCAAATTCGACTACAACGGTGTGTTGCTGTTTGAGAAAATTCCTGGCAACATCAATTGGTTCCGTTGCCGGGACCGATTCTCTTTATCAGTTGAAGTTTGCCGGCGGTAGAGTGGTAAGTTAGGTTCGATTTGCATATCTGGAGATTTGGAGGTGTTCAATCAAGGTGTTTTTTGTTTGTCGTTCATTTTTCTGGGTGTTTACTGTTCGAAGAGTCTTCTGGTGTTTGTATTTGGTGGGAGTCAATTATTGTTGATAGTTTGGGTGTATTGAATTTTTGGTGGCTTTGTTTGGCCGTTTGGGTGAAAATTAGTTCAGAAGTGTTGGATTTCCGTTGGATTGGATTTTTGGAGTTTGTGCAGGTTGATTGAAGTGTCTTTGTTTGAGTTTAATGGCTTGAGAATTTTGGTGTTGCTGGGTTTTGGTTTTGTGTGAATCCATTCAATTCTGGTCAGGATTTTTGTGTTTGGAGTTGGTGTTTGTTCGAAATTGTTGAAGTAAGGCTGATTTTGCGTTTGATAAGTGTAATAGAAGGTTGAAGCATTTTCAAGTTCCTGGGTTAGATCTCCAAATCTTCATAAGATTTGCAGATCTTCAAGGTTTAAGTTCATCAGTTTGATTACATGGGTGATAAGGAATGTCAACACCGGAGAAAGGTATAGTGGGCCAGAAAATGATGGCGGGAAGGAACCTTATTCCAACTATATCGGGTTTGGGGAATATGGGAACTGGAGGAGCGAGAGATACTTCTTCTTCGCATCAAGTGATTCCAGAGGAGAGAGAGCGGGATACAGGTGATGAAAGAGAGAGAAATGTAGTACCGCCGCCGCCAGAGGAGGAAGTGGAGAATGAAGAGGAAAGTTTGAGGATCCACAATAATTTGATTTTGCAATTGATTGAAAATAACAAGCGGTTAAGGACATTGAAGAAGAAGCCTACCCCAATCCCGCAAGGTTTGTTAACGGTGACAGAAGAGCAAAATAAGGGGGCGAATAAGGAAGTTATCGTGGTGGATGACGGTGAGCGACAAAAGGAAATGGAGCCCGAAAAGCTGAAGGAGACAGAGGCGAGAATAGAAGGGTCACAAAAGCGGAAGGCAGGAGAATACATGGAGAATGGGAGAAAAATTAAGGTATACCATTGGCCACACACTTCCCAGGTGTCGTCTCTTTATTGTGAAGAGGAGGATGATGATACCGCGTCAAATGAAGCGGAATACGGCGAGCAAGAGTTGAAGGGTTTTAAAGAAGGCGAGAGACCTAAGCCGATAGAGAAGGGAAAGCATGTGGGAGTAAGCCGCTTTGGAGAGGAGGATGGATTGAAGAAGCAAATGGCTGAGATGGCGAGAAGGTTGGCAGAATTAGAAAAAGGCGGTATAGTTGATAGTGAGAAGGACTCTTTTGTCGCTCCATTTGCCAGATACATCCAGGAGGCTGAGCCTGCCCCGGAGTTTCGTTTGCCAACATTATCTAAGTATGCGGGAGTTACTACGGCCAGAACTCATGTAGCGGGATTCGAAGTAACAATGGCGATATTGACTAAGGACGATGCTTTGCTATGTAAAACTTTTGCTAGCACTTTGGAGCTCCAAGCGTTGGATTGGTTTGTTCAATTGCCTGCTAATTCAATCATGGGATACCAGGATTTCAAGAGAATGTTTTTGGCGAGATTTGGCGCGGTGGGGACTCAGCCAGTGATGCTGTAGGAATTAATTGGGATCAAGCAAAAGGCGAGAGAGGGCCTTGTCACCTATACTAGCAAATTCTTGCTCATTGCTAATCAGATTTCTGATATTGATCCTAAGTATGTTATTATGATGTATATGTCAGGGCTGTTGTCAGAAGCTTTTAAAAGGGAGTTGAGGATGAGGTTACCTGCGACTTTAAGTGAGTTGCACGAGCGAGTCAAGGCATATTGTGGTGGTGAGGATATTGATGAAGGACCGCCTAACACTGCAAAGAAAAGTGTTAAAGACAGGATTGAGTATGTGAAGGAGGAAAATGCAAATCAAGGAGGAGGTAGAGGGAGTCCAGCTAGCGGCAGAGGTGGAGGTCGCACTGGAGGTCGTGGGGTAAGGAGGATAGTGAGATTTGCGAGATTGAATGCTAGACCGAGTGAAATTTTGCGGGCTGTTGAATTGCCGCCAGCTTTTGAAATGAACGATCAAGGAAGAAGGAATATGAATCAATACTGTAACTATCATAGGGACAGAGGGCATGACACAGACAATTGCTATAATTTGAAGAAAGTGATTCAAGGAAAGATTGAAAGAGGCAAATTACAGGAGTATGTATGGCAGGAGCAGAATGTGGGGGCTCAAGGAGGAAAAGGCAACAGGAATGAAATTATGGTGATTCACGAGCCGACAAGTATCACATGTTTAAGTAACCAGATCATGTCGCTATCAGATACTTGCCATATTCCCGCCTACCCACCAAGTGAGGAAAGGATGATCAGCTTCTCAAGGCGAGAATTGGCTTTAACTCCAAGTCATGGGTGTCAACCAATTGTAATTTCTATTGCTCCAGGGAACAGTATTCTGCACCGAGTATTGGTAGATTCGGGGGAAAGCCACAACATCCTCTACTATGAAGCTTTCAAGAAAATGCGATACACTGAAGCCAATCTGGTGCCCTATAAAGGATTTTTAGAGGGGTTTACAAACCATACTGTGCGGGTTAAGGGGACAATTTCTTTGGCGGTGGAAATAGGAGAAGACGAGATGGTGAGAACTCGCACCGTGGAATTTATGGTTATTGATTTGGTGTCGCCATACAACGCTATCGTAGGAATCCCCTTTATGCAGACTTTTGAGATGGTTGTGTCTATCCCGCATCAACGGGTCAGATTTCCCATGCCAAAGGGAATAGCTTGTTTGAAAAGTGAGGTGAAGGAGGTTATTCAGAAAAAGATTGAGATGCAAACAGCGGCTAGGGCAAGCACAAGTTCACTTTCCACGGTCTTGGTAGTGCGGGATGCAAGAATAAACATGATCATCGACTTAGGAGGGTGTGAGGACTGGGAGGAAACTGAAAGCATGAAGAATAAGTCGGCGATCATTATTATTGAAGAAAAGGCGGAAGATGAAGTTGTGCAAGAGGGAAATGAGGAGCGAGATACAGAGATAGAGATGATGCAGGAGAAATCAGAAGGGAATTTGATGGCGTTAGTGGTGATGCAAGCTGAGATGGCCTGGTCAAGATCCGCGGAATTTGTGAAAATGAAGGAGCCCCTTATTGAGGAAATAGTGGATTCTGATAGCGAGGAGTATGATGAAGAGATTGTAGTAGAAACACATGAAGGTGTGTCGCTTGTCGGGAGAGATAAGGGGGAGTGCAGCGACAAAAGAGTAAAGAGATGTGTCGAGAAGAGAAAGGCGGCTGAAATGGAGGTAGATACGTTGCAATTGAGGGATGAGCTGGATATTCAGGCGGCGGAAGAGTTAGAGGAGGTAATTGTTAATGATGAATACCCAGAGCAAAAAATTAAAATTGGGAAGCAGTTGGAAAAGGATGAGCGGGATATGTTGGTTGATTTTTTGCGAAATAATATTGATGTGTTTGCATGGAAACCTGAAGATATGCGGGGCATAGATGAGAATTTCGCCCTTCATTGTTTGAATGCAGATCCGAATGTAGAGCCTTTCAAACAGAAGGTAAGGTACCTATCGGCGGAAAAGGAGAAGGCGGTGATCGGAGAGGTTGAAAAATTATTAAAGGCGGGAATTATTGAAGAAATCACTTACCCAGTTTGGCTAGCCTGTCCAGTCATGGTGTTGAAGGCAAATAAGAAATGGAGGATGTGCATAGATTTTACGGATTTGAATACGGCTTGCCCCAAGGATTGTTATCCCTTACCGAAGATTGATAGATTCGTTGATTCCATTGCAGGACACAAGGTTTTCAGTTTTATTGATGCGTATTCGGGATACCATCAAATTAAGATGCTTGAAGAAGACAAGGCCAAAACAGCTTTTAGGACCCCCCTTGGCAATTTTTGTTATAAGATGATGCCTTTTGGCCTAAAGAACGCTGGGGCGACGTATCAAAGAATGGTTAATAAGGTATTTAAGTCGCAAATTGGGAGGAATGTTGAGGCTTACATTGATGATATGGTGATCAAAACAAAAGGTGAGGATCATTTGGTAGATCTAGCTGAGACCTTTGAAAACTTGAGAAAAAATTCTATGAAGTTAAACCCCAGCAAATGTACCTTCGGAGTTACAGCGGGCAAGTTTTTGGGATTTTTGGTGAATCGCCGCGGCATAGAAGCCAATCCAGAGAAGATCCAAGCTTTAATAGATATGAAGTCGCCCAGAACGATCCAAGAGATTCAAAGGTTGAATGGTAGGGTGATAGCTTTGGGGCGGTTTGTGTCGCGGTCGGCGGAAAAGTGTTTGCCATTCTTCAAGGTGTTGAAAGGGGACCAGAAATTCTCTTGGGATGAGAAGTGTGAAGAGGCGTTTCATAAGATAAAAGAGTATTTGGGAAAGCCGCCAATTCTATGTAGCCCGGAGGAGGGTGACCATTTGTATGTTTATCTTGCGGCCTCTGATCTCGCTGTTGCGGCGGTATTGATAAAGGAAGATGGCGGCATTCAGAAGCCAGTATATTATGTTTCGAAGGCGTTAAGTGAAGTGAAGGCGAGATATTTTAACGCGGAAAAATTGGCTTATGCTCTGGTGATTGCGACTCGAAAGTTGAGGGCCTACTTTTTATCTCATCCTGTCACTGTTTTGACCAATGCTCCTTTGAGGAAGATTTTGCAACAGCCTGATTCAGCGGGAAGGCTCCTCAAATGGTCGATTGAATTAACGGAGTTTGATATTCAATATGAGGCGAGAAAAGCCATTAAAGCTCAGGCGCTGGCGGACTTTATTCTCGAGACTTCATTTACTTATGAGAGGGAGGAGATAGAAACTCAGGGGGCCAAAAAGAGGAAGGCTAAGTCGCAGAATCTCGAAGTTGAAGAAGAGCGAGAAAGACCAGCGGGTTGTTGGGAATTGTATGTTGATGGGTCTTCCGCCAAAGATAAAGGAGGAGCTGGAATCTCGCTAAGTTCACCAGAAGAAGATTGCAAATACGAGAAAGTGTTAAGGTTCAAATTTAACATGTCAAATAATCAAGCTGAATATGAGGCGCTCGTAGCGGGACTAGAGCTCTGTCGAGATATTGGAGTAAAACAGGTAGTCGCCCATTCTGATTCTCAGTTAATTGTTAACCAAGTCAAAGGTAGATATGGGGTGGTGAATTCAACTCTAGCGAAATATTGTGATATGGCGAGGCAGATTTTGCAAAGCTTCAGTTATTGGGAATTGGTGCAGATCGATAGAGAGAAAAACGAACGGGCCGACATGCTGAGCAAGGCTGCCTGTGACAAAATTGAAGAGTTACCAAAAAAGATTGTGGTGGAGTTTGTAGAAGAGCCGGCGTATAATAGGCCGCTGATAATGGAGGTCGAAGTGGGTGAAAAAGATTGGGTTAGCGAGATGAAGGATTATCTGGAAAGGGAAGAGCTGCCCCAAGATGAAGACAAGGCGAAGATTGTTAAGAAAATGTCGCCAAGATTTACTGTGCAGGATGGGATTTTGTATCGCAAATCTTTCTCGCGACCTCTGATGAGATGTGTGGAGCCAGGCAAAGTTGATAATGTTTTATTTGAAGTGCATGAAGGCGTTTGCGGCGGCCATCCCGGAGCAAGAACATTGGCCAATAAAATCATGTTTCATGGGTACAACTGGCCCACTTTGAAAAAAGATGCGGAAGAGTATGTGAGGAGATGTGATCAGTGCCAACGACATGCAAACATCCCTAGACAACATGCGACTGAACAGACACCTATTATAGCGGCTTGGCCCTTTGATATGTGGGGGGTTGATCTCATAGGGTCTTTCCCTAAAGCCAAAGGAGGAGCTCAAATGGTGGTGGTGGCTGTTGATTATTTCACTAAATGGACAGAGGCAAGGGCATTAACTTCTACCACTGAGGACCAAATAATCAGATTTGTAACGGAAGAAATCATGTGTCGCCATGGAATGCCGCGGGCAATCATTTCGGATCATGGGCCGCAATTCAGGAAGAAGTTTCATGGTTTTTGCTCAAATTTGAATATCAAACATTGGCAGTCCGCAGTTTATAGGCCGCAGTGCAACGGGCAAGTGGAGGCCGCCAACAAACAAGTTCTGGAAATTTTATCTAAGAACATAGAGAAAAGAGGAGGGGCTTGGTTGGAAGAATTGTCTACGGCCTTGTGGTATGTCAGAACGACAGTGAAGGGATCAACTGGCGAGACAGCCTTTGCATTAACTTACGGCTCAGAAGCAATGGCCCCCGCAGAGATGGGTTTGCCTACCCATAGGGTAACTTATTATGATGAAGTAATGAATGGCGATAGAAGATGCTTCGAGCTAGATCTGAGTGATGAAAAGAGGCTTAGGGAGAGAATGAGGATGATCAATTATAAGCAGAGGATGAAGGCACAACACGACAAAAGGGTGAGCAAGAGATCATTCAGTGTAGGGGATTGGGTGTTGAGAAGCCGCGAAGTCAAAGGTGCAACGGCGGGATTTGCAAAGCTAGATCCGAAATGGGAGGGTCCCTTTCAGATTACCAAGATTGTGCGAGAGGGGACTTATCATTTGAAGGAAGAAGGCGGCAAAGATGTCCTAAATGCATGGAGTGTAGATCATCTAAAGAAGTATTATCATTGAAAGGATAAGGGTAATTTGTTTATTTGAAATTATTCTTATTAAAGTCTTTCTCATAGTAATTTTGATGAATCTATGGATTTTTCAAACATGAATGAAAGTCATATATGTCTTATAACTTTGAATGAAACGAAAGTACCTTGAATAGAAGATATATATGTTTTGAATATGTGTTGAATATGTTTTGAATATAATGAAAGTATGAAATTTTATTACTCAAATTTATCTTGCCTAGATTAAATCCTATGTTATAATAATGTTTATATGATTAGTCGCCAATAACATGGTAAGTAAGTCGCTTGGAGTAAAGTTTCCTAAAGACAACTTCACTTTTTCGATGGGAGTATATGTATATGGTGATATCTCGCCAAAGGTAAGAAGGTAAGGAGTTTTTGATGAATTATCAAAACAATATTTAATGAATTATTGAAACAAGTTGATGAAGAAAGGAGGAAAAAGAAGTAAGTCGCAAAATATCATGTGAAAGAGAGTCTACGGACTATAAAAATGAGAGTCTACGCGACTATAAAAATGAGAGTCTACGTGACTATAAAAATGAGAGTCTACGTGACTATAAAAATGAGAGTCTACGTGACTATAAAAATGAGAGTCTACGTGACTATAAAAATGAGAGTCTACGTGACTATAAAAATGAAAGTCTACTGACTATAAAAATGAAAGTCCACGGAATATAAAAATGAGAGTCTAAGGACTATATAAATAAAAGTCCACGAACTATAAAAATGAGATTCTCCGGACTATAAATAAGAAAGTCGCTAGACTATAAATAAGAGATATCTATCTCGCCTGAATGTCATGAAAAGAAGTGGTTTAAGGGAAGATATGAAGGCAAAAAGAAGGAAATTATTCTAAGTAAGAAGCAAGGAAGGATCAAAATAAAGTTAAGATCAGCGACAAGGTGAATCGTGTAGTATGCACTGTAAGTAAAGTCGCCTAAAGACGACTTCACTTTTTTGATGGGAGTATATGTATATGGTGATATCTCGCCAAAGGTAAGAAGGTAAAGAGTTTTTGATGAATTATCAAAACAAAGTAGTAAGGGCGAGATATAAATGATGAAACAAGCAAGTAAAGCATAAAGGTAAAAGGGCAAGCACGAAGGCCGCAAATATACATTGTTTAGAGGCACACAGGCCCAAATAAAGAAAGTAAATTGTTTTTAGCCACCAAGGCAAATTACAAAAGTTGATCAAAAAAAGCTAAGTACTAAAGGAAAATCAAGTTGAAGCACTGGGATCATCAGTTGGTGCGGGTTGTTGAACAGAGCTGGAGGTCGCAAGGGCTAGAGCTTTGGCATCATCTAAAAGTTTATGCTTGTGTTCAAGTAAATCGCCACACAAAGCAACGGCGTTTGGGTCTCGGGCAGGAGTGGGATTCCAAGGCGACTTACCCAACAATGCGTCCTCTTCAGCAAGATCAATAAGTTCTTCGGGAGAGTAAGGAACCAAGGGATGACCGCGGCGACATACCTCGCTAAAGATTGGCTCTGAGCCCCAATGGGCAAGCCGTTCGATTGTGATGGCGGGAATATCATGGGCATCAGCCGCTGCAGCTCGCATAACTTGTAGAGAAGTTTGGTCGCCAATATCGACAATATCATCCTTTAATTTGGCCACATCAGCGTTGAGAGAAGTAATTTCTGCAACCTTCCCAGCCAGCTCCTCCTTCAGTTTAGCTATCTCACCTTGAAAGGATTGAACGTCGGCGGCATGAGTCTTTTTCAAAGTCTCATTCTCGCTCATAAGTTTGGCGGCATTCTCCTTGATAGAATTAAGTTCAGTAGTAGCAGCTGCAAGGTCAGCTTTAGCAGTGTTAAGTTCGGTATGGACATTTTCAAGCTGATTCTGGGAAGTAGTCAAGTCAGTCTTCAACTTGTTTCGCTCTCCTTCCAAGTTGTTGATCGTGGCATCCCGCCTTGTGACTCTACCCTTAAGGGTATCCTTATCGCGCCTCAAAATTTGGTTAGCGGCTTTCAAGCTCGTTGATTCATTATCAAGACGAGTGTTTTTCTCGCTGATACCCATGATGGAAGCTCCTAGCTGAGAAAGGTAACAATTGAAAGTTAAGAAGTGACAATGAATAAGGTCAAGATTAATCAAAGGAGAGAAAGAATGAAGTACCAATGAAAAATAAAGCCCAGCTTGACAGGCGGCATGGTTGGGATCCATTTGGGCAACACGCTGCACTTGAATCTGGTCACTAGCTCTGATCAAGGCTGAGCTACCCAATAAACACTCTTCCGCGCCGCGAGTTTCTTCGATCAGTGCCTTTATGCGGGGGACTTTGGCGACTTCCTTACTGAGTTCATAAAGCCCCTCAAAATTACTGGGCTTCGAAAAGTTTTCTTGAAGCCAGCTGGGGGTGGGAAGAGCAGATGAAGTATTTGGGTCACGGGGAGTTGAAGGAGAGTTAGAAACATTGGTTAAGTCGCACACTTCCATCTCGTGAGAAGGAGGAATTTCGGTTTGGGTGGGCTCAACTACATTAGCTTCCAGGGTGGGAGAATCAGATGGAACAGATTCAGAAGGAAGAACCTTAACATTTTCTGTCGCTGGGGCAACATTGGTTGGCAGGATAACATTTGGTGAGACATTGCTCTCAGTAGTTGGCGGGATGGAAACTGGTGGGAGATTAACTTCAGTGGATGGAGGAGCTGAAACGGTGACAGGATTAGACGGGATATTTCCTTGAGAGGCTGGGGTGACTTTTGTCGAAATGGAAGCAATTTGCTTTTGTCGCTTTGAACAGGTATCTGGATTAGTAGGCTTGGCTCTAGCCTTGGAGGAACCTTGGGTTTTTTCTAATGCTATCTCTTTTGTGTCTTTTCCATCTTGGGATAGGGGCAGTGGAAGATTATCAGGAAGGAGGGCAAGAGCAGTGTCGCGAGCACTAGCAAGTCTTTTCCTTCTCTTATCAGTTTCCGAATTTGCAGCTTGGCGACTTTCCATTGATTTGGCACGGTGATCTGAAAACAAATAAAAATTAAGTTAAGAGTTAGAGTAAGGCAAATATAAACCAAAGTGGAAAAAGAATAAGGATAAAGAGGAGACATACAAAGAACAGTATTCATTGTGGTACAGTTACGAGTACCCTTGCACGACTGGCATTCATGAGCGTATTTGTAGTCTGTGTGTCGCTCCCATCCATCAAAGTAAACATGGCTTATAGCAACTCGCGGCGGGACACGAGGTAAGTTATCAGCAATTCCAACTTGATCAAGTAATCCCCTATTTCGCAGAATGCCTCTCCAGGAAATGAGAGGTTGGGGTGTATCATCAGGAGAATTTTCAGGAAGGGTAACAAGGGCACAAATGTCGGCACAGAGGATATTGTCGCCAACAACGGATGCATTTCCGATTTCAATTTGAGGTTTGATAGGGTGAAGATCGGCGAGATGAGACCACCCTACACGGGAAACGATGAAGAGTGGGTCGCTCAACCATTCGTGGACTTTGGTAGGTAAGGGAGTGAGGAGTTTGGGGCCTTGTTGGTACTGAAGGGAAAGGCGAGTTTCTGTTGTCCCATCAGCAAGTTTTTTGGTTTGCTTGTATCCTTTGAATATAGTAATTAAGGAGGTAATAGTGGGTTCCTTCCTTAAAGCGCGGCATATAGTGATAAAAGCAGTAATGATCCTAATGGCGTTGGGATGAATCTCTGTTATCATAGCTTGGGCTTTATATAAGACTTCACAAAGAAAAGGGTCTAGGGGAATTCTAAGTCCTGCCTTAAGTTGGGAAGGGAAGACTACTATACCATCCCGCATTTCTCTTAAATGGGCGAGAGATGTATTTCCTTGATAATCAGAAATATGGTAAATCGAATGATCTATATGGTATGTTTTGTGCCAGTCAGTAATGGGGTTAGGAATGAGGGAGCTTGTGTTTGATGCAAGAGAAGATCCCGCCTCAGCATGGGCGGGATTGGTGAAGAGGGTACCTTCAGTTAAATTGAGACTTTGAACCCTCATGGAAGAGGGGTTGCTGGAAGTCGCCGCGGGAGAAAAGGCCGCTTGATCAGTCATCTCGCGGGAATCACTGGAAGAAGAAGAAGAAAGCACTGATTTATAATGCATCCTACGTTTGGAAAAAGGGTCAGCGACACAATGGGATTCAGATGAGTCGCTTAAGTTGGGGTCGTACTTATCTTTGAAAAATCGGACCAATTCTGTATGGGAAGTAAAAATATGGGACATAGGGGCTGAAGGGGGAAGAAAGAAGCGGCCTTGAATTTCGAGAGAGTCGATTATCGAAGGATCCACCCAATTCTCAACAAGTAGCTTGACTATGTCGACCTTGGGCAATCTTGCCCAAGTAGTTCGCAGGCGCCTGTATAAGCCTCCTGAAACTTGACATTTACCGTACCTGACCCGCCTAGAACAATTTTTGTATCTCGCCATGAAGGGTAATTTGGGAATAAAATTGAAGGAACGGACAAAGGGGAATAACAAGACTCAAACAATTGGGCAAAAATGAAAGATCAAAGTATGGGGATTTAAAGAATATGAAGGGTTTTGGAAAAATTACCTGATGTAAATGAAGATCGGCCGGAGAAGACGAAGGATCGCCGGAGAGTATGGACGGAATCCTGAGAAACAAGAAATAGGGCACCAAAACCAACTTCAAACGGCAACTGATGAGCGGAACAAGATTTTAGGAGCAATTTCAAGGTCAAATCCAGAAAAGAACGGTGTAAATATGAAGAAATTACGTCGGAGTCGAAGTTGGGGTTCGCCGGAATTTGAGAGCGTTTGAGCAAGAAAGAAGAGAGTAAAAAAAGAAATCTGGAAAGGAAGATAGGTATTTATA
Organism: Adenophora triphylla var. japonica; assembly: GCA_022495995.1. Classification (NCBI taxonomy): domain Eukaryota; kingdom Viridiplantae; phylum Streptophyta; class Magnoliopsida; order Asterales; family Campanulaceae; genus Adenophora; species Adenophora triphylla. The sequence continues at coordinate 475,928 of JAFEMH010000278.1, forward strand.
TGAGAGAGGAATTTGGGGAACTGATTGATGTGACGGTTGAGGTAAAAATTTTAAATTTTCCCCTCTCAATTTGGCACAATTCCCAAATGACGGCACATTAAATTTTAGGGGTTCGCCAGGAAAAGGACACGTGTATGAACAGATATTACCAACTTTCAGGCTTCTTGGAGAAGGAACTATATGTCGCAAGATGGTGAGGTAGTGAACATCAAAGTTTTTGGCGAGACCATAAATGAATCTCGCCATAAACTTAGGGGCTTCTGATGCTGCCCAAAAATAATGGTTGGGCCCGATATAAGTCCAAAGGCGAGAAACCATCAGGTAGGCCCAAAGCGAGATAAAGCCCAGAAAGAAGATAAAAATAAAGGTGGCCCAAGTGTGGATCGCAGGAAAGCATGGTATGAAGTATCCCGCTAGGTTCAAGGTAAGGGGGAGGAACAAGGCAGTAATAGCGAGATATTATGAGGCAAGCCGGCGAGATAATGATAAAAATGAGAGGCGAGACATTATGGTAAGGCGACACGAACCATGGTTAACCTTATCCGGCGAGATATGGATCCTAGTTTATACTATTCATAAGAGGCGGCATATAACTATCTTTGAAGTGGGACCCATTGAACGGTTATGCATTGGGAAAAGTGATCACGTGTTGAGGGTTTGTTTGTATAAAGGACCAATGGAGGGATGACACGTGTAAGGAGGCATGGAACGTGAGGATGTCATGTGCACGGCACGGGGGAAGGGGTATATATATGAGAGATAATCTTCATTGTAGAGGTACGTTCAATACACACACCAAAACACCTTTCCATTCCAGATTTTCCTTTCTCAGACGAACACTTATCCTCACGCCGGAGGGGCTTACGTCGGAGCCGCCCCCGGCTTAGTTGACGTTTGCTTGTGTGCAGGAGTGAAGAAGGAGCCGGAGTTGTCCAAATTCGTCTACAACGGTGTGTTGCTGTTTGAGGAAATTCCTGGCAACATCAACTATGTTGTTTCTTCTTCCCCAAATCTCCCCTTCTTCTAAAGAAACCAGTTTGCAAGCAAAAAGAAGCCATATATTTCACAAACATCAGAGGTGGGCAATGGAATTAACATGTCTCAAAAGACAAATGCCAAGAAGTAAACTAAATTTATCTCTCTAGGAAAACAACTATAGAAAGCAAACAAGCACGCAATTAGTTTCGTCAGGACCCATTACCACTTTTAACTCTGTATTCCAGGATTCCATCCAGGAAAATATAGGATGAAAACTCATGAGATCCCTAAACTAGAAGTTGTGCTCTTCCAAACGAATGACGACTCATTGAGACGGGATACATTCCAAATATGTTTTACTCGTTTCTAAAAAAACTAAATATGTTACTGCCTATGTCCCAAAAATGAATGATCAAAAATTTCAAATTTTCTATTCATTGGTCAATAGCAAAATTAATTTTTTTTTTTGGTAATTCATTTTCTGGTGGAGGGAGTATGAAAGTGTGTGGACATCACACACACTGACAAGTCAAAGGTTGACTTAATTTAGTTTTGTTACTTTCTTATTTATTTAATTTAAATACTATGTATATTATATTTAATGGTACTAACCTACTGATCGGATTTTGAGTTTATCTTTGGTGTTTAGTTTGGTTATTTATGTAGGACTCTCACACAAGGATAAGGAATGCTTGAAGAGATAAGAAGATAAAAGAGATTGTAGATATTCATCAAGCTCATCCCTTCCTAATAACCGTGACCTCCTTGGCTATAAATACAAGACTCAAGGTTGTTCACGATACACGGTTTTGAGATGCTAAATGCTGAAGGATTCAAGCTTCAGTAGTTTTCTATTTTTGTGAGAATAGTTTGATGATTTTTGTCTTCTCTTAATTTTCTTTTGTGTAACTGATTCAAAAAGAGGTTTAATAAGAGAAGTTTTATTGTCTACAGCAAATTGCTGTAGATAAGTGTTATTTCCTTTCATTTCGTTTTTATTTATTCATTTCTGCTGTTGTTTATCACTGGTGCTAGTGCTGGTGTGATAGCATCAGTACTCACATCAGGAGTCTGTAACTTCCTGTGGACTTTCTAGCCACTCCATTTCTTTCAATTGGTATCTGAGCTCCACTCGACTTCACTGAGTGAGATCCAAGAAAGAGTGATCATTATGGAAGGACACGTGAACTTGAATCAATACCGTCCACCGGTTTTAGATGGATCTAACTATGCTATTTGGAAAGCCAAGATGAGGCTCTTCATCAAAGCAATTGATGAACGAGCATGGCTTAGTATAATAATTCCATGGTCCCCTCCTAAGACTGAAATTAAAAGTAATGAAGAGGAGGAAACCTCAGAAAAAGTCTACAAAGTCAAAAAGGAGGAAGATTGGACCACTGATGAAGTCACCCTTGCTAACTATAATTCCAAGGCTCTTGGTGCTATATCAAGTCATGTGGATGAGCACATGTTTCGACTTGTAATAAATCAAAATGTAGCAAAGACTGCCGGGATATTTTGCAAGCTCATTGTGAGGGTGATGATAGTGTTAAAGCCACTAGGTTGAGGACTCTCATGACCAAGTTTGAAAACTTGAGGATGAATGAGACTGAGGACATAAAAAGCTATTCTGCTAAATTGAGAGAAATCTCAAATGAATGTCTCTCCCTAGGTGAGCCTATATCAAATGCTAGATTAGTAAGCAAAATGTTAAGAACTGTTACTGATAAGTTTAATATTAAGATTGCTGCTATTGAAGAAGCACATGATACTACAACCATGGGTTTAGATACTCTTGTGGGTAAGCTAACCATGTTTGAGATGAACACATCTATCCAGCAAGTCGTCCTGACATCATGTTTAGTGTATGCCTGTGTGCTAGATATCAAGCTTGCCCAAAAATTTCCCACCTCAAAGCTGTAAAAAGGATTATTAGATATGTTGGTGGAACTGTCAATTTAGGGCTAAGCTATACTCGTGAAACTAATACAAATCTGGTAGGATTCAGTGACTCTGATTAGGCAGACAACACTGATGATAGGAAAAGCACAACTGGAGGTTGTTTTTATCTTGGGAACAACTTAGTATCTTGGTACAGTCGAAAACAAAATTGTGTATCCCTCTCTACTGCTGAGTCAGAATATGTTGTAGTAGGCAGTTGTTGTTCTCAACTTCTGTAGATGAATCAGATGATTAAGGATTATGGTCTTAAAAGTGATATTCTTACTGTCTTTTGTGATAATCTAAGTGCCATAAAAATATCAAAAAATCATGTTCAACACTCACGTACTAAACACATTGACATTAGACATCATTTTATTCGTGATCTTGTTGAGCGAAAAATCATTAGCATGGAATCAATCAGTACTGAAAAACAGTTGGCTGATATTTTCACCAAAGCCCTTGATTTTCAGAGATTTTCTACTCTAAGAAGCCTCTGAGTTTGTGTGCCATCTGATGGTGTAATCCCCCGTGTGATCACATCATAGCTTACACCTGTATATTTAACTTCTAACAAAAAAATGCATTTCATGATTTTTCTCAGTGTGGTTACTTGTATTACATTTTTGACTCGTCTCCTCTCTGAATTGTGAATTCTTCTTAAAAGATGTCAACGTCTGTTGACTCAAAATTTATCCTATTGGATGTCTCTTGGTGGGTGCCTAATCTAAAAAGGGAAACATCTACTCCACTCATGGTATGAAGTCATTTCAATGTGATCAAAATGACATCAAGAGAAAGTTTGTATCAAATTGACAAGATTATTTGAAAAAGGGCTATCCATGAAAGTAAAGAAGAGTGAAAGCTACCCATATATATTTCTCCATAAAAAAAATGAGTGGATGTATTCTAGAGGCCAAGCAAGACAAGATTTCAATTCATTGACTTTCCTAGAGGAAATGTGTCCCCTGATGTAGTCACATCCCATGCCACACATATACTGAGATTTATCCTTCACATGTTTGTAAATTATGCATCATTTTCTTAGTCATAAATTTAGGTCAACCAGGTCCTTGCTGAAAATATTAAACAAATCTTTTTCACTCCCTAATTAATTTTGTTAAAAGATCTTGTGCTCAACAAAATTTCTAATTTTTTATTTTTGATGTCCATGTGTTTAGGGGGAGTATATATTGTATGTGGATTTTTTTGTTTCTATGGCAGGTACCTTATTTACAAGGAATTTTTTTCAAGATAATTGGACTTATCCTTATCATCTAAAGAGTTCAAGAAAATTGAGGTATATTACTCTAAGTTTCGGATGGACAAGGTATTAATCTCCTTTTTAACCTCTATTTCCAACCTAAGAGCCCCTAGTCTAGTAGATTAATAACTCCTGCCATCAAATCATTATAAATCCCTAACCCCTTTCTCATTAAACCCTCACCGGTTTTCCTCTCTCTCTAAACCCTTTACGAATTCATCTCCTTCCTCTGCTTTTTCTATCTAAATCTCAATGGCGTCACCATCCATTCCAGCCTCTCCAACCGTCAATGCCTCACCCCCTCCGTCTCCGGCGACCCAAGCCGAGGGCACTGTTGAGCTATTTGTTGATGCTGATGCTTCGCCCGTTGCAATGTCGCTCCCCGGAGCTCCAGACAATGTGATCGACGCTGACAATCCCGGTGACCTGAAATCAGTAGGTGCATTCGCAGGCTCTGAAAAGGGCCCCAACTGGTCGCTCCGGCAAAGGGGTTTTTCACCCAATATGGGGGAATACACCCCTAAGGTTCGTCCAAACATGGCGGAACCTGATTTTGTTGAAGGAGCTGATGAAGACTACGATCCTTCGGTTGATTTGAAGAGGAAAAGAGGTAAAACCTCTCGCAATCGCTCCTACTGTCCGAAAAAGCTCGGCCACCCAGCCACAATGAAGGAAGTATTTGTATCTCTCTATCTATTCTAGTGAGTCTGATGAATCTGAAGATGCTGAGGTATTTGAGGTGGTGTCTAGGCGGGCTCAATCCGAGGAGATTGATGACTTGAGGGCTGCTACAGAGGAAATCACGGAGGCTGCAACCCATGATATGGAGGATATCTTTCCTCATGTGATAGTTACACCAAAGGACCTGTCTGCTACTAAAGGTAAAAGCCCCTCTCCAATTACTGAAAATGTTGATGCTCCTGCTACCACACCCCCTCTATCACCTACTCATGCTACTCTTGATGCTACCACATCCCCAATGCCATCCCCTACAAGAAATCCTACTGTTGTCCCTGCTCAGCCATCACCTGGTAATTGGTATTCTGGTGGCTTTCCTTCTGCTTGTGCCCATGAAGAAGAGGATGATGATGAGCACATCCCTCTACAGGCCCTCATGGAATTAAGGAAAGGTAAAGGGAAGGTTAGGAAGTCAAAAGCTGAGGCTGCTGCCTCCATCTCTTCTCAAGCCTCCGAAATGGGCTCGGATGATGATGAGGCTGATGATGAAACTTACAAGCTGGGGAGAGAAGAGCTCCAAGCTGAAAAAGAGGATGCTATTGAGGATGTGATCCCATCTGCACCTACACCGAGGAGGATGAGCCAAAGAAAGGCACAATCCACTGTGACTCCAACGCCTGTGTCAAGGCGTACCTCGAGACCCAAGCCATCTACAAGGAATGTAAGTTCTCATTCTCCTGAAAAATTTATGTCTAAGGATGTGAGAGAAAGGTTCAACTTTTTCAGGATAAAAGGTTTTATAGTTGAGAGGGTGTTAGATAAGTCGTTTGAGGAGGTTGGGATGTCAAGATATTTAAAGGAAAAAAAGCCTTTTATACACTGTTACCTACCCCCATAGCTATTTTCCTTCACTTGTCAGTGAATTTTATGCTTGTCTTCTTCAGTCCATTCAGGATCCAAGGTCAGACAGTTTTGAAAAAGTTTGTGTGCGTGGAAAAACTATCTCTTTCTCTCCTTCCATGATAAATTCTTTTCTCCACACACCTAGCCCACAGCACATTCTCCCAATGGCCTCCAAGAATGAGGTTTCCAATTCAATCACAAATGGTCTTGACCCAATTTGGTACAATCAGTTTAAGTGCACAATGCTTACATCCCTTTGTGGATTTTTCTTTTCAAAATTTCAACCTTTAACTGGAAACCCACTTCAAACAAAAACATTGTGACCCAAACTCATGCTGACCTCATTCAAAAAATCTTCACTGGCCTAGATTTCAATCTTGGAGAAATAGTGTTTGGAAGTGTTGTTCAGTTTGCAGAGAAAGAATTACCCTCAGATCTTCCTTTGCCATGTTTGATTTCTGGTTTTTGTTTAAAACAAGGGGTAGATATCCTCATGTCAGATAGGGCTTGTGAGAAGATAGAACCATTTGGGATACAACCTATTTTGGAGTGCACCAAACGCACCATTGATCTTCCTGTAGCCTTTCCTGATGACCCTGTGGTTAAAGTGCATGATGGTGAGGAAGATGACACTGCAGATGTTGGGGTTGATGTGCCTGCATCTCCAATACCACCTATTGACCCAATGGATGCATACACTGAAGAAATCAAGTTTCTGGAAAGAACAATGCTCAATGCAAGGGTCCAGTTCAAAGAGATGTCCACTATGCGAAACAAGTTATTGGCTGCTCGAGAAAGCTTATCTGCTCAAAAAGGGGGAGCTAGCTCAAGCCATGTTTTTCAAGACATAAGCCAGGAGTTTAGGTGGGAGCTTCTTGAAGAAACCATAGAAGAAATGGATCAAGGAAGACAGGGTTGGGACAAGGGCTTCTGAATGAAGTCCTTCTGATCTTATTGTTTTATGGTGGATTTAAGTTTCAAAAACAATTTTAAATTTTATGTCTGACAGTTTTTATTTTCAGTAGGAACAATGGTGATGTTTGCTTTGGTTTGCCTTGGTTTGTTTGGATGTTTTGAATATTTTGGTTTATGGTAATAGCTAGTATTTAGGGGGAGTGTTCGAACTCCCCATTTTGAAATTGTTTTGCTAGTTCAAAATTGGTTTATGCTTATTACATACTCCCTCCGTCCCACCCAAGTGTGTACCAAGATTTTGGGCACGCAAACTAAGAAATACTATTAAGATAATGAAAATGTGTGGTAGGAAATGAAGAGAGAGAATGAGTGGAGTTAATAGTAGGTTGGTTGAATAAATTGTATAGTGGAGAATGAGTGGAGTTAATGAGTGGGTGGGGTATGGAGAATATAAAATATTAAAACATTTTCCATTTTTGGTAGTTCACACTCGGCTGGGACGGACCAAAAGGGAAATAAGTGTACACTCGGCTGGGACGGAGGGAGTATATTTTGCTTGAGATTTGTTTTTTTTTTAACAGAAAGCAACAAAACAGGGGGAGATTGAAAGTGTGTGGACATCACACACATTGACAAGTCAAAGGTTGACTTAATTTAGTTTTGTTACTTTCTTATTTATTTAATTTAAATACTATGTATACTATATTTAATGGTACTAACCTACTGACCGTATTTTGAGTTTATCTTTGGTGTTTAGTTTGGTTATTTATGTAGGACTCTCACACAAGGATAAGGAAGGCTCGAAGAGATAAGAAGTTACGAGATTGTAGATATTCATCAAGCTCATCCCTTCTGATGCAATAATAATCTGAATTATCTTCTGGAGATCTTTCATATTTCTAGTCAATCTTATCATCAAATAATTAATTCATAGTTTATCTACTTAGTAGTTTAGTATTCCTAGACTTGAAGGGATATTCCAAGTTAAGTATAAATAGCCTTGTTTGATTAATAAAAATATTGAATTATATCATTTTGCTGCAGTTCATACTGTATCAGTTGGTATCAGAGCCGTAGATCCTACTGAGATTCCTCGGTGCAAAATAATATGTTGCACTTGGACGGAAGACCGAGGACTAGCCACAGCAACAAGAGAGTTGTTGATGTTACTGTTGAAAATAAAAAAATAATCTACGGTACTTCAATGAAGTTCGAAGACATATTCTCTACTACGAGTTTAACTGTTCAAGGATGCGAAGTAGATTGGAAACTACCTCCGATCTACGATGAGTACGATGAGGATGGATATCTAATTATGGAAGAGAAGGAAGAAGACGTAATGGGTTTCCAAAAAGTTTGCACTACAAAGGAATTCTGCCCAAACTTTTTAGGTAATGAGGATTCTCAAACTTTGATGGGCTTGGAAAATAATTCAGATTCAATGAGGCCAGAAGATTTGGAACTATATGCACTGAAGCCTCTGCAAGAATATTGTGATAAGGTTATGATATGGAAATGGTGGACGGCCCGATTACCGAGATTCAAGAAGCGAAAACGAGAACTCGAGGACGAGTTCTTCTCAACCAGGGGAGAATGATGCAATAATAATCTGAATTATCTTCTGGAGATCTTTCATATTTCTAGTCAATCTTATCATCAAATAATTAATTCATAGTTTATCTACTTAGTAGTTTAGTATTCCTAGACTTGGAGGGATGTTCCAAGTTAAGTATAAATAGCCTTGTTTGATTAATAAAAATATTGAATTATATCATTTCGCTGCAGTTCATACTGCATCACCTTCCTAATAATCGTGACCTCCTTGGCTATAAATACAAGACTCAAGGTTGTTCACGATACACGATTTTGAGATGCTAAATGCTTAAGGATTCAAGCTTCAGTAGTTTTCTGTTTTTGTGAGAGTAGTTTGATGATTTTTGTCTTCTATTAATTTGTTTTTGTGTACCTGATTCAAAAAGAGGTTTAATAAGAGGAGTTTTATTGTCTACAGCAAATTTGCTGTAGATAAGTGTTATTTCCTTTGTTCATTTCGTTTTTATTTATTCATTTCCGATGCTGCTTATCACTGGTGCTAGTGTTGGTGTGATAGCATCGGTACTCACTTCAGGAGTCTGTAACTTCCTGTGCACTTCCTAGCCGCTCCATTTCTTTGAGAGTATATTCCAAATCTCATGGTATTTTGTAAGAAATATTAATATGAATAGGTAAACACTCTATCACCCAAAATCTTATTTTGCACAACAAACTTAAATTTAAGCTTCTATTCAAACCTTTTGAGCAAAAATTTCAAATATAAAATTGCTAGAAATTAATACGAAGATTCCAATTCTAAACCCTAAATTTTGTAGGATTCAGAAATTTTGGAATTCAAGATTGTAATCAGAGGGAGAGATATCTTATTTAAATCAGTGACGTTGGTGAGTGAGTGATGTCGTGGTAGCGTCGTCTCTGAATCTCCGCTACTATTCCCTCCAAACACAGACTGCGCAAAGAGAGAATAGATCGTGGATTTGTGTTTTCGTTTGAATCCCTAATGAAATCTGTTTATATATGTGGGTCCAATGTAAATTTGAGGGGGGTCTTTTTTAATTTTTTCAGGGGGGCATTTGAAATTTTTCAGGTAGTTCAAGGTACAAAATCCAAAATTGTTAAGGGGTGAACGTGGATAGACGAAAAAGTTTGAGGGTCAGTTGACCCCCCCACCCCACCCCACCCCTTTAGATCCGCCCTGACTCTAACATTTACTCCTATACCGCTTTCTTTGGGACATTGGCGCTGATGTTACTTTTTAATGTTGTTCGTTTAACTTAATTGGATTTTGACCAAATATATATACTCCCTCCGTCCCGAAACAATCTTCACACTTTCCCTTTTGGGCGTCCCAAAACTTACTTCACACATTTAAAACTTACCTAAAATGGAAAGGAATCTTTACTATTCCCTCCACTCATTCTCTCTCCTACATTATTTTAATACTCACAACACCATTATAATTTACTATTCTCTCCACTCATTCTCTCTCCTATTTTATTTTCACACTCACAACACTTTCAATATAATACTCTCTCCTTAAAACATGTGCAAACAGTGTATGTGAACATTGTTCTGGGACGGAGGGAGTATAAAATATGATTATTTTTAGAAAATTCTAAACTGATAGTATTCTTTATATAGGGCATCAATAAGAATTATTAAATTTTATGAAGGTAATCATTTTTATAAATATTTGGTAAAAATATAATAAAAAATAAAATAGACCTATATTTTTATGGAGCGAGAAAAAGTATTTGTATGCTATATAGTAAAAAGGAGCTTAAAGAGAGAAAATGTATGAAACAAATCCTACCAAGTGACCTAACCATATGATATGGGCATAATATAAATTCCCAACTTATCCACCCAATCAAATTAGGCTACTAGCCATTTTATATTGGTCTAATCTACAGAGTTGCAAAAATAACCCAGATTTGGTACTCCCATCTGTCCGAAATGACCTCTAAATTTGGTATAGATCACGCGCAAAATTGGACATTCATTTTTAGACGAAAGAGTAAATTTTTGCAGCATTGAATCTAAAAAGTTTCTCTCAAAATGGGGTTTGTTTGTCTGTGAATGTGAAAGTGATTTCAATTGGACTATTCAGTACTCTAAACTTAACATGTTAGAAGAAAAAATCTGAAAAGAAATAACACACAGACACAGTTGGTAAGAAATAAGAATACAAGGTCTGACACCTAATGGGCTTTGGCTCAGTGGTACTGGCGTTGCTTTGGTGGCCTCCCGAAGGGTCACGGTTGATTCCCTCGGGAATGCTGTGGTATTGTTCCTATCCCGGGTTTCGGGGGCTTAGGAGTCCCACATCCAATTCCGATTAAGGAAAGATTCTTTGAGCAGCAACCTCGGTGTGGGGAGTTCAATTACCGCGTTGTAGGAGGACTCCCTTGCAGGGCGGGAGTATAAGGGCTGCGCCACCCCCGATTTGGGCATATCCGCGATTTACCTCCGCTAGGACACTGTGGAGCCGGTAGCTAGTGGTCCAGGAATAACCCGGCGAAGCTGGGGAACCTGGGTAACCAAAAAAAGAATACAAGGTCTGACAATTCATTCATGTATCTCATGACAGTCATTAATTATTTGTTTCAAAAATGAGAAAACAAAAACAGATGGGATTTTCTTCTTTGATTTAGACTAAATAAACCACTACACTAAACCAAATTCAATTCTTGGTATTTTCCAAATCAACAATTTATTCTTCACCACCGAACAAGTTAGCGAGCAGTCTGTGCTTGTACGTGCTCCAACAGCTGATTAACAAGTTTGTAAGTGCGTCCAGATAGTCCCTTTGTATGCTCAATAAGTTGCTCATAACTACACAAAGAGATAAAGAGAGAGATTTGTCAGAGTTATCATAGCAAAACTTCAGTAACACAATGCTCACATAATGACAAGGAAAATGATATACAGAATGTGTTCGCAAGTGTTGTACTGTACAACACCTTGTGCATCAAAATGTTGTAAAGCACAACACCTTCAATCAAATTATCTACTCCCTCCGTCCCTAAATGAATGTCCAAATTTCATTTAAGGGACATTCGGGAAAATCTCACTTTTTATACTCCTTCGTCCCCAAATGATCGACCACCCACTTTTTTTGCCGTTGCTAAATAGAAATTTTGAACAATAATTTTAGGTTGATTTGATTATACAAATGAAAATCTAAAACTTGGTATTGATACAAAATCAACAATACTATCGATAACAAGTTTTGGATGTTCATTAGGATAATTAAATCAATCTAAAACTAAAGCTCAAAGTTCATTCAGTAACGGTAAAAAAAGTAGGAATATCATATTATATTGGGACAAAGAGAGTAGTATAATTTAATGGGCAAAGATATATAAATATTTTACCATCCACTTTCTAAACATTTAGTTTTGTAAGTATAAAATTAATAGTGAATTGTTTTTGCTAAAAAAAACATTTAGGGACAATTTTTTTTGCAAAAAATACATTGAACTTGGGACAAAGAAATCTTATAAACGGACATTCATTTAGGGGAGGAGGGAGTACGAAATTTATGTTTATATAGCATTACTTTAAACAGTATTACTTACACGTTAGGATGGTCAGGTTCCATAATAACAGTACCGGCCTTGGTATCGACCTTTGCATGAAGCTTTGAGGACTGGATAAGGTTCACAATCCAACTTTCAGCTTCCTCATAGTTAAGATTCAGTTTCTCAGCTAGCACCCTGTCAGAAACAAGCACAAGATTCACTACAACATATCAAAAGAAACACCCAGAAATCATAAATGTTTGAAGGATGTAGACCAAAGAGTTCTAGTCGGGAATTAAAAGGTAAAAGATAGATGGAGTTCGTACTTTGATACCTTGTTCAATGGCGGTCAAGAGCAGGATATTGGAGATTTAAATATCTCTTCGAGTATGGTTAATCGAGATTTTATACGAGAATTCAAAAGGGTGAAGTGGAATGGCAATGAAAAAGATGAGATTGAAGAAAGCTGTAGGACTGGATGGAATACCAATTGAGGTTTGGAGATGTTTCGGGGAGAGGGGAATAGATTGGTTAACAACGCTATTTAATAAGATATGGAGAATTAACACAATGCCATTGGAGTGGCGAAAGAGTACTCTGATCCCTTTGTATAAGAACAAAGGTAATGTCCAAGATTGTGTCAACTATCGGGGGATCAAACTAATGAGTCATACTATGAAACTTTGGGAAAGAGTGATTGCACAAAGGCTGAGAAAAATTGTGGATATTTCGGATAACCAATTTGGGTTTATACCGGGAAGATCGACTATGGAGGCAATATATCTTATGAGACAAACCATGGAGAAATATCAGGATCAAAAGAAAGATTTGCATATGGTTTTCATTGATTTGGAAAAGACGTATGATAAAGTACCAAGAGAGGTACTTTGCTGGGCATTAGCAAAGAAGGGTGTTTCAAAGTAATATATTGATATTATCAAGGACATGTATAATGGAGTTAGTACTTGTGTACAGACTAGTGTTGGGAAGACTGAAGAGTTCCCTATAAAGATTGGAGTGCATCAAGGTTTCGCACTTAGCCCCTTTCTTTTTGCTTTGATAATGGACGAATTGACGAGGTCAGTCCCAGATGATATACCAAGGTATATGTTGTTCGCAGATGATATTGTGCTAATTGATGAGACAAGAGAGGGTGTTGAAAGTAAATTGGAGTTGTGGAGACACTTTGGAATCTCGAGGTTTTAGACTGAGCAGAAGCAAGACTGAATATTTGGAGTGTAAGTTTAGCATAGTTAGAAGTAGGGAGGCAAGGGCAGTCACATTTGATGGAAATATTGTCCAAGCTTCTAAGTTTTTTCGCTATCTTGGATCCATTATTCAAAAGGATGGAGAATTAGATGGAGATGTGGCTCATAGGATTAAAGCAGGTTGGTTGAAGTGGAAGAGTGCCACAGGGTTTCTATGTGATCGCGGCATGCCCCATAGATTAGAGGGAAAATTCTACCGCACGGCAATTAGGCCGACACTGCTTTACGGCACCGAATGTTGGGCCGTAAAACAGTGTCACGTGCATAAGATGAATGAGGCGGAAATGCGTATGCTTCGATGGATGTGCGGTCATACAAGAAATGATTGATCGGGGAATGAGGTGATCAGAGGTATGGTAGGAGTTGCACCCATTGAGGATAAAATGAGGGAAGATCGTCTAAGGTGGTTTGGGCATGTGAGAAGGAGACCGAGTGATGCACCGGTTAGGAGGTCGGAACAGTGGAGAAATGATAAAATGGCGAGGGGTAGGGGAAGACCCAAACAAACTTGGATTAGAGTGATTGAAAATGATATGAGTTTACTTGGAGTGGATGAAAGTATGGTGTTGAAGAGGCCGAGTGGAGGGCAAAAACCCAAGTAGGGGTTGATTTTTTTTTTTCAACAACCTTTTTACACGATGGACATGAGGATTCATGTTAGCCGACCCCAAATTATTTTGGGAATAAGGCTTTGTTGTTGTTAGTTACTTTGTAACAGCCCGGAATTCTCAAATGATGAACTGGTAATTGAATTGAACATCACGGAAGAACCACAACTGAATTAAGCAACGACAATGGCGAGAATGAAGGAACTAACTGGACTATCTACGGCTAATGACGACTAGGGTTACGCTAATACTGAAATGAAGAAGAAAACAAAATACCAATTCAATCGACACCTTCCCCACTCTCCAATCACGCCTATAAATTATTTGTGATTTTCCCTTCCGCATTTCTCGAAGTGCTGCCTTCTCCTGATCGGTTAACCAAAAACGTCCATAACAAACGCGTTGTTGCAATCACGAAACCTTCACGTGTCCATATTGATCTCTTAACAATGTTGCCCACACTTATGAATAGTAAAATACCAAATAACCCTTGTTGAATTAGGGTGACTGTTACAATACCCTCCTCTCAAACTATCCTTGTCCTCAAGGATAAGAATCTGTAACTGGAAAAGGATTTTTCCAAGTAACACCCTCTGCATTGCGCTGGTGTTAGACCACTTGAATTTCAGCTTCATGGTAGTATCATGGTACATGCGAGTCTCATTTCCACCCAACTCAACATCTCCATATGCAGATGAAATCATCTTTCTCTTCTTTTGTTGAATAGCTGAAATACAGTCATCAAAAGTGTGTTTGACAAATTCTTTTGCTGTGAGTTTTAGGAGATCAGATGCGCCCCCTAATGTGCAAGGCTCATTAGATGATATTGTACCAGATGACTCCAAGCTATCTTCCTAAACAAGCTGATGCAAAGTGAACTTCTCATTGTAGCTCTAGAAATTGCCAACGATATGCTGAAATGAGTTTTGCAATTTACAGGTGAGCATTGCGTGTAAGCACCAGATAAATGATCAAGGATGAACTGATTGTAGAACATGTGATGCCAGCTCGTTACGACAACATTTTCACGAGGATGATCACAAGCTTCACGAAAGCACATAAGCATCCACTTTTGCTCTACAATTCCATCAGCTGCATATTTTTCATAAACCACACTCTGCAAGCTAGACAAGCCTTTATTTAGGAGTTAGGACCATATTCGACTGGCCATCACTCTCACCCTCACTAAAGCTGACAATCTTCTTGGGCCTTACTCTATTAGAGCATCCATAATGGTAGAGTTGTTTTAAGAGCTTTTTTTGGTCCCCATATGCCACATCTTCACAAAGCCACCAAATAAATAGCTCAAGGCTTTTCTCACAATGGTAGAGCTCATTTTTTAATATGGAAAAGTGGTGAAAATTAATGATATTACTCTTAAAATGAGCTTTTTAAGAGCTCTTTCTACAAAGAGCTACTCCTTAATAAGGATCTCTTTCAAAAATTCAAAAAATGTTAAAAAAGCTTTAGAGAGCTTTTTCACAAAAATAAGCTCCCAAAAACCTCACATTGTGGATGCTCTTAAGCCGAGCATAAGAGTTGAATTTCTTATTTAGCATGATGCCACTGAAGTTAAGCAAAGCCCCTCTCCGGACTGGTAAATCTTCCACCGATGATTTTGAGATAAAGTTCCACCCACATTTATCTTGGTTAAGTTTTGCATTAACTCTGTTGCCAAGTTTAGGGGCATGCAAGGATACCATTTCAACAGTAGAGTACAACTCGTAGTACTGAGCCATTTAATATGAGAGAGACATAACTTGATTGTACAATTCCTTTATATTCATCAGATTTAATTCACCAACTTCAATTCCCATAGAGATCATGGATGCCTCCTTTAATTCCAAACCACCTTTTAACCTCTGCTACAGTTCACGAATTCCAGCTACATATTCTTCCAATTGAGCACCAAGACCGTCCAAAACTGTGGAATTTACATGCATCATAGCGTGCACCACATCGAGGGCAAATTGCAACAATAGTTTAACCTCTTTTTGAACAAGATCCCCAAGATAGCTCTGATCTCTACCCCAACCTACGGTGCCTGACAATACATGACACAGGTAATTAGCTTCCTCTGCTGCATGTTTGACTAAATAGAGTAAACAGCCACCCTTGTAACCTGTCAGCGAGGAAAGGATATTTTGTCCTCAGAGGTCGGAGGAGAGTAAGTAAACCCCAATGCCCCTACTGACCTTAATAATATACACAAGTTCTCCACCCTTGGATGCCAACTAACCATTTTGCAACAGGAGTACCTACTACTACATAACCAACTTCATGTTCTGCAACCACAACCTTCTCATTACCCAGCAACTTAACAATTTTAATTGCATTTCCTGCGATTTAATGCTTCTCTGCATGAATGAAATCTACTTCCTCCACCACTTTGTTTTTCCTTCCTCCTAACAAAGCTGCTTGATTCACCACATTAGCAAGGTCAGTTCCAGTAGTACAACTGGTCACAAAAACAATATTAGCAAGATTAACATACTCAACCAGTAGGAGCTCTTCCTTCATCTCATTAACACCAACATCAGCAATTGTAAAGCTCTCATTTGCCATTTTTCCCACTTTCCAATTGTCATTAATATCACTAAGGAATTCCTCCCTGATGGATCACTCGAGGAATGTGTTGGACTGATGGCATTGCCACCAACAATTAATGTGCAACCAGTTATTGACATAAAACCACATGGTTTAGTAATAGCTTGAAGAACCTTCATAGCAACCTTGATTTTGGAGGAGTCAAATGAATCACCAATCAACAAACAAGGCTCAGTCTTCTTCCTGGATCCCACAGCTCACATGTGATAGTGAACTAAATAAAATATTTTCATCACGCACACAAATAAATGGAGTATCCTCTTTTGTTTCACGAGCTACACCAGACATATCCCCCATGATTTTTCCCCCAAAAACTCTACATTATCATGTCAGGAATATGATCACAATGAACCCTAACTTCACGATTACATTCAACACCTCCAACAAAGACAATTGCACAGAGATTTGGAAGTTCAAGGTATGATTGTAGATTACCTGATTCGAGCCATTTCCCCATTGTCTCTGCTAGGAATTTCATCAAACAGTTGGAGTTGGTAGTCACAGAAGCATTATCAGCAAGACTAATATCCTCTATCGGCAGGAGCTTCTCGTTGCCCTCATCAATTGCAGCAACACCTGCAACTGTGACACTCTCATTTTGAACTGCCAAGTCATTAACTTCAAGACTACCCTTCTCATCAAACTCGACCACATTATCTAACTCCACACTCTTAGTTTCCTTTCCCTTCATGTGAATGCACAAATCAACAGCCTCAATGGGATTAATACTCTTGCAGATCTCCTTTCCGCTAAAGATATCATGCAACACCTGCTGCACTTTCGAAATTTGAGTCTATCCACCAACATGTATGACCTCGTCTTTCATAGAAATTGCAGAAAGACAGTAAACATTTCTCTCGTTAACATCATCATTATTGAAATGTGCATCTCCAGATGTAAGAAGCATCTCAAACACACTGTCACTAAATTCCAGAACAGAAACATTAAAAGTAACTCCACCAGGATCAAATAAGAGGACATTCTTATCTCTAACACTACTGACCTTCTTGTCAAGCCAATCAACAATAGCTACTCTAGTTGGCTCATCGATGATGCGAATAACATTAAACCCAGGAATCACTGCTAGGAATTTTATCAAACAGTTGGAGTGCATTAAAACCCACCAATGATTTATCCTTGCCTGTCCCAAGTCAGGATAAAGGGTGAGGGTTGCGGTAGGCATGTGACAGTCAGCGTAAAAATTGTCACATTATCATGACATGAATCCGAATATGAATATCGGCGTTTCCTCAGCAGAGACGCGCTACACTTCAAAGACCTGGGTGTAGTGATAAGTATGCAAAGGTTGCTAGGTCGTCGCCCGAAAGCGACGCGCCATCTCTTCGTCCGGGGTGGTGTCAAATATGCAAGGGTTCCCGCATTGCGGACGAGTGCAGGTAAAGAAGCTAGTCCATGGTAGGTGTAAGGGTAGTGAGATGCGCTTTGGAACTTGGAACATTGGATCCTTGACAGGGAGATCAGCAGAGGTGGTGGAAGTTATGAGGAGGAGGAAGATTCACATAATGTGTCTACAGGAAACTAAGTGGGTTGGAGAGAAAGCAAAAGAAATATCGCATTGGGGTTTTAAGCTTTGGTACTCAGGAAAGAATAAGGGTAGAAATTGAGTGGGTATCATTATTGATAAGGAGTATATTAATGATGTGGTGGAAGTGTACAGGAAGAGTGATCGAATTATGGGTATTAAACTTGTGATACGTGATGAGATTATAACTATTATTTCCGCCTATGCACCACAAGTAGGGTTGGATGCATCTATTAAACAAGTGTTTTGGGAAGATTTGGAGGAGGTAGTGCAACGAGTACCTAGTGGTGAGAAATTAGTCATTGGTGGTGATTTGAACGAGCATGTGGGGTCTAGTCGACATGGCTTTGAGAGCATACATGGAGGTTTTGGTTTTGGGGGGAGGAATGAAGCAGGTAATAGTATCCTGGATTTTGCGTTGGCATATGACTTGAGTATAATGAACACTTGGTTCAAGAAGAGAGAATCTCACTTGGTGTCCTATAGGAGTGGAGGTAATACGAGTCAGATTGACTTCTTCTTAGTAAAAAATGCTTGTAGAAAGAGTTATACAGATTGCAAGGTTATTCCGGGTGAGAGCACAACAACTCAACACAGACTTGTGGTACTTGATTTTCGAAATAAGAGAATTTCTAGGAAGAGAAAACCACAGGTAGACCCTAGAATCAAGTGGTGGAGACTTCAAGGGGAGAATCAACAGAAATTTGTAGATAAGATGGTCGATACCGGTATTTGGTCGGATAATATGGAGAATATGGATATAGATTCAACTTGGACTAAGATGGAACATACCATAAAGGAGGTGGCGAAAGAAGTCCTTGAAGAATCTAGAGGAAACGTGTCACCAAGTAAGGACACATCATGGTGGAACGAGGAAGTAAAACAAGCAATAAAGGGCAAGCGAGAATGCTACAAATTATTGGGGAAATGTAGGAGCGACGAGAACTATGAGAAGTATAAGGAAGCTAGATGAGATGCTAAGAAAGCAGTAAGAGACGCAAGAGCAAAGGTAAATCAGGAACTTTATGATAAGTTGAATACAAAAGAAGGGGAAAAGGACATCTACAGACTCGCTCGTACGAGGGATAAGAGGACACAAGTATTGGGACGGTTAAATGTGTGAAGGATGTAGACCAAAGAGTTCTAGTCGGGGATAAAGAGATAAAAGATAGATGGAGTTCGTACTTTGATACCTTGTTCAATGGTGGTCAAGAGCACGATATTGGAGATTTAAATATCTCTTCGAGTATGGTTAATCGAGATTTTATGCGGAGAATTCAAAAGGGTGAAGTGGAAATGGCAATGAAAAAGATGAGATTGAAGAAAGCTGTAGGACCGAATGGAATACCAATTGAGGTTTGGAGATATTTCGGGGAGAAGGGAATAGATTGGTTAACAACGCTATTTAACAAGATATGGAGAATTAACACAATGCCATTAGAGTGGCGGAAGAGTACTCTGATCCCTTTGTATAAGAACAAAGGTGATGTCCAAGATTGTGCCAACTATCGGGGGATCAAACTAACGAGCCATACTATGAAACTTTTGGAAAAGGTGATTGCACAAAGGCTGAGAAAAATTGTGGATATTTCGGATAACCAATTTGGGTTTATGCCGGGAAGATCGACTATGGAGGCAATATATCTTATGAGACAAACCATGGAGAAATATCGGGATCAAAAGATTTGCATATGATTTTCATTGATTTGGAGAAGGGTATGATAAAGTGCCAAGAGAGGTACTTTGGTGGGCATTAGCAAAGAAGGGTGTTTCAAAGAAATATATTGATATTATCAAGGACATGTATAATGGAGTTAGCACTTGTATACAGACTAGTGTTGGGAAGACTGAAGAGTTCCCTATAAAGATTGGAGTGCATCAAGGTTCCGTACTCAGCCCCTTTCTTTTTGCTTTGATAATGGACGAATTGAAGAGATCAGTCCAAGATGATATACCAAGGTGTATGTTGTTCGCAGATAATATTGTGCCGATTGATGAGACAAGAGAAGGTGTTGAAAGTAAATTGGAGTTGTGGAGACACTTTGGAATCTCGAGGTTTTAGACTGAGCAGAAGCAAGACTGAATATTTGGAGTGTAAGTTTAGCAGAGTTGAAAGTAGGGAGGTAGGGGCGATCACATTTGATGGAAATATTGTCCAAGCTTCTGAGTTTTTTCGCTATCTTGGATCCATTATACAAAAGGATGGAGAATTAGATGGAGATGTGGCTCATAGGATTAAAGCAGGTTGGTTGAAGTGGAAGAGTGCCACAGGGTTTCTATGTGATCGTGGCATCCCCCATAGATTAAGGGCCATGAAACAGTGTCACGTGCATAAGATGAATGTGGCGGAGATGCGTATACTTCGATGGATGTGCGGTCATACAAGAAATGATCGATTGGGGAATGAGGTGATCAGAAGTAAAGTAGGAGTTGCGCCCATTGAGGATAAAATGAGGGAAAATCGTCTAAGGTGATTTGGACATGTGTTAAGGAGACCGAGTGATGCACCGGTTAGGAGGTCGGAACAGTGGAGAAATGATAAAATGGCGAGGGGTAAGGGAAGACCCAAACAAACTTGGATTAGAGTGATTGAAAATGATATGAGTTTACTTGGAGTGAATGAAAGTATGGTGTTGTAGAGGCCGAGTGGAGGGCAAAAACCCATGTGAGGGGTTGATTTTTTTTTTTTCAACAACCTTTTTACACGATGACATATGAGGATTCATGTTAGCCGAGTCGGACTCCAAATTATTTTGGGCATAAGGCTTTGTTGTTGTTGTTGTTGTAGTTGGGGTGCATTATATTTGTTTGATCTCTCTTTGCATTTTGATCGTTCCTTGCACTATCTGAGATTATTGAAGAAAATTTCACCCTACTTTTATCTGTATTGTTTCCCTCATTAACAATATCAGAAGAACTGTCAGAATTCTGACTACTTTTTTTCTCCTGGTAATGCTTTGTAAGTGGCTTTGCTCGATTATATTTTACATATATCTGAGCATCATGAACCGTCTGTGGTCTCAACCATTTTACATAGGACTTCTGTGGTCTCAACCATTTTACATAGGACTTACTTTCCTCCTTCAGTCCGTCAATGAAAAAGCTTTCATCCAATTCCTCGCACAAATCTGAAGCTGCACCCTCCAATTGAGCCTGAACTATCTGAAATTCATCAAAATAATCCTCAAGAGAATTTGTTTGAACAATCCTCTCAAGGAATGTTAAAGCATAAAACTTTAACAACTCTTTGTCTTTAGGCAGTTTAAGGTGGCTTTGTGGACCGGCTCCGATCACAAATAGCCATTAGCGAAGGCTTCTTGCTCCATCGTCTTCATCACGGAAGAATCAACCCGATCAGCCGAAGGATCGACCGCTCTTATACCAATTTGTAACAGCCCGGAATTCTCAAAAGATGAACTGGTAATTGAATTGAACATCATGGAAGAACTATAACTGAATTAAGCAACGACAATGGCGAGAATGAAGGAACTAACTGGACTATCTATGGCTAATGACTACAACTAGGGTTACGCTAATACTGAAATGAAGAAGAAAACAAAATACCAATTCAATCGACACCTTTCCCACTCTCCAATCACGCCTATATATTATAGGTGATTTTTCCTTCTGCATTTCTCGAAGTGCTGACTCCTCCTGATTGGTTACCAAAAACGTCCGTAACAAACGCGTTGTTGCAATCACAAGACCTTCATGTGTCCATATTGATCTCTTGACAATGTTGCCCACATTTATTTGTAAAAAACCAAATAACTCTTATTGAATTAGGGTGACTGTTACATATTTACTCCCTCTGTCCCATTGTTAGGGTTACTTATTTCTTTTTGAGTGTCACAATGTTATGGTTACTAACACAAAATAGACAATGGGACTTACTTGTCATACTCACAAAAAAAATCTCCTACCCACTCTCTCTCTTACTTTACTTTTCATACTCACAATGCTTACTTTTTCCTTAATCTCCACGCATTCAGATTTAGTAACCATAACATTGGGACGGAGGGGAGTAATTATTTTCTATTTTCTAATTATTTATTTATTTTATTTGTGAATTATTTACCATCTCTCCAATTTTTCATTGTTTTCTCATTTCTTCATTGGCGAATCTATACGGCGATTCCCAAATCACAATTGTCTTCCCAGGGGAAGTTTGATTAAGAATAAATTTCAATAAACAATGAGATGAATAATGAGAAATATATTCTGAAATGCATGCTAAGTTCAAAATTTAGAGAGTTTACCCCATGTCAATGCGTTCATGTATTCTGCAGTAGGTCTCAAAAATAAAAAGGCGAGCATTCTCAAGGAACTCGTCCCTCAATGGTACAGTTGAAAAGTTGCCTTCCTCAACTCGTTTCCCAAGAAATGGATCATTCAGTATAACCTGTATTAATCATCATGTTCAGAAAGAAGCATATATTCAGAATCCAAGTTGTTCTATGTAATCTCGTATAATGTTTCAAGAGCAGGATACAGCATCCACATATATTGGGAGGGAAAAAAAAAAAGAAAAAATATTTGACAATCATTAAATAGAACAGTAAAACCTTTTCATTGTTCATTCACTTGCAACACAAAAGTTGAAAGTGATCAACATATGATATTATCAAAGCAATTAAATAGGATTCAGACTCCTAAGTACCATAGTATGAGTGTATTGCAGATTTCTCTTTCACTTTCTCTTTCCAAAGACTATCTTTCTAACTATCCTATACTTTTCCGAAATTAAAGGGAATAACATACAGTACTTCAAATAATCAAGTAAAAGAAAATGAGTATATCTTTCAGTTCTGCCATTAAAAAATGGTCATCTGAGCAGCACATGATTCGATTTCAGATGAAAATAGTTAGGATACTGGATGAAGGGTCACTAAAACAGAAGGGAAGACGACCACAGGCCGCATAATTTTTCGCACATATTGGGCGGAAGTGATATCTGTTAGAACTCAGGAGAAATACATCGTAAACAAACTGAATGTGGGATCTTTTATCTCTTCTTTAAATTTTCTGTGCTTCAAGTAAGGGGCCACAAGTTCATGATAAAGAAACATATTCTCAAAGAGATTCCAAATGTTTGTGAAAAAGTTCAAGGGTAACATTCAATGCACACACACATGCATATGCATAAAGGACGTGTAAGACCATTTCAATATATGAGTAAACATGTAAGCACCGTATGAAAGCACAAGGAAGATGCATGCTTTGGGTGCATAAAAGCCACATAAACACATCATGCAGAGTACACAGTAAACTACTCTTGTCCCAGAATAAATGTCGCACTTTCCATTTCGGTTTGTCCCAAAAAAAATGTCGCGTTTCCAAATAAGGAAAGTGACTTGGTGCAATTTTAACATTGTACAAGTGATGTACAAACTAGTAAAACACATTCCTTTAAAACATTGACAAGTCAACTACGACATTTACTCTGGGAGGAGGGAGTAGCATATTAACACATCCTAAACATCAATAGTAAAGAAGTATAAAACACGGATTTACAAGCACAAAAATACACATGAATTGGCAGCTTTAAGATGGAGAACTTGCCTCCTCACACTCTTTCATCTTCTTTTGAGCCCCATCAAAATCATATTTGACATAAACACATGCCAAAAACTCCGTAATGGGATCTTCAAAAGAGTGCTGCTCCTGCTGGACAACCTTCAGAAAATCTTTGAATTGAGCTCTTCTCCTCTTGTTGACAATGAATGCCGTGGCAAGGTATCGTAAGAGGTGGGGAGCATTAGTTTGAATGGCATTCAGATACCTGAACAAGACAGTAGCAATTTTTAAGCAGAACTCAGATTCATGTGCAAAAATTACAATATAACCCTTCCCCCCCCCCGGTCCCATAATAAATGTCGCATTTTCTTTTTTAGTCCATCGTAAAAGTGATTTATTTTGGGACGGAGGGAGTATAAAACAACAAAATTGAATTAATGACATTTAAACCCAGACACAACACAGCATAATCATTGCATATCTCAAATTTGAAGATAAAAGGCGCGAGGGTGGGAGGAGTCAGAAGTCTTACTTGTCCTGATTAAAGAGGTCGATGATTTGTGTTCTGCCATTATCATTGTTGAAAAATATAAATAGACTCCAATGCATCAGCCATATTCTATTTTGAACTTGATTCAGTGGGGAGGAAAAATTCTGCACCGCAGATATGAGATAACTGTGTAAATCCCACAAAGAAAAACAAAATATGCAAAATAAATGATATCAAGAAGAGATGCTGTAAAAGACCTTTGCATCAATTATTTCCTTCAATCGGTTCAGTTCTTCGAGTGCTATATCCCAGTTTTGCATCAGGATCTCAGCTGCTAGCTTTCCCCACAAAGCACTCAAGCTTCTTTCGCTGTTAGTACACAAGGCCCTGTACTGGTACAGATAATCAGCTGCACCAGAGTAATTTCCACACTCAAATTGGAATTTGGCATACTGATATAATGCCTCTATCTGTTCTGGACCAATCTGATCAGAAGCCAAAACATAATAAGTTCAATATATTCGGCCTCATTTATCATGCAACAAATGATAAATTACGTGATATAACCTGATTCATAACAGGGTGAAAGCATTGATGATAAGATCATAATATCAGAAAAGTTATGCAACTTCTAAGGAAGACATCAGTAACATTTTGGCAATGTTGCAAATAACAACACATCAAAGCAAGTACGTAATATTAATATAGACACATGGAAGGGGCTTGAAATCCTGTAGAAAGTAATTTTCTTAACAAAAGAGATACTTAATCGAATGAGAGAATAAGATACAGAAGTCGACGGACAAGCCGTTAACCAGTATAAGAAAATGCAATGAGAAAAATAGTCATATGGAAGTAGAAACAACAGTAAACAGCGGAATTTAGAAAAACATAGCAGCAGTGACCAATTAAAACAGGACAACTCTCCAATCCCTACTTAAATCTGTCACTGGAAATCTGCTAAAGATACCCAATGATGAAACCCATAAAGACACGAAAACTGGACTTATTCCCTTAGGATAGAAAGAGGCAAAGCTTGGTCTCCAAATTTTCTTGCATTCCTTTCTATCCATATGAACCATAGGGTCATAAAACTCCAAATCTCCACAAACAAACAAACTGCAGTGCTTACTGAACCGCACTGAGATTATGCTTGAAAATCAATCTGAAAGAAAGACAAGTCGACTCTCATCCAAAATCCTTAACAATTCACACCACAATCTCCACGCCACAGGACAGTGATGAAAGAGAGGATAATGTGATTTGCTTTAGCCACAACACGTGACACAGATGGCTGGAGATAGAGACTTAAAGGGTCTATGCCTTTGACAAAGGTTGTTCATATTTAAAAATTCAGCACTAGAAACCGTGCAAAGGCCTTCAGTTTCAAAGGAATCTTGAACTTCAAGTTCAAAGAAGCAAATAGAAGACAAGACAAGATTATGAGACGATTAAAACTTTTGAAAAGAGACCTTGAAGAGAACCACAAGGACACTAGACTCCAAGCGCCATATTTGTTTGATGCGGCTATCAAGATGTCTATGAGCTCAAAGAATATCAAGAGTACTATCTCCTCTGTTTCAAGATCATTTAGCCTTCTAGCACAATACGAATCCCACAAAATATAACCATCCTCTTTACTAGAGATACCAAGGGAGGGGCATCACAAATAAGAATGTCAAGAGACCCAACTAGAAACCTATAGAGGACCCAGGTCCAACCCAAAAAGGCAGTTCAAATGAATATCAAGAACAAAAGATATAGTAGGTGGGACTACAATAAATGATTAATGGTGGGTTAGTTTTCAAACGGTTTAGAGGTGATTATATGGGCAGTTGTTGGTGTCCTATGTAAGCTATTAAACTTTCACAAGAGCAGCAATTTTAGAAATAAGGTAGTATATCACCCCATTTACAAGCGCTTGCTTCCCCTTCCTAATCTAGTCATGGCTTCAATCTTCCTATTTTGTAAGCAACTCAGTCACCATCTATGGAAACGACGTGTGATCTTTGCTTGTCATTGCTCCCACCCATATGGCACCCAACAAGCAAACAATCCAAAAAAATCCATTTTTACTCATCCTTTAACCAACCAGCTTCCAAGTAAGCAATTTGAAAGGAAGGGCATCAATATAACATCAATGTAACCAATTTCTTTTACTTCCAAGTGCTAAATCAGAACTTGGCCTGATAATTTAGCTATTCATTCTCAGAACTAACAAATGCCCAAATATGTAATACAAATATTGACTGACAATAGCTTGTTCTATTTGGTTTTTTGATCGGAAAAGAAGATTTCTTACATAAGAAGAATACACAGTTTCGTCTAGAAATCTATCATCACTATCGAAAGAAAAAGATGCTATCAAACAGACAGCCCCCCTTCCTTCAAAAACAACAGGACCAACAAGGAAAAGAAAAAGGAAAAGAAAAAGGAAAAGGAAAAGGAAAAGAACGCAAACCTAGAGCCAGAGTAAAAACAACAAGATAACCATCAAGAGAGGAATGAGTGGACTCTAGAATAAAACAACCTCAGCACTTGCCAGCAGGCCTCATTCTAGATCACAGGTCTACGTAATTGACAAACTACCTTAGCATCTCTGTGACCAATATATACTGGTGTTTCTTTATTTTGATAAAAGTAGCATTATAGAAATAAAAAATGATCAATCAGATGGACAAGATGTCCATCAAAATACAATGAGAAAATAAAAGCAGCCTGTACCATAAAATTTCCGCAGCCAGCTTCTCTCAGGATCCCTAATGTCAGTCCCCTTCCCCATGGAATATAAAATAATAAAATTTCTACTCCCTATAAGGCTTTTTATACTACTACTTCTTCGAATAGGGGGATGCCTATTCAAAATGATCCGTGTGAAATGTCATTGACAAGAGGCAAATCAGTCGCACAACGACTCTTTTGAAACCACCTGCGTCCTGCTGAAATATTTTTAGAGGCTAAGAGTCCTAAAATTTTTGACCATAACTCCTCACAGATTCAACATAATAATGATCAAACCATTAACCCCCCCCCTCCACCCTTATGCAAAAAGTCCCATGTTAAAGTTTTAATCAGAAATCCTTTGTTGTCATCCCCATACTCTTCTTCCCGTTCCACATCAAACCCACCTAGCTCTAGCTCCTCATCACTGTTCAGAGCAATATTTGAATTAATGGCTTCTATCAGTTGTCTTGAGTGTAGACAACATGCTCGGCAGGATTAAAGTCCTGCAATTTCCCAATCAGCATCAAAGGTGAATTAAATACCAAATACAATGACCATTTGCATGTTTTTCATTTTTATCCGCCAACGATCACATCAGCAAAAGCAAATTGGATCATCATTTAGACTCCCAATTAGTGACAGTTCCTTTTACTATCAAATCTAAAGCCACACTACCTCGGACTAAATATCCCTAACAACTCAGGGAACTGACATTAGGCTTGTCCTTCAGTCTACTACCGTCACTACCAGAACATGTAGCAAAGAACTATTCACAGTCAGCTCAACCCCATCATATCCAACACCCAAATCCTTTGATTGAGAGGTCACTTCCTCGTGTCATAATTTTATTTACCATCACCTTGAAGATGATGTCACAAAACTTTTAATAAACGAATAAATACTTGTAAAAAGTTCCCTAACTGAACTGCACTATTTGATATTAGAGACAAGAGTAAACAAGCAGACTTTAAAGAACCACCAAAGAAAGTGTCTAGATAAGTACATAAATCTTATGATTAATCGTACTATCCATGAACTACGGTAATCAAGCTGTCATTTGAATTTTCTTTCGATTAAGAAAGTTAGATAAGGCTACCACAAACCACAGTGCATCGAAACAATCGATGCCAAATATGCATGAAACAAAACAAAGATTATATGCGAGAAATACTGCAAGATCTACTTAGGGACAAGTATTAGTTGAAATATAATAGCATTATGTTTTCTGAAATTCAATAGAGCTTTCCTACACTCCACTTCTAACTGAACAAAATCCAATTGTTCTCATCCTAGCAGTACCGAATAGTCTGGTTTCAACTACTATGTTAATCATGCAGACAGTAATAATACTCCAGCTTTACTGATGAGGGTGTCAGAAATTTGCATATCCCATAGATAAACCACTCAGTGACCTAAGGGTACTGATGAGGCTCAAAATACTGCACAAAACACCGGTAAGGGCCACTCCAGTGGTGGGTATCAAAACCAAATTTTGATACCCACATGAAGGTCCTAGCATCTCCAATGACAAAAAAGAGAGGTATCAAAATTTGGTTTGGTCCTAACAAAGGCAGCATATTTGCTACCTTGCTAAGGACCTCCGCTTGTGCCACACTCGCGCAAGTAAGATCAAAAGTAACTTCCGATTTGGCAAAGGAGTGAAATTTAACAAAAACCAGGTACCTGATAACGTTCTTGGAGCATTTGCAGATTATACTGCCTATCAGCCCTCAACTCCTGAACAGCATTTGGGTTCTGCAAGAAAGTAATTAATGGAGCTGCTGCTTCCTCTTGTGACTTCAATCTCGCTACCACCTCCACTCTCCTCTCTATCATATCTAATTAAAAACATACCCAAAACATCAAATTTCATAGGAGAGCACACAAACACACGCAGATTATTAATATTATTAACCCGTCAAAACCCACCATGTATAATCTGCACAGATTCATATAAGTACAACTACACAGATCGAATCTAACCACGGAAAATTAAAATTCAATTGGGTAATTTTACTGAATTTTGACAGAAATTACGTAGAAATTTACTTCTAGAAACTATTGGAGCATGGGTTTTACCTTGAGGCACATCTTCAGTGTGATAGAGGGATTTGTGGATGTCCATGGCGTAATCAACCATATTGGTATTGTTGAGAAGCTCGATTTTAGCCTTGAGGATAAGCTCATTTGTGTATAGCTCGCGTTCTTGTAGGAACTCCAATAAAGGGAAGACCAGGTGGCGGTCAAGGTTCGGAGCGACTCTCGGGGTGAGGTCGTAGTTCGCCATGGCCGCCGGAGAGAGAGAGAAGGGTGGAGGAGCAAAGAAAACGAAGATAAAGGGTTTTATTAAGGTTAAAACGCACCTCGGTTTTTTTTTTCATACTAGGGTGTAACCCGTGCGAAAGAGAGTTTTTTTTTTCTTCTTCAAATTGTACGTAAAATTCAGGCGTAGAAGTATGTAAAATGTAATTTATACGAATGAAAATATTGTAGTTATGCTGTGATATCCCCCATGTACAAAATGTAATTTATATAATATTTCCATTCACGGGTTCACATGTACAAAATGTAATTTATACGAATGAAAGTATAATGAATTACCATTTTCATCGTGAATATTTTTTCATCAATATAAATATAATCGCGATGAATCTAGTGATAGAAAATATTTTCACATATCTCTTTTTGCATGAATTTATTAGAAATTTCATAATAATAAAAAAATGTAAAGTAACATAAAATGTTAAACAGCTTTGGATCCTTTTGTTGCTCCTATCTTCTCTATTGCTAAGAAAGAGCATATACTTCAATTCTTGGATCTCTATGAATCTTCTTATTTCATTTTCCTGCAATTGATAAAATAAAAATAAAAATAATAATGACATAATATACAACATAGAGACCAAGAAATAAACAAAATCAAAAATTATAAACAAAAGTTAAAATACATTGAATTATATTAACAGTAGTAATCACATAAGATCATAAATATTATCATAGTTAATTTGTGTACATATAAATAAATAATATTTTGAATTTTTGTAAATATGGAAAATTAAATGAATATTATTAATAAAGATAAAAATAAAATTGATATATAAATGTATAAATAAAAATCTTAATATCTTGAATAAAAATTGAGACTATAGTTAATTTTATTTAATTAGGCAACTAATATACTTTCTGAATTATTTTGATTATGTCAATAATTAAAAAAAAAATTAATAGGATTCATTCATGAACGTGATTAAAGTAGAAAGAAAAAAAAACGAAAACAAAAAAATTTAAATAAAAACAAAAAGTTTCTAAAGAAAATCAAAAGTAAAACTAAATTAAATATCGAAAAAAAAACATAAATATACATAAAAGTAAATGAAAATAAGAATGTTAATATTAATAAATAGAAAAACAATAGAAAATGTAATTCAAAAATATAATGAAAATGAGAATAGAAAGATATGCATATAAATAACAAAATATTCTAAACTTAAGAAGGAAAAAGTAAATTAATATAAAAAACAAAAAAAGAAATATAAAACAATTACATAGAATATGGAATTCGTATCTTAAAAAAAGAAAAGAAAAAAGTGCATTAACAAAAACAATCAAACTACAGAAAAGCAAAATCAATTATTTTTTCTAATTTACCAAAGAAATTCAATATAAAAACAAAATTTAAATAGAATTATGAACACGAAATAATTTAAAATTTAATATAATAAAAAAGAGATGAAAAAAATCTTTAAAAACTGGAACAAAGAGATAATATAAAAAATCAAAGCGAAAAAATAAATATTACAAATAAATATGAAGTAAAACTAAAATCAATTTTAAAATAACAAATATACAAAATACCAAAAGAACACATAAATTTATGAAATCAAATCTTATTCAAAATAAATAACATGAAAAAAATGTCAAAACGAAGTGCTTACCTTAAAGAAAGCCATCAATGTCTTAAAAATTAGCAAAAACAAAACAAAAATCTTGATAAAATATAATAAAAAGAAGTATTTACAAACACATCAAACTATATAAAAGCAAAAAGCAAAATCTATTTTTTTTTAATTTACCAATGAAATTCAAATTCAAATCAAAACAAAATATAATAGAAATAAGATATATGAAATACAAAAACTCAAAATTTAATAGAAACAAAAGGCAATGAATAAATTACTCACTCATGGGAACAAAATGATATAATATCAAAAAATAATATCAAAGGAAAAAAATAAATATTACAAAAGAAAGAAGAATTAAAACTAAAATCAAGTTTGAAATAACAAACATAAGAAAATCAAGAGTACAACAAAATGTATAAAATCGAATTATAATCAAAAGGAAAAAATGAAAAAAAAAATAATAATAAAGATTTTCTTTAAACGAAGTTGTAATTTGACTTAAAAAAATTTAGCAAAAGCAAATTAAAAGTTAATGAATACTTATGAAATATAAAATATAACTCACCAAAAACAATGAAAAAATACATTCACAAATAAATGAAATAGAAAAGGACAATAAATAAAATCAATACAAATATCAAGAATTACAAAATAAAATTGAGGCTAAAATTAAAATCAATAACAAACATAAATAAAGAATTGAATCTTAATCGAAAGAAGTTAAAAGATATTAAGTCTTCTATATCACTTGAGTGCAAATTTCACACACAAAGGAAAAAGAGTGAGATTGTGGAATACTTACGAATATCAATCTTTTAAACTTCACACATTTTCCTTTTCGCCCAAATTTTCTCTACAAAAAGTGATTGAAAGCAAACATTGATAAAATGACAAATTCTCCATGCATATTTGCTTTGAGAAAAATTAATGACCCTTCAATAATCGAGGTCCTTTAGGCTTTTCACACCTCCCACTTCTATTAGTCATAATATCACAAACTTTTGGCATTCGTAAACAGCTAAACTATTCATATTATACATTAACTGCTTAACTATTCATATTACACATTTATAAATTAATGCTCAATAACCTAATAAAGATACAATGATCACTATATATATGTTCACATCTTCCTAAAGTATTCTCCTACTTATATTTTTTCAATCCATAACTCTTTCATTCTTCTAATCAATAATGGATGTTAAATTCATCCATTTGAATACCTAATCAAAATACCTAATATTGTAACCTAGTACGCAAAAATCCTAGTCAGCATGAGAATCCAAAAGTCCCGTTGACGTGGAAGCCCGAGAGATCACAATTCACCCTAATAAGCTGATGTGTCACTACCAAAATTGTTTTGGCCTACTTTAATATATTTATAATATAGATTTTCAACATTATTAAAAACCCCGTAATACTAAGGCTCCGTTTGTTTAGCGTAAAACATTTTTCGGAAAATGATTTTTGGCAAAATGTTTTTCGAAAAATGAAAATGTTTTCCGAAAAATGAGATAAAAATGAAGTTTTCCCTATTATCTGGTGCGAAACAAACACCGAAAAATAAGAAAAACAATCGGAGCCTAAGTCAACTTGAAAAATTAAACACATAACTAACACTATATACATCACTATTATTCTTATTTTATCCTTTTAAACCTAATACTACATCTACCAATATTAACAAAACACACCTTCACCCCCAAACATACTCACAAACCCTTCACATTCATTCACAAACCCTTCACATTCATTCAAAGCAAACAAGCTCAGAATAACGTAATTGGTTCTTGTCCATTATCCAATCCAGAAATATTCTGCCATGAATTCACACTTATAGCATTATTAATTATGATAAGGGGCATACAAGTTATTACTATTAAATGAGTTTCAGGAACGGGGCATAGTTCAAAAAATTGATCGCACTTGTTAGTCCAAGTCCTAAGTTTTTGCCGTCGAATCTAGAATCTAGAATCTAGAGAAATTGATTTTAGGCAAACGGAAAATCGTCGGTTCGGCATTGAACGCTGCTTGGTGGTCGTAGACGACGTCATCTTTCTCGATCAATTGGTTGTTAATGGAGTCCATGAAGTTGATTAACTTGGTGTTAACTGATTCAGTATTGGCTTGGAGAAGCAAGATTTTGGGGTCCATTGTCGTCATGATTTGGTGTTGTCTCTTGTGTTGTCACACCAGTATTGTCACTGGTGTTGCCTCATGTGTTGCCGTCGTTGTAAGTACCCCAATCTGGATTGCTCCCCATCCGACACACGGGAAACACCGCAGACTCACACAAACGTGATCCCGAATACCCGTAACCTTCAAAAACCCAAAAACCACCAACCAAATCAAGGTAGGACCCTTCCGGGATAACATAATGCAGAAAGACTTTTTGGGAATTACGAAAAATAGTCAGCCTGCATAATGGTCCGCGCAGGCCATTTTGCACCCAGACATCATAATTGCAAAATCTTCTTAAAGTCCACGAGATTTTCTTAAACCCTGAAAAACCAAAAATTTGATTTTCCTAGAACAATCCGCGCGAACCATTTTGTCATTTTTCAAAGCCTATAAATAGAGGGATCACCCTCTCATTTTCTTCACACCTCCATTATCTCCTCTCTCCCCCAGCCTTCAGGCTCCCCTCTAAGTCCTTTCGAGGCACTCCCGGTCCCTTTTGGTTCCTTTCGGGGCCTTTCGAGGCGCTCTGAAGCCCTGTCGAGCGCTCCCGAGGCATCCCGAAGCCCTACCGATCCATCCCGAGCCATTCCGCTCCATCCCGAGGCATCCCGATCCATCCCGAAGCCCTGCCGGACAATACTGAGGCATCCCGAGGCACGCCGAACCTCTACCCGAGCACAACCAACCATCCCGAGGCACACCGAACCTCTACCCGAGCACAACCAACCATCCCAAGGCACCCTGAGGCACGCCGAACCTCTGCCCGAATACAACCAACAAACCCGAGGCACGCCGAACCTCTGTCCGAATACAATCAACAATCCCGAGGCACGCCGAACCTCTGCCCGAGTACACCCAGCAACCCCGAGGCACGCCGAAACTCTGCCCGAGGACACACCTAGCACTCCCGAGGCACGCCGAAGCTCTGTCCGCAGACACCGGTACATCCCGAAGCAATCCTGGTCCGCCCCGGAGCACTATTCACATTCAAACACTATTCCCCAGCAAAAGATAGACACGAACCAACATTGGTAAGGCCTCCTTCCCAAACTATTTCAATTCATTTCAATACATAGCATACAATGTAGACATCATATTCAGCATGCATTTTTAAAAAGCACATACACACACACACAACTTTTAAAGAAAGAGAGGTATCGAAAGACTCGTGTATACGAGGCAACTCGGGTGAGCTCTGCTATTCTCTTCCCGAGGCGTAACCTGACCTTTGAACTCAAAATCTCATCACACAACAACCTTTTTTAAACAAAGCCTTTTTTCAATGTTTTGGGCTATATCAAAACGGCGTGGCGACTCTACAAACAAACGCAGCGACACCTCCCGACGAAATGCGAGATGCCGGGGCCCGCGCACGCGGATTCGGGTAATTTCAGTTGGCGAATCTGCTGGGGACGTTTGTAAAAAACTTTAAAAAAAAAAAGGTTTTTAAAATATTGATGAGGGTCAAACTTTCATTTTATCCCTTCTTTAACTGTTGTGTGTGTTTGCATGTACTTTCCTTTTTATTCAAAATAAAAATACAAAAAAATGCATCATAATACATTTGTGTACATACATTTAAAAATTCTGCAAAAAATTATGTTTTACTCATAAAAAAATAAAAATTTAGTGACCGCACACTACGCGCACTCTTATCCTGTACACTGCACACTACAACCCCAAACCCGGAGTGGTCTCAGTTGCAATTCGATTGGTCTTCTTGACGCCTTTCAGACGCGCACGGGATCATTCCAAACATCCCATCCTAGCCAGTGTCAACCATGCACGCTTGCGTCACACTCTGTCCAGACTCGGTTGGTTTTTACCCAGTCCGTGTCATAAAGCCTGGATACATATCCCATGCCGGCCATTTTCTGAGTCAAAGCTCGGAACTCAAGATCCCTTACACAAGCAAAGCGATAAAAGGTCATGCTAAAATCTTGACACGATCTTGATTTTCAAAGCTACACCCAGACAGTGCTCCGTCTCGAATATACATCCATGCCCACATGACACCATGTCATCAAGCCTTTAATACGTCATTCACGATAATATGACCTAGCCAAAACCTAACGTCACAGATCCCTTGCGCAAGCAAGGTAAAGAGAGGTCATGCCAAACTCTCGACTCGATCTGAACTCAGGTGCCGGCTCGACTCACTATTCACATGGCCGACGCATTAAAACGAACATGACAGGTTCGGTCCTTAGGTTCGGTTTTTCTTTTGACCGGTGGAAACCGCTTACCCTATAGGACCCTCGCCCGGGGCTGTCCACCCCGGGATGTCGAAATACAGGTACAAAATGAGGGGCTTATAGCCACACTGATAGTCTCCACTGACCCAGGATCTAGCATAGTTGCGAAAAAGAAGAGCAATCTTTTCCAACCAACTTAGGATTCTGAGAAAACACGTTTTAAGTAAATTAAAACAACAACAAAAAAGCATAAATAAAAAAGAAAAGGAAACTGCATGTCACATGAGCTTTCCCCCCTTTATCCAAAAAAGGCCTTCCCATTTCTAAACTTTACCCGTCACCCCCTCCAGCGAACCGAGAGTGGTTGAGAGATACCCGGGAACCGTCCTCCTAATGTAAAAGTCGCAAGGTCCGACAACCTTTCCAGTATAGCCACCAGAGCAGTCTGTCACTCCCCTATGGCAAGGTCAATAGATAACAACGAGAGAAACGGAATCCTACCCCCAAGAAATTTCCCAACAATGGATGAGGTTTGGCAAGCTGTCATGGCCCTCGAGAAACGCCAAGGCGAGCAATAGGCTTGGATCGAAGGTTCCATGCATCATTTTGGAACACTAGCCACCCCCTAGCCACCTGGGGCTCCCGAAGACATACCCGCTCCCGCAGCTCCCAATGTCTCTCATTGTCCCTCGGGATGCAATCCTGCGCCTCTGTACGAGCCCCGCAACTACGGCATGAAGCCACAAGGCCCACTAGGGAAAGACATGCCAATTCAACACACCGAGGTCCTGAGCCCACCATAAACTGTCGAACACATCTGGTGGGATGTATGCGACTGCCCCGCTTGTCTGGAGAGGGACTTCCAAGATGAAATACACGAGGACCGTTCCCCAAGAAAAAGGAAAACCTCCTCTCAACAAAAACTGAAAAAGAGGTACGAAGCCGGTGATCCCACAGTAGGAACCCTAGGCGAGCCATCGAGAAAGTTTGACTACTACGTCATCTACTCCAACAAATCTCCTCAGCCTAACTCAACTCGAGATCACGGAAACTTCTGCTCCATGATTAGCTGGGACGAGCTCCGCACAGCCACCAACGGCCCGAGGGTCCTGACACCCCAACCCCTATCTTGGGAAGACATCAAGGCCATCGTTGACGCTCCAACAAAAGCAATAACGGTGAACGAGCTGAAATGCGATGCATGGCCCTGCGCCAACCAAGGCCCTCCCGTGACAGAAGCGGGAGAAACAAGCAAAGGAGTAAAGCCAGAAGTGAACGTACTGACGCGCTCCAGCCAGATCCCGGTGAATCCTCCAAAGACAGACAAAAGGCCAGCCATACCTGAGCCTCAAACCGAGAAAGGCCCCTATGCCAAAGGAACTGAAGTGCTTGACCCAAAGGCTGAAGATCCGATCTTGACCCAGCTCAAGCGCACTCAGGCCAACATATCCCTCTGGTCCCTACTTACTTCCTCCTATTTGCACAAGCTCAATCTAGAAGAAAGCCTGGCCCAGACCATGGTTGTGGGGACCCCGACCCGAAACCTTAGCTCGTGCCACGAGCGGAAGGATCCCCTTACTAGATAAATCACCTAAATTTAAAAACTTTTGTTTATCTTTTAAATGTAGAAATCAACCTTTATGAAAACTACAACCTGTTTTACTTACATCATTTTACAAAATTAAATCAGTTTACAAAATAATATTAAATACAAGTTTTCCCCAAAAGAGAAATATCCCATTTACTCCCAAACATCAACCAACCATACAAATTCCCCTGACAAAACACAAAAGAAAATAGTCCAAACTCCTTTCACGGCCTCACTGGTTCGGGTCACCTGTCTCAGCACGATCTAAAACAGTAAAGGGAGAAGGGGTGAGAATAAATCTCAGCAAGCTATTATGAATGCAACAAGATGCCATATAAGATGCAACACATAACAAGGTTGCTCACAACACATTAGTAAAGCGGTAAACACATTACGTTACCTCAGTTTACCTTTCCCGTCTGAAGAATAAGTCGTACAACGTCGGGAGTAAAACTCCACTCATTTGTGAACTGCTTAAGCATATTCACATCTTATAAGACTCATATTTCAGAGAACCATATAAGATCGCAGCTATCTGTAAGACTTTTGGCTCAATACAGAAGCATTTACCCCAATCTGTGGCCACAGAAGGTGACAGTCACAGGTATTATATAATCCGATCACTTTATGGAACAATTCCTCATAATTGATCGTATTTTATTATACCCCTAAACATCAGCTGATATAACCACATTCAAGCACATATAGATACTTGAAAATAAATCCACACTTGGGATATCAATACATAACATGGTAATATTACACATGTTAAAATCATCACAATAGTGCAACTTACATTTAAACACTATTGAA
Source organism: Adenophora triphylla var. japonica (assembly GCA_022495995.1). NCBI lineage: Eukaryota > Viridiplantae > Streptophyta > Magnoliopsida > Asterales > Campanulaceae > Adenophora > Adenophora triphylla. Next base: position 513,121 of record JAFEMH010000278.1, read on the forward strand.
TAATATAAATTCAACAACATGGTATTAGTACTCATGTTCTGTCACGACCCTAAACTTAGGCACCATTTTAGGCACACGTGGAGCACGTGGGGGTGGGGTGCATTGCATATCATATTATGCATTATTTGATAATTGGAGTGGTTATGTGTTTATTTGGATAATTTGTTCATTTACGTGATTTTAGATGTTATTAAATTAATTTTAAATATATAACATCTAAATGGATCAAATGGGAATTAATGTGGTAAAGATATAACATTTGAAATTTTAAATGAAATGTTATAAAAAGTATTGAGGAACTTATGTGTAACTATAAAGTTAAGGTGGTTGATTGTAGGTTTTCAAACTGGGAGGAGCCTAGTTGTAAATAGTGTTATATAAATCCATAAAAAGTTCCCAAAAGATTCATTCCTCAGTTTCTTTCTTCTGTACTACGTTTCATCCCATAAACCTAGGGTTACTTTCAGAAAATCCTAACAAATCAACCGTTGATCCGTTTCCAATTCTGACTTCATATTAGTGATCAGGGAGTCGAGTAGAGCAAAAATAGCTGATCAAATCTTATTTTTATTTCGACCTATTTTTGGTAAGTTATTATGATTTTGTTCAATAATTGTTCATACCAAGTAAATGATGAAAATATGTGTTATAAATGGTATTTGGTATTATTGGATCATTTTACTTGGCTTTGGAAATGGAAAGAAATGGGTTGTGGTTGAATGAAAATGGTATAGGTGAAATTATGAATTGGTTTGAAATGGTAAGATGGAGTAGAGATGATATATGACCTGGAGGGTGTATGTTTATGTTCTATATATTTATATAGTGAAGTTTGGCTGACTTAGTAGTAACTGGAAATGAGTATAGGTGGTTGTTCTTGCCTTGCTGATGTTGTTCAGCAAACAGTAGTGAAAACTGGTGAAGGGCACGACTCGTGCCCTGAAGCACGAGTCGTGACCCTCACTTGTTCAGTCATGCGACAACTTCAGCCAGCATGGTCACGAGTCGTGTAAATGGAATCACTCGTGCGGGATTAGGGCACGAGTCGTGCCAAGGGGCACGAGTCGTGCCCAGTTCAGGTTTAGGATAGCATTTTCTAGGCCCTTTAAACCTAATCAAATGGGTATGGATTTAGTCCCTCTTTAACTATACTTCTAGTACAACTTTAGTACTATACAATGGAACCCTAAATGGTCCAAATTGATATTGGGAAGGGCTTTAAATATTGTCCTGAAAATGGTTGAAAGTCAATTGTGCAACTTAACCAAAGTTGATAAAAACTTGGTAAATTGATATGGAACTTTTAAAGAAGGTGTGTAATAGTACGACATGGATATGTAGGGCTGACTTGTTAATCATTGTGCCCATATATGATTGCATATTCATGGTTGGTGGTGCACATTGTGTTTAAATACGTGTTGCACTATTTTGTTGGTTTAAACATGAGTGTTATACCAGGTTATTGGTTTGGCATTATTCAACAGTGTTTCCAATGTAAGTTGTACTGTGGAAATGGTTTGACATGATTAATATTAACATGTTATATATTGATATCCCAATGTGTGGATGTATTTTCAAGTAACTTTTTATGTACTTTAATGTGGTTATATGAACTGTTGTTATGGGTATAGTGGGATACAATCAAGTATAGATTTGTTCTATAAGTGATTGAATTGCATTATACCTATAATTAGGCCCGTCTGTTGGCCACAGACGTGGGATTGGCCACTGCTGTATCGTGTCAGAAGCCTTACAGATAGCTGGGAATGTTACATTATATTGTGACATGGCACGTCTGTGGTCATAGACTTGGGATTGGCCACTGCTATATCGTGCAAAAAGCCTTACAGATAGCTGGGAGTTATTACATTATAATTGGCCACTTCTGTATTGTGCCAACCGCCTTACAAATAGCTGGGAAGCTTATATGTTTTATATGACTGATTATTCAGGCGGGAAAGGTAAAATGAGGTAACGTAATGTGTTTACTGCTTTCCCAATGTGATTATGAGCAACCTTTTTATGTGTTGCATATTATATGGCATATTGTTGCATCCATAATAGCTTGCTGAGATTTATTCTCACCCCTTCTCTCTTTATTATTTTAGATCCCGCTGAGACAGAAGGACCGAACTGGTGAGGCCGGGGAGGAGTTTGGACATATTTTGAGTTGTTAGGGTATGTTGTGGTTTGGGAGTTGGGGGTCGTGGTTGATGTTATTCTTTTTGGGAAAAGTTGTATATAAACTGTTATAAACAGGTTTTCAGTATGTTGTGTTGTATTTAAACCTGGGAGTTGGTTTTGTTTCAATGCTGGCTTGTGTAAGCCTGTATATCTGTACTGTTTGTATTTAAACAGGTTATGGTTTTGAAAGCAGGTTTATATATTACCTCCAAATAGAGGGGTTATTTTGATTTTGATTTTAAAAGGGTGTTATACTTTTCAAGTTAATCTAAAGAAAAGTTTTTTTTAAAAGGAGTATTTTAGGGACCCTCCAGCTTGGGACACGAGTCTATAGGTCCCAGAGTTGGGAAGAGCCGCCACAGTTGGTATCAGAGCTTTGGCTAGAAGTCAAGGGTAGATGTCTAGTCTAAGGGGGAGTGTGTGATATCTGACGTCGAGTGTTTAATGCAGGGATTGGTGTAATGGCTGGAATTGGTGATGACCAGCAGAGGGATCAGGGAAACATTGGGGATATAGGAGCTGGGGAAACCAGAATGCTGAAATGATGGCTATGTTCAGGGTTTTCCTTCAGAATATGGCAGCTCAGGGATAGGCACAACAACAACTTGAGGGAAGGCCAGCACACGGGTTAGAAAAGTTTGTCAAAATGGCTCCACCAAGCTACAATGGGGATCCAAATCTAGTAATAGCAGAAAGATGGTTGGAAGCTATGAATAAAATTTTTGTGGCAATGGAAAGTACAGACGAGGACAAAGTCAGATGTGCGGTGTTCAAACTGGAAGGTCCTGCAGAACACTGGTGGCAAATACTTAAGGAGAGTTGGGAGCGAGACCACAAGCCCCAAACTTGGGACAACTTCACCAGAAGGTTTAAAGAACATTTTATTCCAATGATTACCAGAGATAAGAGAGAGGTAGAGTTTCTGAGGCTCGAGCAGGGGACAATGGCAGTGGCTCAGTATTCAGCGAAATTCATAGAGCTGGCAAGGTATTGTCCATATTTAGTACCAGATGAAGGAAGGAGAGTCTATAGATTTGTGAAGGGACTGAGAGTGGAGTTCCGAAAGCAGCTGTTGACACATGATTTCCCCAATTATCAATCAGCAGTGAATATGGCTTATAGAATTGAAAATGATATTGAAGAACATCGGGGCAAAACTGAAGGTAGTGGAATTAAACCCAAGTTTTCAGGCCAGAGTTCAGGGCAAACCAGGAGCCAGCCAAAGCCTTCAACTTCAGGAGTGGCCAAAGGAGGAAATGTTACAGTTTCTACTCGTTCTGTATCCATCCAGTTTGGGACTGTTTGCAATTTCTGTAAGAAGGTGGGACATTCTGAAGACAGCTGTTAGAGAAAACAAGGAAAGTGCATGAATTGTGGAGAAGTGGGGCATTTCAGAAGAGATTGTCCTAAACCTCGATGGGGCCAAGCTCCAGGTAACAGACAGCAGGGTGACCAGCCAAGAGTTGGTGCAAAGAGGGATGTTGAGGGGAAGCCTAAGGAGAGAGTGCAAGGTAGAGTGTTTGCCTTGGGTCGAGGCACGATAGATCCCACCGCGGTCATTAGAGGTATTGTCCCTGTCTCAGGTGTCAGGGCTCGTATTCTTATCGACCCTGGATCGTCCCATTCTTATGTGGCATCTCATTTTGCATTCACATTGCATAAGTTGCCTAAGTTGTTGCCTTATGTGCTAGAGGTCTCTACTCCTGTGGGAGAGTGCCTCGAATCTGCTTTGATCTATCATAATTGTGAGGTGATTATATGTGGGCATCTATTGCCAGTGGATTCGGTAGAGTTACCAATCCAAGATTTTGATGTTATTTTAGGCATGGACTGGTTGAGTTATTGTCATGCCTTGGTGGATTATCGCAGAAAGCGAGTCACCTTTTCTATGCCTGATGTGCCTGTGTTTATATTTGATATTGATAAGTCTTTATTTGGCATTCATGTTATATCTGCATTAAAGGCTAGAAAAATATTATCAAAAGGGTGTGAAGGATACTTGGCATATGTGTTAGACTCTAGTAATAAGTCTCCTGAGCTATCTTCTGTTCTAGTTGTGAATGAATATGTTGATGTATTCTCAACTGAGTATTCTATGCCTCCGGATAGAGAGGTGGAATTCTGTATTGACTTATTGTCAGGTACTTCACCCATTTCTAAAGCACCTTACAGAATGGCTCCAGTTGAGTTAAAAGAGTTGAAAATTCAGTTGTAGGAATTGTTAGACAGGGGTTTCATTCGCCCAAGTGTTTCACCCTGGGGAGCACCAGTTTTATTTGTCAGGAAGAAGGATGGTACTTTGAGGTTATGTATTGATTACAGATTGTTGAATCAAGATACTATCAAAAACAAATATCCTCTTCCTCATATTGATGATTTATTTGATCAACTTCAAGGTTCCGTTATATATTCCAAGCTTGACTTGCGTAGCGGATACCATCAGTTGAAAATCAAATCAGATGATGTTTCTAAAACAGCTTTCAGAACAAGGTACGGGCATTATGAATTTCTTGTTATGCCTTTTGCAGTATTTATGGACATGATGAACAGGATCTTCAAGCCGTATCTTGACAGTTTTGTTGTGGTTTTTATTGATGATATCCTGGTATATTCAAAATCCAGGGAAGATCATGAGAAGCACTTGAGAATTGTTCTATCCATGCTTCGTGAGAAACAGTTATTTGCAAAGTTCAGTAAATGTGAATTTTGGCTTGAACAGATTTCTTTCTTGGGTCATGTGGTATCCAGTACTGGTATTGCTGTGGATCCTGCAAAGATTAAGGCCGTAGTCAATTGGAAATAGCCTTCTACAGTGACTGAGGTTCGTAGTTTCCTTGGCTTGGCGGGGTATTATCGAAGATTTATAGAGGGATTTTCGAGAATTGCAACTCCGTTGACCAGATTGACTCGGAAGGATATACCATTTGTTTGGGATGCCAAGTGTGAAGCTGGCTTTACTGAGTTGAAAAAGAGATTGGCTTCAGCTCCGATTCTTACACTTCCAGAGGGTTGCGAGAATTTTGTTATTTTTAGTGATGCCTCCAAAGAAGGATTGGGTTGTGTCCTTATGCAAAATGGGAAGGTAATTGTGTATGCTTCGAGGAAGTTATCAACAGCGGAGCAGAATTATCCTACCCACGATATGGAGTTAGCTGCTATTGTCTTTGCCTTGCATAAGTGGAAATATTATTTATATGAAGCCAAGTTTGAGATATTTACAGATCATAAGAGCCTGAAATACTTGTTTACCCAAAAGGAATTGAACAACAGACAGAGGCGTTGGTTGGAGCTTCTAAAGGACTATGATTGTGTTATTTCCTATCATCCTGGGAAGGCTAATGTGGTAGCTGATGCCATTAGCCGCAAGGCTCATTTATTATCCTTGGTGTCTCGAGAATTGAGAGGTGATATTTTATTTGTAAATGTCAGAGCTGTTCCTACTCTCTATGGGGATCTTTTGGAAGCTCAGCAGAATGACAATGAATTGAAGACAATTTTGGGAAAGTTACAAGATGGAAAGACTGGGGAGTTTTCATTGAATAAAGATGGGATTTTTACATTCAAGGGCAGAATCTGTGTACCTTCTTCCCCTAAAATTAAAAGGCAAGTACTAGAGGATGGCCATAAGTCCAAATTTGCTATTTATCCTGGAAGCACAAAGATGTATCAGGACTTGAAGAGAGGGTATTGGTGGAATGGCATGAAAAAGGAGATTGCAGAGTTTGTATCAAAGTGTCTGACTTGTCAACAAATCAAAGCTGAACATCAGAGGCCAGCAGGACTACTTCAACCACTAGATATTCCAGAGTGGAAGTGGGAAGGCATTTCTATAGATTTTGTGACTGGATTGCCTCCTACTTCGAGGAAGATGAATGGGTGATTGTGGATAGACTGACCAAATCAGGTCACTTTCTACCAGTTTCAACCAAGTATTCATTGGAGAGATTAGCCCAGTTGTACATTCGCGAGATTGTGAGATTGCATGGAGTACCTGTCAACATTATTTCTGATAGAGATCCTAGATTCACCTCGTGGTTTTGGAGGGCTTTGCATGAAGCCTTGGGGTCCAAGTTGAGTTTTAGCATGACATTTCATTCTCAGACTGATGGGCAGACCGAGAGGACCATTCAGATTCTTGAGGACATGCTACGAGCTTGTGTGATGGATTTCCACTCATCTTGGGAAGACCATTTTCCTTTAGTGGAATTTGCTTATAATAATAGCTACCAGTCCAGTATTGAGATGGCACCATACGAGACATTGTATGGGAGGAAATGTAGGTCCCCAATGTGTTGTGACGAGGTTGGTGAAGGTAGACTTTGGGGTCCAGACTTAGTTAGAGACTCAACTGAGAAGATCAAAGTGATCCGTGACAGATTAAGGATAGCCCAGAGTCGACAGAAAAGCTACGCCGATAACAGAAGAAGGGAGTTATCATTCCAAGTTTGTGATTTTATGTTCTTGAAGATTTCACCAAGAACTGGGATTAAAAGGTTTGGCAACAAAGGGAAGTTGGCTCCTAGATTTGTTGGTCCATTTGAGGTATTAGAGAAGGTGGGTGAGTTGGCCTATCGATTGGATCTACCTCCATCTCTTTCTTCTCTCCATGATGTGTTTCATGTTTCCATGTTAAGGAAGTATTGTTATGATTCCTATCATGTTCTGAGTTCTCCTCCCGAGGATGTCTAAGCGGATATGACCTATGTGGAGGTACCATTGCGGATCCTGGAATTGCAGGTCCGGGAATTGCGTACTAAGAGTATTTCTGTGGTGAAAGTTTTGTGGAAGAATCACACCATTGAGGAATCTACTTGGGAATTGGAATCTGAGATGAGACAGAGATATCGTAGTTTATTTGAGCCGTCAGGTAAGTAAAGTTCCAAATTCGGGATGAATTTTATTTAAGGGGGAGTGAGTGTCACGACCCTAAACTTAGGGACCATTTTGAGCACACGTGAAGCACGTGGGGGTGGGGTGCATTGCATCTCATATTATGCATTATTTGATAATTGGAGTGGTTATGTGTTTATTTGGATAATTTGGTCATTTACGTGATTTTAGATGTTATTAAATTAATTTTAAATATATAACATCTAAATGGATCAAATTGGAATTAATGTGGTAAAGATATAGCATTTGAAATTTTAAATGAAATGTTATAAAAAGTATTGAGGAGCTTATGTGTAACTATAAAGTTAAGTTGGTTGATTGTAGGTTTTCAAATTAGGAGGAGCCTAGTTGTAAATAGTGTTATATAAATCCATAAAAAGTTCCCAGAAGATTCATTCCTCAGTTTCTTTCTTCTGTACTACGTTTCATCCCATAAACCTAGGGTTACTTTCAGAAAATCCTAACAAATCAACCGTTGATCTGTTTCCAATTCTGACTTCATATTAGTGATCAGGGAGTCGAGTAGAGCAAAAATAGCCGATCAAATCTTATTTTTATTTCGACCTATTTTTGGTAAGTTATTATGATTTTGTTCAATAATTGTTCATACCAAGTAAATGATGATAATATGTGTTATAAATGGTATTTGGTATTATTGGATCATTTTACTTGGCTTTGGAAATGGAAAGAAATGGGTTGTAGTTGAATGAAAATGGTATAGGTGATATTATGAATAAGTTTGAAATGGTAAGATGGAGTAGAGATGATATATGGCCTGGAGGGTGTATATTTATGTTCTATATATTTATATAGTGAAGTTTGGCTGACTTAGTAGTAACTGGAAATGAGTATAGGTGGTTGTTCTTGCCTTGCTGATGTTGTTCAGCAAACAGTAGTGAGAACTGGTGAAGGGCACGACTCGTGCCCTGAAGCACGAGTCGTGACCCTCACTTGTTCAGTCGTGCAATAGCTTCAGCAAGCATGGTCACGAGTCGTGTAAATGGAATCACTCGTGCGGGATTAGGGCACGAGTCGTGCCCAGTTCAGGTTTAGGGTATCATTTTCTAGGCCCTTTAAACCTAATCAAATGGGTATGGATTTAGTCCATCTTTAACTATACTTCTAGTACAACTTTAGTACTATACAATGGAACCCTAAATGGTCCAAATTGATATTGGGAAGGGCTTTAAATATTGTACTGAAAATGGTGGAAAGTCAATTTTGCAACTTAACCAAAGTTGATAAAAACTTGGTAAATTAATATGGAACCTTTAAAGAAGGTGAGTAATAGTAAGACATGGATATGTAGGGCTGACTTGTTATTCATTGTGCCCATATGTGATTGCATATTCATGGTTGGTGGTGCACATTGTGTTTAAATACGTGTTGCACTATTTTGTTGGTTTAAACATGAGTGTTATACCAGGTTATTGGTTTGGCATTATTCAACAGTGTTTCCAATGTTAGTTGCAATGTGGAAATGGTTTGACATGATTAATATTAACATGTTATATATTGATATCCCAATGTGTGGATGTATTTTCAAGTAACTGTTTATGTACTTGAATATGGTCATATGAACTGTTGTTATGGGTATAGTGGGATACAATCAAGTATAGATTTGTTCTATAAGTGATTGAATTGCATTATACCTATAATTAGGCCCGTCTGTTGGCCACAGACGTGGGATTGGCCACTGTTGTATCATGCCAGAAGCCTTACAGATAGCTGGGAATGTTACATTATATTGTGACATGGCACGTCTGTGGTCACAGACTTGGGATTGGCCACTGATGTATCGTGCAAAAAGCCTTACAGATAGCTGGGAGTTATTACATTATAATTGGCCACTTCTGTATCGTGCCAACCGCCTTACAGATAGCTGGGAAGCTTATATGTTTTATATGACTGATTATTCAGGCGGGAAAGGTAAAATGAGGTAACGTAATGTGTTTACTGCTTTTCCAATGTGATTATGAGCAACCTTTTTATGTGTTGCATATTATATGGCATATTGTTGCATCCATAATAGCTTGCTGAGATTTATTCTCACCCCTTTTCCCTTTATTGTTTTAAATCCCGCTGAGACAGGAAGACTGGACCGATGAGGCCGGGGAGGAGTTTGGACATCTTTTGGGTTGTCAGGATATGTTGTGGTTTGGGAGTTGGGGGTTGTGGTTGATGTTATTCTTTTTGGGAAAAGTTGTATATAAACTGTTATAAACAGGTTTTCATTATGTTGTGTTGTATTTAAACTTGGGAGTTGGTTTTGTTTCAATGCTGGCTTGTGTAAGCTTGTATATCTGTACTATTTGTATTTAAACAGGTTATGATTTTGAAAGCAGGTTTATATATTACCTCCAAATAGAGGGGTTATTTTGATTTTGATTTTGATTTTAAAAGGGTGTTATACTTTTCAAGTTAATCTAAAGAAAAGTTTTTTTTGAAAGGAGTATTTTGGGGACCCTCCAGCTTGGGACTCGAGTCTATAGGTCCCGGAGTTGGGGAGAGCCGCCACATGTTCAAACCAATGAAATAGTGCAACATGTATTTCATACACTATTTAAACAAACAACCATGAATATGTAACCACTCATGGGCACAATGTATCACAAGCAAGCCCTACATATTCATTACATAACATTAAGAACCCTCTATAAAGGTTCAAGATTAATTTACCAAGTTTTGATCAACTTTGGTTACGTTTTCATAATGCCTTTCAACCATTTTCAAGACAGTATTTAAACATCTTCCTCATATTATTTTTGTCAAGTTAAGACATCACTTAATAGTTCATAAGTTTTACTTTAATTAGAGTCAAATTGTTAAAGATGTCTTAGGTAGCTAGGTTTTATTGGACTTGGAAACTGATACCTCAGAAACAGGGCAGGGCACGACTCGTGCCCCACAGCACGACTCGTGCTCCCTCCCAGCACGAGTGTACTTTAGTGCACGACTAGTTCTACGAGTGAAAAGGGCAGGGGACGACTCGTGCCCACGAGCACGAGTCGTTCCCTTCAGCAAATTCTCAGTCTAAAGCCAAAACATCAACAGGCTTGGAAATTAATCATTTTTTTCTCTATTCTTAAACCTCAACACCAGTTGAAAGCGTTTTCTAAGGCTAACCTCCATAGGTTCAACTCGAAGAGGCCTATCGTTTTTGACATGATGTTCCACTCAACGAATAAGTATATAAACCTGCATTCCTATGATGACCTAAATTTACCAATTGCTATTACAATAAATAAACAATATGTTTGCTAGGTTAGCAGATAATATAATTAATTAGTGATGATCCCATATAATTGCCAACACACTTTAAGTACAATAAACATGTCTAAATACTATAAATATCAACTAAACCAAGACTGTGACCAAACAAAAAAAGCTCCCATTCTCTCAATTTACCAACTTTAGCTATTTCTAATGCCCTAACCACCTAAACCATTCACTTTCAGTACCAACTGCTACTACTGCTCATGTGTACTGTTCATACTATTTGGAACAGCCCCTACAGCTATTTTTACAAGCCACAAACATCCTGAAACTTAATCATACTCTATCAAATAGCTCAATTCACAAACCCCGCGTTCAGCCTCTACTATTCATAAAGAGCCACCTAAAAATCCTTTCCAACTCATTCAAATACCTTTCTAACTCCAAGGAAAATATTTCAAAAATGCCCAAAACAATTTATACATCAATAATATCCAATATAACATTGAATGAACATGTATTTGAAAGAAATCATAATAACTTACCAAAATAATTCGAAAATGAGAAAAACTTTAATCGGCTAGAAACGATCTACGCAGCTTTCCGATCATTTTGACGCAGTAGGGTTGAAAAACGGACTAGTATTGAATTTATGGGAAATTTTTGAATGAAATAAAATCATGATATTAAAAAACGAAGGACAGAACGGAGGAGGATAATTTCTCTCTGGAAGGTTAACGAAGGTTAGGATATTTATAAAATAAAATTTTCACTTAAGCTCCTTCAAGATTTAATTTATTACAATTAAATTCTTAAGTTTAACTTTTGACATATAATCACCTCAATAAAATTTATATATTTTTACTTAAATTTCACCAATTAAAATATCAACTACAAAATTCCTATTTATTCCATTTAATTATTAAATAATTAAAATTAATTTATTACCATAACTAAAATGCCAAATGAATTATTAAAATATTAAAACTAACACATAAAAATCACAATTATTATGAAATGCATAAAATGAAATGCTACACACCCCACCCCCACGTGCTCAACAAGTGATCTAAATAGTGCCTAGGATTAGGGTCGTGACACTCACTCCCACTTAAAGAAAATTCATCCTGAATTTTAAATTGACTTACCTGAACGCTCAAATAATCACATATTTTTCTCACGCATCTAGGATTCCAAAACCCAAGTGGCTTTCTCTCTACTGAATGATTCTTTCACAAAATTTTTACAAATGGAATACTCTTGGTTCTTAGCTTCCGGACTTGATTCTAATATTCTCAACAGTTCTCCCACACATGCCATGTCAGCCGAAAAATCCTCGGGTGGAGAACTCAATACATGCGAAGGATCATAAAGATACTTTCTCTCATACAACTCTTCATAAGATGCCATTTCGTTGCTAGACTGATAACTATTGATATACGCAAACTCAACTAAGGTTAAATGAACTTCTCAAAATGAATGAAAATCCATCACATAAACACGCAACATATCCTCAAGAATCTGGATAGTTCTCTCTCTGTCTGCCCATCTATCTGAGAATGAAACGCCGTACTGAAACTCAACTTGGAACCCAAAGCCTCGTGCAAAACCTTCCAAAATCGTGATGTGAATCTCGAATCCCTATCTGATATAATGTTGACTGGTACTCCACGAAGTCGAACAATCTCTCGCAATTCTAGATTTATGGCCTTCCTCTAAGACTTGTCTTTTGATCCCTTGTGAAGACAATACACAAATTCTGCCTCTGAAGGTTAAAATTCCATCCTTATTCAATACAATATCTCCGGTCCTTCCATCCTAAAATTGTACAAAAAATTCCTTCAATTCAGAATCATTTTGTTGAGCTTCCATAAGGTCTTCATACAAGGTAGGTATAGCTCGAACATTCACAAATAACATCTCATCTTGCGACTCACGGGTCATTAATGTTGATAAATAAGCCTTTCGGCTAATCACATCTGCAACCACATTAGCTTTCCCGGATGGTATGAAATAACGCAATCAAAGTCTTTTAATAATTCTAACCATTGCCTCTGCATGTTGTTCAATTCCTTTCGAGTAAACAAATACTTCAACTTTTGTGATCGGTAAAAATCTCAAATTTAGCTTCATATAGATAATGTTTCCACTTGGGTAACGCAAAATAATCGCAACCAACTCCATGTCGAGAGTAGGATAATTCTGCTCTGCCAGTGCTAACTTCTTCGAAGCATAAGCTATCCCTTTCCCATTCTGCATAGGAACACAACCCAACTTCATTCGATGCGTAACTGAAAATCACAAAGTTCTCACATCCATCAGGTAGGGGAAGAATCGAAGCTGTAATCAATCTCTCTTCAACTCGATAAATTTGGCTTCACACAGCAACCCACACAAATGATACCTCCTTCTGAATCAACTTAGTCAACGATGTTACAATTCTCGAAATTCCATCAATAATCCTTCTGTAGTACCCCACCAATCCAAGAAACTACGGACTTCAGTCACTGTCGAAGGTTGATTCCATTTGACCACGACCTCAATCTTCGAAGGATCAACGGCAAAATTCGAGCTTGAAACTACAAGACCCAAAAATGAAATCCTCTCAAGCCAAAACTCACTCTTGCTAAACTTTGCAAACAATTGCTTCTCACGAAAAACAGATAACACCATTCGCAAATAATTTTTCATGATCTTCTTGGGACTTTGAATAAACAAGGATGTCATCCATAAGATTACCACAAAGCTATCAAGATAAGGTTTAAAAACTCTACTCATCATATCCATATACACAGTCAGTGCCATTCTATAAGGTGCTTTTGATATCGGCATTGAACCTTGCCTTAAATCAATATAGAATTCCACTGCCCTATCTGGCAGCATGAAATACTCCGTTGAACACATTTACAACTTACTCACAACCAGTACATAAGATATTTCGGGTGACTTCTTGCTTAAGTCTAACACATAAGCCAAATAACTTTCACACCCTTTTAGACAATACTTTCGGGCCTTTAATGTAGATATGACATGAATACCAAATAATGACTTATCCGCATCAACCACAAACATAGGCAAATCAGGCATGGAAAATGAGACTCGCTTCTTACGACAGTCTACCCATGCACGACAACTACTTAACCAATCCATGCCAATTATAACATCAAAATCACGAATTGGTAACTCTACCAATTCAACAGGCAATACATGCCCACATATAACCACGTCACAATCGTGGTAAACCAGAGAAGATTCAAGGTACTCTCCCATAAGAGTAGAAACCTCCAACACATAAGACAAAATCTTAGGCAATTTATGCAAAGTAAAAGCAAAATGCAATGCCACAAATAAAATGAACTGGAATCTAGAAAAATACGAGCCTCAATTCCTGAGACAGGCAATATACCTCTAAGGACTGCTGTGGGATCTACCTCGCCACTAGAAAAACTCAACCTTGAACTTACACTTTTAGCTTTCCTTCATTATCCCTCTTCACACCACCCCTCGGTTGGCCACCCTACTGCCCACTTCCCAAAGCTTGACCCCGTTGCAACATTGGACAATTCCTTCTGAAGTGTCCCAATTCTCCACACTTAATACACTTGCCTTGCTTACTCCAACATCTATCTTCGGAGTTCCCCAATCTCTTACAAAAGTTACAAACAATCCCATACTGTCTTGATTTTGGACGTGCCACTGAAACTGCAACATGTCCCCCTCGCACACTCCCTGAAGTTGAAGCCCTTGGTTGTCCCCTACCTTGTCCTGAGCCTTGCCCTTGATACTTCTGCTTACTTCCACTGCCACTTTCTGACTTTAAAGGATCCGGATCTCCATTGAAACTTGGTGGATTCATCTTTACAAACTTTTCTAACCCCTGGCCTTGACATCTCTCGGGTTGATTCGGAGCTGGTCCCTGAGTTGCCATATTCTGTAAGAAGACTCTGAACAAGTTCACTATCTCTTCGTACTGATTTCCTCCTGTTCCAACATTACCCTCATTTTCTGGAGCTCTATTCTGATCATCCTCATTTCCAGCCATTGCACAAACCCCCTACATCGAACACTCGTCGTCAGTTATCACACACTCCCCCTTAATCTAGACATCTACCCTTGACTTCTAAACCGAGCTCTGATACCAACTATGGGGACCCCGACCCGGAACCTTAGCTCGTGCCCCGAGCGGGAGGATCCCCTTACTAGATAAATCACCTAAATTTAAAAACTTTTGTTTATCTTTGAAATGTAGAAATCAACCTTTATGAAAACTACAACCTGTTTTACTTACATCATTTACAAAATTAAAACAGTTTACAAAATAATACTAAATACAAGTTTTCCCCAAAAGAGAAATATCCCATTTACTCCCAAACATCAACCAACCATACAACTTCCCCTGAAAAAACCCAAAAGAAAATAGTCCAAACTCCTTTCACGGCCTCACTGGTTCGGGTCACCTGTCTCAGCACGATCTAAAATAGTAAAGGGAGAAGGGGTGAGAATAAATCTCAGCAAGCTATTATGAATGCAACAAGATGCCATATAAGATGCAACACATAACAAGGTTGCTCACAACACATTGGTAAAGCGGTAAACACATTACGTTACCTCAGTTTACCTTTCCCGTTTAAACAATAAGTCATACAATGTCGGGAGTAAAACTCCACTCATTTGTGAACTGCTTAAGCATATTCACATCTTATAAGACTCATATTTCAGAGAACCATATAAGATCGCAGTTATCTGTAAGGCTTTTGGCTCAATACAGAAACATTTACCCTAATCTGTGGCCACAGAAGGGGACAATCACAGGTATAATATAATCCGATCACCTTATGGAACAATTTCTCATAATTGATCGTATTCTATTATACCCCTAAACATCAGCTGATATAACCACATTCAAGCACATAATAGATACTTGAAAATAAATCCACACTTGGGATATCAATACATAACATGGTAATATAACTCATGTTAAAATCATCACAATAGTGCAACTTACATTTAAACACTATTGAATAATATAAATCCAACAACATGGTATTAGTACTCATATTCAAACCAATAAAATAGTGCAACATGTATTTCATACACTATTTAAACAAACAACCATGAATATGTAACCACACATGGGCACAATGTATCACAAGTAAGCCCTACATATTCATTACATAACATTAAGTACCCTCTATAAAGGTTCAAGATTAATTTACCAAGTTTTGATCAACTTTGGTTACGTTTTCATAATGCCTTTCAACCATTTTCAAGACAGTATTTAAACATCTTCCTCATATTCTTTTTGTCAAGTTAAGATATCACTTGATAGTTCATAAGTTGTACTTTAATTAGAGTCAAATAGTTAAAAGATGTCTCAGGTAGCTAGGTTTTATTGGACTTGGAAACTGATACCTCATAAATAGGGCAGGGCACGACTCGTGCCCCACAGCACGACTCGTGCTCCCTCCCAGCACGAGTGCACTTTAGTGCACGACTAGTTCTACGAGTGAGAAGGCAGGGGACGACTCGTGCCCACGAGCACGAGTCGTGCCCTTCAGCAAATTCTCAGTCTAAAGCCAAAACATCAACAGGCTTGGAAATTAATCATTTTTTTCTCTAATCTTAAACCTCAACATCAGTTCAAAGCGTTTTCTACAGCTAACCTGCATAGGTTCAACTCGAACAGGCCTATCCTTTTTGAGATGTTCCACTCAACGAATCAGTATATAAACCTGTATTCCTATGATGACCTAAATTTACCAATTGCTATTACAATAAATAAACAATATGTTTGCTAGGTTAGCAGATAATATAATTAATTAGTGATGATCCCATATAATTGCCAACACACTTTAAGTACAATAAACATGTCTAAATGCTATAAATATCAACTAAACCAAGACTGTGACCAAACACAAAAAGCTCCCATTCTCTCAATTTACCAACTTTAGCTATTTCCAACGCCCTAACCACCTAAACCATTCACTTTCAGCACCAAATACTACCACTGCTCATGTGTACTGTTCATACTATTTGGAACAGCCCCTACAGCTATTTTTACAAGCCACAAACATCCTGAAACTTAATCATACTCTATCAAATAGCTCAATTCACAAACCCCGCGTTCAGTCTCTACTATCCATAAAGAGCCACCTAAAAATCCTTTCCAACTCATTCAAATACCTTTCTAACTCCAAGGAAAATATTCCAAAAATGCCCAAAACAATTTATACATCAATAATATCAATATAACATTGAATGACCAGGTATTTGAAAGAAATCATAATAACTTACCAAAATAATTCGAAAATGAGAAAAACTTTAATCGGCTAGAAACGATCTACGCAGCTTCCCGATCATTTTGATGCAGTCGGATTGAAAAACGGACTAGTATTGAATTTATGGGGAATTTTTGAATGAAATAAAATCATGATATTAAAAAACGAAGGATAGAACGAAGGAGGATAATTTCTTTCTTTCTCTATCTCTCTCTCTAGAAGGTTAACGAAGGTTAGGATATTTATAAAATAAAATTTTCACTTAAGCTCCTTCAAGATTTAAGTTATTACAATTAAATTCTTAAGTTTCACTTTTGACACATAAGTACCTCAATAAAATTTATATATTTTTACTTAAATTTCACCGATTAAAATATTAACTACAAAATTCCTATTTATTCCATTTAGACATTAAATAATTAAAATTAATTTATTACCAGAACTAAAATGCCAAATGAATTATTAAAATATTAAAACTAACACATAAAAATCACAATTATTATGAAATGCATAAAATGAAACGCTACACCCCCCACCCCCCACGTGCTCAACAAGTGACCTAAATAGTGCCTAGGATTAGGGTCGGGCAATGGTACTAATCAATGTGACACCAGATGAAGCAATCCAAATGATCGGCAACGTTCACTACGGTAACATCATTACCTTCACGAAGCTCGACTTACCGAAATTCGGGGCTGACCACAACGAGCCTCTCTACACACAGTCCAACTTGACGAGCACCGCCTTCCTCGGGTCTTGGTAGATGGAGGATCAGCCATGAACGTTCTCCCTTCCAAAATGATGGACTTGCTAGGAATCAAGCCGACCGATCTAAAGCCATCAACACAGACAATCAAAGCTTACGACTCGACATCTCGCTCAGTCTTGGGGATAGCCACTCTGAACCTGTGGTTCGGAAAGCAGATGGTGCCATCAGACTTCCAGGTCATCGACATCCCGATCACCTTTACTGCCATCTTGGGCCGGCCTTGGCTACACCAAATCAACAGGGTGGCATCCACTCTACACCAATGCATAAAGTTTATCCAAGGAAGTGATCTCACCATCATTTACGGGGACAGCGTTACCACCAAAGGGACCGACACAAATGGCATCCCAATCTTGGAAATCAAGCACGACAACGAAGGCATGATGCTGACAGGGTTCACAGTCGAAAGCCCGAAGGCCCAATTATGCCACATAGACCTCCCCCTGACATGGGACCGGATCCCTCCTCCCATGAAGATGATGAAGCTCATGAACTACATCCCGGGGCCTAGTCTAGGCAAGCACTATCAAGGCATCCACAAGGTCATTGAGGTCAAAGAACAAAATACCCGCCGTGCCCTAGGGTAAGTCCCTACTCCCAAAGACGTTGCAGAAGATAAAAAAGCAGCACGAAAATGTTCAGCTACTGACAAAAGAGGTTCGCACGCAATCTCCGACCTCCGCCCTTACAGGCTCGACATGGCCCGGTACTTCACAAAGAAAGCCGACAACTTGAACGAAGACACAGAAAAAGAGACAGAGCTGATCAACGCCAAACAAAGCTGGTCGGCAATAATGGACAAGCTCCAACAAAGCCTTGAAAGGTTCAAAGGCCTCGAGACAAACCCCGTCAGAAGGGCATTCCTCGACGAACCAACTCTACTAGGATCCACCACCACCACCACTATTCACAATGAATTTTGGTTTGGGACAACCCCCTCTTTGGCGGAAGAACTCGAAAAGCTTTCTGTCAATACCCCTACCACAAACAAACGGGACGAGTCAACATTCGAGATAGCAATGCCCAAGGCAGAAAAGGAAGACTCCACAGACAATGCCTGGAACAAGCCTTTGCTACAACAACTCTTCAGTGAAGAAATAGAGGTGCCAGACCTCATCGATTTTGTTTCTGATAACTCTATGGTGGCAATGATTGGGGACAGCAGCGCGAAGCCTTTCGACCCTTGCATCCTCTCAAGCCCATCCACAATGCCACTAAAGAACTGGGCCACCTTCTCCGGACCTGCAGCCAGCAAGAAGGAAATGATCGAACAACTTGGTCTAACCTCTCGCGTCCTAGAGTCTAGATTCAAAACACATTTTGAGTCTGTTGTATTTAAGTTCGAGTCCCTCGAGTCATCTGATGGCCTTACGCCAGAAGATTACGAATTCATAGCCAACCATGTGTTCCCATATGCTCTTAATGAAAGTTTCGACCTTTCCGAGTATCCTCTCATTGCATCTTTAACAACTGATAAATTAACTAAATCACAAATAGTTAATAACGACTCACTTGACAAAGAAGCAGACACATTAAACGAACAATACATTAAACACATCTTTAAGCATGTTGTCAAACGAGAGGAAAATCGGGCCCAAGTTGCCGAGGAGGTTTTAACCAAAGTGAATTTGGGGACTGCTGAAGAGCCTAAAGAGACGCAAATCAGAAGCTTCTTCACTAGCACCGAGCAAGAAGCATTGACTACGCTGCTCAAAGAATTCGTGGACGTGTTCGCTTGGTCCTACCAAGATATACCCGACCTAGATCCAGCCATAGTGGAACATCGGATTCCCCTGAATCTCGAGGCTAAGCCCATCAAGCAGAAGCTACGCCTAATCAAGCCAGAATGGTCCTTACAAGTCAAGGAAGAGATTGAGAAGATGCTCCACGTCGGCTTTATAAGGGTAATCGAATACCCTACATGGCTCTCCAACATAGTCACGGTCACCAAGGCCAACAAAAAAGTACGCTGCTGCGTGGACTTCCGAGATCTCAACAAAGCAAGTCCCAAGGATGACTTTCCACTATCAAACATAGACATGTTGGTCGACACTACGGCCAACTTCGAAGTCAAGTCCTTCATGGACGGCTTGGCCGGCTACAATCAAATCAAGATGGCCGAAGAAGACCAAAAGAAAATAACCTTCACAACCCCTGGGGAACCTACTGCTACACAGTGATGCTGTTCGGACTAAAGAACGATGGGGCTACCTACCAACGGCCAGCGACTGCCCTCTTCCACGACATGTTCCATAAAGAGATCGAAGTATACGTCGACGACATGATCATCCACTCAAAGGGATCAGACGGATAACACCTCATCGACTTGAGAAAGTTCTTGGATCGCCTTCGAAAACACTCAATGAGGTTAAATCCTGCCAAGTGCACATTTGGAGTAATCCGAGTCTTAGGGTACATTGTCACCGAATGAGGCATCAAAGTTGATCCTCAAAAGATCAAGTCCATAATCGAAATGAGACCATCGCAAACCCAATCAGAAGTAAAAAGCTTCATAGACCGCCTGCAGTACATCAGCCGCTTTGTCAATCAGTTGACCTCCATGTGCGAGCCAATCTTCCGACTAATGAAGAAGAATGCAGACATCGAATGGAACCCGGAATGCCAAGACGCCTTCGAAAAGATAAAGGTGTACCTTGTGAGTCCTCCGATCCTTTGTCCTCCCCACGAAGAGAAGCCACTTTTGCTATAACTAACTGTGACCGACACCACAGTTGGAGCCATGCTCTGTCAAGAAAAGAGAGAGTCACGAGTCGAGAATGCCATCTACTTCGTCAGTCAAAAGTTCCAAGGTAGCGAGCTCAACTACTCAGCCCTCGAGAAAACCTGCGCAGCTCTAGTATGGGTTGTCAGAAAATTACGACACTACCTGCGCAGCTCTATCAAGAAAAGAGAGAGTCACGAGTCGAGAATCCCAAACATCCCATCCTAGCTATTGTCAACCATGCACGCTTGCGTCACACTCTGTCCAGACTCGATTGGTTTTTACCCGGTCCGTGTAATAAAGCCTGGATACATATCCCATGCCGGCCATTATCTGAGTCAAAGTCAAGAAATCAAGATCCCTTGCGCAAGTAAGACGATGAAAAGTCATGCTAAATTATTGACCCGATCTTGATTTCCAAAGCTACACCCAGACAATGCTCTGTCCCGGATATACATCCATGCCCACATGACACCATGTCATCAAGCCTTTAACGCGTCGTCCATGACAATATGACCTAGCCAGAACCTAACGTCACAGATCCCTTGCACAAGCAAGGTAAAGAGAGGTCATGCTAAACTCTCGACTCGATCTTGACTCAGGTGCCGGCTCGGCTCACTATTCATATGGCCGACGCATTAAAATGAACATGACATGCTCTTTCCTTAGGTTTGGTTCTTTTGGCTGGTGGAAACCGCTTGCCCTATAGGACCCTCGTCCGTGGCTGTCCACCCTGGGAAGTCAAAATATAGGTGCAAAACGAGGAGCTTATAGCCGTATTGATGGTCTCCACTGACCCAGGATCTAGAATAGTTGCGAAAAAGAAGAGCAATCTTTTCCAAGCCATCTAGGATTCTGAGAAAACATGTTTTAAGTAAATTAAAACAACAAAAAATATATATATAAAAAAAGAGGAAACTGCATGTCGCATGAGCTTTTACCCTCCATCCAAAAGGCCCTCCTAAGTCTAAACCTTACCCTTCACCCCCTCCAGGGAACCGAGAGTTGTTGAGAGTACCTGGGTGCCGTCTTTTCAGTGTCAAAGTTACAAGGTCCAACAGCCCTTCCGATTCAGCGGTCCGAACAGTCCGCTATTCCTCCATGGAAGGATCGACAGATAACATTGAGGGAAACGGAACCCTGCCACTGAGAAACCTCCAGACAATGGAGGAGGTGCTGCGAGCCTTCAAAACTCTCAAGAAGCGCCAAGAAGAACAGCAAGCCTGGATCGTAGACACCATGCACCGTCGCGGAATCGTCGTCGTTCCCCAAACCGATGGGACCTTCGTCCTCATAGAAGACAAAAAAATGCTTGCTCCTCCGGTTTCCTAAATCTATCAGCAGGTTCCTCCTCCACCAAGCTACGAAAACCAAGCAACACAAAGTAGTTCCCGCTCAAAGCTTCACTCGGGGCTCAGTCAAGCAGCCCCGATCAGCCAATCGCAACACAATCAGTTTCTCGGCCCTGCGCCACAAGCTCAATATCACCAGCACACATATGGGCCTGCTCCCCCAGATCCCAATGTATCTCGGTATCCCCCGGGATTCAATCCTTTGCCTCTATACGAGCCTCGCAGCCATAACCTGAAATCCCAATGTTTACTAGGGATAGACATCCCAAGCGGATATCCCGATATTTCAAACCTACCACCCGCTGGTCTGCCACTTGGGGATAATGAAACATTTCCCCAACTCCCAAACACAACCCTTGGTGGTCTGGGCAATCACGCCCTTGGCTCCAATTTCAACAATCCAGGGTACGTGATGGTATACACTCAACTACCTCCCCAAGACTCCCGAATGGCGATCCTATCAGCCAATCCACCTCCATCTTCGGTTTCCATCCCTGAAAACGGCAACCTGCCCCTGCCTACCGACCCCCACATGGCTTGGTTGGTCGAATAAATGAAAGACATGCAAAGCAACTGGCCAACTCTCGAAAGGACTCCCTCATGCCCATAGATCCGAGCAAGGTGGTGCCACTCCCTCCAAAATTCAGAATGCCGGAGATGGAAAAGTTCAATGGGAGAGAATGTCCAAAGACCCACATCGACACCTACGTCTTGGGTAAGTGAGCTAAAGGAGCAACCCCACAATAAATGGCAGATCACTTCCAGCACTCCCTCAAATCCACGGCATTAAGATGGTTCCTCAACGTAAAGGCAGAAAATCGTTCCACCTGGGATCAAATCAGTGAAATCTTCCTGGAGAAGTATCGTGCCAACCATGAGTGGGAAACCAACCGCCATGATCTGCAAACCACCGAACAAAAGGATGACGAGCTTGTGGGAGAGTTTTACAAAAGATGGAACTGGAAACTAAGCAAGATAATGGATCCGCTTTCCAAAGAAGAGCAAATAGACATCTTCCATTCCTGCCTCAAGCCATCTCTGAGGGCTCTGATTAGACACCACTTCTATCCCAACCTCCGTGCCATGGTCAACGCCGGGACCAAGTTCGAAAAGACGTTGAGCCTGCAAAAGGCAGCGGCCACTCCCGTTTCTTCCTACCGCTACCAGGCAGCCTCGCCAAGTCCAGTTCCTATCCCTAGCAATGGAAAAGAAGCCACTGGAGCAGTTCACTACATTCAGAACGGAGTCCAAGGAAACCGCGACCAAGCGCCCCCCGGTCGCAGTGTTTTCAACACTTTGACAACATAGAAATGCCTCTGAGCCAAGTGTTCGAGGCATTGGTGAAGCAGAATATGCTCAAGCCCCTTGAGAGTTATCAGTCGAAGAATCCTAACTCGAAAGTGGATATGAGCAAGCAGTGCGCTTTTCACAACTACCCCGGCCACACCACCGACAATTGCGTCATACTAAAACAAGCGGTCCAGGGGCTAATTGAAGAAGGAAAGTTGGAACGCTCCCGCGGTCCCAACACAGTCGGAAATCAATTCCCCAGAAACAATTGGGGAAAGGATCAGTGAGAAGCCCTTTGACCCTCACACCCTCTCAAGCGCGTCAAAAATGCCATTAAAGAACTGGGTCACCTCCTCCGGACCTACATCCAACAAGCTTGGTCTAACCCCTCGCGTCTTAGAGTCTAGCTTCGAAAAAAACATCCAAAGTCTATCGTATTTAAGTTTGAGTCTCTCGAGTCATCTCACGGCCTTACGCCTAAAGATTATGTGTTTGTAGCGGGCACTGTACTCCCCTATGCTTTGAATAAAAAGTTTGACCTTTCTGAGTATCCCCTCATTGCCACTTTAACAAATGATAAATTAATTAACTAATCAAAAACAGTTAATAATGATTAACTTGGTAAAGACGCAGACACATTAAACGAACAATACGTTAAACAAATCTTTAAGCATGTTGTCAAACAAGAGGAAAATTGGGCCCAAGCTGCCGAGAAGGTTCTAACCAAAGTGAATTTGGGGACTGCTGAAGAGCCTACAGAGACGCAAATCGGAGAATTCTCCGTCGATACTTCGCCTAAAGAATATAGAGTCTTCTCCCCCCCCTCTACACTCTAAAAAAAACATAAAGAATCACACAGTCAAACCTCATAGGTTCTAGTACTTTTCTCATTCAATCAAGTCCTCCTCGGACATTGTAATTAAGTCTTCAATTTTCATACGCAAGTTTCCTTTCTTTTCTTGCTAGACTTGAGACATTATTTTTCAACCCACATTATATTTAATGAAATGGTTTTGCTTTATATGATCACTTGCATTGCTCAACAAGTAATTCCGCAAATGATTAATGCTTTTATTAATTGGTGTGAGAAAGTCAATCGGTAGCTCCCCATACACCTTACCATACCCCACATAAAGGCCTCTATCAAGCCATTCACTTTCCAAAATCACATCCCTACCATCACCTTGACCAAGTCAACATCGGCAGCGACATCACTAAATGATTGCTCTCATGTCAACAAAAACCTATGGGCTTGCCTTCGCCCTCGTGCGCATCAAGAAAGTTCAAGAAGGGGCTTGCCTTCGCCCTCATATGCTTCAAAAAAAAAAGAAAAAAGAAAGAAAGCTCAAGCAGAAGCTTCAAAAAAAAACTCAAGCAGAAGCTTCAAAAAAGAAAAAAGAAAAAAAAGGAGGAGCCAAGAACCAGCACCGCTAGTCAGAAGCTCAATGAAGAAAGGCAAAGCCAAAAGCGCATCATAAGTCCTTAAGAAATATTCAAATTCTTCCTCTTCCCGTGAGAGCAACGATCAAGAAGCAATGGATTCATTGAAACTGCCGTCAAAATACGACTTGTCAAGGAATCACCTCAAGGCCCGTGCCCCATCATTCAACCTTCCGAGCCTTTTCGCCAAAGGCCGCACAAATATTCATGCCCTTGCCTCAAAGCCAAACACGGTTCGGCCCCTAACTATGTCGACCTGAGCTCCTTGTCTTAAGGTTAACATAGGCAACCAAAAATGGTCCGGTCATAAATACATACAAATCCACAAACCTGGTCTCACCAATGACCTCTCCTATACACAAGCCTTTTCTCACACCTGATCCAACTCAATCCTTGATACCGGTTGATTTTCTCCTCATGATTAATCAAGCACATCAAGTTTAATTGTTGAATAACCCGAACATCAAAAAAGGGTTTTAAGCAAACATGTGATCATTATGAACAAATCAAGTTTTCAGATGTCTCGACAAGTCTTCATTTTCTACAAAATAGGAAAAATAGAGCTAAACACTAATTTTCTGCAGCAAGGGCTTCCATACGCTTTTACAAGCTTTTCAGTTCTCATACTCTCTCAAAAGAGTCAAACCCAAAAGCATGCTTTTTGTGCCTACATCAAATAAGGCATTTCACACAAAAAGAGACCAGTTCCCACCTTTTCAAAAAATAGTATATATGCCCTTGCGATTGTACATTACAAGTCATTTCTTTCACGTTTTTGGTTGACTGATTGATACAAAAAAAATACAAAGGTGTTGAAGAACATACCCATCTAGATTGAAAACTCCAAATAGGGCAGTCTAGGCAAAAATCAGGGTTGCATCATTCTACCCCTTTTTCATCTCCCATTCTCTCACAAAAGAAGGTCGAACTACGCAGACCTGAACCCCTCAGTCCGAGGGGAACGTAGGCAGCCTTCATTGGTTCGGTCTAAAGCATACACAAAATCCAAAAATTGAACGCCATCAAGGATCAGACAAGAAGCAAGCAAGAGATTTTGCGTCTCGACAAAGCTTTAAAAGTAAATCACAAATCTTCACAGTTAAAACACTTCTTGATGAGTTCAAGCACGGTCTACTCTCAAACTCACAACATGCTAAAAGACAACTTAAAACATTTAACAATTAATGTGTCTGCAAATGATAATGAATGGATACTTAGAGTTTCGAAAGGTCATTCCACGCCACTCGCGCTTGTCCCTTCGCCATTCTTACCTTTCTTCCCTCGTCCCCGTTGAGTCTTCTTTCGTTCCATGGGAACTGTCTCTGTCTCCCTCATTCCAAGATCAAGAGTCCTCCCTGTCAATTCAAGCAACTCAGTCGCTCTCAGAGCCTCATTTCATCCATGCCTCAACTCGGATCCCTTCCCTGCGAGCCTGTAAAAGGGGACCTCCCACCGCCAGTCTGTCAACTCGAGTCTCGTAGTCAAACAAAGCATCTCCCGTGATATCTCGAGGGTTGACCCAAGCTTCTGCACTCCTAAAGTTGTAGCCATGTCATTCCAGCTCAAGAAAGGCTCCTGCCTCATCCCGAACTGCCTGGAAACAAGCAACGAGTTGTAAAAAGAAGACTGAGATAGCCCAGGAACCCTGACAGCATAGGAACCTTCCTGAAAAGACCTCCTAGTCTCAATCCTCCAATGAGGAACCCACCAACAGATGTGATGCATGCCAAGTCAAGCCATCCACCTCTCCAAAGAGGACTGATCCATATCCAAGACAAGAGGACACTGAGCAAATGCCCACGGACTGAAGGATGTCAGAGGCACTGTTATAGCTTGAAGTATCTCTCTCTCGCAACCATAATGCAAGCAAAGCAGGGGCTTCCCCCACGCATGAACTGGTCCCCCATCGCCAAGCAATCTATACCGTGGAAACTCTCCCCAAACTAAGGGAACGATGTCCTCACCGGCTCGGCAATGGCCTACCACATCCAATAAAGCGCTGTGACATATCCCGAGGGGGCTAACCATGAAAAGAGTGGCTATCACTCACAAAGAAAACACGTCCCAGGAGACATCACTCCCTCCATCGCTTATGAAACTGTCAAAGCTGCTCCAACCCCCAACTGCTCAGAAAACCTGCCAAAGCTGCCTCAGCCTCTGTATACCACAAACATTTCAAGCTCGTGCGACATGCACAAAACATAAAAAAAAAGGGAGTAGAAACAACCCCTAAAGCGAAAATAAAAAAGTTCATTACATGTGAATACATTGTGCATACAAATACAAATATTTTGCTGCTCTCCTCACTAACATGCACAGAAAAGAAGAAAAAAAAAAGAGTCCTAATCCGAGTCATCGGCAACACCACCTGGTAAAGACTCCCACATCTCGGTGCCTCCGCCAGCCACGTCATCATCCTCGGGGAACTCAGCACCTTCCTCAACCGGATACTCCAAGAGGTCTGTAGAAGTAAGAATGAAGAAGGAAAGAGAATACGAGCCATCCCTCCTCTCCTTAGCCAGCACCTGCGATGTCCTCAACATTTCAGCAACTCGGTCAGAGGCGCCATACGTCCTCAACATTTCAGCAACTCGGTCAGAGGCGCCCCACGTCCTCAAAATTTCAACAACTCGGTCTAAGGCACCCCACATCCTCAACATTTCAGCAGCTCGATCAAAGGCACCCCATGTCCTCAAAATTTCAACAACTCGGTCAGAGGCACCCCACGTCCTTATCATCTCAGCCAGAGGCCGCACCCCGTCCTTACTATCTCAGCTAGAGGCGGCACCATCTCCTCATCAGTTCAGCCAGAGGCGGCACCACATCCTTAACTTCCTCCTCACAAAGGTACCTCCTCCTGCAGGTAAACATAACAAAGGTATGTCAATAAACTTCAAATGCAAGACATAGCCGTAATAAACGCCACATAAAAGGTCCATCCCAACACGACATGATTCCTTTCTAAAAATTCCCACAAACAAAGTTCTTACATGACTCACAAAATATGCCATCTAACTCACATAGGGTAGACACCCCCAAACAGTCTCACATAGGGTAGACACTCCCAAACAGTCTCACTTAGGGTGTAGACTCCTTCAAACAATTTCACCTTCGAATACCGACACGTCCACACAACATTTCACCTCTTGGACACGTCCACTCACCATTTCATTTCAGGACACCGACACGTCCACCTTACCTTAGGACACCGACACGTCTGCTCACCATTTCATCTTAGGACACCGACACGTCCACCTCATACCTCGGATACCGCCATGTCCAGTCAACCGAACCAAGCGGTCACCTCACACACGAACTACGATCAGGCTTGATTCCCATTCGGGATACGTAGGAATCCTGTCAAAGGGTCCAGCTAACCGACCTAAACGGTCACCCTCAGGACACCGACACGTCCACCTCACCCAGGACACCACCACGTCCGTATACACGACAACATTACCATTTCTGAACTACGATCAGGCTTGATTCCCATTCGAGATATGTAAGAATCCTGTCAAAGGGTCCAGCCAACCGACCTAAACGGTCACCCTCAGGACACCGACATGTCCACCTCACATCAGGACACCACCACGTCCTCACAAACCGACCAACACGATCACCTTCTCTCTTCCAGCAAAGCGATCCAGATCAGGACCCTTATCTTATCGACGATCCCACTTCTTTCATAAGTGACGTCGCCGAGGGGCTTCTGTAAGTACCCCAATCTGGATCGTTCCCCATTTGACACATGAGAAACACCGCGGACTCACACAAACGTGATCCCGAATACCCATAACCTTCAAAAACCCCAAAACTACCAACCAAACCAAGATAGGACCCCTCTGGGATAAAATAAAACAAAAGGACTTTTTGGGAATTACGAAAAAATAGCCAGCCTGCATAATGGTCCACGCGGACCATTTTGCACCCAGACATGGTCCGCGCGGTCCATTTTGCACCCTAACATCATAATTACAAAATCATCTTAAAGTCCACAATATTCCCGTAAATCCGAAAAAAACCAAAAATTTGGTTTTCCTAGAACAGTTCGCGCGGACCATTTTGCACATTTTCCAAGGCTATAAATAGAGGGCTCCCCCTCTCATTTTCTTCACACCTTCCTTCTCTCCTCTCTCCTCCTTGCCTTCGGACAGCCCCTCTCAGCCCTTAGAGGCAATCTCGGCCCCTTTTGATTCCTTCTGGGGCCTTTCGAGGCGCTCCGAAGCCCCGGTGAGCACTCTCGAGACGCTCCTGAGCTGCCCCGAGGTGCTCCCGAGGCATCCCGAAGCCTTGTCGGTCCATCCCGAGGCATCTCGGTGCATCCCGAAGCATGCCGGACAATCTCGAGGCATCCCGAAGCAAGCCAGAGCTCTGCCCGAGTACAACCAACAATCCCGAGGCACGCCGGAGCTCTGCCCGAGTACAACAAACAATCTCAAGGCACGTCGGAGCTCTGCTCGAGTACAACCAACAATCCCGACGCACGCTGGAGCTCTGCCCGAGTACAACCAACAATCCCGAGGCACGCCGGAGCTCTGCCCGAGTACAACCAACAATCCCAAGGCACGCCGAACCTCTGCTCGAGGACACACCTAGTACTACCGAGGCACGCCGAAGCTCTGTCTGCAAACACCGGTACATCCCGAAGTAATCCCGGTCCATCTCGAAGCACTATTCACACTCAAACACTATTCCCAAGCGGAAGATATACACGAACCAACATTGGTAAGGCCTCCTTCCCAAACTATTTCAATTTATTTCAATACATAGCATACAATGTAGACATCATATTCAACATGCATTTTTAAAAGCACATACACACACACAACTTTTAAAGAAAGAGGGGTATCGAAGGACTCGTGTATACGAGGCGACTCGGGTGAGCTATGCTATTCTCTTCCCGAGGCATAACCTGACCTCCGAACTCAAAATCTCATCACACAACAACTTTTTTTAAACAAAGCCTTTTTTCAATGTTTTGGGCTATATCAAAACGGCATGGCGACTCTACAAACAAACGCAGCGACACCTCCCGACTCAAATTGCGAGATGCCAGGGCCCCCGCTAAAATTACCCAAATTCGACTCGCGCGCGGGCCCCAGTATCTCGCTGTTTGGTCGAGGAGGTGTCTCGCTGCATTTTTTGTTTGTAGAGTCGCCACGCCGTTTTAATTTAGCCCAAAACATTGAAAAAATGATTAGTTTAAAAACTGTTGTTGTGTGATGAGATTTTTGTGTTCGGAGGTCAGATTACTCCTCGAGAAGGGCATAGTAATACGCACCCGAGTCGCCTCGTAAAAATGAGTCTTTCGGTACCCCTCTTTCTTTAAAAGTTGTGTGTGTATGTGCTTTTTTTAAAAATGCATGCTGTGTATGATGTCTACATCGTACGCTATGTATTGAAATGTATTGAAATAGTAATGGAAGGAAGCCTTACCAATGTTGTTTCGTGTCTGTCTTCCGCTTGGGAATAGTGTTTGAGTGTTGAATAGTGTTTCGGGATGGACCGGGATAGCGTCGGGATGTGCCGGTGCCTGCGGACAGAGCTTCGGCGTGCCTCGGGATTGTCAGGTGTGTACTCGGGCAGAGTTTCGGCTTGCGTTGGGATCGCAGGGATCGTTGACTGGACTCAGGCAGAGGTCCGACGTGCGTCGGGATCGTCAGTTGTGCTCGGGCAGAGTTCCGGCGTGCGTCGGGATCGTCGGTTGTGCTCGGAATGGGCCGGGACACCTTGGGATGGCTCGAAATGCCTTGAGATGGACCGGCAGGGCTTCAGGATGGATCAGCAAGGCTTTGGGATGCCTCAGGAGTGCCTCGGGGCAGCTCGAGAGCAACTCGGGAGCGCTCTGCAGTGCTCGGCAGGGCTTCAGAGTACCACGAGGGGACTCGAAATGCCCCGAAGGGAACCGAAAGGGACCGAGATTGCCCCGAAGGGTCTTAGAGGGCTGCCTGAAGGCTGGGGGAGAGGGAGAGAAGAGGAGATGTGAGAAAAATGAGAGGGGGAGCCCTCTATTTCTAGGGTCCGAATTCTGGCAAGGTATGTCGCACGGCACTGGCAGCCATTACCATTTTTTTGGTTTTCCTGGATTTAAGGGAATATTGTGGACTTTAAGGGGATTTTGTAATTATGATGTCTGAAAGAAAAGTGGTCCGCACAAACTGTCCTTGCTTTTCCAAATTTTCCAAAATTCCTAAAATGTCCTTTTGTACTTTTTTATCCCAGAATGGCCCCCCTTGGTTTGGTTGGTGGTTATTGGGGTTTTTGAAGGCTACGGGTGTTCGAGATCACGTTTTTTGTGAGTCTGCGATGTTTCCCGTGCGTCAGATGAGGAGGGATCCAGATTGGGGTACTTACAGAAGCCCCTTAACGATGTCACTTACGGAGGAAGTGGGGTCGTTGATAAGATAAGGGTCCTGATCTGGATCGCGTGCTGGGAGAGGAGGTGACCGTGTAGGTCAATTTGTGAGGACGTGGTGGTGTCCTGATGTGATGTGACTGCTAAGGTTGGCTGTGAGGACATGGTGGTGTCCTACTGTGTGACCGTTTAGGTCAGTTGGCTGGACCCTTTGATAGGATTCCTACGTATCCCTAGCGGGAATCAAGCCTGATCGTAGTTCGTGGCAAGGTGAGTGTGTGGACGTGGTGGTGCCCTGCTGTGGGTGACCGTTTAGATCGGTTGGCTGGACCCTTTGATATGATTCCTACGTATCCCTAGTGGGAATCAAGCCTGATCATAGTTCGAAAAGGTGTAATCATGAGTGTATGCGGACTTGGTAGTGCCCTGAGGTTATGTGACCGCTAAGGTCGACTGTGAGGACGTGGTAGCGTCCTAAGGTGTGTGACAGCCGAGGTCGGCTGTGAGGACGTGGTGGTGTCCTAAGGTGATGTGACCACTGAGGTCGACTGTGAGGACTTGGTGGCATCCTAAGGTGATGTGAGCGCCGAGGTCGATTGTGAGGACGTGGTGGCGTCCTAAGGTGATGTGACCGCCGAGGTCGATTGTGAGGACGTGGTGGTGCCCTAAGGTGATATGACTGCTAGGTCGACTGTGAGGACGTGGTGGCGTCCTAAGGTGATGTGACCGCCGAGGTCGATTGTGAGGACGTGGTGGCGTCCTAAGGTGATGTGACCGCCGAGGTCGATTGTGAGGACGTGGTGGCGTCCTAAGGTGATGATGTTTTGGGACATTTATGCGGTCTTCCGGACCGGGTAATTTAAATCCTTCCGGGCTACGGATAGTGATTTGGGAGGTTTTTGCGGTCTTCTGGACCGAGTAATTTGAAGCCTTTCGGGCTATGGATCATAATTTGGGAGGTTTATGCGGTCTTCCGAATCGAGTAATTTAAAGCCTTCCGGGCTATGGATCATGATTTGGGAGGTTTATGCGGTCTTTTGGACCGAGTAATTTAAAGCCTTCCGGGCTATGTATCATGATTTGGGAGGTTTATGCGGTCTTCCGGATCAAGTAATTTAAAGCCTTCCGGGCTACGGATAGTGATTTAGGAGGTTTTTGCGGTCTTTCGGACCGAGTATTTTAAAGCCTTCCGGGCTACGGATCATGCTGGTGATGGGGAAACTGTGAGCGTGGAGGCGTTTATGCCTTGATTTTGAGAGGCGTAATTGCCTTGTGTTTTGTCCGCTGGGGAAAGGTTGGACTTACGATGACTGTCGGGGGGAATGAATTGTTTATTGTGAAGGCATTCGTGCTTTAGGATGTGTGTTCGAAGGCCTTTTTGCGCCTTGGAATTTGTGTGTGGAGGCATTTGGGGTCTTGGGATTTGTGTTCGGAGGGTGTTTGTGCCTTGGAGCTTGTTTGTGGGGGCGTACGATGACAGCCGGTGTTTATCTGCTGGGGATGGCCATTTGACTTTTGTCCGCTGGGGAAGGAGTTCGGGCTTACTTTGATGGCCGGGTTTTGTTTATTGTGAAGGCATTCGTGCTTTAGGATGTGTATTCAAAGGCCTTTTTGCACCTTGGGATTTGTGTGTGGAGGCATTTGGGGCCTTTGGATTTGTGTTTGGAGGGCGTTTGTGCCTTGGAGCTTGTTTGTGGGGGCGTACGATGACGGCCGGTGTTTATTTGCTGGGGATGGCCGTTTGACTTTTGTCCAATGGGGAAGGAGTTCGGGCTTACTTTGATGGCCGGGTTTTGTTTTGTTTTTTGCATCTCAGAGACGTTTTGTGCTTTGAGATTTGTGTCCAAAGGCGTTCGTGCCTTGGAGTTGGTGTTTGAAGGCGTTTTGTGCGCTTTGTGTTTATTTTGCCATTTAGTGGGCGAGGTTCGGGCTAATGATGACGGCCGGGAAAGGCAAGGAGTATCTAAGTTGAGTTTCTTTGAAGGTGCTATACCCTAAGTGAGACTGTTTGGGGGTGTCTACCCTATGTGAGACTGTTCTAAGGCGTCTGGACCTAAATTGAGACCTGGTTCAGGAGTATGACCCTAAGTTGAGACTAGTCTAGGGCGTCTGGACCTAAGTTGCGACCTAGTTCAGGAGTATGACCCTAAGTTGAGACTATTCTAAGGCGTTTGGACCTAAATTGCGACCTAGTTCAGGAGTATGACCCTAAGTTGAGACTATTCTAAGGCGCCTGGACCTAAGTTGTGACCTAGTTCAGGAGTATGACCCTAAGTTGAGACTATCCTAAGGCGTCTGGACCTAAGTTGAGTTTGATGGTGTATTTTGTGAGTCATGTGTTTTGGTAGAAAAAACAATAGTGTTGAATCTTAACTTTGACAAGTGTGTGGATTAAACAACAAGGAGGGGACTGTGGGATTCGACTAAATGGAACAAAAACATGAAAAGAAAGAATGACACCACGATTTGTTAACGAGGAAAACCTTAGAGGTGATAACCTCTTTGGAAAAAACCCCGGGAGTTAGGTCTCCAACCTTAAAAGTTTCACTATAGTAATTGAGTTACAACTGTGGAAGATGATGGAGAGGATTACAAGAGAGATGTGCGTAGAGTGTGTGAGTATGAGAGTGCGTGTGTATGAGAGTATGTATTTTCCATCTCCATATCCCCTTAAATATAAGTAAGTTTGAATGGGTAAAAGTTGTTCCTACAATCTCGGAAATAATCTTATCTTCTTCAACGTCCGTGAGACCAAGTCATCCTTGCCGTTGAAGATGTGTTGAACGTGCTAGAAAAATATCCCGTATTCTTCTCTCTTATTCACTGGAAAATAATAATAAAGATATTAGGAAAAATCAAATAAGTAAATATTGAAACGATACTTACAGTGGAGTAACATCTTGACATGCAGGAGCAACTGAAGATGTCACCATGCTGAAAAATACCCACAACAATTTGTCCCCAAAAACATTTAGCTATCTTGGCAATTGAAGAGGCAAAATGTTTTTCTCCCAATAAATGCTCAACTGTCAGCTTGCATGATGGGATGGTTAAGGATACGTGGCGGCTAGAAAGGAAAAGAGTCTCGATAGGAACTAGTAACCGTAATTCTTGATAACCATCGTTATCATCGAATCTTCTTCAAATTCTTATCCAAATCAGACGTCTCCTACTATATTATGGTGAGAGTATCCTTAAAGGGTGCAATTTTTATCCTTCTTTCTCAAATACATAGTCACGACGTTCTCCAAAAAAGTGAGTCAGAATCAACGTGTCATTGAATTGGCGACTCTATTGAATCCGTGCTAACATATATCCTTATATGCAGTGACTCGATCCGGCTTTACAACGAATGATATTGTGGCCAAATACAAAGGTAAGATGAAAGCAGAAGAGACCATACCTGAGATGGATAATAAGCTTACCTCGAAAAGAAAAAGGGTGGACCAGATCTCCGGCGTGGAGAAGCAAATTTGGAACGAGGAAGTATTGGAGAATCAGGTAAGAGTTAATTTGGATCTTTGGTACATTGATTTTTATTTTAGTAAAATGTCTTTTTTGTTCGTTGATGACAGATTGTCTCGATGGCTAAGTTAATGTCCAAAGAAATCAGGATATGGAGGAAAAATGTGATACCTTTGATATGAGTAGGGTCGAATACGAGAAGGATTTGAAAGAAGCTGTAAGGATAATGAGGGAAAAGGGATTGGAAATCAGGGACAAAAATGAAGAGATTTTAAAATGGCGATCCAGGCTTGCAAGCGTCGATATCAGGCATGAAAGGGAGATGGAAGCACTTCGGGATGACTTGGTGCATGAAACTGCGAAAGCAGTTTTTGAAACTAGAATCCAAATGATTGAGGAATATCGGGCGGGGAGAGCATGTGAGCTGGAACTGGATGATGAAAGGCAGCTTTGCAGCGGATCCATGATGAAAAGATGAATGAAGGCTCCAAGGATCTTGAACAGGTTGATGATGCTCATGACAAAGATCATGGAATGACTTTCGGGATGAAAACACAAAAAGTAGGATGCTTGATAAGGAAGATCGAGGTTTGGAGAAGTTACTCCCAAAGCAACACTGCGGCGGATGCCACCTGAAAAAGGTAAAATAACTTTGTTCTGGTTTTTTGATGGTATTACTGGGGTGGAATCCCTAAAGACAATTTTAATTTTTGTTTGGTTATGTAATAGGTCCATAAGGACCAAAGACAATTTCTCTTATGTGTTGGGTTGGTCCAACACTTTTGCATTTTAACTTTGGTAGTTTGGATGTTGTTTTTAACTTTTTAAGGATGTTTTTAGGGTAACTTTAGCTTAGTTGTGGTTTAGTAATTTTCAAGCATGTCAAGGCTTGTTTTCTTTTGGATGGTCATTTGTTATGCTCGTAAGGTGACATGTTAGTATGTCAAAGCGGTAGATACTTAAGATGACACGTACATGTCATAACCATAAGAATAAAACATGAGATCAATCATTTAACTGAGTGGGAATGGGTAAGCTATATGAGTTTACCCATATAGGCCCACCCCACACCTCAATTAAAGAGATAACTTGCGCTCCAGGCGAAGGTGTGGTAACCTAACATCTTAAGAAAGAGGTAATTAACTCTTTAAACCTTAGAAGGGATTATGTACCTTTACTTAAGAAGAGATGGCTAGTCTCTGACGGAGGAGAATTCGTTGTTCTTCTGACTTTACGTACTTTCGATATATCCCCATTTCCGTATGTCAACACCTCATAAGACAAAGACATGTTAAAAATGGACGTCAACTTTGTTGACGCCTCTCCACAAGTTGTGTTAGCAACATCTTGATTTGTAATGAAGTAAGAAAATAGTAAATAGAAAAATGGAAGGATACAAATAAATAAAGGATTGTCCATACCTGGGATGAGATGAGTTTAAGGGGAGCATTGTTTAGATGTAATACCTCTTAAGGTGAATGGCGTTCCAACTTCGTGGTATCATTTGGCCATCCAAGGTTGACAGACGATATGCTCCTTTCCCGGTCTATGCATCTATTAGGTAGGGTCCTTCCCACTTTGGGGCGAGCTTGCCTGCATTGAGCTCCTTTGTATTTTGGAATGCCTTTCGTAGGACTAAATCTCCTACTTGGAACCTTCTAACCCTTACGTTTTTGTTGTAAGAACTGGCTACCCTTTGTTGATATGCTGCCATCCGAACTTTGGCCATGTCCCTTAGTTCGTCTACGGTATCCAAGTCATATGTCAAGATGTCTTTATTATGTTCAGATGTCAACAAACTGTATCTGGCCGTAGGTACAAGTACTTCTACTGGAATAACTGATTCTGTCCCAAATACAAGTGAATAGGGAGTTTGACCAGTAGCGTTCTTAGATGTCGATCTGTCGGCCCATAGAACCATTGGTAACTCTTCTACCCATCGTCCTTTCTTAAGTTCGAGTCTCTTTTTTAAGTTGCTTATGATTATTTTGTTGCTAGATTACACTTTGTCCATTGGCTTGAGGGTGAACAGGTGAAGATGTCACCATCTTGACTCCCCAAGATGTCAAGAAATCTTGGGTTTTCTTACTAATGAATTGGGAGCCGTTATCACAAATTATCTCTGAAGGTATCCCAAATCGGCTGAATATATTTCTTTTGATGAAAGAGATTACTTCTCTGTCACGAACTTGTACGTACGCCTCAGCTTCTACCCATTTAGAGAAATAGTCTGTCATAGCTAATAGAAATACTCTTCCTCCTGGTGCCCTGGGTAATTTTCCTATGATGTCCATTCCCCAAACCATAAATGGCCATGGCGACAGGATAGGATGCAATAGTTCAGCTGGCTGGTGCAGGATGTCCCCATGTCGTTGACAGGAGTCACATTTCTTTGCATAGTCTGCGGCGTCTCTTCTCATTGTGGGCCAAAAATAGCCCATCCTTAGAGCCTTGGTATGCAGACTTACGCCCCGGTATGATTTCCACACTTTGTCCTTCATACGGTTCCTTGAGAACTGATGGGCTCGGTGCGCTTCTAGACATCTTAAGTAGTGACTCGGCAGTGATTTTCTAAACAAAAGGTTATCAATAAGTAAATACTTAGATACTCTTACCCTGAAGGCTCTAGCATTTTTCTCCTCGGTAGGATCGTATCATCTAAGAGATACTTGATAATAGGAGGCTGTCCAAGAAGTTCTTCTTTGGAGGAAGGTACGTCGACATCTAGAACGAACATCTCAAGATGATCAATTCTTTGGGATGTCAACATGCACAATTGGGATACTTATCGTGAAATGCTTTTGAAGGTGAACCTAAGTTTTCAGAGCATCGCTTGAGAATTTTCCTCTCGTGGAATCTGTTCCAAAGTAAATGTTTTGAATTTGGCCGCGAATTTTTACAATTTCCAAATATGTCGTCATCTTTGCATTTTTAGCTATGTAGGATCCGTTGTAATGGTTAACAATTAGCAAAGAATCCATAAACACCGGATATGCTTGACATCTAGGTCCTGGGGCCGTTAAACCTGCAATTAATGCCTCATATTACGCTTCATTATTAGTGGCCATGAAAGCTGCGGTGATGGATTGTGGTATTATGTCCCCTTGTGGCGATTTTAGTACAACACCAAGACCTGTACCTCTCATGTTAGAAGCACCGTCTGTGTAGAGAGTCCAGATCTTCAGGATGTCATCATCTTGAAGTTGCTTTGAACCTCCAATTCCACCTCTTGTTGCATGGTTGGACTAAAGTCGGCCACAAAATCGGCTAGAGCTTGAGATTTTATTGTTGTTGCAGGCTCATATTTAATGTCGTATGTGCTTAATTGTACGAGACCACTTCGCCATTCGACCTGACATCTCTGGTTTTCTCATAACATTCTTAATAGGATAGTTAGTGCGTACAATTATAGTATGTGTTTCAAAATAGTGCCTTAATTTAATAAAAGCAGTTATCAAAGCTAAAATTAACTTCTGTAAATGAGAATACCTGGTCTCTGCATCTAAAAGTGTCTTACTTATATAGTAGATGGGTTGCTGACTACCATCTCGTTCTGCCACCAAGACTGTACTAACAGCGCCTTCTGATACTGTTAGGTAAATGTAAAGATGTTCCTCCTCCTGAGGCTTGGCCAATAATGGAGGTGTCGACAGGTAAGTTTTGAGCTCCTGAAAGGCTTTTTCATGTTGGTTCTCCCACTGGAACTTCTTGTTCTTCCTTAGGATATCATAGAAAGGTTTCCATCGATCCGAGGATTTTGAAATGAACCTGGTGAGTGCAACAATCTTTCCTGTCAATCTTTGGACGTCCTTGACAGATTGAGGTGACGACAGGTTAATAATAGCACGTATCTGTTCTGGGGCAGCTTCAATGCCTCTTTTAGTAACCATGTAACCCAAAAACTTCCCTGCCTTCATTCCAAAGTTGCATTTAGCTGGATTAAGTTTCATATTGAAACAATCCAAAATGTCAAAGGCTTGAGATAAGTTGCTTATGTGATCTTCGGATTTCTTGGATTTTACTACCATGTCGTCAATATATACTTCCATTGTGTCCCCAATATGATCTTTGAACATTTTGTTGATGAGCCTTTGATATGTTGCACCTGCATTTTTTAGTCCAAAAGGCATAGCAATATAACAATAAATACCTGTTGGCGTTATGAAGGCGGTGTCTTCCTGGTCAGATGGTTCCATCTGGATTTGTTGGAATCCTGAAGATGCATCCATGAAGGTGAGGAGCTCATGTCCGGATGTGGCATCAACTAACAAATCTATGTGAGGCAGAGGGAAAGGATCTTTTGGACAGGCTTTATTTAAGTCGGTGAAGTCAACACAGACTCGCCATTTCCCATTCTTCTTCTCAACTACAACCACGTTTGCTAACTGTTGTGGGTATTTTTCAGCATGATGACATCTTCAGTTGATCCTGCATGTCAAGATGTTATTCCACTGGATATTTTCCTAGCACGTTCAATACAGCTTCAACGGCAAAGAAAGACTTGGTCTCATGGACGTTGAAAAGGATAAGGATCATCTCCGGAATTGTAGGAACAAACTCTTACCCTTTCTTATATTTAAGGGGAGGTGGAGACGGAAATACACACGCATTCTTATATGCACACACTCTACGCACAAATTGATTGTAATCCTCTCCATCCTCTTCCGAAGTTGTAATTCAATTATCATAGTAAAACTTTTAAGGTTGGAGACCTAACTCCCGGGGTTTTTTCCGAAGAGGTTGTCACCTCCAAGGTTTTCCTCGTTAACAAATCGTGGTGTCATTCATTCTTTTCATGTCATTGTTCCATTTATTCGAATTCCACAGTCCCCTCCTTAGTATTTAAATCCACACACTTTTCAAAGTCAAGATTCAACTCTATTGTTTTTTCTACCAAAACAATTTGGCACCCACCGAGGGGCCTCGTGGTTTATCGGTTATTTGGATCGTTTCCTAAGCAAGTTCATTATGTCTGCACCCTCCAATGTGTTCGCCGTCGGCAAGAGTCCCGCTGTTGCTCCGACATCAGGAGGTAGAACCGGTTCTTGCCGCCGCCTCCTCGAGGCCCTGGACCTCAGCAAACTCAACCTACGAAGACTCCACAAAAGGGAGCGACCTCTTCCAATGTAGATGCGGACATCCGGAGTATCCTCACCAGGTTGAATTAAAGGTTGGACCAGCAAGACAACCAGTCAAAGGTGTTGACCAATTCCATGATTAAGATGCAGAAAGATCAACAACTCATCGCATCTCGGCTTGACAACATATCACCACTGCGTGCAAGGATCCTCAACTTCGACAACACCGAAGGATCCACACTTCAGAGTGAATTTATCCCAATGGGTAGTCCGCCTCAAACTCAACAGTTGTCATCCTTAATGACGTCAACACCTTTGCACAGGGACACCATATTGACGCCACCTTCCTCGGGATTTACTCGGTTCATCCCATTCATTGACAACACTACTTTTGTCACAACTACTACGGACAACTCTGGTTTGCTAAATAATCTTTTCAATAATAATAGTTTCAATCGTATTCCTATGGTGACCCTTTTGCAGGAAACCCGCTAGCTTGGCAGATGCGGGATCTCGAGAGGCGATAATGAACGTGCCGGGCGTAACTCCTCCAATCCAACCGGTGACTCGAAGCTGCTACAATCAATCCCGGTTTGTCAGCAATTGCAAATGTTGACATCCCGAAGCATTTCGATGTACCATCTATGAAGTTGTATGATGGTACCACGGACCCCAGAAGAGCATGTTGCCCACTATCAAGAAAAGATGGACATAATCCATATTCCGCTTCAATTAGGGAGGCCTGCTTATGCAGGGGTTTGGATAAACCTTGTGCGGACCAGCTCTCAAATGGCTGATTAGGCAACCCCTAGGTTCAATTGGTTCACACGCCCAGCTCATCAACATGTTCTATAACCAATTTTCATGCCGTCGACAATTTGAGAGGTTGACAAGTGACCTCTACAATGTGACCCAGCAGCCTAATGAAACCCTGAAGGATTATGTCCACCGGTTCAATAAGGAAGTGCTAGAAATTCCCAATCTTGACATGTCGACAGCCACAGAAGCATTCAAAATGGGGCTGAAGAAAGATTCACAGTACTATCAAGATTTGGTGATGACTCCTTGTAAGCGATTGGAAGAAGTCAGGAGCAGGGCAGTGAGATTCATAAGATTGGAGGAAGATGAGCTGCGAAGATCGAAGTCCTCAACCAAGATGTCGACATATGACAATCCTGATAGAAAGACTGAATCGTCCCATCGCAGGAACCACCGTTCCAATCCTTATCCAAGGATTGATACTAGCAAAATTAATTCAATAGATGGTGAGGATGAAGATAGCGATAATGTGCCTAACATTTCTGATTATTGTTTTTCTGTTGACATTTCAGGTATACTCTGTGCAATGGGCAACCTTGGGGACAAAGCCAGATGGCCAAAGAAGACGGATAAGACCACGGGGTGGCATGACAAGTCAAAATGGTGCGCTTACCATGAAGACTTTGGACATATTACTGAAGATTGCATCGCACTAAGAAAGGAGATCAGTTACTTGCTCTCGAAGGGACATCTCAAGGAGTTACTGGGATCCAGAAAGAATAAGGCCGAAAGTGCGGAAGCTCCTCATGAAACCGAAAGACCAGTTTCTCCCCCAGCATCAACAAAGGTGATCAATTTCATTAGTGGAGGTTCAGAAATATGTGGTACATCCTATTCGGCCGCAAAACGACATGCTAAAGAGTCAAAAGAGGAGAAGCCAGAAAGACAGCCCAAGAGGTCGACACCCTGCCAGGATCCAATCACCTTTGATGAAAGTGATCGAGATAACTTGCTGGAACCCCACCACGACGGTCTAGTTATTTCCTTGCAGATTGCCAACTGTACAATCCGGCGTATCCTGGTTGATGGGGGTAGCTCTGTCAATCTTATTATGTTGGGTACCCTTAAGGAAATGAACATCCCAGAATCAGAGATCGTTAAGAAGTCTTCAGTGCTCGTAGGCTTCAGTGGTGAGGTCAAGGAAACAGTGGGGAGATAAAGCTTCCAATTACTCAAAGGGCCTCAACACCATGGAACGGTTCTGCGTAATTGATTGTGCAACATCCTATAATGTCATCCTGGGAAGACCGTGGATTCATGGAATGAAGGCTGTACCCTCCACATACCATCAGTGTGTGAAGTTTCCAACACCTTGGGGTGTCGCTAAGATTTACAGTGATCAACAGGTGGCCAAGGAATGTTATAAAACTTCAATGAAGGCGTTGACATCTCCAAAACAAGCATAGCAATTACAGAGGAAAGTATGTGAAGTCCTGGAAGCTAGGGAGAATGATGTGAAAGAAGTATTGCTAGACCCTTCCAACCCGGACATCAAGGTACTCATCGGTAATGACATCCCATCAGACATAGAAGAGAAGCTTGTGGACCTATTAAGAAGCAGAATAAAAAGTTTTGCTTGGAGACATGATGACATGACAGGTATCAGCAAAGATGTCATCACTCACAAACTTAACATAGATCCTAGTTTTAAACCAGTGCACCAGAAACGTAGGAGGTTTGCAGAAACAAGAAACCAGATCATCAAGGAAGAAGTAGAGCGCCTACTCAAAGCCAACATGATACGAGAGGTAGATTATCCAAGATGGTTAGCAAACGTGGTTGTGGTAGAGAAGAGGAACGGGAAATGGCGAGTTTGTGTTGACTTCACCGACTTGAATAAAGCCTGTCCGAAAGATCCTTTCCCTTTGCCACACATAGATTCGTTAGTTGATGCCACCTCCGGACATGAGCTCCTCACATTCATGGATGCATCCTCAGGATTTCAACAAATCCAGATGGAACCATCCGACCAAGAAGACACCGCCTTCATAAAACCCACGGGTATTTATTGTTATATTGCAATGCCTTTTGGACTAAAAAATGCAGGTGCAACATATCAGAGGCTCGTCAACAAAATGTTCAAAGATCAGATTGGGGACACAATGGAAGTATACATCGACGACATGGTAGTAAAATCCAAGAAAGCCGAAGATCACATAAACAACCTATCTCAAGCCTTTGACATCTTGGATTGTTTCAATATGAAACTTAATCCAGCTAAATGCAACTTGGAATGAAGGCAGGGAAGTTTTTGGGTTATATGGTTACTAAAAGAGGCATTGAAGCTGCCCCAGAACAGATACGTGCTATTATCAATCTGTCGTCACCTCAATCTGTCAAGGACGTCCAAAGATTGACGGGAAAGATTGCTGCACTCACCAGATTCATCTCAAAATCCTCGGATCGATGCAAACCTTTCTACGATATCTTAAGGAAGAACAAGAAGTTCCAATGGGAGGACCAACATGAAGAAGCCTTTCAGGAGCTCAAAACTTACCTGTCGACACCTCCATTATTGGCCAAACCTCAGGAGGAGGAACATCTCTACATCTACCTAGCAGTATCAGAAGGCGCTGTAAGTGCAGTCTTGGTGACAGAACGAGATGGTAGTCAGCAACCCATCTACTATATAAGTAAGACACTCTTAGATGCAGAGACCAGGTACTCTCATTTACAAAAGTTAATTTTAGCTTTGATAACTGCTTCTATTAAATTAAGACACTATTTTGAAACACATACTATAATTGTACGCACTAACTATCCTATTAAGAATGTTAAGAGAAAACCAGAGATGTCAGGTCGAATGGCGAAGTGGTCTTGAAATTGTCACGGCCTGGATCACAAGTGATATCCAAGGTGATAACAGCACCAACGATATCACTTGGGATAGCACACACACACTCCGAAATAAAACAACTTTTAAAAGAGTTTTGCAGCGGAATTAAAAGACACAAGAGTTAATTTTCTCAAGTTATATAATTATATAACTTGAGGGTGGCTCAAAAGCCAAGACTTTATCTTCACTATATAAATGATTACAAAGCCGAAAGTTTCCTAACTCTATTACAAGTAGAAAACGAATAGATCAAAACACAAACCCTATTCTACCCAAAACACAATCAAGTCCAAAGTACTTGAGAGTGGAAAGACAAAGTATGGGAGAAAGAGCAAACGGAACCAAAGATGTGTTTTGTCTCTTGTGCAAGGAGTGTAAAAGATGTGTGTAAATTGGTATGTCTTCAAATTTCCACACCTTGCCTATTTATAGTCTTAAAATATCTTGAAGGCTACTCAAAATAACAGCCTTGGGGCTGTTTTGGACGTTGAGGGAGAGTAGGGAGAGTGGTTGAGATTGTTTCCTTAATTCTAGCACCAATATCCCATTTTTGTAGCAACCATCTACTTGCTCTCCAAGTCCATGCTATACGGCCTTGTACTCTCTTGCTTCCTCAGCCTTGTACTCTCTTTGAATCAGCAACAACACCTTTGAAATAGTCTTCCCACGTTTTTAATGTTTGCTAACTCAAAGAAGGTCTTGGACGGTTTATGCATAAAATGTTATTTATGCATAAATCTTTCTTTTCTAAATTCCCCATGTTTCTAGCTCATTCTCCAATCATATTGCAACCTGAATTATGGACATACACCATATACTATACAGATCATATTAGCACATTAGTACATAAATAAATAATCAAGAAATGTGCAACTATATAAATTCCAGCACAGGAAATCATCTACGATATCATCTACGATATCATCTGGGAAA
Organism: Adenophora triphylla var. japonica; assembly: GCA_022495995.1. Taxonomy (NCBI): domain Eukaryota; kingdom Viridiplantae; phylum Streptophyta; class Magnoliopsida; order Asterales; family Campanulaceae; genus Adenophora; species Adenophora triphylla. The sequence continues at coordinate 556,748 of JAFEMH010000278.1, forward strand.
TCATTCAGGATATCATCTGCGTTTAGTACACTAACAATCTCCCCCTTAGTTGGATATTTCTTCTCAAACCTAATGTGCTGCAAACCTACAAATTATCAGTCCATAATAACATAAACAGAGCATAGAGCATAGAGTCAAAACATAACATCTCCATGTAGATTAACTCCCCCTTAATTAGAGGAACTAACCGAAACTTATGTTTTATCGAAAATACTAATTATAAAAACAAGTTTTCACAAAAACAAGTTTTTCAAATAACTAGTAATTAAACCCAAAGATAAAACATAGAGTCTAAACAAAAACAAATACCAACCACCAAAATATCAAAGTCTGAACAAACAAACCAAGATACGAGTTGTTCCAAAACAGAAATTGTTTTTCCAAACCAAATAAAAAATACCTTTCCGAACCAAATACCAAATACCTCAAGTAATATCCGCAGCAGCACCACCACAGCACTATCTCCCCCTGTTTGGGAAGAAATTAGCTTGAACTTCTTTTCTTGGTGAGTTGTGCCGTAGGTTGGAAAGAGGAAGTAACTTTCCTTTTGATTTTATTGGTTGGAGGAACGGGTGGTAACCAATGGAGGTTCAACAATGGACATGGCCATTCTAGGTGAAGCCATCTCAGTCAACACAGAAGATATGTCCATGGGATAGGTAGCACTTGAGACAACACCTGGTGATCGTTCCAATGGTGCAGTAGAAGTTTTGAATGGAGAAGCCATGGTTGGAGATTTAGGAAAGGTTACGAGGAAGAGAGACACGGTGAAAGAGAAAAGTATAACCATGTAGGGAGTGAGACGATTAGAGAGATAAGAGAAAATAGAGAGAAAATAGGGAGATTAAACAACCACTACAATTAAGCTCTCATATTTAAACTTAACCACTCATCCTATTTATCCCCAACAACCAAGAAACATCAGGCCATTATCCCCTTTTTTTTTTTTCTTTTTTTTTTTTTTTTTTTAAATTTGTACGAAAAATAAATAAAAAAATGAGTAAACAAAATATTTTGCAACTAAACCCGAAAATTATGAGCACAAAATAAAAATAAATATGGGTTAGTTACTCAACAATGTTTACCAAAAATAAAGGAAACTTGTTGAAGACGTTTTCAAAATCGTAAACTCTTTAATTAAAAAGACTTTCAGATTTTGAGAATTTAATCAACAATATTTCGAAAATAAGAAAATAAAAAAAACTAATATAGCACACACAAATGTGTTAAGGCAATGATGGCAACACGTAGGATAACACATATGATATAAAACCCCTTGATAAATATTTTTTCAGTTTCAAACACTTGAGGCATAATAAGTTTAGCCTTTTTAGACACTTCAGGCATAACAAGCTGAGCATTTTTCATGCACTTTAGGCATTATATGCCTATATATAATTTTTTAAGTACATTGCTTGTTAAACACGTCTCAATACACTTCTTTAAACAAGAAAGCAACGTAGTAACGAGCTCCGTGCTTCAAGTTATATTTCAAGTGTAGAGACCAAGTGATCTATGCCTTTCAAGTAGGGTACACTGTAGTAGCGAACTCCATGTCCCTAATACTTAGCATAAATCACCTCATACCTTCTCATTGGCAAGAGTACATCGTTGCAGCGAACACCGTGCCCCGAGCTCGAGAGAAAAGTATGAAAAAAATGCCTTTGCCTTTTATTTATCAAAAAGAAAAGATTAGTGACCTTGTCACTTTAAGCATATGAAGGGGAATGATATCAGACGTGCTAACCTAAATAATAACCTACCATAACAAAAAGGTCAGCATGTGCCACGGTTAGAACTAAGCTAACCAGATTAAAAGAATATAAAAGCATTTTTTTTTTAAAATAAAGAGAAAAAATACACTAATATACAAGTGTTACCCTGAGTGATAGCATCACCTGGGGTAGCACAGACAAACAAATTTTTTTTTTTTTTAAATAATAAGAAAAATTAATGAAACATAATATACAACAAATAATCCAGGAGTTTTTAAATGAAACAAAAATCAAGAGATTTTTTCAAACTAGAAAATCTCTCGTGGTTAAAAACTTGAATCAAAAAATCATTTTTTAATTCATTAACAACCCTTTTAGATTCAAGTTTAGATACAAAACAAGAATGATTTACCTTAACATATTTTACCATGTCTCGGTAATTTACTGGTTCCTTGTGTCTTGTTTGTATCCCATCATTCAAATCCCCGATCACTTGGCTTATAGGATGATTCTTTTGAATTCTCAAAGGGGGATCCCTCCTCACTGGATCATTAACTCCATTGGAGTTCTTATCATCTTCATTTTTTGCACTTGGATAGATTTTTGGAGTTATCTCTAGTGTTGCCGTATCAATGACAACACTTGTTCCAACACCAGACTTAACACAAGGATCAACATTTGAGGTAACACTTTCTTCAGCAACTTCTTCAAGTTGTTCAACCCAAATTATAGGAGTGTCTACAAGCTGATTCACACAATGCTAGCCAAATCATCAAACAAAATATTTGCATACTCTTGAACGATTCTCAATCTCAAATTATACACACGAAATGCAAGACAATTTTGAGAATATCCAAGAAAAATGGCCTTGTCACACTTAGAGTTAAATTTACCTAAATGATTTCGATCATTCAATATAAAACAAACACACCCAAAAACATGGAAGTAATGAACATTAGGTTTCTTCCCATTCAAAGTCTCATAGGGTGTCATTGTTGTACCAGGTCTTAGAAAAACTCTATTAGAAATGTGACAAGCCGTGTTCAATGCTTCGACCCAAAATCTTTTCGAAATACTTTTGGAAAACATCATGGCACGGGCCATTTTCAGCAAGATCCTATTTTTCTTTTCGGCCACACAATTTTGTTGGAACGTTTTAGAGGTCGAAAATTCATGGTGAATTCCCCTTTTTCACAAAAAGTAGAAAAGGAAACATTATAAAATTCTTTTCCATGATTAGATCTTATATGAAAAATAGGTGAGCAAAACATATTTTTGATTTTGGAATGTAAGAATTTAAACTTATCAAAAGTTTCGATTTTTCTTTTAAAAAATAGATCCAAGTAAACCTAGAAAAATCATCCACAATGACATAAGAATACCTCTTACCTCCCGGGCTATCTACCTCAATTGGACCCATTAAGTCCATGTGCAAAAGTTGAAAACAATGTGTTGTTCCAAAGTGTTGCTCTTGGTGTTGGGCAACAACTGGGTAACACGGGTTTGCTTATATTTAAGGCAATCCCCACACACAAATTTATCTTTAAAAATCAATTTGGGAATTCCTTTAATAGCATCAAACCTAACAAGTTTCTCCAAATCTACTGTAATGGAGATGTCCCAATTTTTGATGCCACAAAAGTGTGTCATCAATTTTTGCCGAATGGCAAACACATTTGTCTTCAACAAGATAACAATTGTTACTAGATCTAGTTCCTGTCATCACACAATTGTTAGTACAATCAAAGACTTCACAAGTATTTTTGTTGAATTTTACCTCTAAGTTGTCATCACAAAGTTGGCTAATACTAATTAAATTAGCTACAAGCCCATCTACATGCAAGACATTCTTTAAAGAAGGATATCCAGAGACATTAAGTGTTCCTTTACCAATTATGTTACTCCTACTACCACCACCGTAAGTTACACTACCACTTTGAATTGGTTCATAATCTTTTAAAAACATTTTTGTTCCCGTCATATGGCGTGAACAACCACTATCAAAATACCATGAACCTTTCACATTTGTTTTCAAGGCAGTATAAACGACATCACACCTCAGATTAGGCTTAGATTTACCTGACTTCTTACTTGGATTTTTAACCTTCGGACTTTACGTGTTATCTCGAGTCTTTGGGTAACACCTCGGGTAACACGGAGGTACGGGCTGTTTTTCAAAAGAGTTCGACGGCTTTTCTTAACATGTCCGGGGGTGTGACAATACTTGCACACTTTCTTTTGTGTGAGGTTTCATTAGGAGAAAAATGTTCATTGTTAACTTGTTCTTTAATAAAACACATTTTATCATCCTTATTAGCCAAAGTAGAAGTGATTGCTTTTAAAGACTCTTGGAAACCAATACCTGCCTTGGGAGGTTTACTCACACCAAGGATTTTATCCAACTTGGAAGACCTCGTGTTGAGCTTCTTGAATGTGGCCTCGGCTAAAGTTAGTTTGGCCTTGACTTTGTCCAGCTCTGCATCCTTCTTGGTAAGTTGGACCTCTAGCTTAGTCATGCCCTCTTTCAACTTCTGAACTTCGTTGGTCAAGAACACCACCTTTTTGTTCTCCTTCTTCCATTCTACAAGCAATTCCTTATAGAGGTTCTTCAATTCAACAATGAGCTCATCCTTACCAAGCTCATCCTTTTGCTCATCTTCACGTGAGCTTCCTGCATCCATGTTAGTTGAAACCATAAAACAAACAACATTAAGAAAACTGAAATTTTTATACCTGCTGGATGATATCTCAGGTGTTATCCCAGACCGGGTAACACTCGAGATATCATTTTCAGTATCCGAGTCACAAACAGTGACAAGCATAGCCGTTTGGTCTGAATCTTCAGATTGGTTGGTTCCATCTTCTTCATTGTCACTAAGGTACACCCATATATGAACGGACTCTAGTTGTTTGAGAACCAACTTGGTTAGATTTAGGGCTGACCTCAATGAGAATTCTATTAGAAGAACATTAGGAATAGACTTTAATGCCCAAACATCAATTAATTTGATGCACGGACACAAGAGAGTCTTTACATATACATAAAGAATAAAAAGTCTTCCTAGAGATGGATTAGCAAGATTCAAAGCCATGACAAAAAGGACCGAACACTTAGTATCGTCAAGTGATAGGCTCTGATACCAATTGAAATTGTCACGGCCTGGATCACAAGTGATATCCAAGGTGATAACAGCACCAACGATATCACTTGGGATAGCACACACACACTCCGAAATAAAACAACTTTTAAAAGAGTTTTGCAGCGGAATTAAAAGACACAAGAGTTAATTTTCTCAAGTTATATAATTATATAACTTGAGGGTGGCTCAAAAGCCAAGACTTTATCTTCACTATATAAATGATTACAAAGCCGAAAGTTTCCTAACTCTATTACAAGTAGAAAACGAATAGATCAAAACACAAACCCTATTCTACCCAAAACACAATCAAGTCCAAAGTACTTGAGAGTGGAAAGACAAAGTATGGGAGAAAGAGCAAACGGAACCAAAGATGTGTTTTGTCTCTTGTGCAAGGAGTGTAAAAGATGTGTGTAAATTGGTATGTCTTCAAATTTCCACACCTTGCCTATTTATAGTCTTCAAATATCTTGAAGGCTACTCAAAATAACAGCCTTGGGGCTGTTTTGGACGTTGAGGGAGAGTAGGGAGAGTGGTTGAGATTGTTTCCTTAATTCTAGCACCAATATCCCATTTTTGTAGCAACCATCTACTTGCTCTCCAAGTCCATGCTATACGGACTTGTACTCTCTTGCTTCCTCAGCCTTGTACTCTCTTTGAATCAGCAACAACACCTTTGAAATAGTCTTCCCACGTTTTTAATGTTTGCTAACTCAAAGAAGGTCTTGGGCCAGTTTATGCATAAAATGTTATTTATGCATAAATCTTTCTTTTCTAAATTCCCCATGTTTCTAGCTCATTCTCCAATCATATTGCAACCTGAATTATGGACATACACCATATACTATACAGATCATATTAGCACATTAGTACATAAATAAATAATCAAGAAATGTGCAACTATATAAATTCCAGCACAGGAAATCATCTACGATATCATCTACGATATCATCTGGGAAATCATTCAGGATATCATCTGCGTTTAGTACACTAACAGGTCTGTACAATTAAGCACATACGACATCAAATATGAGCCCAGAACTGCAATAAAATCTCAAGCCCTAGCTGATTTTGTAGCTGATTTTAGTCCAACAATGCAACAAGAGGTGGAATTGGAAGTACAACAACTTCAAGATGATAACATCCTGAAAATTTGGACTCTCTACACAGATGGTGCTTCTAACATGAGAGGTACAGGTCTTAGAGTTGTACTAAAATCGCCACAAGGGGACATAATACCACAATCCATCAGTTGCAGTTTCAAGGCCACTAATAATGAAGCGGAATATGAGGCACTAATTGCAGGTTTAATAGCAGCCCAGGACCTAGATGTCAAGCATATTCGGGTGTTTATGGATTCTTTGCTAATTGTTAACCATTACAACGGATCCTACATAGCAAAAAATGCTAAGATGACGACATATTTGGAAATCGTAAAAATTCTTTCGGCCAAATTCAAGTCATTTTCCTTGGAGCAAATCCCACGAGAAGAAAATTCTCAAGCAGATGCCCTGGCAAACTTGGGTTCAGCCTTCAAGAGCATTACGCAGACAAGTATCCCAATTGTGCATATTGACATCCCAACAATTGATCATCCTTGAGATGTTCGCTCTAGATGTCGACGTACCCTCATCTCCAGCAGCAACCTCTTGGACAGCTCCTATTATCAAGTATCTTTTAGATGATACGATCCCAGCCGAGGAGAAAAACGCTAGAGCCTTCAGGGTAAGAGTATCTAAGTATTTACTTATTGATAACCTCTTGTTTAGAAAATCTGCTGCAGGTCACTACTTAAGATGTCTAGAAGCAGATAGAGCCCATCAGGTTCTCAAGGAGCTGCACGAAGGACAATGTGGAAATCATACCGGAGGCAGAAGTCTGTATACCAAGGCTCTTAGAATTGGCTATTTTTGGCCCACAATGAGAAAAGGCGCCGTTGACTACGCAAAGAAATGTGATTCCTGTCAACGACATGGGGACATCCTACACCAACCGGCTGAACTACTACATCCTATCCTATCGCTATGGCCGTTTATGGTTTGGGGAATGGACATCGTAGGAAAATTACCCAGGGCACCAGGTGGAAGAGTATTTCTACTGGCTATGACAGACTACTTTTCTAAATGGGTAGAAGCTGAAGCGTACAAGTTCGTGATCGAGAAGTTATATCTTTTATCAAAAGAAATATATTCAGCCGATTTAGGATACCTTCAGAAATAATTTGTGACAACGGCTCCCAATTCATTAGTAAGAAAACTCAAGATTTCTTGACATCTTGGGGAGTCAAGATGGTGACATCTTCACCTGTTCACCCTCAAGCCAATGGACAGGTAGAATCTAGCAACAAAATAATCATAAGCAACTTAAAAAAGAGACTGAACCAGAAGAAAGGACGATGGGCAGAAGAGTTACCAATGGTTCTATGGGCTGACAGAACGACATCTAAGAACGCTACTGGCCAAACCCCCTATTCACTTGTATTTGGAACAGAATCAGTTATTCCAGCAGAAGTACTTGTACCTACGGCCAGATACAGTTTGTTGACATCTGAACATAATAAGGACATCTTGATACATGACTTAGATACCATGGACGAATTAAGGGACATGGCCAAAGTTCGCATGGCAGCATATCAACAAAGGGTAGCCAGATCTTACAACAAAAACGTAAGGATTAGAAGGTTTCAAGTAGGAGATTTAGTCCTATGAAAGGCATTCCAAAATACAAAGGAGCTCAATGCAGGCAAGCTCGCCCCAAAATGGGAAGGACCCTACCTAATAGATGCACAGGCTGGGAAAGGAGCATATCGCCTGGCAACCTTGGATGGCCAAATGATACCACGAAGTTGGAACGCCATTCACCTTAAAAGGTATTACATCTGAACGAAACCCCGCTTAAACTCATCTCTTCCCAGGTATGGATAATCTTTTATTTATTGGTAACCTTTTATTTTTCTATGTACTCTTTCATTTACTTTATTATTAATCAAGATGTCACTAACACACCTTATGGAGAGACGTCAACCTTAGTTGGCGTCCGTTTTTAACATGTTTCTGTCTTATGAGATGTTGACATATTTACATGGGGACATGTCAAAAGTACGCAAAGAACAACGAATTCTCCTCCGTCAGAGACTGGCCATCTCTTCTTAAGTAAAGGTACACCATCCCTTCTAAGGTTTAAAGAGTTAATTACCTCTTTCTTAAGATGTTAGGTTACCACACCTTCGCCTGGAGCGCAAGTTATCTCTTTAATTGAGGTGTGGGGTGGGCCTATATGGGTAAACTCATATAGCTTACCCATTCCCACTCAGTTAAATGATTGATCTTACGTATTATTCTTGTGGTTATGACATATACATGTCATCTTAAGTATCTACAGCTTTGACATACTATCATGTCACCTTACGAGCATAACAAATAACCATACAAAGAAAAATTTCATCCAAAAGAAAACAAGCCTTGACATGCTTGAAAACTACTAAACCTTAACTAGATTAAAGTTACCATAAAAACATCCAAACTACCAAAGTTAAAGTGCAAAAGTGTTGGACCAACCCAACACGTAAAAGAAATTGTCTTTGGTCCTTATGGACCCATTACATAACCAAGTAAAAATTAAAATTGTCTTAAGGGATTCCACCCCAGTAAATACCATCAAAAAACCAGAATAAATTTATTGAACTTTTTCAGGTGACATTCGGCGCAGGTGTAACTTCTCCAAACCTCTTATTGAGCACCCTCCTTTTTGTGTTTCCCATCCTGAAACTCATTCCATGTCGCTGTCATGTGCATCATCAACCTGTTCAAGATCCTTGGAGGCCTCATTCGCTTTTTCATCATGGATCCGTTGCAAAGCCATTTTTTCGTCATTCAGGTCCCAATTCACATGCTCTCCTGCTTGAAATTCCTCAATCATTTGGATTCTAGTTTCAAAAGCGCTTTGCAAGCCTCATGTACCAAGTCATCCCGAAGTGATTCTATCTCTCTTTCATGCCTGATATCAACACTTGCAAGCCTGGATCGCCACTTTAATATCTCCTCATTCTTGTCCCTGATCTCCAAATCCCTTTCCCTTATTATCCTTGCAGCTTCTTTCAAATCCTTCTCGTATTCAACCTTACTCATATCAAAGGTATCACATTTTTCCCTCCATATCTTGATTTCTTTGGACATTAACTTAGCCATCAAAACGATCTGTCATCAACGAGCAAAAAGAGACATTTTATTAAAATAAAAGAGGATCAATGTACCAACGTCCCAAATTAAGTCTTACCTGATTCTACAACACTTCTTCATTCCAAATTTGTTTCTCCACGCCAGAGATATGGTCCACCCTTTTTCTTTTCGAGGTAAGTTTATCTGTCTCAGGTATGGTCTCTTCCGCTTTCATCTTGCCTTTGTATTTTGCCACAATATCATTCGTCGTAAAGCCGGATCGAGTCACTGCATATAAAGATATATGTTAGCAAGGATTTAATAGAGTCGCCAATTTAATAACACGTTGATTCTGGCTTACTCTCTTAGAGAACGTCGTATTTGAGAAAGAAGGATAAAAAACTGCACTCTATAAGGTTATTGTCGCCGTAATATGGTAGGAGACGTATGATTTGGATAAGAATTTGAAGAAGATTCGATGATAACAATGGTTATCAAGAGTTACGGTTATTAATTCCTATTGAAACTCTTTTTCCTTTCTAGCCGCCACGTATCCCTAACCGTCCCATCAGGCAAAGCTGGCAGTTGAGCATTTAATGGGAAGAAAAACATTTGCCTCTTCAATTGCCAACATAGTCAAATGTTTTTGAGGACAAATTGTTGTGGGTATTTTTCAGCATGATGACATCTTCAGTTGATCCTGCATGTCAAGATGTTATTCCACTGGATATTTTCCTAGCACGTTCAATACAGCTTCAACGGCAAAGAAAGACTTGGTCTCATGGACGTTGAAAAGGATAAGGATCATCTCCGGAATTGTAGGAACAAACTCTTACCCTTTCTTATATTTAAGGGGAGGTGGAGACGGAAATACACACGCATTCTTATATGCACACACTCTACGCACAAATTGATTGTAATCCTCTCCATCCTCTTCCGAAGTTGTAATTCAATTATCATAGTGAAACTTTTAAGGTTGGAGACCTAACTCCCGGGGTTTTTTCCGAAGAGGTTGTCACCTCCAAGGTTTTCCTCGTTAACAAATCGTGGTGTCATTCATTCTTTTCATGTCATTGTTCCATTTATTCGAATTCCACAGTCCCCTCCTTAGTATTTAAATCCACACACTTTTCAAAGTCAAGATTCAACTCTATTGTTTTTTCTACCAAAACACTAACCATCTTGGATAATCTACCTCTCGGATCATGTTGGCTTTGAGTAAGCGCTCTACCTCTTCCTTGATGATCTGGTTTCTTTTTTCTGCAAATTTTCTTCGTTTCTGGTGCACTGGTTTAAAACTAGGATCGATGTTAAGTTTGTGAGTGTTGACATCTTTGCTGATGCCGGTCATGTCATCATGTCTCCAAGCAAAACTCTTTACTCTGCTTTTTAATAAGTCCACAAGCTTCTCTTCTATATCTGATGGGATATCACTGCCAATAAGTACTTTGATGTCCGGGTTGGAAGGGTCAAGCTGTACTTCCTTCACATCGTTCTTCCTAGCTTCTAGGACTTCACGTACTTTCCTCTGTAATTGCTATGCTTGTTTTGGAGATGTCGACGCCTTCATTGAAGTTTTATAACATTCCTTGGCCACCTGCAGATCACTGTATATTTTGGCGACACCCCAAGGTGTTGGGAACTTCACACACTGATGGTAAGTGGAGGGGATAACCTTCATCCCATGAATCCATGGTCTTCCAAGAATGACGTTGTAGGATGTTGCACAATCAATTACACAGAACCGCTCCATGGTGTTGAGGCCTTTTGAGTATATTGGAAGCTTTATTTCCCCCACTGTTTCTTTGACTTCACCACTGAAGCCTACCAATACTGAGGATTTCTTGATGATCTCCAGTGCAGGATGTTCATTTCCTTGAGGGTGCTCAACATAATGAGATTGACAGAGCTACCCCATCAACCAGGATACGCCGGATTGTACAATTGGCGATTTGCAAGGAGATAACTAGGCCGTCGTGATGGGGTTCCAGCAAGTTATCTCGATCACTCTCATCAAAGGTGATTGGATCATGGCAGGGTGTCGACATTCTTGGTTGTCTTTCTGGCCTCTCCTCTTTTGACTCCTTAGCATGTCGTTTTGCGGCAGAATAGGATGTGTCACATATTTCTGAGCCTCTACTAATGAAATTGATCACTTTCGTTGATGCTGGGGGAGAAGCTGGTCTCTCGACTTCATGAGGAGCTTCCGTACTTTCAGCCTTCTTCTTTCTGGATCCCAGCAACTCCTTAAGATGTCCCTTCGAGAGCAAGTAACTGATCTCCTTTCTTAGTGCGATGCAATCTTCAGTAACATGCCCAAAGTCTTCATGGTAAGCGCACCATTTTGATTTGTCACGCCATCACGTAGGCTTATCCGTCTTCTTTGGCCATCTGGCTTTGTCCCCTAGGTTGCCTATTGCACAGAGTACACCTGAAATGTCAACAGAAAAACAATAATAAAAAATGTTAGGCACATTATCACTATCTTCATCCTCACCATCTACTGAATTAATTTTGCTAGTATCATTTCTTGGGTAAGGATTGGAACGGTTGTTCCTGCGATGGGATGATTCAGTCTTCCTGTCAGGGTGGTCATATGTCGACAACTTGGACGAGGACTTTGATCTTCGCAGCTCATCTTCCTCCAATCTTATGAATCTCAATGCCCTGCTTCTGACTTCTTCCAATCGCTTACAAGGAGTCATCACCAAATCTTGATAATACTGTGAATCTTTCTTCAGTCCCATTTTGAATGCTTCGTAGCTTGACATGTCAAGATTGGGAATTTCCAGGACTTCCTTATTGAACCGGTGAACATAATCTTTTAGAGTTTCATTAGGCTGTTGGGTCACATTGTAGAGGTCACTTGTCAGCTTCTCAAATTGTCGACTACAAGAGAATTGGTTATAAAACATGTTGATAAGCTGGGCGTATGAACCAATTGAGCCTAGGGGCTTCCTAATCAGCCATTTGAGAGCTGGTCCAACCAAGGTCGATCCAAATCCTCTGCATAAGCAAGCCTCCCGGAATTGAAGCGGAATATGGATTATGTCCATCTTCTCCTGATAGTGAGCAACATGCTCCTCTGGGTCTGTGGTGCCGTCATACAACTTCATAGATGGGACGTTGAAACGCTTCGGGATGTCGACATTTACAATTCTTTGGGACAAACCGAGATTGATTGTAGCAGTTTTGAGTCACTGGTTGGATTGGAGGAGTTATGCCGGGCACGTTCATTATCAGCTCCCTGAGATCCTGCATCTGTTTGGCTAGTGGGTTTCCTGCAAAAGGGTCAGCCATAGGAATACGATTGAAATTATTATTATTTAAAAGATTATTCAGCAAACCAGAGTTATCCGTGGTAGTTATGACAGTGGTGTTGTCAATGAATGGAATGAACGGGGTGAATCCTGCTGAAGGTGGCGTCATTAGGGTGTCCCCGGGTAAGGATGTCAGCTGAGGAGTTTGAGGTGGACTATTCATTGGAATAAATTCATTCTGGAGCGTAGATCCTTCGGTGTTGTCGAAGTTGAGGTTCCTTGCACGCAATGGTGAGATGTTTTCAAGCCGTGAAGCGATGAGCTTTTGATCCCTCTGCATCTTGACCATGGAATTGGCCAACACCTTGGAATTGCTATCTTGTTGATCCAACCTCTGATTCAACTTGGTTAGGATAGTCCGGATGTCAGCATCTACATTGGAAGAAGTCGCTTCCTTTTGTGGAGTCTTTGTAGGTTGAGTTTGCTGAGGTCCGGTCTGAGGAGGTGGCGGCAACAAGCTGGTTCTACCTCCTGATGTTGGAGTGACGACGGTACCCTTGCCGGTGGCAGACACATTGGGAGGTGCAGACATGATGAATTCGCTCAGGAAATGATCCAAATAATCGATAAACCATGAGGCCCCTCGGTGGGCGCCAAATTGTTTTGGTAGAAAAAACAATAGTGTTGAATCTTAACTTTGACAAGTGTGTGGATTAAACAACAAGGAGGGGACTGTGAGATTCGACTAAATGGAACAAAAACATGAAAAGAAAGAATGACACCACGATTTGTTAACGAGGAAAACCTTAGAGGTGATAACCTCTTTGGAAAAAACCCCGGGAGTTAGGTCTCCAACCTTAAAAGTTTCACTATAGTAATTGAGTTACAACTGTGGAAGATGATGGAGAGGATTACAAGAGAGATGTGCGTAGAGTGTGTGAGTATGAGAGTGCGTGTGTATGAGAGTATGTATTTTTCCGTCTCCATATCCCCTTAAATATAAGTAAGTTTGAATGGGTAAAAGTTGTTCCTACAATCTCGAGAATAATCTTATCTTCTTCAACGTCCGTGAGACCAAGTCATCCTTGCCGTTGAAGATGTGTTGAACGTGCTAGAAAAATATCCCGTATTCTTCTCTCTTATTAACTGGAAAATAATAATAAAGATATTAGGAAAAATCAAATAAGTAAATATTAAAACGATACTTACAGTGGAGTAACATCTTGACATGCAGGAGCAACTGAAGATGTCACCATGCTGAAAAATACCCACAACATCATGTAAGAACTTTGTTTGTGGGAATTTTTAGAAAGGAATCATGCCGTGCTGGGATTCTTCTTTGATGTAGCGTTTATTACAGCTGTGTCTTGCATTTGAAGTTTATTGACATACATTTGCTGGGTTTATCTGCAGGAGAAGGCGCCTTTGTGAGGAGGAAGTTGAGGATGTGGTATGCCTCTGACCGAGATGATGAGGAAATGGTGCCGCCTCTAGCTGAGATAGTGAGGACGTGGTACCGCCTCTGGGTGAGTTGTTGAAATGTTTGAGGACGTGGGGCATCTTTGACCGAGTTGTTGAGGTGTTGAGGACGTGGGGCGCCTCTGACCGAGTCGCTGAAATGTTGGAGGACGTGGGGCTCCTCTGACCGAGCTGCTGAAATGTTGAGGACGCCGCAGGTGCTGGCTAAGGAATGGAGGGATGGCTCACCCCCTTTTTTTTCTTCTTCGTTCTTTCTTCTGCAGACTTCTCGGAGTATCCGATCGAGGAAGGTGCCGAGTTCACCAAGGATGACGAGGTGGCTGGCGAAGGCGCCGAGATGCAGGAGTCTTTACTAGGTGGTGGTGTCGATGACTCAGAGTAGGACTCTTTTTTTTCTTTTCTGTGCACTATCTGCTTTTTTGTTGCAGGCGTGGTGCTATGAGATCTTTCGGTGCCAGCCGTGGGACTGGTTGGATGAGGCCATGGCGGGTGTTCTTTGAGGAAGAGGAGGACGAGCAGGGGAAACGTCACTATCACATATAAGGATGTACAACAATACCGGGAGAGGGACAGTCTGGAGGGGTTTCCGCTGTACCCTTAGACTCGGTATGATGAGGATGAGCTGGAGGGTGCCCCCTGGGCAGCGAAAGCTTCTGCAGGGTCTTACTTGTGACTACATGTACTTGGGGGAGAGGGGGAGAGGGTATTCTGGCAGCATGGTGCAGGCGAGCCCCTTGTGGCTTTGAGGGATCCGCTCTTCGGTACGATGAGTCTTTTTGATATGGACGTGCTGGAGTATGATAGGTACCGGGATGGCGTGAGCGCCAAGGAGTTCATCCTGTATGGCGAGGAGTATGGGGCCTTTGTTAGGCAAAAGTTGAGGACGCCACAGGTGTTGGCGAGGGAGAGGCAGGGTGGCCCGCCACGTCCCCCAGATGTTCTGGTGCATGGGTCGGACTTCACGTATGTCCGCGAGGACTCTTTGAGGAGGAGGGTGTTGGTGCCCATCTGTAAGTACCCAAATCTGGCTCATGCCTTTCGGATAAGTTTCCCGGTAATTCCCCGGACTTTCCTAGAGTTCCGGAGCAATTCCGGAACTGTTCCAAACCTCCTAAGGGCTGAAGGGATTGCTCTAAATTAAAAGGGCACGTTTTAATTGATTTAGGCATCCTTCTAGAATTGCCACCTTGCATGATTCTAGAAACATGCTGAGTCATACAGGATAATGCCGCACGGCTGCATTAGCCAAGAACTCCTAGCCGCACGGCCTCATTAGCCTTATCCAGACTGCCTATAAATAGAGCCCTCCTCTTCCCATTTTAGACACCACCAACAACAACAACACACCATATTCAGTCCCAAAAGCTCTCCAAACACTGCTGCGAAATTCCAAGAAGGTGAAGAGTGCCAAGAAGCCACCTCCCTCCTCCTTGAAGCCTCCCAAGTTGGTCCATCCACTAGGCAAGATCCAAAGAAGAAGAGGTCACCACCATTGGTAACCTCTCACTCCCTTACCTTGCATTATACTTATGTGATTTAATTGCTCATTGCATTCATATATTGTCATCATATTGCTTGGGACTTGATATTTGTTGTTAAAGATCCTATCTTTATAAATCATACCCCCTTTCCCTTTGCATCCTTTGCATGAAATAATCATCATTTGTTCTTAAAGATGTAATCTTTATATTCAAAGGTGCATCCTTTGCACCTAAAAATCCCTTTTTTTACATAAAAATGTCATCTTTATGCATCCTTTGCTCATAAAAATGCAATCTTTATATTCCAAATGCATCCTTTGCTCATAAAAATGCAATCTTTATATTCCAAATGCATCCTTTGCACATAAAAATCATGTCTTTATATTCAAATTGCATCCTTTGCACCCTAAAACCCATTTTCATGCATCCTTTGCATTAAAAGTCATTACTTTATCTTGAATTAGCATCCTTTTGTAATCTTTGTGCATCCTTTGCATATTAAATGCTAATTTCCCTCATAAAAATGCATCCTTTGCATAAAAATCATTCCTTTAAAAACCAAAAAGCATCCTTTGCAAATCAAAAGCATCCTTTGCAACCCAAAATGTCATCTTTTCACTAAAAATGTCATTTTTACATGCATTCCCCCATGTCCCCATTAGCAACCTTCGGAATGGACCGGTGTAAAGATCCTATCTTTACATCGTTTCTTCCATTAAAGGTGCCACAATCTCTTTAGAAAGGGATAAACCTTGAACCTATATCTCCGATTATCGCTTGAGACGAGCATGATAGCTCCAATATAAGCTCAATCGTCTCAAGGCGTAGGATTGATGGGCTAAGGTCACTCCTTTCCTAAAGAACCTCATTTTGGACTATAAAAGAGAGTCTTTCTCTCGATCACGCAAGTCCCAAGGTTAAAAGCGATGATCACAAGTCCAAGATGAGGACGGGATCAAAGTCCCGAATACACAAAAATCCAAGGAATCCCGAGCGACAACCAATAAATGGTTTGTACGTTCGGAAGACAACTTGGGACATTCCCTCCTTTCTTTTCAAACACATGCACACAAGAAAGCACGCAAGCAAGCACGATAAACGAAATCTAGGGAGACTTGCTACGGCAAGGCACCTTTGGTGAACGACGATCCGTTCTTTCCAAGGGGGAACTTAACTTAACCTCCGAACCCATAAAAACCTTTTTTTCAAAGTTTTGAGGAAATCAAAATGGCGTGGCGACTCCGTTTTTTCAAATTAAACCGGATGTTTTCAAACTCGCGTGAATCCGATCTAAAAAAACAAAAAATTTAGAATTTGGGCACACATTCACACCATCCCAGAGCAGGCTCCTGCTGCTTATCGGGTTGACCCAGATGCTCTGGTGAGTGTGCTTACTCTTCTCCATCTTGGCATCTTTTTTGTATTTTTCTCTTTTGTCGAGTATGATTGTATCTCTTTAGCTGAGCGTTTCTTTGGTTTTTTGCTTGCGCAGGTCTCGGGGAGATCCTTTGATACGCTGACCCGTCGGTTTGTGGGGATGAGGTCTTTTGCAAAGAAGCTCGCGGGGAAGCTGTCTTGCAGGTCTTCGCGGCACGCGGCGGCGTTCGAGCCAATGCCTTCGAGGAGGTCTGTGGATACTCCTTCATTGAGGGTTGAGCCTGGGCCACAGCCGAAGGTACCGGTTCGGGGGCGGCCGAGTCTTGATGCAGGGACGTCTTCGGGGGCCCAGAGGCCGCATACCCTTCATCAGTTCTTTCCTCCATCGAATGTACATGGAGAGGGTTCATCTGCGCATCCTTTCTTTGATCCTTTTACTGGGTTTGATCCTTCAGAGTACTTCGAGTACTCACCTGAGGAGGGGGTCCAGTATTCCGATGATGAGGGTGTAACTGGCGAGTTTGCCGAGATGCCGGATTTCTCGTTTGTGGAGGTTGAAGATGATGAGTCGGAGTAGGGCTCATTTGCTTTCCCTCTTTCCGTTGTTTTTTTTGTTTAGCAACAGACATTTTGTACCTGTAATAAAACATTTGTATATGCACAACAAAGTATTTATTTGAGATGTAATGCCGTATTTTGCGATTCCCGGGGATTGACCTAGGAATTGTTGCTAGTTTATTATTTTTTTGTGCATGTCACATGAGCTGGGAATGCATTTGTGGTTAGTTTATGGTGAACGGAAAAGGCTTTGGCCAGGCTTTTGAGCAGTTTGGGGCAAGGTCCTGCCGAGAGTAGTAGCTATTTTGCAGTTTGCTGAAAATGTGGGGCCAGGTGGCAATGTGGTCCGCACGAACACACCCACCATGCAAAGTGGTCCGTGCGGATTTGACTTGCTTTTGGGAAGGAAATAAGAGCCACAGAAAGTCTGTTCTTCCCCCACTTCCCATTTGCAGTCATTTCGAGCTTTCTTCCTCATTTCTCTAGAAACCTCCATTTTTGCCATGGATTCTTCGTCCGTTCCGAGAGTTTTGCCAAGGCTTTTAAAGGAGAGGCAAGCATACTTCCTTGAGCGGCTCAAAATGTGGATGAGGGACCATATGAGGCACAATAAATGGGCTTTCGAGGTGAGATTTCGACTCTGCTCGGTTTGGTCCCTTAAGGAGTTAGTTCCCGATTGGGAATTGTTGCGGGCTGCCGCGAAGTTCTGGGATGTTAGGAGGCACGTTTATAGCGTCTCCTACAATCAGGTCACACCCACCTTTGAGGATTTTCAGGATTTGATTGGAGGACCGGAGGTGGAGGCCATCTTGCTTCCTGTGATTGGCGGTGCAACCGTGAGCGTGAAGCTCGCATGCTTTCTTAGGACTTCGTTGGAAGAAGTGCAAGGTATGACTTTTGATTATGGTCATATTGACATTTCTGCGCTGTCGGAGCGGTTCATGAGTGATGACGGGAGTGATGCCTCGTGGGACGCATTTGCTTTGTGCGTGATAGCGACGCTTTTCATGGTCAGCTCCTTCGGGGTATGTGATGGCGCTTTGATGGATATAGTAGGGCACTACTGAGCCGGGGAGGACATTGCTTCGTTGGTGCTGGGGGAAACCCTTCATGGTATTGATCGTCTAGCGACTGGGGATAGGTTCATGAGAGGGGGAAGCCCCATTTTGCTCACTTTGTGGTTTCGAGAGAGACTTCAAGCTATGCCCAAGTCTCCGGCGTCGTTTAGCCCGTGGTCATTTGCTCATCGGCCTCTTGTATTGGATATGGATCAGTCTGCCTGGGAGAGATGGATGGCACAGCTTGGTACACATCAGATCCGTTGGTGGGTTCCTCATTGGGGAATTGAGACTAGGAGGGCCTTTTTGGAAGGTTCCTATGTTGTCAGAGTTCCAGGTTTGTCTTGGTCCTCCTTCTATATTCCGTCGCTTGTTTCCCGGCAGTTCGGGATGAGGCAGGAGCCTTTTCTGGGCTGGGATGACATCGCCACTGCAGAGGTAGCTTCTCTTTGCATGGCAACTTCAGGTGCTCTTCTGTATTTATTGAGGGTGTGGAAGTGTTCCGCTTTCCCTCTTGTGGTGCTCCTTCGACGTCGGGAGAGTGTCGTGTTGACCATCGAGTACCTGAATTGGTACGAGCAGCATGTCGGGCAGTCCCAAGTGATTTTGGGAAGTAGGCGTGAAGCAATTCTGGGGCAAGGTTGCTGTCCTAGCTATAGCCTTAGAAGTGCCGAAGCCTGTTCTAACCCTCAGAATGTGACAGGAGACGCTTTATTCGACTACAAGACCAGAGTTGACCAACTGATGGAGAGAGGCCCCCTTTTGCAGACTTGCAGGTAGGAGATCCGGGCCGAGGCACGGACGAATGAAGCTCTGCGAGCTGCTGGATTGTTTGACTCTACAGGGAGGACCCCTAATCTCAGAATGAGAGAGACAGAGTTGGCTCGCATGGAGTGAAAGAAGACTCGCCGGGGACGAGGGAAGAAAGGGAAGAATGGCGAGGGGACAAGCGCAGGTGGCACGGAATAACCTCCTAAGTATCCATTTAATGCATTGCAGACACATTATTTGTTAAATGTATTAAGCTGTCTTTTAGCATGTTGTGAACTTGAGAGTAGACCGTGCTTGAACTCATCAAGAAATGTTGTAACCGTTAGTGATTTGTGATTTACTTTTAAAGCTTTGTCGAGACGCAAGATTTCTTGTGCGCTTATTTTTTGCTTCTTTTGTGAGCCTTGGCGGCGTCCAGCTTTGGACCTTTCTGTTGTATTTGTGGACTGAAGCAGTCTAGGTCTTGACGGCATCCATTTTGTTTGGATTTTGTGTTTGGATGGGAAGATTGGATGGTCCCTTGACAAGTCATTTTTTACGGTCTTTTCCGTGACTTCCTTGCTTCTTGTTTGTCGGCGCTGGGTTCTTGACCTCATTTTTGTAGTTTCTGCTTGAGCTTCTTTTTTTTTGAAAGCTTCTACTTGAGATCTTTTTTTTTTTGAAAGCTTCCGAGGGCAAAGGTGTGAATACCCCGTCCCGATGCAACACGCATTCGGAAGTTTAAAATAAATAATCATATAAAGTTGGACCGAAATGGGATATTCATTAAGTGACACTCGCTTTAAACCATATTAAAAATATTAGTTTAATTTTATGAGAGTCGCCACGCCGCTTTGATATAGCCCAAAGCATTGAAAAAAGGCTAAACATGTGATTAGGTTCGGGGGTCAAGTTACAACAGAAGAAGAAACGTTATCACTCCTATTGCCCGATGGATCGGTCTTTCTAGCATGTGGGGTGTTGGTTGTGTGCGGTGTTTACAGGAATAGATAGGAGAAGCGGGATCATGCATAAGGAGGAGGGGAGAGAAAGAATTAATTGATGATCACACCCTAGAACTTTTGATTTAGGCCCTCGGAAGGTGCACTAATCAACGTTCATCCTTGGGGAATTGTTGATCATGAGAGGATTATTACTAAGGTGGAAGGAAAGAAATAGTTCCTAGATCCATTGGGTTTCGTGGGTGAAACCTTAAATCATCCTCGGCTATGCATACTTAAATATATTAAAACAGCCCTAAATCTAGCATATAGGCACAATTTAAAACATATTAAACATGCAAATGAACTATATTGCGCAGTACTAATAATAATAAAGAACGAAATATTAATAAAAGGCTTACCAATTGTAGCAAGGCTTTGGGGGTCGAATCTAACAAGATTCGAAGAATGTTGGGAGATGCGTGGAAGGGAAAATCAAGTATAGTCTTGACTTCTCCGGTAAAAATGTGTGTGTTGAAATGTGTACCGAGTGCACGTATTTATAGTGCTTCGGGAAATGGGCTGGACTGAGGAAAGGGTCGATCGGCACTTCTAAGAAGGGTCGATCGAACCTTTTAAGAAGGGTCGATCGGCACTTCCAAGAAGGGTCGATCGGCACTTTCTCTAAGCGTAACTTCCACGCCAGCTGCAGTTGACGGCGCGAGAAAGAGAGGTTTTTAAAAGATTAATTAGGGTTTTGTCAACCCTAATCAAACCAGTCCAAAATATTTAAAATACCTTTTTTAGGACCGGGTACTAACAGTAGCCCCTCGGCGACGCTTCTTGTAAGACAAGTGGGGTCGACGATAAAAATAGAATCCGTCCTGAAAAAAGGGATTTCAGGGGGTGGAACGATGAGCTTGCGGATGTGAAGTTTGAACTCGAGCTGAGTCGCAAATGAAAGGTGAACCCTTGTCGGGCTACCTACGTATCCCAATAGGAATCAAGCCGAGTCGTAGTTCAGAGAAGTGGGCGTTTAGTGCCCAAGAATGGAGGACGTGTGGTGTCTCAAACCAAAGATGTGATTGTGTGGGAATCACCCAAGGATACGTGACTGCGTGGGAGTCATCCTAGAATGTGAAGATGTGACTGCGTGAAAGTCACTGTATGACCGCACGGGAGTCATGGTGTAACTATGTGGGAGTCACCCGAAAATTATGAGAGCGTGACTGTGTGGGAGTCACCCGAAAATTATAAGAGTTTGACTGTGTGGGAGTCACCCGAAAATTATGAGAGGATGTATTATAAGTAAAAAAAAGGGTAAAATATGGAAAAAAACTGATATTATGAAAAGGGTCGATCGGCCTTTTTTTCAAGTCTGGTCAAGGGTTTTGACTGGAATGACGTTATCGAGGTGGGGAGAAGGAAGGGTCGATCGGCCCTTTCTTCTGATTGGCTAGGGACAGTTGGCGAGGATTAGTGCAGCTCAGATGAGATCCTGACCGTTCGTTGATCAAGAAGAAGACCAAAATAAAGGTTCGATCGACCCTTTATAAGAAGGGTCGATCGGCCCTTTACCTGATTGGTCAAATTTTTCCGATCGGGCCTTTATCTGCGTCTGTCTTCTTCTTCTTCCTCCATTTTCTTCTCCGCCATTGATACGAAATTCCAGGAGCTTGGCCGAAAAATTTGATTGAAACCATTGCTTTTGTGTCAATTTTTAAAAAGGGTTTGCCATGGATAATCCTGATTGGGTCGACGATGTGAATTCCTTGTTGAATCTCTCCGATTATCAGTCTTTGAGCTCGTACACCGGTGGTGGTGATCTCTTTGGCTATGCCGGCGGGAGTGGCAGCGGTGGAGGAGTTAGTGGCCATGGTGGTAGTCAAGGTGGTAGCTTTGGCGGCACTGGTGGCGGCAATGGTGGTAGTGATGATGACGAGGGAGGTGA
The DNA here is from genome assembly GCA_022495995.1 of Adenophora triphylla var. japonica. Classification (NCBI taxonomy): domain Eukaryota; kingdom Viridiplantae; phylum Streptophyta; class Magnoliopsida; order Asterales; family Campanulaceae; genus Adenophora; species Adenophora triphylla. The sequence continues at coordinate 578,612 of JAFEMH010000278.1, forward strand.
CCACGACGCCGGGGAGAGCAACAGGAGTGATACTGGTGGGGACCTTGAGGCGAGGAGGCGACGGGCTTTGCGCAACTACCGATCTTCGAGGCTACATTTCCCGTTGCGGAACCAGTTTGATTTTTACGTGGGTCAGGAGCATCACGGCTCCACGGGACTTTGCTCCCGTATTGGGATAAAGGTACAAGAGGTTTTGATTTAACAACAAAATAATACGTGCATGTATCAAGTGTTATAATTTAAATGCGAGTAATGTAACATACCTGTGCTGTGTTTACCTGTAGGGGAAGAAGATGAAAGGGCGAAGCTCCCTTAAGGCGGTTGGTGAGTTGTGGGCATCTCTGTCGGCTGGTGAGGGTAGTCCTCGGGAGCGGGTAGAGAGCTTGGGTCTGGCTCCCTTTTTCGATATGGTGCTACGGATGGGCCAGACCAGGCGGTGCACAGCTGTAGTGAAGGTGTGTCGGGAGTTCTGGTGGGATACAACACACACCTTCCACTTGAGTTGGGGTGAGACCACAGTTACCCCTACAGATTTTGCTGCTCTCACCGGGTTGAGGTTTACTGACATAGCGCTCCCATATGATGAGACCCTCCATACTGACTCGGCTCGTCAGACCCAGCTGTTTGGTGCTAGCTTGGGTTCGAGCAGGACTTTCGGCATTGATGCTGGAAAGTTGTACAGGCTGGTTAGAGCTGCCATTGATCAGTATATTCTTGGCCTGTATGGGCTTGACGCACTTGTCCGTGGATTCCTTTGGTATGGCTTCTCAGTGGCCCTTTTTCCCAACTCGGGCCCAGTATGCCGATTTTCTTTGCTGGGTGCTTTGGCGGACTTTGATCTGGTGCGTGACATCTCGTGGGGGGAAGCCGGCTTGGCTGAACTGTATCGGGCTTTGGACATCATTTCGAGGTCCAATACCTCTTCTTTTGATGCGTTTCAGCTTGTTTTGGAGGTATACCTGTCTTCGCCCTTTTTACTATCCTCTTACTTATTGCCTGTTCTTATATCCTTACGAATATCTGCTTTCTGTATCTTTTGCAGGCGTGGGTTTATGAGGTGTTCAATGTTTCCCCGTTTACCTTGCGTGATCAGACCCGGGACGTGCCTGTTTTGTACTATTGGAGGAAGGAGAACAGGGAAGAGGGGGCCCAAAATATGGTCCGGGAATTCGAGTTGAGGGCTGTTCTTGGTGGTCCCTAGAGGAATGAGTTCCTGCTTTATCCTTGGACTCCCACGGTTACAGAGGCAGTTGGTGATGTCCGGGATGTGACTGCTTCCCGTCGGTTATTGGTTGGCTTGTCTGCTGATGAGATGTACTTGGGAGATCGGGTGGCTAGGCAGCATTATGCCTGGGCTCCACTTTATGCCCCCCAACACCCTCCTAGGAACATGTGGTATCCCAACCACTTGGCGAGGAGGGAGGAATATCTGCATGGGATCCCTGCTTCTGAGTTCCGGGCTGATATGGATTACCAGACTTTTGTGGAGCACTTTCTGAGGTCCCCACAGGTGGTTAGGCAGGCTGGTGAGGATGCCGGTATAGGGGGTCAAGACTTAGATATCCCCGAGCTGATGGGTGTTGGGCATCCTGAGATCGTAGACATGCCCCCGTTTCCTGACCACTTTTTTGTGCCGATGGGTGACCAGCAGGTGAGGGTAGATTTGACGCCTACAGAGGCTGACGAGGTCGAGGCTGCTCAGCTTCCCCCAGACGGTGCCGATGGGGTATACCTTTTACTCTTTCCCTTCTCTTGATGTACCAATTTTTCAGCTATGTTGTAACCCTTGTGTCTGATTTTGTAGGTTACCCGTGACTCTTATGTACGAGCTGTCCAACAAACCAACATACTGAGCCGTCTGTTGAAGAGTGCATTGCAGAGACTCTCTTGTCAGTCTGGGAGGTCGGTAGACGCAGATCCAGTCCAGCGCAGACAGCGGTCCCAAGATGAGGGTAGTTCAGCCTCTAGATTCTCCCATGGTCGCAGATCGACCTCCCGTCGGGGCCATTAGGACTTTTCATTTTGTATATTTTTTGTAATTCCTGTAGGAAAAAATGTATGCAGACTCTATTTTGATGCTGACTCATTAATATGATGCAAATATTTTATGTACAGATTTAATTAGTTAATTTGAAATTTAGTATTTTCTATTTATGGACATTTTCTATTTTTGTACACTGCAATGAGTAAGGACAAGATCATAACAAAAATGTGGAGCCTTTAGAATTCTTGAGCAGTTGAAGTTGTGCCGTGCCTGGTGAAGCCAGAAAGGGTCGATCGGCCTTATCTTTATAAAGGGTCGATCGGCACTTCTTAAAAAGGTTCGATCGGCCTTTGTGGGATAGGGTCGATCGGCACTTTATGAGAGGCGCTGGTTGGTCAGGAGTCTCCCTGGAAAGGGTCGATCGGCTCTTTGCTGATTGACACGGCCTTTTCAAAATTCTTTTCCCGTACGGATTCCAACAACCCAAAACCTATAAATTCCCTTTGAAAACCGTCAAAGCTTCTCACTTTTTCTCTTTTCTTTGTCTGTTACTTTTTTTTTCTTTGTCTGCCGTGAACAATGAATTCCCACCCTTCCGTCTTGATGGAGAAACAAAGCTTCTTTGAGAATGATTTAGCTGTTTGGGTATCCAAAGTATCCCGCTCCGTTCGTCATGCTTTCGACAAACGTTTCGGTGTAAAGTGTGTTTGGTCCCTTTTGCCCATGTATCCTAACTGGAATCTTTTACATGCAGCAGCTACCTTCTGGGACGAATCAAACCATGTCTTCAACTTTTCTTATAATGAAATCACACCCACCTACGAAGATTTTCTTGCTCTCTGCGGAGTAGATGATGTTAGCTTGATAGCTATCCCTCAAGATCGAGTCCCGTTGGTGACAAGAGTAGCCAAATTCCTGCGTGTCCCTTGGGCTGTGGCCAGAGGTTTGGTCGAGGGTGAGGATATTGACATATGTGATTTGCCGGGGAGATTCGCTCATGGTAGTGATTTTAGCTCAGATTTTGCCTTGGATTGTTTGACCCTTTGCTTGTTTTCCATGGTTCTATTCTCTCCTTACATGGGGGTAGCTACCAGTGGATGTCTTGACATGGTCGATCAGGCCCGTTCTGGGAGGAGTGTCATTCCGGTTCTTTTGGGCGAGACTTTCCATGGCATATCTCAGATGGCTAGGGGTGCTCCACTCATGACTAGAGGCAGTGCCAAATTGCTAACCACATGGCTTGAGGATCGACTTTTTGTTTTGGAGATTCCTCCTTCGAGTGTTAGGCCTTGGTTCCATGGTTGCAGAAGGAAGGTTGATCAGCTTTCTGGCTTATCAGAGCGGGAGTGGAAGATGTACTTGGCAGAGATAGATACAGACAAGATTCAGTGGCGAGTACAGCATTGGGGTATTTCTTTCATTCGGAGCCTTCAGCTTGGGCAATGTCTGATTCGCGTACCAGCTTTCGAGTATACCACTTTTTACTATGCAGAAAGGGTACTTCGCCAATATGGTATGGAGCAGGTCCATCCTCAAACTTGGGGAACTTCTGAGCTTGATGATTCTGCCAAGGTTTTTCCAATAGACGTTGGTGTTTCGGTTCTGATGGTAAGCTTATGGAGTTCTCATGGGATGCCACGAGTTTATCTTGCACAACGGACCCTTAGCACTTACTTGTCACATGCTTATCTGACATGGTATGAAGAAAACCTAGGACCGATGAGGGAGATTTTACATGACTTGAGACGGAGATTGATCCCTAACATATCTACGAGTCATTTTCTTAGAGAAGCCTTGGAGACTTCTTCAGACAGAATGGAAGAGTGTCCTCCCAAGAAGACTGAGCGGAAACTAAAGGGTAAGGCGATCGCAGAGGTTCCCCCATTGAAGAAGAAGCATTCGCCTTATTTTAAGAGAGAGGTCAAGAAGAAACCGACTCGACGAGCTGCCAAGAAGAAGGACGGAAATGAGGGGCCTAGCGCCAAGGAGTAGACCTATATATCTGAGTATCCACCCACAGTCACATGCAGACACATTAGTGATTTAGTTAGCTTTTTAATTCTTTTTAGTTTCTTTTGCAAGTTATGTAGTCATTAGTATAGTCGAGCTTAGACTCATCGAATAAGTGTAATCATGCATTGATTGTGGGAATAAAAGAAAATTTATTGCTTCAGTAAAAAACAGACTTCTTTATTTGCTCAAGTACAGACTTGGATGTTTATTTATTTTTTGAACCGTACCGATTAAGGCTGCCTATGTTCCCCTTTTACAATGAGAACTAAGGGGCTCAGGTCGTCGTAGTTCATTTTTAGAAAGGGAAGATAGAAGCGGGGAAATTTTTTTTTTTGTTTGCTCTAACTTTTGCCTAGACCGCCCTTTGCGGGTTTTCAATCTAGCGAGCTTTTGAACGCACCCTTTTTTTTTGTTGCTAGACTGCCCTTTGCGGGTTTTCAATCTAGCGGGCTTCTTTTTGCGTTTTTTTTTTTTTTCAGAGGGGGGAGTTTAGTCGTAGTAGCGTCTGAGCTTGCTGAGATTGACAGGTTCCTTGAATTCATTGCCATCCAAATCTGCCATTTTAACTGCTCCACCCGAAAATATCTTCTTAATCACATATGGACCGGTCCAGGTGGGGGCCCACTTCCCGAGGGGTTGAACTTATTGGGAAGTCGCTGCTTCAAGACCAAATCTCCTTCCTTTATGTCCAAAGGCTATACCCTTTTGTTGAAAGCTCTTGCTGTACGCCTTTGATAGGCTCGGATGTGTTCCATGGCTTTGAGTCTACGCTCGTCAAGTGTGGCCAACTGGTCGTATCGACTGCGGAGCCATTCAACTTCTGCTACTTGATTTTCTAGTGGGATCCTCAAAGACGGGATTTCCAGTTCGACCGGAAGCACTGCCTCCATCCCATATGTCAGAGCGTAAGGAGTTTCACCTGTAGCGATACGGACAGAAGTTCTATACCCCAAAAGTGCCAATGGTAATTTCTCTGGCCAGTCCCTACCTCGGATTGCCATTTTTCTGATTATCTGCTCGATCGTCTTATTAGCTGCTTCAACTGCTCCGTTGGTCTGTGGTCTATAAGGGGAGGACTTGTGCCTGGTAATTTTGAATTCTGCGAGTAATCTATCACATTCTCCGCCAAAGTGAGACCCATTGTCTGAGATGATTTCGTTCGGTACCCTATATCTGCATATGATATCCTCTTTGATGATCTGTGCCACCTTCCTAGAAGTCAACACCTTGTAAGATTTTGCCTCGATCCACTTAGTGAAGTAATCGACAGCTACTAGTACAAAACCATGCCCATTGCTTCCCGGTGGTGTAACCTTGCCAATCACATCAATCCCCCATGTCGTAAATGGCCAAGGGGTTACCATGATGTACAGCTCGTGAGGGGGTACATGATTCAGGTTGGAACACATTTGGCATTAGGGACATTTCCGTACATACTGGATGCAGTCTGCTTCCATGGTGATCCAATAATAACCCAACCGCGTGATTTTCTGTCTCAACATTCTGGCATTCATGTGCAGGCCACATAAACCATCGTGTACCTCTTCCATGATCGCTTCTGCCCATTTTGCATCTACACAGAGTAATAGGAGACCGTCGTAGTGCCTTTTGTATAAGGTGTCATCTAGTAGAGCAAACTGTCCGGCCAAACACTTCAACGCCTGCAAGCTTTTGGCTTTCACGTCTCCTAGGAAAGATACGTCACCCTTCTTGAGATACTCATAAATCTGTGTGTACCATTGGTCTTTACTTTGCTCGGTGTCAGCTTGAATCTCACAGCAGTAGGCTTCGCAACTGTAAGCGGAGTTCTCCCTCCGACCAACTCTGAATGGTTTTACAGACATTCCATGAGGGATTTCGACTAACGAAGCTAGAGTAGCTAAGGCGTCAGCGAGCCTATTTCTGTCTCTTGGTAGGTAGTGAAATGTCACTTCTCTGAATTGTCTGACTAGCTCGTCCATGTAAGTCTAATACTGTTGCATGTAAGGATCAACTGTCTTCCACTTTTTGGATGTCGGATTGATGATCAAAGCCGAGTCCCCATATACTTCCAACTCTTTCACATTACGCTCTAAGGCTGCTTCTAACCCAGCTATGCACGCCTCATATTCCGCTGCGTTTGTTGGTGGTTGTGAAATTTAGCTTGATGGCGATGGGGGTGTGTTCATCTTTAGGATCAATCAAAAGGATTCCCACTCCATTGCCTCTTTTGTTTGCAGCCCCATCAAAGAATAATTGCCATCTCTCTTCTGTTTCTAGGCTAAAGATCCCCTCGTCTGGAAACTCCGGTTCAAGCCCCTGCTCTTCTGTACTAGGAAATTCCGCTAACTGATCTGCCATGGCTCGCCCTTTAACTGCTTTCCTCGGTACATAAGAGATGTCAAATTCCTTAAGAAACACTGACCACTTGGCTAGCCTCATGGATAGAGACGGCTTGTCGAACAAATACTTAATCGGATCCATCTTTGACACTAGTAGAATCGGGTGTGCCAGCAAGTAATGCTTGAGCTTATTAACCACCCAAACTAGCCCGGTGCAAGTCTTCTCCAATGCTGAGTAGTTCAGCTCACTCCCCTGCAACTTCCGGCTAACGACATAAATAGCGTTCTCCACCCTAGAATCCTTGGCTTCCTGTGCCAGCATAGCCCCAACGGCTGTATCTGTCACTATTAGGTACAATAGCAATGGTTTCTCCGAATGTGGGGGGCGAAGAATAGGGGGATTAACCAAATATTTCTTGATTTCTTCAAAGGCAGCCTGACACTTCCAATCCCAATCTAAACTTGTAGTCTTCTTCATCAGTTTGTAAATTGGCTCGCACATAGTAGTCAATTGATTAATGAAGTGGCTGATATATTGTAACCGTCCCAAGAATCCCTTAACTTCCTTTTATGTACGTGGCGGCCTCATCTCTATGATCGCTTGAATCTTCCTTGGATCTGCCTCTATCCCGCGTTCTGTGACCATATAACCCATAACCTTTCCTCGAACAACTCCAAACGTGCACTTGACCGGATTTAGACGCATGGAGTGCGCGCGCAGCCTGTCAAAGAACTTCCTCAAATCGATAAAATGCTGGCCGTCTGACCCTTTAGAATGAATGATCATATCATCGACATACACTTCAATCTCCATATGAATCATGTCGTGAAATAGTGCTGTGACTGCTCTCTGATAGGTAGCCCCTGAATTCTTCAAATCAAATGGCATTACCGTGTTACAATACGTTCCCCATGGCATAGTGAAAGCTGTCTTCTCTTGGTCTGCCTCGGCCATCTTAATCTGATTATAACCCGCAAAGCCATCTACAAAGGACTTGACCTCGTAATTAGCAGTAGTGTCCACTAACATGTCGATGTTGGGTAACAGGAAATCAACCTTTGGGCTAGCTTTGTTGAGATCTCTAAAGTCAACACAAACTCTGACCTTGCCGTTTGACTTGCTAACAGTCACAATGTTGGATAACCATGTCGGATATTCGATGACTCTGATAAAACCCACCCGGAGGAGCTTCTCTATCTCTTCTTTGACCTGCAGAGACCATTCTGGCTTGATGTGGCATAACTTCTGTTTGACAGGCTTGGCTTCTGGTGCTAGTGGTATTCTGTGCTCCACTATTGAGTTATTCGGCCCCGGCATATCTTTATACGACCATGCGAACACATCCGAGTATTCTTTGAGCAGCTCGATCAAGGCTTCCCTCTCTGTGCCTTCGAAGAAACTTCCGATTTGCATATCTCTTGGTTCCTCTTCCGTTCCCAAGTTAACACATGCTAACACCTCATCGGCAGCTTGGGCTCGACCTTCCTTTTGATTAATAACTTGCTCAGAAATTTCTTTAATGTATTCGTTATTTAGTGTGTCTGCTTCTTCTAATGAATCATTATTAACTAAATTAATGTGATTAAGTTGAGCATTTTTAGTTAATTTATCATTTAAAAGACTGGCTATGAGGGGATACTCAGAAAGGTCTAGCTTTTCATTCATTGCAAAAGGGAATACAACGTTTGCGACTAAGTCATAGTCCTCTGACGTGAGGTCATCAGACTTAGAAGAGGACTCAAATTCAAAAGAAAATATATCTGACTCAGACAAAAAAGATGACTCGGAAGAAACAGAGGATTTGTGGGAACTAACAGGAGACTCAACAGGAGGAGGAACCAGTCCTAGCTCTTCAACCATGTACTTCTTTGTTGCTACGGGTCCGCCAAGTATGCACCAATTTTTCAGCTTCCCATTCATAGGTGTCACCAACGTCCTTGGATCAATGTCATCTGTCTGCTCCGCTTCAATGATTGCAACTACATCATCCTCTATATTCAGATTACCCAAGTGTCAGCAGGTGGTCTCGTCCATCCCATTCCTCTGATACTTCTGGAGCTGCAGTGTTCCCTACCAACGGCTCATCCAGAGATACCTGTTCGAACTGATCTGCCAACTTGTCCCCAATCTTGATGGTATACCGGCTCTGAACCATGACAACCTTGCCTCTTTTCTGACGCGGTTCCATAAGAACTGTCTTCAGCTTTGATCTGTCGACCTCTGTATCCCTGAAGATCTCAAAACCCTTCTGCAGTTTACCCGTGTGATCAAACCAAGGTTCATTAAACTCCATGCAAGAAAACTCCTCGCCTTCCTTGACAAAATAACTATTAAGGGATAGGCGGTATGGTCTCATCTCTGGCTTCTTGTAAGGCAGCTTCACTCTCTTGAGATACTCAATTCTCTGCATTTCGGCCTTATCCTCAGGGGTAAGAACATAGCCTAAACCATGTTGGCCGCGGTGATCAATAGCTTCCACCTCCCTTGTAGGTCCTTGAAGATGCTTACCAAGCCCCAGTCCTGGTACAAATCCCATATTCCTCATCATTCTGACAGCTGGCTGCACTTTATCCGACGTCCTTGTGAGGTCTACTGCGCAAATCTGTGCCTGTGCTACTTACTGAAAACCACTGAACATCGAACTGCCTTCTTCATGCTGAATCTGTAGAACAGGCATTCCCCCAGTTCTTGACCCTTGAGATGTAACCAAATCACTGTAGATAACTGTCACTTGGTCGCCTGACTGAAACTTCACACACTGATGTAGCGAGGAAGGGACTCCGTTCATTTGATGTAGCCACGGCCGACCCAGTAACATGGTGAAAGTGGAAGGTATGTCTATGACTTGGAAATCGGCAATCATGGTGGTGATTCCGCAAGTAAGAGGTAGACTGACTATGCCCAACACCGACCGACTAGTAGAGTCATATCCTCTGACAGAATGAGCCGAAGGTCTTAAATCTGTAGGGCTTATATCGAGGACATCTATCATCCTGGAGGGTAATATATTCACCGCAGAACCATTATCGATGAAAATACGTGGCAGTTTCTTCCCGTTGACCTCAATAGTAATATGCAGTGGCTCGTTGTGATCTGACCCAAATTCTGGCATGTCCAACTCTGAAAACGTGATGATGTTTCCAAAGTGTATATTGCCAATCATCTGTGTTACATCCTCCGGCTTCGTATCAGATGGTACTAAAGTTGCAGCTAGATTCTGCTCTAACATCATTCTGTGGGCATATGAGGATGTGAGCAAGGACCATAGGGATATGTTGGCTTGGGTTTGTTTCAGTTGATTGAGAATAGGGTCCTCCTTCTCGGGATTTACTACTTCAGTTTTTGGACCAAAGACCTTCTTCGTGCCTTTATCATCTGATTGGTACACCTTCCCGGATCTCGTAAGTAAATTAACTCCATTTCTTTCCATATCGGATACTTCTGCTTGAATCTCGGCCAAAGACAGAGGTTTAGAACTCTCTCCCGAGTAGACATTGCTTAATGAGGCAACTTCTCTAGACAATTCTTCAAAAGACAGCATGTAGCAAGAAAATTCTTCATTAATTAAATTTGGAATACAGACTGACTCAAGTGCCTCACTGTCCGTCACAACAAACTCGATCGGATCAGTGAGGTCTTCCTCTACTAAAGTAACATCACTACCAACTACTTTCTGTGGATTCTCTAACTTCCCTTCTATGATGAGCTTCTGCACAGCCCTCTTCAAAGCAAAACTGGTTAAATCTGCAGTGGCCTTCGGAACGTACCCCTCTAGTGGAACAAGCGCGCCCTTTCTGACAAGAGCCGTGAACACCTTCTCCATCGACAAACCCAACTTCTCAAAAGCATCTTCCATTTCCACCATACTGATGTAATTGCCTTCTACCATGTGGATCCCATTATTAGGAAGGGGGTTCCCCACAACATTTGGAGACTTCGGTTTTTCCACTTTTCCTTGTCGAATCAAATCTTGCACCAATCGCTTGAACTGAATACAGTGATCAGTAGTGTGGCCTTTGTACTTGTGGTAGTTACAATACTTAGAAGCATTCAAGTTTTCCCTTTTATTTATCGGCTCATAGTTCTCAAGTGGCTTGACCAAGCCCCTTTTTGCTAGCACTTCAAAGACCTTGCCCATTGGCATCCCAAAGTCATCAAACACTTCCCTCTCACGGTGAACATTGCCATTTCCTCTCATCACAGCTTAAACATCCACAGCAACTCCTTCTTGCACATAATTTACTTGACCCACTGACTCTTTCTTTCCTGCAGTGTTGGTGGGAGCTCTGTAGCGAAATGAATTGTTACTAGCCCCATTATCTTTCGGTGGGGTTATCCCAGTGATGGCACTTTCGTATCGTACGCCTAAATCCACCATTTCCCTAAGATTAGGGAAATAACCATTACCGACTGCCAATTTATGCCCGAGCAACAAACATTTGTAGAAAATCTGCTTCTGCTCATTCTCCTTAGGAGGGTATTGAATCTCACTCAACTTGTCATTCCAACGCTTATAGAAATCATAGATGGACTCCCCATTCTTTTGAAGCGTGTGCTCCAAATTTGCTCGGTTTACTTGCCAGTCCATCTTGGCTTGATATTTCTCGGAGAACACCCTGCTAATCTTGTCCCAAGTATCTCTTTCTTCCTCACTCAACTTCAGAAACAACGAAGGGCAGCTCCCTCCAACGTGCTATGAAACATTATAGCCATCTGCTCTGGCGTGCAGTCCTTGGCCCTCATTGCCAATGTATAGATGTCTAGATGAGTTTTCGGGCAGGTACCTCCTCCGAACATGGCCATCTTAGGCATCTTGAAGTCTTGAGGCAAAGGTGCAACCTTGTTCGGGTTGAGCATTTTGATAGGGGACACACCTTGTTTCCCCATTTGTTCAGTCAACGCCTTCACTTGCTCTATCAAAGCTAATACGGTCGGGTATGCAGCAACATTGGATCTCTGGATGGCCAGGGTTTGAATTGTGGTAGGGGTGGTAGAATAGGTTGGAATATGGTGTTCAGAATAAGCAAAGGGTAAGGTAGCAGGAGGTAGGTAGTTTTTGGGTGTGTCTGTAGAAGGCTGATAGGGTCCTTTAGCCTTACTAGAGCTTCCATACATAATTGGAGGTGGGACATTTTTGTAGTTAGGTAGAGGGAAAACAGGTGCATTAGTGTGGGCAGGGTTAGGAACGTCGACCGTTTCATCTTCAACATCAATAACTTCATTCCCCATCAAAATAACTTTGTGCCCCCTTTTACTGAACTCCTCTACGAAATGGTCTTTCAACTCTTGGTTGTGGTTCACCAAGGTTCGGTTCTGTTCTTCAAGCTTCTCAATCCTCATAGTCAAAGCAGCAAAGTAGGAGTGTAAAGCAGGTGGGATGTCGCTGAAGTTGGGGTTGATTGAACCTCCGATCGAAGTGACTGGTGTAGAGCCTGTTGCAGAGACAGCTGGCGAGCTTGTAGTAGTGGAGAGAGAGGCAAGGTTGTCATTGCTGAACGTAGAACGCGGCCTAACCTGAGCTCTGCGGAAGTACCAAAAGACTCGGTTTTAGGAGAAGGGTTGACTCATGCAGTGTACTTGCTTGAAATTTTTTATTTATAAAAGCTTTGTCTCTTTTAGACCCACTAAGGTTGGAAGGGATACCCCTTTTTCGCAACTAACTAAAGGTCCTAAAGTGGTGGATCCTAATGACTTAACCATCTCGTATAGACACTTAATATGATATTTATGGGAAGTACTACAAACTTATGATAGGACAAGATCTTTTAACAAGCACTCAACTTTACATGGCACGTCCTTTAGAAGGAAATCAATTTTTGTGCTCTTTTCTCTCTATAGTTCTTGACTTATAACTGATTCGTAGTGACTTAACATAAAGACCTTATTAATTGTCTACATGAAAAAGCTAGTCAAACCAACCGGTCACAGGGAGTGTACTCCTAGCAAAGTGGGTGACACAAGGGTTAGGTTTCAGGCTCCCACCGTGCAGCCGAAGCGCACTGATGAGTGGATGACCAAGTGAGACTCGAAAGGGAGGCGACATGATCACCACACTTCCCACACTTTGGCTTCTCCGATGGGTTAAGGGTGTCTGTGCAGTGTGACACGGACAGTGGTAGTGTGAGGTGAAAAAAGTCTAATTCTTTTTAAGAGAAAAAGAGAAAGATTTTTTTTGTTTTATGAGATGCATGCATGCAATGCAACAGTTAAGAACAGAGAAGAAAGAAGAAAGTAAAATACAACACCATAAAGGAAAACAAAAGTCTGACCCACTAAGTTTGAAAAAAATTCAAAACAGTCCCCAGCAGAGTCGCCACTGTGAATACCCCGTCCCGATGCAACACGCATTCGGAAGTTTAAAATAAATAATCATATAAAGTCGGATCGAAATGGGATATTCATTAAGTGACACTCACTTTAAACCATATTAAAAATATTAGTTTAATTTTATGAGAGTCGCCACGCCGCTTTGATATAGCCCAAAGCATTAAAAAAGGCTAAACATGTGATTGGGTTCGGGGGTCAAGTTACAACAGAAGAAGAAACGTTATCACTCCTATTGCCTGACGGATCGGTCTTTCTAGCATGTGGGGTGTTAGTTGTGTGCGGTGTTTACAGGAATAGATAGGAGAAGCGGGATCATGCATAAGGAGGAGGGGAGAGAAAGAATTAATTGATGATCACACCCTAGAACTTTTGATTTAGGCCCTCAGAAGGTGCACTAATCAACGTTCATCCTTGGGGAATTGTTGATCATGGGATGATTATTACTAAGGTGGAAGGAAAGAAATAGTTCCTAGATCCATTGGGTTTCGTGGGTGAAACCTTAGATCATCCTCGGCTATGCATACTTAAATATATTAAAACAGCCCTAAATCTAGCATATAGGCACAATTTAAAACATATTAAACATGCAAATGAACTATATTGCGCAGTACTAATAATAATAAAGAACGGAATATTAATAAAAGGCTTACCAATTGTAGCAAGGCTTTGGGGGTCGAATCTAACAAGATTCAAAGAATGTTGGGAGATGCGTGGAAGGGAAAATCAAGTATAGTCTTGACTTCTCAGGTAAAAATGTGTGTGTTGAAATGTGTACCGAGTGCACGTATTTATAGTGCTTCGGGAAATGGGCTGGACTGAGGAAAGGGTCGATCGGCACTTCTAAGAAGGGTCGATTGGCACTTTCTCTAAGCGTAACTTCCACGCCAGCTGCAGTTGACGGCGCGAGAGAGAGAGGTTTTTAAAAGATTAATTAGGGTTTTGTCAACCCTAATCAAACCAGTCCAAAATATTTAAAATACCTTTTTTAGGACCGGGTACTAACAGAAGGCAAGCCCCTAGCTTGGAGTTGACATGGGTCAGTCTTTTGATGCTGAGTGACCTTTTGATGTCCTTTGATGTTGCCGCCGTCGTTTGACTTGGTCAAGGTGATGGTGGGGGGCATGCTTTGGAAAGTGTATAGTTTGATGGAGGTCTTGGTTATCATTCAAACTTTTTTTGTTTTTTGTGTGTTTTTAGACAGGACCAATTAAGGTTGCCTACGTTCCCCCGGACTGGAGGGCTCAGGTCTGCGTAGTTCGACACTACAAGGAGTGCCAAGAGATGCACAGTTGATCTTCTTTAGGCGAAGTATCTGCGAAGTTTGCTTCCGTTGACTGGATTCATGAAGGGATTGTCGTCTAGGTCTGTCAGCTTCATGGCACCTCCGGAGAAGATCTTTTGAACCACGAAAGGGCCGATCCATGTTGGTTCCCACTTTCCCAGTGGGTTGGTTCGAGTGGGAGGCTTTTATTTGAGTACCAGATTGCCTTCCCTGATGTCTTGGGACTTGACTTTCTTGTTGAAAGCTCTGGCCATTCTGCTTTGGTAGGCTCGGATGTGCTCTATGGCCTTTAGTCGGTGCTCGTCTAGCAGAACCAGTTCATCATGTCGGCTTCGGAGCCATTCAACTTCGTTGATTTCGTTTTCCAGCAACACTCGGAGTGATGGAATTTCCGACTCGACGGGCAATGCTGCCTCCATCCCATAGGTTAGGGCGAATGGAGTTTCTCCCGTGGCTGTTCTGACTGATGTCCGGTAGCCCCAAAGTGCCAGGTGCAGCTTCTCGGGCCAATCTCGTCCTCGTGTGGTCATTTTTTGGATGATCCGTTCGAGGGTCTTGTTTGCTACTTCTACTGCGCCGTTAGTTTGCGCCCTGTAGGGAGAGGACTTGTAGCATGTGATCTTGAATTCGGCCAGTAGTCTGTCTCATTCTCCTTCGAAGTGGGAGCCGTTGTCTGATATGACCTCGTTCGGGATGCCGTATCGGCATATGATGTTTTCCTTGAGGAAATGTGCGACCTTACTGGAAGTTAGCACCTTGTATGACTTGGCTTCGACCCATTTTGTGAAGTAGTCAATGGCTAACAAGACGAACTCGTGATCGTTGCTGCCTGGCAAAGCTATTTTTCCGATGACGTCAATTCCCCACGTGGCGAAGGGCCAGGGAGTAGTCATGCAGTAGAGATCGTGAGGAGGTAGATGATTGAGGTTGGAGAACCGTTGGCACATGTCGCAGCTTCGGACAAAGTGGATGCAGTCTGCCTCCATGGAGATCCAGTAGTAGCCCATTCGAAGAATGATCTGCATCAGGGCTCTGGCGTTCATGTGGGGGCCGCAAGTCCCATTGTGGACTTCGTTCATGATCTCGTTTGCTTTTTCCTGGCTGATGCAGCGTATGAGCGATCCTTGGTAGCATTTTTTGTATAGCATGTCCCCAAGAATGACAAACTGAGAGGCAAGGCATTTTAGGGCCACAATGCTCTTGCCTTTGATTCCTTCTTTGTGTTGGACCTCCTCGTTCATGAAGGCAGTTTCCCCGTTCTTGAGGTATTGGAAGATCTGATTGATGCACTGCGCTGGTGACGAGGCTTCTGATTTGCTTCTCTTTTAGGATTTTCAGCAGTTCCCAAATTCACTGTGATTAAAACCTTCTCGGCAGCTTGGGCCAGGTTTTTCTCTCTTTTGACAACATGCTTAAATGTTTGTTTAATGCATTTGTTCAATTAATGTGTTTTGTTCTTTATTAGATGAATTGTTATTAACTGTTTGTGATTTAGTTATTTCATCATTTTGTTAAAGATGCAACGGAAGGATATTTAGAAAGGTCGGACCTTTTATTGAAAGCGTATAGAAGATACATGGTTGATTATAGACTCACAATCTCCGGCGTAGAGCCATCAGATGACTCGAAAGACTTGAGTTCACATACAACATGACTAGAAGCTAGACTCTAGGCGACGAGGGATTGGACCAGGCTTCATTGCTCTCTGCGGGCTGTAGGTCTAGAGAGGGTGGCGATGGCTTTGGCGGCCATTCTTCAGTCGATGCCATTCCGGGAGGATGGCTTGCATGCGGTTCGACTTCAAACCAGATCACAGAGGTTATAGGTTGCTCCTTTGACGGTGTCCCTCCATTGGTGTTGCTACCAGATCTCGGGGGGCCTTGATGATAGAAGTCGTGGAGAGCTTCTTCCAGGAGGGCGAAGCATTCGCTGATTCGGAGTTGATTCTTGCTGATGTTGATTATCTTCATAGAATCTGCTTCCTTATCTGAGATCTTTGCTTGGATGACATTCACGATGTCTGAATTGAGGGGGCATGCTATCTCTCCTTCTCTGATTAGGCTTTGGAGGAGGTCGCGCCATTGTTCTTCCAGGTCAGATACCGGGATGTTGAATTGGACTATGCTGTGATGGCTGTCCCCGTGAGATCCGAGTGTGTCTGCAAGAGGGTTGTCCTGTACTAGCGTGTTGGTGATGAGCCAGCTTTCCTCAGGAGGATTTTTGGCGAAGTATGAGTCTACTTCTTGGTCAAGTTCCGTCTAGGCGTCTATTTCTCGATCTTCCTTCATGCATTCTTCAAATTCGCATAATTCAAAGTTGTCATCTTGGCCCATGAGTTCTTCAATTTCTAGCTCATCACGGCTTAGAGCGTGGATGTAGGGATCTATTTCGTAGCGGGTCATGACTGGAGACTCGTCTGCAGAGGAATATTCGATCATGTCGGGACCTTCTTCTGGGTCATAGCTTGCTGGCCAAGCGCTTTCCATTGTTCTGCTCCCTCGGATCACTTTGAGGTTTCCATTGGCGTTGATGAATTTCACACATTGGTGGAGAGTAGATGATACTGCTTTCATCTGGTGCAGCCAAGGTCGTCCCAGCAGGGCGGAGAAGGTTGAGTTGATTTCCACAACTTGGAATTCTACCGACTCCATTTGTTCGTTGAATTGTATCCTCAGATCGATTACTCCTACAATAGGGCGCGGAGTGGAGTCGTAAGCTCGGATTATCTGAGGCGAAGGTCTCATCAGGGAGCGATCGACGCGGAGTTATTTTATTGTGTGCAAGGCAATGATGTTGACAGTGGAGCCGTTGTCGACCAAGACATTTGGGAGGTAGAACCTCTCTATCTTTATGAGGATGAGGAGGGCCTCGTTATGTCTGTTTTGACATATCGATAAGTCTGCATCTGTGAAGGTTAGACCGCTTCCGGTGCTACCGTTTGATTCAGTCTCCTCTGGGGAGCATTCGATCCATCCATTGGTGTGTATTGATCGTGGCAGAGATCATAGGGAGAAAGTCATCCTTGGATTTCCCTGTCTAGATTCCCGGTCATGGGAGCATTTGACTCTGGTTTCGCATTCCCAGTCGTAGCGGGATAGCATGTTGACAGTTTCAGAGATAGCAGGGGACTTACTCTTGCATGGAGTCTCGCTGAAGGCTATCATGTTCACCCTGTCGTTTCGGGGGAACGGATTTCCTATTGTGTTGGGGCTACGGGGGCGTTCCAACTTTCCTTCTTCGATGATCCCCTGGACCATTTGCTTCAGCACGAAGTAATCAGCACGAAGCAATCGTCGGTGGTGTGAACTGGGTAGTTGTGGAAGGCGCAGTGCTTGCTCCTATCCATGTTGGGTTTGAGAGTCTTTGGCTGGAAATTCTCGAGAGGTTTGAGAAGATTCCGCTTCACCAATGCTTCAAACACTTGGCCCAGGGGCATTTCGAGGTTGTCAAAATGCCGGAACTGTTGTGGGCGAGGAGGATCGTTGTTCCTCGGGGGTGCTTAATCGCGGTTTACTTGAGCTCTGTTCTGGATGTAGTGGACGGTTCCGGTTGTTTCCTTTCCTTTGTTCGAGACATGTGCTGGATTTGACCGGTTTGCCCAATAGCAGTAAGACGAAGCAGGGTTCATTGTTGTCTTCTGGAGGCTCAGGGTCTTTTCAAACTTGGTTCCGGCGTTGACCATGGCACGGAGGTCCGGATAGAAGTGATGGCTGATCAAGGTCCTCAGAGATGGTTTGAGGCAGGAATGGAAGATGTCCATTTGCTCCTCTTTGGAAAGCGGATCCATTATCTCGCTTAGCTTCCAGTTCCATATTTTGTAGAACTCGCCTACTGGTTCATCATCCTTTTGCTCGGTGGCTTGCAGATCATGGCGGTTTGTTTCCCATTCGAGGTTGGCGCGGTAATTCTCTAGGAAGATTTCATTGATTTGGTCCCACGTGGAGCGGTTTTCTTCCTTTACATTGAGGAACCACCTTAATGCTGTGGATTTGAGGGAATGTTGGAAGTGATCCGCCATTTGTTGAGGGGTGGCCCCTTTGGCTCTCATACCCAAGACATAGGTGTCGATGTGGGTTTTCGGGCATTCTGTCCCGTCGAACTTTTCCATTTCCGGCATTCTGAATTTTGGAGGTAGGGGGACCACCTTATTCAGATTTGTGGGCATGAGGGAGTCCTTCCGAGAGTTGGCCAGTTTGCCTTTCCTTCATCTGTTCGATCAACCAAGCCATGTGAGGGTCAGTAGGTTGAGGCAGGTTGCTATTTTCGGGGATGGAAACTGAAGATGGAGGTGGATTGGCTGATGGGATCGCCATTCGAGAGTCTTGAGGAGGTAGTTGAGTGTATACCATCCCGTACCCTTGGTTGTTGAAATTGAGGGCGTGATTGCTCGGGCCGCTAAGGGTTGTGTTTGGGAATTGGGAAAATGTTTCATTAGCCCCAAGTGGCAGACCAGTGGGTGGCAGGTTTGAAATGTCGGGATATCCGCTTGGGATGTCTGTCCTGGGTAAACATTGGGATTTTTGGTTAAGGTTGAGAGGCTCGTATAGAGGCAGGGGATTGAATCCTGGGGGATACCGAGATACATTGGGATCTGGCGGGGCAGGCCCATATGTGTGCTGTTGATATTGAGCTTGGGGCGCAGGGCCGAAAATTGACTGTGCTGAGGCGGGCAGGTCGGAGCTGCTTGACTGATTCCTGAGTGAAGCTTCGAGCGGGAACTGTTTTGCATTGCTGGGATCTCGTAGCTTGGCGGAGGTGGAACCTACTGATAGCTTTGAGAGACCGGGGGAGCCGATATTTCTTCGTCTTCTATGAGAATGAAAGTCCCATCTATTTGGGGAATGGCCACGGCTCCGCGGTGGTGCATGGTGTCTACGATCCAGGCTTGCTGCTCTTCCTGGAGCTTCTTGAGAGTTTCGAAGGCTCGCAGCACCTCCTCCATTGTCTGGAGGTTTCTCAGTGGCGGGGTTCCGTTTCCCTCACTGTTATCTTTTGATCCCGCCATGGAGGAATAGCGGACTGTTCGGACCGCTGAACCGAAAGGGCTGTCGGACCTTGTAACTTCGATACTGAAAAGGCGGCTCCCGGGTACTCTCAACCACTCTCGGTTCGCTGGAGGGGGTGACGGTAAGGTTTATACATGGGAAGGCCTTTTTGGATAAAGGGAGAAAGCTCATGTGACATGCAGTTTTCTTTATTTATTTATGATTTTTTTGTTCTTTTAATTTACTTAAAACAGTGTTTTCTCATAATCCTACGTTGGTTGGAAAATATTGCTCTTCTTTTTTTGCAAATATGCTAGATCATGGGTCAGTGGAGACCATCTGTCCGGCTATAAGCCCCTCGTTTTGCACCTGTATTTCGACATCCCGGGGTGGCTAGCCCCGGGCGAGGGTCCTATAGGGCAAGCGGTTTCCACCGGCCTAAAAGAAAAATCGAATCTAAGGACCGAGCCTGTCATGTTCGTTTTAATGCGTCGGTCATGTGAATAGTTAGTCGAGCTGGTACCTGAGTCAAGACCGGATCGAGAGTTCGGCATAACCTCTCTTTACCTTGCTTGCGCAAGGGATCTGTGACGTTAGGCATTGGCTGGGTCATATTGTCATGGCTGACGTATTAAAGGCTTGATGACATGGTGTCATGTGGGCATGTATGTATATCCGGGACGGATCATCGTCTGGGCGTAGCTTCGAAAATCAAGATCTGGTCAAGATTTTAGCATGACCTTTCATCGTCTTGCTTGTGCAAATGATCTTGAGTTCCGAGCCTTGACTCAGAAAATGGCCGGCATGGGATATGTATCCAGGCTTTATGACACGGACTGGGTAAAAACCAACAGAGTCTGGACAGAGTGTGACGCAAGCGTGCAAGGTTGACACTGGCTAGGATGGAATGTTTGGAATGATCTTGTGCGCGTCCGAGAGGCATAGGAAGGCCAAACGAACTGCAACTGAGACCACCCCGGGTTAAGGGTTGTAGTGTGCAGTGTACCGAGGCAGCAAGTGCGCGTAGCGTGCGGTGTACTGAGGCAGCAGTGCGAGTAGTGTGCGGTCACTAAAATTCTTTTTCTGAGTAAAACAGAAGTTTTTGAAGAATTTCAAATGTATGTACACAGATGTATATTGATGCATTTTTGTATTTTTTATTTTTTTTAAATAAAAAAGTAAAGCACATGCACACACACACAACATTTAAAGAAAGGGGTAAAATGAAAGTTTGACCCTCATCATCTTTTTAAAAATCTTTTGTTTTTGTATAAAATTTTTAAAACAAAATATCCCTAGCAGAGTCGCCAACTGAAATTACCCGGATCCAGCTTGCGCGCGGGCCCCGACATCTCGCTGTTTGGTCGAGGAGGTGTCTTTTGTTTGTAGAGTCGCCATGCCGTTTTGATTTAGCCCAAAATATTGAAAAAAGGCTTAGTTTAAAAACTGTTGTTGTGTGATGATATTTTTGAGTTCGGAGGTCAGATTACTCCTCGGGAAGGGCATAGTAAAGCGCACCCGAGTCGCCTCGTAAAAACGAGTCTTTCGGTACCCCTCTTTCTTTAAAAGTTGTGTCTGTGTATATGCTTTATTTAAAAATGCATGTTGTGTATGATGTCTACACGTACGCTATGTATTGAAATAGTAATGGAAGGAAGCCTTACCAATGTTGGTTCATGTCTGTCTTCCGCTTGGGAATAGTGTTTGAGTGTTGAATAGTGTTCCGGGACGGACCGGGATAGCATCGGGATGTGCCGGTGTCTGCGGACAGAGCTTCAGCGTGCCTACGGATTGTCAAGTGTGTACTCGGACAGAGTTTTGGCGTGCGTTGGGATCGCATGGATCATTGACTGGACTCAGGCAGAGGTCCGGCGTGCGTCGGGATCGTCGGTTGTGCTCGGGCAGAGTTCTGGCGTGCGTCGGGATCGTCGGTTGTGCTCGGAATGGGCCGGGACACCTCGGGATGGCTCGAAATGCCTCGGGATGGACCGGAAGGGCTTCGGGATGGATTGACAAGGCTTCGGGATGCCTCGGGAGTGCCTCGGGCCAGCTCGGGAGCATCTCGGGAGCGCTCGGCAGTGCTTGACAGGGCTTCGAAGTACCACGAGGGGCCTTGGAATGCCCCAGAGGGAACCGAAAGGGACCGGGATTGCCCCGTAGGGTCTTAGAGGGCTGCCTAAAGGCTGGGGGGAGAGGGAGAGAAGAGGAGATGTGAGAAAAATGAGAGGGGGAGCCCTCTATTTATAGGGTCCAGATTCTGGCAAGGTATGTCGCACGGCACTGGCAGCCATTACCATTTTTTTGGTTTTCCTGGATTTAAGGGAATATTGTGGACTTTAAGGGGATTTTGTAATTATGATGTCTGGAAGCAAAGTGGTCTGCACGGACTGTCCTTGCTTTTCCAATTTTTCCAAAATTCCTGAAAAGTCCTTTTGTACTTTTTTATCCCAGAATGGCCCCCCTTGGTTTGGTTGGT